>CM053788.1:616290827-617490827 GCA_028749045.1 Cupressus sempervirens
TTTCTTCTCAAAGGTGTCTTCTAATTCTAAAGCATTGGAGAAGGAGAATTTTTCTTCTCAAAGGTGTCCTCTAATTGTAAAGCAACATGGAACAAAGAAGAACATAAACATATAGCATGGACATGTATTCTTTGAAATGAAAGCATCCAAGAAAGTAAGCAAAAGCAGAACTATTGAAGTGTAACATGCCTCATTATGCACTCTTGATATTGCAAAAGTTGATAGAAATTTTTTCAACTATGAATAATGATATATTATAAAATCAAAGTAACAAAGGAATTTCATATTCATGACAATCGGTTTTCAAAGTATAGTACAGTACAATACATAAGTTGAAGAAGAAAAGTATCCTAAACTGAACACCACTATATGAAAATTATGCATTTTATCCCATAAGAACTTTAGCACCAGAACAACTACTTTTGAAGTTTACTTGTGCAGTCATTTTGCTCTTTTTTAGAATTTAATGACTAAAGAGTAGTTCACTTTCTTTAAATTATTATGGAAATCATAGTTGCACTTGTCCAATGTATCCTCTATCTACTCCTTAAGATACGCTCTCTAAGAATTCCTTTACATCAAACACAAAAGTTGGATCCTTCTTTGTAATGATTCTCTATTTTACACAACACATTTTAAATATTATATGCCAAAATATATATCACGGTTGCACTTGTACAATGTATGAAATGAAGAAAACCAAGTTTGAGATCAAATTACAATTTTTTTTGAAATGACAGTTTATTCACAAAAGAGTAGATATGAGAATGCACATTTTTAGTTATAATGGTTGAGATAAGATTTGCAGGGGTAATATCAAAATCAGGGTTCCAAACAGAAATCCCAGATGGAGCTACTTGCTGACCTTGGCCACCAAGAGCATGAGTTAGTTCTATAAGAATTTACATTAGGGTAGAATTCACCCAAGATCAAGGAACTCAAACACAAACACAAAATAGACCAAAGTATGATCAAAATAATTATGTAATATTCAATACAATGTACAAGTACATTAGGAGTGTTTTCATATAAAGGCCTCTAAGATGCATCTAGAATGGCTCAGAATCAGCTACATGATAAGTCATACAACCAAGCACATGTCCACCAGATATGGGTTATCCTCCATTAAGCATGATAGTAAGTGCAATGATGAGAGGATAAGCCTACAATGGTGTAACATGCAAATCAGTGTTGTAAACAACATATGCTAAATTAGGAGTGCGAATAACTATGTTGTCTACATGAAAACTCAGTGAATGATGCAAACTCCAATGTTGTAGACACCATGTGCTAAATTAGAGTTGTGTACTTTTGTGTTTTCAACATGACAACTCAAAAAGGTGCACAAACTCCTAAGTGTCTCATAAAAATAAATAATAAAATAATGCACTAACCTAAGTAAACTTAAGTAGAGTGTAAATAGTAAATATCTATTTACACCAACACCCCCCCTTAAGTGCAACTTAGGGGAATGAACTTAAGCTTACAAATGCATTATGGGTCTCGGCTATGAGACCATGTTAGGTACCCTTGTACAAAAGTAATGCTCTACATATAATGATAAAATGCAATCTCTCATAAAGCAGAGAAAGAAGGAAAACCTCATGGGAAAAGTCCTCCTCCAAAAAGAGGGATAAGTACAATTAAGAAGATGAGAGAGAAGAAGACCTAAAATGAGGAAAAAATCCCTCCCAAAACAAAGAAGAGAGAAGTCAAGGGACTCCCCTTCCTCCAACATTGCGCACCCCCAAACTCCCCTTCCTCCAACATCGTGCACCCCCAAGAGATCTCAAAAATGAATGTACTTGACCTTAGTGAAGGGTTTGGTGAAGATAGCAGTACCTTGCTCTACTATAGGACAATACTATAGTGCAATGATCTGCTCATGTATTAACTCTCTAATATAGTGCATGTGCTTTGTCCACTGATGTTAAACTGGATTCTTAGAGATTTCAATAGCACTCTAATTGTCACAATGAATAATTGTAGGATTAGGTAGATCAAATCCAAACTCTTCCAAGATGTGTTGTAACCAAAGAGCCTCTATAGCTACATTGACAACTCCTTGATACTCAACCTCTATGGAAGAAAGAGAAACATTATTTTTCTTCTTACTTTGCCAAAAAATAGGGCCGAAACCAAGGTAAAATATATAACCTGAAGTAGACTTGCAAGAATCAAAGTCCCCTACAAAGTCTAAGTCTATGTATCTAATCAACTAAAGTCCTATACCTTCTACATAATGTATCCCATGTGTGTGTGTGTACCCTTTATGTAGTGCAAAATGCACTTGGTGGCCTTCCAATGAAGCTCATGTGGTTCTTGTATAAAGCGTGAAACCATATCAATTACAAAAGCTATATCAGGGTAGGTATGTATCAAGTAGATGAGGCTCTCAACTAACTATCTGTATAATGTAACATCAACGAGTGGAGTGGTACACTTAGCCTCTAACTTGACACCTGATAGAAAGGGAGTAGGAGTAGGCTTGTAGTCACTCATGTGAAATCTAGAAGGCAAGGCATGAGCATACTTGGGTTGAGAAAGTGATATCCTTACTAAAGACTGTGTGATCTCAATGCCAAGAAAGTAATGTAGCAAACCCAAGTTTTTCATAGAAAATATATCCTATAGAGAGGTCTTGACACTGGCAACGATGGCTGAAGTTATCCTTGTAATGATCAAGTCATCTACATAAAGCACTAGTATCAAGTGTGATTCATCCTTTTGAAGAATGTAGACATTCAAATTAGAATGACACCTAGTGAAACTTGTTGAGAGTAGGAAGGAATCTATTTTGGCATACCAAGCCCAAGAAGCCTGCTTAAGACCATAAATAGACTTCTTCAATCTGCAAACCATAGTAGAATCCTAGACGAACCCCTATGGCTTCTCTATATAAATTTCCTCATGAAGATCACCATTCAAAAAAACACTCTTAACATCCATCTAGTGTACAACCCAACCATGAGCAACAGCAATAGCTAGTGTCAGGCAAATGGAGTTCATCTTGGCAACTGGTGCAAAAGCATCCGTGTAGTCAATAACTAGAACCTATGAGAAACCTTTGGCCACTAGTCTAGCCTTATGCTTATCCACACTTCCATCCATTGCAAATTTGGTTTGATAGATCCACTTACATCGAACCACCTTTCTTCCCTTAGGAAGGGGAACTAAGTCCCAAGTGTTATTTTTCATCAAAGAATTATATTCTTCCTCTTTAGCCTTGTCCCATTCTAGAATTCTTAATGCTTCTTTAAATGACTGTGGATCTAAAGCAATGGCTATATATGCATGTGGTGTTGTGACCTAGTCCTCTGAGTGTCTGAAGGATTTCCCACTAATGAACTTGCTGCATGAAGGGTTTTCTTTTTCCATCAAGGTTTAGTGGAAGAAGAAAAAGGAATGTCCTCAACTATTTTTTGACCTAATGAAGGTGGTATTCTACAAGTCAAAGCTAAAGGAATCTCATCTTTCAAGTCACTTTCAACACTATGATCACTATCCAAGAAGGAGGAAGAAGGAGGAGTTGAAGAAGCCAAACTTGGACATGTTTCTTTAAAGTGAACACTCCTCTCTTAAAAGATTTCATGTGTCTCTAGATCCATTAGTTTATATGCCTTGAGATGGTTAGGAAATCTAGCAAATATACATAGTTTTCTTTGTGGTTCTAATGCCTTTTGCTTTTGTGGAGGTATCCTTTCCCATGTTGGACAACCAAAAACTTTGAAGTGCTTGACACTTGGTTTTCTACCACACCATGCCTCAAAAGGTGTTATTCCATCTAAGGCCTTATGTGGACTTCTATTTTGGATGTAGTTGGCACAACACATGGCTTTTTCCCAAAACACTACATTTAAAGACTTGTGTTGAAGCATACAAGTGGTCATTTCCTTAAGGTTTTTATTGTTTCTTTTAGCTACACTGTTCTATTGTGGCATGTATGCAACTGAATGTTGAAGATCTATACCCTCATGAGTGCAAAAGTCTATAAACCTAGAGTTGACATATCCCTTGCCATTATCTATTTGTAGGATCTTGATGGCTTTCCCTGATTTTTTCTCAACTTGAGCTTTGAAGGTGATGAAGTTGTCAAATACTTCACTCTTATGAGCTAGGGAAAAGACCCAAGTGTACCTTGAAAATTCATCAATAAATGTGAGAACATAGTGGGCCTTACCAAAGGATGGTACTAGAAATGGGCTAGCTACATCACTATGAACAGATTCTAGACATCAGTTGCCTTCCAGGACTTCCCCTTGTCATATTTCTCTTTGGGATACTTGTCTACTTGATGCAAGAGCATCCAGTGATGTAAGGGCAATCATGTATCACCCAAAAATATGCTTAGAGATAGTCTTTAGAAACCCATTTGGGTCAAATAAAGGTTCCAACTCTCATAGTTCCACTATTAGTTTCTGGGTTAGAGTTTTTAAGCACCTTGGGATACATGTAAATGCAAAAAATGAGTTATTTTGTAATTGAGCCAAAATCATGATGAGTTAGAGGGTATAAGTTGGAGGGATGATTATACTTGTAATTTAAAATGCTCTAGAAAAATAAGCAAGTCAAAAGGCTTTATGGTTAGAAAGTTATCACAGTTTTAAATTTCTTGGAGACCTCCTAAGAGTGCTTCAAAGTTAGATTTGATACACTAAATGGCCTTGTAGAGGGTCAAAAAATGGGGGACAAGTGAATCTGGTCTATAGAGCTATAGAGTGCTTTGAGAGCTTTCCAAAAATGTAAACAATTCGTCAATCAGAGTCCCAGTTCAAAAGTTATGCCTTCCGAAAGTCGGACTACCATTTTTGGATTCTTCTAATTTTACACCAACTTCTAATGTGACTTCTAAAACCTTCTATTTTTTTGGTGGATGCCAACTAGCATATTCTAGAATGTATTCCTAACCCTAAACCATTTGGGGCTTATTTAAGAACACTTCTGGCATTGTAAAAGCAGTTCTTAGTGGAGTTAGAGACAATGTACTATGCAGAGGATTTCTTTCTCCAGAATCATACTATTGTAAGCCCACAGGGCATTTTTTTCATTGATAATAATATTTCCCTTTTCCTATATGTTCATTCTGGTCTTAGGTTGTGTCTCCATCACTACTTCACAAACTGGACATACACCCTCTAAATACTTGACTTGAGATAGACTAATGACCATTTCCTTGTAGCTTGTCATGCCATAGTTTAGTTTGAGTATTTGAATGATTCAACAAGGAAAGGGAAGTGGACTTAGGCACAAAATGTGAGAAAGAATAAAGTCTTGTCTCATGATTAGCCTTTCCAACCACCACCTTTGAATTAGCTTGGAGATTTTTCACCACAATTGTATCAGGGGGGAACTCTGCTTTGTTGCCACATCCATAGTGAGTTATCTGATAGATGGAGAGAAGGTTGGTGCTAATTTTAGGAACATGTAGAAAATATTTGAAGATTCCATTTTCCAACTCAACATTTTCTTTACCTTCTACTTCCACTTGAGTATCATTTCCCACATAGATGTAAGGTACATTTGATGGTTTCAAAGAGGAAAATTGTTCCCTTGAAGCACACATATGATGTGTTGCTACTAAATCAAGAACTGATTCCTTAGCATTAGTTGTACTAGATACTAAAGCTTATCCCTCACCCTTTGAAGTGGTTGAAGATCCCTTATCCTTATATGCATTTGGTACATCAATTCTATGTTTCCTCATTATGTTGACCAATTCATCAATGTACTTATCCTTGCACTCATGTTCATCATGACCATTCCTCTTACAATAGGAACAAGTTTTCTTCTCCTTTTTGTTGGAATTGTTCCCCTTTTCATTATTTTTGTAAGAAGACTTTCCTTGTTGTGAAGAAGAATTCTAAGTGGAAGAAGATTGATTTGAGGAAGATTCTTGTTTTGAGGAGGACTGTTGTGTGTCATCTTGTGGCTTAGCCTTCCACTACTTTTGCTTCTTGTTGGAGTTTTTACTACTTGAATTACCTTCATTTTCTACCAAGGCTTTGGTCTTAGAAGACCTGAGAATTCCCATACCCACTAGATTGTCATGTTCTAAGATCAACATTTTTAAAAATTTCTCAAATGAAGGCTTAACATAGGCACTACCCATTGTTAATTTGTGGGTATTAAAACTAGAAACAAAAGGAGCATATTCATGTGGAAGATGATTCATGATGTATTTGATCATCTTTCCAAACTTGATGGGTTCACCACAATCCTTAAGTTATGCCCTATACATGTCTACTTGGGTAACATAGTCTTTGATCGTGTCAAAATTTCTAGGATCCAACTTGAGAAGTTTATCCTCTATGTTGTAAGCCATGTCTTCATCTACTATCCCACATAAAGCTTCAAGTTTAGCCCAAACCTCTATTGGATTAGTAAGCTTCCTAATGTGAAATTTGATAGGATCAGAGATATTTTTCAACAAGATTCCTAGGGCCATCTCTTGGTTGGATTCCTAGTCTTCGTTCCAAGCTTCATCAACATCAGTAGGAGGTTTCTTTGCTGGACCAATTACATAATGCAATGAACCTTTTTCTACCAATTTTTCCTTAATTTTTTATTTCCATGTAGCATAATTGCATGGATTTAACTTTGAAAAAGAACCCATAATGTAAGAGCACAAGATCCAGGAGATACAATACACAGTACACACCCCCCCTTTTCACTCAATCAAAAAATCCCCCCGCCCTCCAAATGAATGATTTTGAGACTTTAGTGTGTTCACAATAGGTCATTTGTCAAAATGGATAGAGTGGGCTTTTTGATTTTGTTGATTACAACCTCTGTATAGAGTAAAAATTTGGACCTTTACAATGTAGCTCAAAAATACAACAATTGTGAAGCAATATAATGCAAAACAGGACCTATCTCTAAAAATGGTATTTTTGTCCATACAAGACTACAATCTGACTATAGATCTAAAAAGTAAATGAAAAAATATGGACTTTCAAAAAAATTAGAACCTAAAAAGGAGTCCAGATGAGCCCGTACTATGCGTTTGAAGTTGCAAAATGCAGGATTAGATAGGTACAGTCACCAAAAAATGATATTTTTACCAAATCCATGGATCAAAACCAGAAAATAGCTATATCACTAAAAAGTTCAGAAAGGTTTACCCAAAATCAAAAAAATTAGACCTAATTTGGAGTTCGGATGTCCAAGTTATGGCCTCTCAAAGTTGAGTTGTCAAATCAAAACTACATCCGAACAGAGGTTTGGAGAGGAAAACACTATGTTAAATTTGATGGTCAAATGATTTTTTGTAGCAATTCAAAATTGCCTCTAAATGACTATTAAATAACTATCAAATTTAGGCCACTAGTTTGCTGACATCAGCAAAAACATAGGCCCCTATTGATGTGGTGATGATGTCACCCATATAGCTAATGATGTCAACACGTACAAATTGTATGGATATGTATGGATGGCTCTGACATGTACTGTTGACTCAGCATATGAAAGATAACTTGGCATACTAAGTCATTGCTTATGTGTACAGTGTACGGTGCTTAGTTAGTAGGTATAGCTAGACTACAAACATGGCACAGAGGGTATGTATGATTGTTGACGTGACTTTGGATCCATAGATGGATGCATATCAAGTCTCATTGTGTATAGCTACAACAATTTAGGCCACTAGTTTGCTGACATCAGCAAAAACATAGGCCCCTACTGATGTGGTGATGATGTCACCCATATAGCTGATGATGTCAACATGTACAAATTGTACAGATATGTATGGATGGGTTTGACGTGTGTTATTGACTCAGCATATGAAAGATAACTTGGCATAGTGAGTCACTACTTATGTGTACAGTGTAAGGTGCTTAGTTGGTAGGTATAGCTAGACTACAAACATGGCACGGAGGGTATGTATGATTGTTAACGTGACTTTGGATCCGTAGGTGGATGCATGTCAAGTCTCATTGTGTATAGCTATAGTCATGGCTGAATATTATTGGGCTACATGGAGGACTTCTATCACTATTGTGGCTATCACAGATTGTGTGGCATAATGTGTTTTAGCCACGTGGTGCAATATTGTCAAAGCTTAGCATTGAAACTATCCATTGTCGTAGCCAGAGATGTAAAATTTGACAAGGTGAATTACGAATTATCCCACATTCATCCTATTGCATACGTGGTAGGGTTTTAAAAAGAAAGCCTATAGATGTTAAAATAAAAGGGTACCCGAGTATATGGAGTAGTGGCCACCAATTGAATTTGTGCTCGCCACTTTCAAATGTGCTCTACTAGAAATGAGAATGCTAGTTACCACTGGTTTGATGGTTGCCAAGCCTTTCTTGCTAGAATATGCAGAGTGTATACCCATGAATTGAAAAGGAATATTCTACTCTATGTAGGGCTAGGGTGTGAGTACCCGGTGCCTATGCAAAAAATAATTCTCTGCCTGGATGCCCAACTAGGCTAATAATTCGAAAAAAAAAATTCAAAAAATATAGAGAAATTGCAGAATTAAAAGATCAAAAAAATGAATTTAACAAATCAATAAAAGACCATACCCTGCTTGCAAATCAGCCCTTTGGGTTCTGGTTTGCAAAAAAAATTTGCCTCATAGTCGACTATGGCCTAAAATAAGCAAATTTATTGTCAATCTTCACCGAATCATGGCTCTAAATGTAATGGCAAGGTCTACTTCAGCTCTAGATGCTCCCAATTGCTATTGATGCTCTAGATCTAAATAAGGTGCCTTTGAGAGATGAAGAAATGAGGTCTTGAATGGCTATGTGACAAGTATATCCCACAGCTCTGATACCATGTAAGAATTTTCCTTAGGGAAAAATTCACCCAAGACCAAGGAACTCAAACACAAGCACAAAATAGACTAGCGTATGATCAAAATAACTATATAGTATTCAATACAATGTACAAGTACATTAGGAGTTCCTATATATAAAGGCCTCTGAGATGCATCTAGAATGCCTCAAAATCAGCTACATGATAAGTCATACAACCAAGCACATGTCCACCAGATATGGGTTATCCTCCAATAAGCACAGAGGTAAGTGCAATGATGAGAGGATAAGCCTACAATGGTGTAACACTCAAATCAGTGTTGTAAACAACATATCCTAAATTAGGAGTGTGAATAGCTATGTTGTCTACATGACAACTTAGTGAATGATGCAAACTCTAGTGTTGCAGACACCATGTGCTGAATTAGAGTTGTGTACTTCTATGTTGTCAACATGAAAACTCAAAAAGTTGCACAAACTCCAAAGTGTCTCATAAAAATAAATAATAAAACAATGCACTAACCTAAGTAAACTTAAGTAAAGTGTAAATAGTAAATATCTATTTAAGCCAACAAGTTCTTTTGGTGACCTCTCTTCAATTATTATATAATCACTAGAGGAAATTGAGAGATCCACTGAGGTTAGAGGAGCAGCTACATAAAATGGGATATGATGGTGGAAAGCTGAGAGTACCAAATTATATGTCCCTATTTTATTTGTTGTGTCACCTATGAGAATATAATACCAACTTAGCAAGCCTTAACATACAAGAACAAATGTTGTTGGCAAAATTTTGTCGGCCAATCATCTAATGAGATTTAATTTGATGAACATCAATTTCAAATATCATAGCAAATAAATTGCAGGATATTGATAGTAATTCTACATACCATTTGTTGCAATCCTATATGCTCCTACAACTATAGCATCTACATGACCTAACTTTTGTAATGCCACTGCTACAAAATCTTCTATAAGGACTGCAAGTATGTGATCATGGACTAATTCATATGCAATGAGACTTGATCCTTGAAAGAAATGCAACAAATCTTCAAATCAATATAAATCTTGATATTAAAATCATATGTGATAAAAAAATTTAGATATGAATTTCAATAAAATGTAGATTTGGATCAAAATGTTCAACACTTTTCATGTTTCATCAACTTTAAGGGATACAACAAGGAAGTTTCTTGGAAAAAATTTCAATCAAAAACTTATGTTGCTTTCAAAAACCAAAAATAGTAGCACAAGCAGGACTAGCTGAAATAAAATAATGTGAAAATTTCCACCTAATCTCTTTAATAATCAATAAGCCTATGAAATTGTCAACCAACAATACACTCTCTATGTTTAGAGAGGACCCTTGATCAAATAATAACTAGAACAGTCTCTTGACATCAAATGAACAATCATTTGGCAAATGGAAATCACTACATATGCTAAAGTAGATGACTTTTTAAATTGAAATAATCTATGATAACTTTTTGAGTCAAAATTTTTTATGACAAATTTTCAAGTTACATTAATTATTAGAATCTAGATACAAATAACACTTAACATTTTTCTTGAAGGTTTTTGCCATGAAGTGAATTCTTATAGACTAAAATATAGAGTTTGGTCACAAAAATTAATAAAGAACCATCCACAGTACCTGGTTGAATGGTCTCATCTTTGTGCAAAAAGCACTCTGTAATAGTCCCTCAGAATGAAGTGCACAAATCACACCAAGAGAAGTGCCATATCCAGTAGCTGCAAGATTGGCCAAACACATCACTAAGTTATGTTAGAATCATGTAGAGTTCACAAAGAAATGGATACATAAAACATATTATTGAAGTTTTGTCACACCTTCCAGTGTTACAATGAGTCAAAAAATTAAGGTTTTGAGTTTTGTTGGTCTGGTATAGAATAAATTTAGCCCCATGTAAACTAATTTCTTTGTTAGAATTGACATCATCTATCAGCATTCCTTTAGCAGCTTCAAAATAGGCATGTACTAAAGAACTATAAAAATGCCATTAGAAGTTTAGAAGTATATATATACAAAATGATTTGACCTAAGTATATATAGATGATTAGACCTTGGCAATACTTCATATCATTACTAACTCAAAGTGCCTTCTTCATATTCCCCACCAAGTCCTCTATTTATCTATCATAGCCATTAGTTTCTACATTAAAAATAAACCAATTACTAGTTCCCTCTTTGATCAACAAAGATGGATTTTATACCAACGAATTATATAGATTCATGTGAGGAAATCACCCCTACCAGTCATCAATTACAAAATTAGGAAAATAAGACTAACAAATGTAGTGTAGGGTACTAGATATAAAACAAAGTAAAAAAAAAGATAAAATATAAATGTCATGTGGGTCCTTTTAGGGTTGGAAAAAGATTCCCCAAACAAAAATGAAGTTTAAAAAGAATGAAACAGTCACATCAAATTTAATAATCTGGAGAGCTAGAATGTGATTTCAAAATTGCAACATGAAGAAAAAGAATCTCTTTCCATTCACACACAACAAATACTAATATTGTTGCCAAGTTGAAAATTAACATCATGCAGGTTAATAAGTTCCTCCTAGAACATATGACCAAAGAAGACAACAAAAACTATGAATTTACTAAGATGAAAGGTGATGCTCGAGAAATACAAACACAAGGTGTACACCCATTAGAACATCATCTTTAGAATAAATTTTTGGTAATTTCACTTGTTAAGAACTAGCTACTTTAGTGTTGTTTTTAAAAGTAGTCCTACAAAAATCTAATGTGAGGGCATCACTCCAAAGCTACAAATTGAAGGGATGTTATCTCTATATTGCACAATATCTCTTGAATTCTATTGTTAGAATACAACTTCACCAGTTCCTTCTACCAGATTAATTTCTAGTAATGGTAGTTCAATACATGATTGGGGCTAGGACAGAATTGGGACCCACCATAATAGAGGGTGTATAGTCAGTTTTGTCACATTATCAACAATCAGATGTAGCAAATGTAATTGAAGAGCTGCAAAATGAGTTAAGGATCCTACATGCTTATTGTGGAGATGCTAAAATTTTAGCTGGTTTGCATGTTCATCACCATTGAGGACATCTAGAAATTAGATGTGATTACATCATGCCATTTTCTCTTGCCCTTCCATACACAAATCAAGATGCTGGAGGGAGACATGTGATAGTGTGTGTTTCACATCTTTGATAGGGAATTGAAGGGGAAGGTTAGTCAATGAAATGAGCCTTGAGTTGCATTGATGTAGAGAGAAAGAGCATTAAAAATGCAGATTAAAATGATTGTAATGCTAGACAAGGATTTCAGTTATAAGATTTATAGATGCCGAAACATCAATGAGTATGTTGTTATCATCATATAGTCAGCATAAGATTATAATGCAAGTACTCTGAGAAATGTAGGAAGAATATGAACATGAACTAGCTCAAGATATCCAAGCCTACCATTTCAAGGTGGCCAAAGACTCCCTCGTACTAAATTCCAACAAGAGGTCAATGATTTGATAACCCTTCTCAGTAGGGTTAAAGCTCTTCCTAAATCATAAATTTTTCACTAATGAATGTATCAATACATTCACCTTGTTAGAATGGAAATCATAAAATCTTTTAGGTAAAGCAAATTAGTGATGCAATTTCTGATTATCTTTCAAAGGTTTCAAATAGCTTGAAGTTTTACATGACCTCCTACTCAATGTATAATTTTGCATCAATGAGACATTTTGCAGGTGTGAATTTATAGAGTGACACAAGTCCTAGTGTATGAGTATTATTCCTGAACTCTATAAAGTATGAAACACTTGAGGACAATTAATGAAGCTTCTTAACTAGTTTGGTTGCACTATCATCATGCTTTAATTTATTCAAGTAGGGTGGCCACATTTTGAAAGATTCTTATTTTGAGCTTGCAATCTCATGGTGGATGATAGTGTATTAGCTATTGTTTAGTGCATGTGTTCAGTTAAATGTTTCTCTATCTAGTGTTGATATTCCATTTGTTATTGCAAATGGTTGGAATGGTCAAAATTTGTAAGAAGGCTCCTGGGATCCATTTCTCTTCACTTAATCTCAATCAATTCCTTAAAGAAACTTTTGATGGCTAGTACCTAGCAACTCTGGAAAAAGCAGTGTTGGGAGTGAAGGGAGTGTAGGATATTTGATGAAAGGAGTAAGCATACAACTAAAGTAGATTTCTTGGCTTAGTTGAGTTTCAAGATATCAAACAAAGCCTTACAGAAAGTTGATTTATTGATGCCAAAAGAGTTGTGTTGATGTCTCATGTGGTCACCATAAATGTGGAGAACAAGGTTAGTATGCATAAAGCATGATTATATTACTAGGAGGAAATGAAAGCAGTCCTAAAAAGGAAATATTTGCAACATAGCTTCTCTAAAAAAGAATCTTTTGAATCATTGACCAAAAAGTAAGCATAAAAAATCCACAAAGAAACACTGGAAATAAAATTCCTAGACATAAGCCATTGGTAGGTTTTTGCTAAACCAATTGTAAGCAGTCACAATAAATTAAAAAAGAAATATAAAGAGATTGGCATTCAAAATAGAATTGTTTACTTACCAACTTTCCATCAACTATTTGAAGTTTAACCTACTAACCTTTAATCTCCGTCAATCCAGGCCACTTTGAAATCTTGCACCCATACTTGAGAACCTACAAGCAACACAATCTACTAATGGAAATAGATTTATGTTACAATATTGCCAATAAGATACTTTCATAACCTTAATATCAATTTGATCCATCAAATATGACATTCTCAAAACTTTCTCTCTAAGGAAAACTCACATGCTAGAGGAAAGAACTATAATAAAATAAATATAGATTGTCACATTTGACGACCATAAGTGTTCACTTACTAAGAGATAATAGTGGAAAGAGTAGCTCCAGTAACACCTAACCTAAGAATGAGAATAAAAAGAGGAAAAAACAGGACATTCGATATTTTGTTGGCCCCTACAAAAGTTTTAAAAACCACACCTCAGGAACAAGCTTATGTGAATGCACAATTTAGTAATTTCAAAATTTATAATATGTGGACATTATAACAAAGTTGAAATAGTAGTCTGATGAAATCCAAAGTGAATTAAAAATCAATGAGTGAGTTTGAAAGTGTAGGGAAATCAAGATACCATTTTGATTTATATTAGGATACAAGAATAAAATACAATTTTAAATTTTAATGCAATTGCAAGGGGTACTGATAAGACCACTATATAGGGAAAAGATATAAATATAGATTAGGTGGCGTAAATACATAACAGCAGTAAAAGGAATGAATGGACTTTCCAAATCATCATCTCATCTCTATAACCCACACAAAATGTCAGATATAAGTACCTCACTCTCAATGGTATCAAATTATTTTCCTATGTTATAGATGTCAGGCATATAACTATAGAGGAAGCAAGAGATTGTATAATCCAAATTGAGCATGCATTCACAAGAGCGGGAGTGGGGTTAAATAAAATGTATGAAGAAATGAGGAATAACCTAACAAGAGATCTCAATAGAAAACTATGAAAGGAGAATGTGGAGTCTAAATTTATGGTGTTGCTAGAGAAAAATAGAAATTTGTTGCGTGAGATTAGTATCCTAAACAAGCCTGTTAAAATGCTTCCTTGTTCTCTTAGGACTCTAATGTTGGGTATCTCGTCTAACCTATTGCAAAAAGCAATTAATAGTTAAAGAATTCTCATAACACTACTCATTCTTTTTAGTTGTTGTGTTAATGAAGTGAATATATTTCTCATATCACTAGTTTCTTAACATCAAGAATTGATGTTGTGAAAGTCTTGACTCATTGGCTTTGGAAGGAATTGAAGAACAATGGTTTGACAAGGATTAGAGAATTCCATCACTCTATAGATATCTAAGAACACACTGCATATTGAAAAGGTCATGGTACAAGTAGGGAAATTCATGTATATTCTAATCTAGCAAAGGCTTCCAAAGATTAAATTAATGAAAAAGAGAGTCCTAGAAAAGAGGCTCTATCACAAATCTGAAAAATGAGGATTGAATATACCTCCAATCAAAGACATATCTGAAGAGAAATTCTGATACAAGTAGGCTAGATAAAAGAACTTGATAAAATTTGACATAAATTCGATGATGGCTTCAAAAACAATTTCCCATCTCTGGAGGGGCTTATGGAAAGAAAATAGGAAATGAATTTATAATATTTAAGTATATTGTTTGCCCCTAAGTTATGGGACCATGAGTATTATGTACTAAACTTTATAGTTAAAGTGGTTGATCATCAGATATTTCATATTGGAGACCAAAAACTCCATGAGATCAAAGTTTATTAGTGAATGAAAACCCCTTAACCAGTCATGGGAAATTCCTCACAGGTATTGATTTATTGTTCTATTGTCTTATAAAATGCTAGTTTGTTTGATTTTTAGGAATCTCTCTTAGTGTCCAAAGTTTGTAATGCTCATGTTGCTTTTGTAGCACCATTTATTGAAGATTCTTTATAGTTTTTTATCATAATATTTGTTGTTATTCTTCTTGAAAGTTTGGTAAACTGAATTGCCAATAAATGTAATTTTTTATTATTATAGGAGATTTATAGAGTTATTGCAAACTTCTATTAGTCTGCAAGTGCCTACATTAATTTTTGAAAATTTTGTTAAACTTGTAATTTGTTAGAACATAGGATTCATCTGATTTCAAATAAGATCCAATCATTGGTATTTTGTGGGGTGCAATCAAATTGAAATATTGAGCATCCCTAATTGGGGATTTGGAATTAGATCCATGATCTCGCCATCTTTTATGGAACTTTCACTAGCCAATAGTAGGAATTTAGACAAAGAAACTATGGATAATTTGGTTGAATTTATGAAGCAATTGGGCAACCTAATAGAAATCAAAATAACTTGCAAGATGATACAAAGGAATAGGTAAGAGTTGAGAGAGAAGGACCCTAGGTCAAAAACTCAAAAGCTTGTTATAGGGGAGATCAAGGAACATAGTTTGTTTGAAGAATAATGAAAGTTTAAACCAACAATCACTAGTACCATGTTAAGATTCTGAAAAAAAATTCTTCAAATCTATGTTACAGGGACTTTCTATAATGTTTTGGGACACCTAGATGGGTAATTAGTATTGCAAATTGTTTCCTCATATTTATAGAATGAAGATCATAAATATAATATATATTTTAAATAGTTTAGAAAATATTGAAGCTTGAAGCTTAAAAGAGCAATCCACAAATTGGAAGGTAAACCACAACTTCATATGACTAGTATCATTCTTGAATAATTTCCATAATTAGTACCATTTTTACTTCTTTAGTTCTTTTATTCTGATGGTAATGGAATATACACTATGATCTAAAGCTTTGATGAAAAATAAGAACATAATCAATCTCAAAAAATACAATATATAATTTTTCATATGAATTTTAAAAGCTTAGTATTTTTCTTTAGCCAAAAGTATTGATTTGTGGGTGTTGTGTAAAGTCTATATAATTATTTTTCATATGGATTTTACAAGTTTTGGTGTTTTGTAAGCCAAAATAATTTAGGGCTAAATCCTCATCTTTGGGAGTACTGATTTGTGGCTGTTGTGTTAATGGCGGGGATAGAGACTTACAAGATGGATACATCCCAAAAAAAGATGACTATAATAGGGGAGGTTATAGCCAGTGCTGCAACAATTGGTGTACTAGGCCATGGACTCCCTACTGCAATACTTTCTAGTGCTGGCCCAACAACACCATGAAGAAACTCTACTGATTTATCCATCTTGAATGTTATTGTAAGGCTCACCAATGCAACTAAAGGTAATGGAAGGGTTGCTTCTACATTTCCACCTACTAAAATGACCAACACAAAAAAAAAAAAATAATAATCAACACATTGTTTACAGATTTATAAGAATTTTCTTTGAAAATATACAATTCGTTGAAATGTCAAATAGTGTGCTGACTCATTTGCAAATAAGGACTGACGCACATGTTAGACTTGGGACATGTACACCAATACCAACTAAGACCTCTTTTATCTCAGCCTCAATATTGTGAATATTTGTTGTAGGACTTGGCTAGTCAGTTCCATTCATTGATGCAGGTTTCCAAATTCCACAAGTAACTTTTGTTGTAAAGTAGCTAACAATGGTGGCAAGGGAAGTAGGAAGAAAATCAACCAGGTCCCTAAGGCCTACACATTCAAAGGTTTGAACAAAGAATAAAATAGTTATAATATTGCTATATCCTTTAATTGCAATTGCAAAAAAATATCCTTCTCTGGTTATAGTCCACTATTAGTGCAGTAAATAAAGAATAAATAATATGTTTTAAATAGCCTTCAAGGAATGTTCCTAATGAAGATTTCAATGGTGAAAATTTTGGGAGAAATAAATTGGCCTCTTAGTCTTTTTAGGAATAGGAGGCAAATGTACAGAAACATGCCCCTAAATTTTTTGAAACTAAATATTTGGTGTTTTCCAAGGAAATCTAGGCAATGCAAGTGTTGGTTTGATTATTAGCAAAGATGATAGGAGCTTTATCCATGGTGAATTTCTTTTTTGGGAAGTTAGGACCAACAATGAAGCAGAATGGTGTGATGCCCCTTATTAGGATATTCCAAAAAAATTCCATAAAATCATAATTCCATTTAAAAATAAGAAATATAATAATACATCTAACAAAATAATTTTACACATTGAAATGCCTTCTATAAGAGAAAGCCTAGCCTATGTACTGCACACAATATTATTCACTTGGAAGCTCATATTAAATCATACATCAAGATACGTCTATTTTGACTAATCAAACATATATATCATGAAATCATATAACATTCTCTTATTAATATCTAATTAAATCATTAGAAATTTTTATGTGGGTTCACATAATGACCTTATTATGAATATATTTAAACATTTGCAAACTGCAGTCTCGAGGTTCATTTCCCTTGTGCTACCAAAGCATGGAAGGGGATAGCCCTTCCATCCCTCAGCTCAACTTGGAGGCTAGTTTTCCTCCATGTTCAAGCCCAAAAGCATGGAAGGTGGTCTTCTATTCCCCTCCTTGCCCACAGACATAGAAATTTGGCCCTCTATTCTATCTTAGGGTGGCATACTTCATTGGACCTTAGGCCCAAAGGTGCTCTAAATCCCCTGATCCACAAGCCTAACATTCATCTTGGGGTGGCATACTTCAAAACTCAGAATTCAGAATAGATTATTCAAAGAATCCCTTACCATATATGTTAAAGCATGTAGCTTTAGTCTGACAATAACTACGATCAACATATATATCTATATGTATATATGTATATATATGTATACCAATATGATGCACATATTGTTTTATATATATATATATATATATATATATATATATATATATATATATATATAATAAGTAGTATATAAAATTTTTCATAGTTGAAACTAATGATCATATATATTGTTTGAGATTTCATTTTAGACATGATTGAAACTCATTCTATTTGCTTTGATTTAAGATCACTATCGATCTATATTATATCAAGTTGTAGTTCATAATGATTGGTAATACATGATTAAGACTTGTGTTAAGTCTATAACAAATCAAGTATGATTAACCAACACTGAACCAATGTGATGGTGAATGTTCATGTCTCCATTTAGAGACATGTCCATTCACCCTCACACCCCTTCGTGTGACAGAGACATGCCCATTCACCCTCACACCCCGTTGTGTGATATGTATACTTGATCTGCCTAGCATAACAAGGCATCAAAATCAATTAGTGCAAGCACATCAAAGGATATATTTACATTTCAAGTTCAAGAACATTTTATTATCTCTGTTATTTATGTACTAACATATACGAATTCTAGAGAAAATCTATTCTTTAACATTAGTTTTCATAACTGTAATCAAAATTTGTGCATCAGTCAACCTGTTTCTTTCATGTTTATTATGAATAGCCTAAAAGACCCTAAATTTATGTTTATAGTCTCATGATCTTTCTAGTGGTAAAAGTCCTCTACCCTACAACCAGTAGTTTGGAGACCATATCTTTTGGTGTTGAGTGCTAACATTGAGTTTAAGTTTTATAAACACTACACTTTCTCTTTTCAATTGGATAGTCCGATAGAAATAGAAATGGTTGTTGGTATTGTAGAAAGAGGTGAAAATAGACAATACAAAGGTTTTAATAAGTTGGATAGTAGGAAAATAGTGAGGCAACATGTGTTCATGTAGATAGACACAAGTAGTGTTTTGGGCATTGAATTAGATAGAGCTAACAATGCACATATTATTAAAAAGAAGATGAAGATAGCCTTGAATGTACCCAATGATGAAAGCTCTCTTAAATTTGGAGATAAAGTGCTGAAAAATGATTTGAGTGTAGTATGCAATGATGCTCCCCTTCATCTAACAAGAGGATCTTTCCATCAGAGTTTGTCTACACCATGTCTTTCTCCAACTATTGATGGACAACTTCAAAGAGATAGAAGTGGGTTTTTTGAGATTGTTGAAGGTTCAAGAAACTCTGGGGAAATCAAGAAGCTAGTTAAGGATGTAGTTAAGGCTGTTGAGCATGGTGTAGAGCCAATTCTTGTTTGTGGTGGCCTTGGTGGTGCCTATTTTTTCTAAAATAGGAGAGACAAGTATGTTGCTATTGTAAAGCCAACAGATGAGGAACCTTTTACTCCAAACAATCCTAGAGGTTTTGTGGGAAAAGTTTTGGGGCAACCAGGGTTAAATAGATCAGTGAGAGTGGGCGAGACAGGAATTAGGGAAGTGGCAACTTATCTTTTAGACCATGATCATTTTGCAAAGGTGCCCCTTACTATGCTCATTAAGATCACACACTCAATTTTTAATGTTAAAAAAGCCATGACTAAAAGAAAATTTCAAAATGAAAGACAGAATTTAAGCAAGATAGCTTCCTTTCAACAATTTGTCTCGCATCATTTTGATGCCAGTAATCACAAAACTTCTAGTTTTCTAGTGGCTTCTATACATAGGATTGGCATATTAGATATTAGCATACTTAAAACTGATAGACATGCAAGCAACCTTCTTGTGAAGAATATGGAGAGAGTAGGAAGATAACCTCAAGTTAGATGTGAACCTTTGGAGCTCATACCTATAGATCATGGTCTGTGCCTTCTAGAAAATCTGGAAGATCCTTATTTTGAGTGGCTTCATTGGCCTTAGGCATTAATACCTTTCTCAAAGGATGAACTAAAATATATATATATATACAAACTTGATCCCATCAAGGATGTAGAGATGTTGAGAGTGAAATTACCTATGGTTTGAGAGGCTTGTTTAAAGATTCTAGTTTTATGCACTATTTTCTTGAAAAAAACTATTGAATCTGGACTTTTTCTTGCAAAAATTTGGAGCTATGATGAGTTGTGAATCTTAGGGGATGGAAGAGGCACCAAGTGAATTGGAATTTTTTTGTATGTAAGAAAAGTTGGAGGTCAATCGTGAAATGTCAACCATTAGGTCTAAGGAAGAGATGGGGAGGATATTGTTTTGGAAATTTCATTGGAAGAAGATTATATGGTTGAGAAAATTCAATTTGACATGGACTATGAGGATGATGAGGAAAATTACATAAAATCTTCTCATAATGTTTGGATGAAGAAAACATGTTACAATCATGATAATCAATGTGACTCTATGGAATTAAATGGCTTTGATAAAGTTGAAACCAGTAGAGTTCCCTATATGTTTTACCGATCCTTGTCATCCCCTTCCCAAAGAACTAATTTGCATGTTAATACTATTTCAAATGGTACACCTAGAACTTCATGTGGAGGGAAGTTTCCATTTGAATCAAAATGGTCTTCACCTAGACATGTCTCTAAGGAAGTAAATGATCTTAACAAATGTGAAATTGATAGAGTTTCCTATTTGTTTCCTCAATTCTTGTCATCCCCTTCTCAAAAAACTGATTTGTTCATTAATTCTAATTCAAATGGCACACCCAAAATTTCATGTGGAGGTAAGTTTCCCTTTGGATCAAATTTCCCTTCACCTAGAACTCCAAAGGGAGGATGTTGGAGTACACTTTCAAAGCTAGAAGAAATTTCATCTTTAGAGGAAAAAAAAATGCAAGAACCAATTCTGGAAATGTAAAATCCAAGTTTATTGAGGGATTTAGGGAAGCCTTCATTCAATCATCAAGGAAGCCCTTTTTCTTTAGGGTTGTCTACATCATTGAGGTGTGCTAGTTTCTCATATAGGAACCAGAGTGGTTCTTGTCATGTAGGATTTCAAAGAGGGTGCAGTAGCAAGCAAGGAATAACAACTGTTGGAGCCATGCAAAGTGGACATGAGATAGTGCAATGAATGGAAATGGTATTAAGTTCTCAGATATGAATGAGGAAGAGTGTATTTTTTTTGTTGAATATTTTAAGGATCTTTTGCTAGATGTTTTTTTTTTCAAGGAAAAGCATGAGCTCAAGCAACAAATAGAGGCTTGGCACGTTGTACCAGTTTTGAGTATTAGCATTTGAGTCACAAATCTTTAATTTTCTTTTCTCATGGAGAGTTATGAGAACCTTATGATGGTTATTGGGTACTTCCTATAGCATATTATGCATTATGTGTATAGATCTTGGATCATAATTTGACCAATCTCTCTTTGGCTTCTGCATAGACTTGCACACGTACTGACCACTAAGTCATTTAATGTCTAGCTCTCTCATGTGACTTTGTAAATATTTTATAGGACTTCAGGATTGTGGCTTCTATGAATGGTGGGTGATTCAAGTGTACATTGTAAAATGGGGGTTGTGAATAGTCCATTTTTAAGCTTGACTGAAACTGCAATTTGCTTTAATCAGACATGCAATTGGATGATGATCCAAAAAAAAATCTTCATGAGGCAAGTGAGATCTTTTTGACTTCCTTTGGGATCTTTTTTAAAGTGCTTTCAACTTCCAACAAAGAAAAACAACAATTTTCAATTTTTTTGAGATCTTAAAGTTTCAGGTTTGATGACATGGTACTTAGAGACCTAATATTATATGCTTTGCTTTCATTAAATCCTTAATCTGGTGTATCTGAAGAGTGATTGATGCATTTTTTCTTCAAGTAGCTCTATCATTAAAGGAATAGCTAATAATGGAGATGCAAAGAGCAGATGACAAGCTACATTTTTAAGTTCATGTTCTTTTATTTGTATAAAAAAGTTTACCTAATGCAATTTAGCTAAATATCTACAAGGGAAAATCCATATTGTGCTAGATAGATGAGTTGGGGAACCTAAAGCAATATTTTTCTCTAAGGCTTGCACCTTGAAAGGCTCAATATTTCTATCAATGATATGGTGGAAACTAGGATACTATGTTAGAGTAGTAGATTTGACTCTATTACTCCTTGCAGAATCAATGATGTTGTTTCTAACGTGGGAAGATGGATACCAGATACATAGTTATGGTTATAAGAAGGCTAGTCAATTTTTCAATTTTCTTTGCAGTCCTAGATAGTGAGTTGAGTACATTTTTTTACATTGTATAATTAATGAAGTTGTTTCTCAGGAAAGTGCATTTCAGACACATAGTTGCTATTGTAAGAAGGCTAGTCAATTTTACAATTTTGTTTGCAATCCTAGATAACAAGTTTTGAACTATAAAGCTTTTAGATGTTTTTGAATACATGTTTGCACATGGGATCATTTTGGTGTGCTAGTCATTGAAGGTATTATTGTGAATTTGGTAGTAAATTTTATTTAGTTAGTTGTGTCTTTGCATCTTTGAGAACAAATTATGTTCTGCAAAATATGTAACTTTTGTTTTAGTAAATATAATTTTCTTACTTGATCAAAAAAAAATTGTTGAAGCACTAATTAAACAATGGAATGAAACCTGAAATAGCATACCTTAGCCAAATTGACATAGAAGAAGAGCAACTTCTTTGTATTAGAAACTTGAATGTGGTTCTTCTTGTGCATTTCCTTTTCATCATTGAGATCCAACTTTGCAGTGGCTTCCATCACTTGTTCCATATTTTGGATATGTAGATTCTCTCTATTTCTCTTTAGGAACAAGGGAAAAAAAATTTGTGCACCCAAAGTTGTGGAGTCATTTCAATGTATCACTATATATCCGATGGCTTATTGAGTTCTTGCAAAACCCCTGATACATTCGGAGGGTTTTTGTCTCGTCAAGTTTATCCTGGGTAGTTGTTGGAGAGACAATTATTCTTGTTCATACTCATAGAATAGAGATGATATTGATTCCCACTTAGCCTTCACCTCTGACTCCACCTTCTCACTCCACTCTCAAAGAACCGTATCCCCCCACCTGTGCTCATCTCAATTCCAAAGGGTTGTTGTCCCATTTCTTTCCCATTTTTTGTTATGACCTGAGTTGGTCAAAAAAATTGACCAACTTGAGAAAACTTAACTCAATTTTGACCAACTTAGAGATTAAAACAAAAGAAAAGATGGAATCATAGCTTTGGTCAAAAATTTTGGTAGAAAAACAAGTGCAAATGTACTAGTGTCAAGTGAGAGTGCACTTAGATTCCCTAGGTTTAATTTAGCAAGATTATGCTCACATGGAGACAAAAATGTCTACTTGTCCATAAGTATGGTCTTGTGGGAGAAAATACATTAATTGAACAAAGATGCACCTTTGTAGGTCTTAAGTGTCAAGGGGGTCAAAGCAAGATGCTCAATTATCCTCATGTATATATGTACCAATTGAACTTTTAATAACTTCAAATACTTCATATGTAAACATTTACTAGCTCGATCTCTATAGAAAATAATTACTAAAATAAACTTGCAATCCATTATCCTAATAGTAACAAACTTTTAAAATGTAAAACATTAACAGTAAAACATCTCAAATAACATTGACACAAGTATGATAGTAGGATTCAATGTGGAAACCCAATGTGGGAAAAATCATCAGTAACATGTCACCAAATTTTCACTCTTCTGAAGTGAGCTCTATTAGGAGTCGATCCTATTAAATGTTACAAAATACACTATTAAATGTGACCTTGTTAAAGAGTTTAATCACCCTATTAGGAGTAGCCTTGCTAGAGGGCTTAAGAAAATTCTATTAGAATTCCACCTTGATTAAAGGATTTACATATGATAGTTAGGTCAACCTTGATTAAAGGATAGCAATACTAATACAATGACTAGAAAGTAATAGCAGGTGGATCTAACAAATACAACTCACTTTTATAAATATAGATCACAACTTGGTCCAATAGTTGACTCTTTGACTAGCCTCCATTAACATCTATATCACTAATTCTCATGGAAATCTTTCAAGAAATCATTCTTCAACTCAACACTTCATTGTTTAGCTTTCTACTCAAGTTTACTAATCAACAAAATCAACAACTACTCCAACCCTTTTAAAGTCTTCGCTAGATATGCTAACCTCTTATCATTTAGCCCTTATACTTCCTTAAATAGGTAAATTTTATCTTTTTCTTCTTAAACATCATCATAGATCTTAGGGTTTGGTCAGATTCATCGAATCCTTCCATCATGTTGTCTCCTCTTTTCTCTTCTAGAAAATTCTCCTTGAATTCATACATAGAAATGATCAAACATGGTTTCCCCTAAATTTAATGCTCTAGGTCATCCATCCCTATCTTCAACACACTTTCCATATTCTAAGAACTCAATTGTGTTGGATAGAAATCAATATTTCCTCATAATCTACCAAATTTTATCACTTAACCAACATTGGGTTCTAACACTCAATCATCACTAAATTACTCAGTTTCTACTAATTGCTCTTTCAAACATACTTTCTAATACTTGGTCTAAACTAATGCTTGGTTGAAAATATACTTTGCTTGACTTATACTATCACTTGGTCAACTCTAGCATCACTCAACATAAGCTTCTAGTTGCTTAATCTTCTTCTCTTTTTCTTGGTCAAACCTATGCATTTGATCTTTCTTTGATCACTTTGTCTAGGCTTTAGTACAATGTCTTCTCCACTTAGGTTATGATTAAAAATCATATTATCTTCTCAAAGTCCAACTGATCAAGTGCCCATTGTAGTTCCTCATAACTCAACCTTGCCTCTAGGTCCTTTTTTAATGTCCTTATCAAATCCTCTTCATCAATTATCTTGATATGACACTCTACTTAGATAGAAACTGTATTACCAATAAGGTTTGACATCAATGACAACATACCAATTATCTCAATTGTATTTTCCAACAATCTCCCTCTTTGGCATTGATGGAAACACCTCTAGTTACCATGCAATCCAAAACATGTAATTCCTTCGAGCATCTCCCTCTATGTTCAGTTTTAGACATCATCAATATCCTTAATTTCATTTTGATTCTCATCTCAATGTCCAACAATCTCCATTTTTTAGTTACATTCTTATTCTCATCCATGCAGCTTTGATATGACACACATGGACTCCCTCTATCATATCATATCATGTAATCAATCAACTTCTTTTGATTTCTGAAATACCTTGCATATATTCTCTCTCTCTTTTCAACATCTCTTACTGTTTAACTCCTCATAAATAACTTCCTCTTCATATGGTAAATGTATGCTATCTCCCCCTTTGACAACAATGCCAAAGACACTTCATCTTTTTCATACATATTTACCATGTAGATATCTTCATGTCAGTACTTTTGAATCTTATTCGCCATGTGTCATTTGTTCTTATGACTAATAAAACACTCTTTTCTTCTCTCTTCACTACTTTAGGAAACTCCTAAATTATGACTTTATGCATCAACTTGTAAGATATTCTAATCAACATATTTGATGTAGAGATCCATCTTAACTTAAGTAGCCTTAGAGGGATCACCCCTAATTTACAATTTAGATACTAATGTGCATCCTTAAGTAAATCCTTAGTGAAAATATCAACTATTTTCTCCTTGGTGTTCACATATTCCAATCTCGCTTCTTTATCTTCAACCAACTCTCTTAAATAATGATACTTGATAGAAATATGTTTTGCCTTTGTGTGCATTACAAGAGTATTTGATATATTTATAGCACTTGTGTTGTCACAATAGATAACAATAGGATCATAAATCTCTTTTTTCATCCCTTCCAATAATTTCTTAATCCACACAATGTTGAAACAATTTATTGTTGTTATCACATATTCAGCTTTAGCTATTGATTATGAAATGCACTATGATTCTTGCTTGTCCATGAAACTAATATCTTTCATATAAAGAAAGCTCCACCACTTGTACACTTTTTTCATCAATATTTATTGCCCAATCTACATCTATATACACTCTTGGTTCTAACTTATCATTCTTGTAATATAGGCCATAGTCCTCTATTCCTTTCAGATATCTCAGTATTATTTTCACTGTCATCATTTGAATATCCTTAGGATTTTCAAAAAATCTTGCAAAAATTCCAACTACCAGTGCAATAATAGGTGTGTTATAAACAACATATTTTAGTTTCCAATATTGATCTATACAATATTTGGTTCATATCAGTAGAATCATCATTCTTATATAGCTTATGTCTAGTAGTCATAAGTGTGGTGAATGGTCTTGAATCTTCCATCCCAAAAAAAATAGTATCTCCTTGATGTATTTTGATTGAGTAATGTAGATACCTTGCTTCATATGATATACTTGTAAACTAATAAAGAATTTGATTTTTTAAAACATAAACATTTCAAATTCTATCTACATCTCATGTGAAAATGATTTGGATAATGCAAAATGTACTCCAAATATGATATCATCAACAAATATTTCAGATAATAGTATCCCTTTACCACCTTCAATTTTCAAATATAGATTATTGTTATCATTAGTTCTTGCAAAACCAATCTTTACCAAATTATTATGCTGCCATTCATACCATGCTCTAGGAGCTTGTTTCAATCCATGCAGTGATTTGCGTAGTTTACATACTGATGAGTCTAAAAAATGCCTTTATTTTGTTATGTTTAAGATACTTTGTGATACTCTATTTATCCTTGTTTTAACACTTATAAGCCTATGTTTGATAAACCTTTGATGATTTATGTGGTAGAAAAACTATATCATCTTTTGCCTAAATTATATCTAATATGCAGTATTTCATATAAATATCCAAATGTGCGTTCTTATGCTTGAATTTAGTTTGATGGATGTTTATTTGCAAATATGTCTTATATCATAACTAACCTGATCATAAGGATTAAAGGATGAGCGGAGGAATCCAGAAGTTAGTTACCGACAGCATTCAAGGAGAAATGAGCATCAAGGAACAACCACAAAAAATAAGTTATAACCACTCCAGGAAACATGGCAGCGAATAAGGAGGAGCTTTTACGAGCCATTGCCTTCTCTGCATTTACGTTGTAACAAGTGGATGCTGAGACTTCATTGCTCCCTCCTCAATTCTGTTATCCTTCCTTTCCACTTTCAGTTGTTCTCCTATATTCTCTCCTATAGACTTAACTTAGGATAGTTACTTTTCTATTATGTAATAAAGAGTAGATTCCCTATATATGTCGGGATCGACTCCTGTGTGTGAAGTTTTGGTTTTTGATAAGTTTTATCAAGTAAGAGAGAACACTGATTCATAGTTCGTTGTAGTTGTGTTTTACAATTCTGAATCATGTAATGATTGATTAATGAAATGAATTAGTTCTCTTTAGCTTCTATCCTGCGTTGGTAGATTAGAGAAGCCAACCAAGGGGGCCCACTTGGAAGGTGGATTAGATTAAGATAGAATAGATTCATTTTACTAGCATTAGCAGTATTTTAAGTAAGACGTAGCTAGTTAATTCCTTCCTGTAGCATCACACTTCTTAAACGTTCCTACAGCATCTGCAAGAACAAACTAGTGGATGAGTCAAGATGGAATCTATGTTATCTTGTCATTGTGTTTTCAACATTCATAGATTCAGTATTTTCCTTTCCACAGCAGTAGTGTAGTTTCCTTCCTTTGCATTTTTACTTTCCTATAGCACAAGCATAATGACTCATCAAGGTACCTAGTGCACATATTGTGCCAACCATTTCAAGTATACATCCTTGGGTTGACAATCTAAATGCACCTCATGGTAGGGGAAAAGTAGTCCTTAGCTTGAATAGATTATTCCTAAGCTAGGCCTAGCGCATGACTATGGAATACTTATTGTGAGACGGTTCATTTTTGGCGCCGTTTCCAGGGATGGTGTCAAGCTAGGAGCATTTTTGAGTCATAGTTTTTAGATTAAGTTATTTTTACCAGTGTGAAAATTTTAGTTGCATGCATCGAAGAGGAAGACAATGAGATGAATATGGAAGATTTCTTCCACAAGGATCTGTTAATTTGAATGAAGAAGTTGAAGAAGAAGTTGAGTTGACCTTTGAAGATGCAAGTCCTATTTTCCCCACAGTATCATCATCAAGAGCTGAATCCCTAGATATATCTGGTCTCCAACCTTTCACTAAAACAGTGACTAGTCTTCTTGATAACACTACCTTGAATCCACCAGTTGTTAATCATCCAATGCCTAACATTCCTTTTCAGCAGCAACCTCATAATCCAGTCCCACCAGTCATGGCACAACCCACTTTTCCATTTCCACTTCCAAGTCTCATAACCAATACCAATCTCAAGAATATACCTCCCACTGCTCTTCCAAAGTTCTATGGCCTTGCAACTGAAGACCCTGATACCTTCTTGTTTGAGTTCGACATCCTTTATCATAGTTTCAACTACAACACTAATGCCCATAAGCTTAAATTATTTCTAGCCACATTGAAATAATCAACTTTACAATGGTTCATGGGCTTAGGAGCCAATGCAGCTACGAATTGGGATGAAATGCAAGCCTTGTTTTTGGAAAAATATAAAGAATATTGCAAAGCATCTGGCACAAGAGGAGATGATATCTTTAGGATATCACAGAAGGAGGAAGAGACATTAGAAGACTATGTTTCTCAATTTTTATATACACTACAAAAGAATCCTCAACACACATTGTCTAAAGATTCCCAAAAACTAGTCTTTCTAAGAGGAGTGAATGAAGACTATTTGGAAGCATTGGACTTGATGGCCAGTGGAGATGTATATCAAGCTCAATGGGATGAACTCAAAAAGATATGTCAGAACTACTCAAGGTCAACTATGAAGAAAGGTCAAGGACCCCATTCTATGGTTACAAAAGGAATTAGTTAAGGCATTTAGAAACTTGAAATATCCAATTTGTTGTCAAATTTCAAACAAGACATCATTAATGATGTCACTACACAGTTGGATATAATGACTGCAAAGAAGAAGCAAGAAGAGGCTGAGTTACAACTAGCTGAATAATGTGCTCATTGCCGAAAGCAAAAGAAGGATTGCCACTGTAAATTGGTTGCAAGCATGGAGAACCAGCATCTTCCAACTGAATATGTAAAGATAGATGGGGATGATGAGCAAGTATTCTTTGTTGCTCAATGCCGACCATGGGCTCAATGTCAAGGTATGCCTCAAGACCCCTTGCAAAATTCAAATTCATATGGTAATCAAGGGAAAAACTGCAATACCCAAGGTCCTCCACAAAACCAACCCAATTAGAATAATCCTGGGCAAAATAACCCACAATAGTCTCAATGGTCTCAAAATGTCCAACAACCTTGGCCTAACCAGCAGAATAACCAATGGCCCCAGAACCAGCAGAACCAATGGCAACCACCCCAAGAGAATTGGCAATCTCCAAACCAATGGAGGGGATCTCAACAATGGCCTAGCCAAAATACTGGTGCTCCACAATTACCCCCTCCAACTCAACAACCTGCTTTAATGCCACCACTTGCAAATAGTGGACCTCAAAAGCAAACACAGCTACATGCACAGCCTCAGCCAAATCCAAATAGCCAACCATAGCAGTCCATGTATAGTGCTGATACCTAGCAGTACCCTGCTTATGCCCTAGATGTCGCAGATATACATTTGAGATCTGGAACGACATTACCAGCACTAAAGCCACCTCTTATAACTAAAGTATCAGACTCTCCTGCAGCATCAGAACCTTTGGTTGATGAACCTGTTGACCCAATTAATGTTACCATACCAATACCAGTTCAACTAGTAGTAGAGCCTCCTTTTCCAGACCAACTAATACAAAAGAAACTTGAACAAAGCAAGGAACAACCCTTTGACATTGTTAATCAGTTGAAGAATATGCATGTCCAAATACCTTTGTTTCAAACTATTAAGGACATTCCTACTTATGAAAAAGCTATAAGGGAAGCTTGTCTAAAGAAAGCTAGAAGGAAGAAGAAGGATCCTACCACAGTCATGTTGTTGGACACTTAGTTGATATCATGTTAGGAAGAGTGATTTCACCAAAATATTTTGACCCAGGGAATCCAGTAGTAAGTGTCAGCATAAATGGTCAATTTGTTAAAAATGCCTTAATAGATTTGGGAGCTGCTATAAGTGTGATGACCAAAGAAACCATAAAGAAGTTACAAATAGAAGGATTAAGGCCCACACCAACTATTCTGTAGCTTGCAGATAGTTCCACTGTCATTCCTGATGGAATGATAGAAAATATTGTTGTGACCTTAGATTCCCTAGAATATCCTGCGGACTTCATGATTTTGTCCCCTAAAGTAAATCTATCTGGCTATCCTGTCATTCTAGGTAGACCATGGTTGGCCACAACTGATGCAAACATAAATTGCAGATCAGGGAATATGACCATATCAAATGGCCAAGCAACCAAGCAATTTGATCTATATCCTCCTGCACAATTATTACCAGATTTGAGTACATCTTTTTGTCCAAATTTAGGAGATGAAGAAGAAGAGATAAATTCCATAGTACAACTTATGATGTTACATAGGCAATCTTTTCTAAAGTTTCAAGAAGAAGATTCAGTAATCCAGAGCATCCTTACCAACACTTGTGTGGTAGGAAAAGATGTGTCTGAAAGCTCTGTATTAGAATTGATTACATATGAGGAGTGTGATACAAGTTGTACTTTACTTAAGGAACCTAAAAATCTTTGTTCACTACTTCCCTATGAATTAGAAGGAAGTCTGATCTTTGAAATTGCTATGGTAGAATCCACTATTCCTATTGAACTGAGTACAGGCCATAAACTGCATGTTAACCCCAAATTGACATCTGTACAGATGGAACAATTAAAAGAATTGCTTCAGAAGCATGAGAAGACTTTTTCTTGGGATTATGGTGATATGAAAGGATTAAGCCCTACACTGTGTACCCATAGGATATACATTAATGAAGGTTGTCTACCACTTCGTCGACCTCGAAGGAGGATAAATCCAAGCCTCAGAGAAATAGTCAAAATAGAATTGCAAAAACTACTTGATGTTGGCTTTATCTATCCTATATCTGATAGTAAATGGGTATCACCACTGGTTATAGTACCTAAGAAAGGAGGAAAATGGAGAATTTTTGTAGATTATAGGGAGTTGAATAAGGCTACTAAAAAGGATCATTTTCCTTTACCCTTCATAGATCAAGTTTTGGATACACTAGCTAGAAAGAAGTACTTCTCCTTTTTAGATGGATACAATGGCTATAATCAAATCAGTATTGCTCCTGAAGAGCAAGACAAAATTACATTTACCTATCCATGCGGTACTTTTGCATACTATATTTTACCATTTGGTCTTTGTAACGCTCCTACAACATTTCAACGGGCTATAATTAGTATTTTTGCTGATATATCACATGATTGTATGGAAATCTATATGGATGAATTTACAATATTTGGAGTTACTTTTGAAGAAGCAATGATAAATGTTGAAAAAGTTTTGGTAAGATGTCAAGAACATAATTTGGCACTAAATAGTGAAAAGTGTTTCATGCTCATGTAAGAGGGTGTGGTACTCGGTCATTTCACATCTATTGCAGGTATAAAAGTAGACCCAGCAAAAATTGAGGTAATTCAAACATTACCCATACCCACTAAATTAAAAGATATCAGATCTTTACTGAGACATGCTGGATATTACAGGTGTTTTATAAAAGACTTTAGTAAAATAGCTAGTCCCTTGTACAAATTGCTCACCAAAGAAGCTGAATTCAATTGGACACTTGAGTGCGATAAAGCTTTCCTACATCTTAAGCAACTTTTGACCACAGACCCAATTTTACAAGGCCCTGATTGGAACCTACCTTTTCACATATATACAGATGTGTCTAATTATTCCATAGGTGCAGTTTTAGCACAGAAACACTCAAATCTTGAAAATGCCATTTATTATATCAGTAAGAGTCTTCATGGCCCAGAACTAAATTACACAGTGACTGAAAAAGAATTGTTAGTAGTAGTCTATGCTCTAAATAAATTTCAGCATTACATCATAGGCTATCCTATCTATGTTTATACTGATCATGCAGCAATCAAATATCTTATGAACAAACTTGCTATAACTGGTAGGTTAGCAAGATGGTTACTATTGCTACAAGAATTTGACATAACCATAGTGGATAAGCCTGGAAAAAAAACATTCGTAGCTAATTATTTGTCAAGAATCAATCATCATGATACTGATACTACTCTGGTAGATGATGCATTTTTAGATGAACATTTGTTTCATATTGCTATTAAAGTTCCATGGTATGCAGATATTGCTAACTACATTGCAGCTAATAAGACACCAGCACATTTTTCTTATAAGGAGAGAAAGTTGCTCATACAAAAAGCTTCCATTTCTCATGGATAGACAATTTTTTGTTCTATACTAGACCTGATCAAGTTATGCGCAGATGTGTAAGAGAAGATGAGACATATGACATTTTGCATGCATGTCATAATGAGCCCTGTAGAGGACATTTTGCAGCCAAAAGAATAGCTTTCAAAATCTTAGCCACTGGTTACTATTGGCCTACCCTTCATAAAGATGCAATCAATTATAGAAGGAAGTGTGACCAATGCCAAAGGATGGGTCACCCAACCAAAATAGATGAAATGCCTCTGAATCCTCAAGTGGTGTTAACACCATTTGACAAATGGGGAATGGATTTCACCAGTCCTATTGATGCTCCATCCAATGGGAAGTCTTATATTCTGGTTTGTACTAACTACCTAACCAAATGGGTTGAGGTTAAGGCTATGAAGCATGCTCGTGATGAAAAAGTTGCCGAATTCTTGTATGAAGAGATTTTTACATGCTATGGAGTTCCTAAAGAATTGGTTACTGATCAAGGCACACAGTTTACTTCCAACCTAATTTCAGAGTTGATAAAACAGTATAACATCAGGCATCACAGATCCAGTCCTTATCATCCACAAGCCAATGGACAAGCAGAAGTTACAAACCATGAGCTGGAAAATATTCTAACTAAAACAGTCCATTTGCATCATCGGGATTGGACCAATCGGTTACAAGAAGTTGTTTGGGCTTATAGAACAACTTGGAAAACCACTACCAGATTCACACCATTTGAGCTTTTGTATGGGAAAGTGGCAATGCTTCCAATTGAATTTGAACACAAGACTTTAAGATCAGCCTTGACCTTAGATATTGATCTTCCTGCAGCACAAAGAGAATGCCTCCTAAATCTTAATTCTTTGGATGAAATGCACAAGACCACTTTAGAACACACTGAACTGGTGCAAAAATAGAGAAAACACTGGCATGATTCTCATATCCTCAACAAATAGTTCAAAGCTGGTGACTGGACATTATTGTATGATTCTCGCTTTAAGGATATGCCAGGGAAGCTGCAGACATGATGGTTAGGACCATATCAAATCATCCATGTCTTTGACAATGGAACAATTCAACTAACCACAATTGATGATGTGCCTTTCAAAATGTTGATCAATGGTCATCGACTTAAGATTTACAAATAGCCTCAAACAAAAGCCAAATTCATGCAACAGTTTGAACAATCAGATCCAACAACAACTCAAGTATCTCTTCCTACAGCAGAAGGTGAAAACCTTCCGCCTACTCCTCTTCAACATTAATTCTAATTTGCATGTCCATAATAATAACTTTATGATTCGCATAAATTCCATTTCCTTTTCATGATATTTCTTTCCATTCATATCTTAATCTTCCATCCACCCACCCCACTCCATTTCTTAATCTTCCATCCACTCACTTTCTACATAATTAAGTTTTTGTGTTTTCAATCAAATATGCACATGCTGATGGATGTTGCCATTTACATTATTTCCACCACCTTTTTTTTTTTGGAGCATGTGACAATCCACTTGGCAGGTATAAAAATTTTCAAACTATTATTCATTTATAAGTTAATTATATATAATACTGCATAGTCTCCATAATTACGGCATATTCCAATCCCTCACCCATACTAGTCTGACAAGTGAGGACACTTGTCATAAAATTAGTAGGGGGTAGGGGAGTGTCATACTATCCAATGACATGCATGATTAACTGTGATGATTTTCTAAAATCTTGGCATTAACCCTTATTAATGAGAACTTTTTGCCATAAGTATGCCATGTCAGGTGTTGTACTCCCACTTTCTGAATGAATTTTATTTTATTTTCCTTGTGCGTGCCAAATTTTTTGTGTTAAGCCATGATGTGACCTATTTTTAAAATTTTGGCATTTGAACCATGTTTTTGAATGATTTTCATGCAAATTCATGATTTACTTTTACCTAAAGTTTAATTATGGCACATAACAATTATTTATGGCAATTAATGTTCCCAAAAAGAAGTGGTGAAGCATCTGAGAAATAATGCAGAGTCTTGAAGTTTGCATTTAGAAAGGGAGAGAGAAACAGAGTAGCAGAAGAAATATCAAGAAATGGGAGGAGGTTTATAGAGAAGAGAGCTGGTTGAGCACATTTTGTTGCTCTCTGACGTAGTAGTAAGAACATTCAATGCATGTGGGTGGTTAGGTTATTGTTTGAATTTAACAGCATATAATGAAGAAGCAGTTGTAGAATTCACTAGAACATTTGATGAAGGTGAAGCTTCTATGTGGGGTTTGATAGTAATAGCAGTAGAAGAACAAATTGCAGAAGTAATAGGGTTACCTTCTGTTGGAGAGCATTATCCGAGCTCGCATGATGCTAGGTGAGCAAGGGCCCAGTTCACTACCCCACATGACCCTCAATTGGATGTTACAAAGTAGGGGTGCAAGAGATTGTCTTTGCCGCCTCCATACCCTGAGCTAGCAATGCATGTCATCAGGTATTTTTCTTATGAAGGACAATTTTCTCACTTACATGCACACCATTTTAACTTGCTTAGTTGTATAAGGCACAATATTGTAGTGAATCTTCCAAATTTTTTGTATAATATGCTTTGTATTAGTGCAGAAGAGACTCAAAAAGGGAAAGATAATTCTGTCACTCACCATGCCTTGATTAAGTTGTTAATAGAAAGGTCTCTTAGGGATGTATCCCCTTTGACATGGGATGACTTTGTGAAATTTAAAACCCTACAACCCCAAGTTGACCTTAGTGAATAGCAGGGTGAGGAAAGCATAGTTCCCAATAGTGAGCCTACAGAACAAAATATTGAGGGAGCTGAAACAAAAAATGCACAAGGGATTGAACCACAATTTGCTTCCATTCAAGAGAATGTGCCTCCACCTGAGCAGGACATCCCTAAACCCACTACTAGTAAAGCTAAAAAGAAACGAAAGTCACCAGAAGAAACCGTTGCTCAACAAAAACCTAGTCTTGCAATTAAGAAACAGAAGAAAACAAAGAAGGTTCCTATAGCAACTAATCCTGCAGCAGTGACATCGAAACAGAAAAGTAGGCAAATGATAGTAGTACAAGAAGAGACTCCTTTACAGAGAAACCCTAGAATGAGAGGACAGATTTTTAAAGATCCTATGTTGTGTAAAGCACCTGCTCCAGAGTCTCCTGTGCAGATAATTTTTGACCATTCTCCCCTTCAAACTAAGATGACAGAAGATTCTAGTAATCCTCCTATAGCATGTGTGCAAGAAATTAACGAAACCTTAATGGATTTACTAAGTGTTTCAAGCCATGAGAATGAAGTAGTTCCTGAATGTCATGATTCAAATACTGCCTTAGTCTCATATAATTCAACATGGATCAATAGTTTGGCGGAACATCTATGGCGGGAATAGAAAAAGAAAAAGGATTATGAAGAGGATAACAGTGTTGTCACCTTGCAAAAACTCATTTTCCAATTATATGGACAGCATTTATTTGTTGAAGCACTATGGAAAGAGGAGAAAAAAAGAATGAGCAAGATCATAACATCACAAAATGAGGAGATTGAAGAATTGAAAGAACAACTAGAAAGACAGAAACAACGCATGGAACATGCACTTAAATTAGCTGATCAAGCTCTTTCTTGCAGACCACCTCCTCGAGTAAATGCTTTTTGTTTGAAAGAACAATATCTTTTGCTTCAATTGATGTTAACCCTTAGAAATGTAAATGCAGAATTCAAAACCGCACAAGAGTTTTATGGGTTGTATCAAACCTTACCACCATGGCAGAAAAATCTATTGTGTGAGTTATATATTCATAATTTTGTCATTCCTGCAAAAACTAAGTGGAATCCTTTGCTCTATATAGGAGATGTGCATTTGAAAGCTTTAATTTCATGGATGTCTAATGAGGCGAATTATGATAGACAATTAGTTAATTACAGAGATGAGAAGAGAACAAAACCTTTACCCTTCAGGGCAGAAATTCAACAACCAGAAGAAATGCTTTGAGACTGGTTTACATTAACCTATGGGAAGAGTAATCCAGAAGTTAGAAAGAAGGTATTTGTTGTTAGAGCCAAAGTGTATGCCGAATATGAAAAATTTCCCTACTTTGCATTCCAGAGAGCTATGACCAGAGTAAGAAGTAGATGGGCATGGTTACCTGATTCTCTCAAGAAATTAGAGCCACACAGTCCTATTAATTTGAAAGTAGCACTATATAGAGTTTCAAAATATTTAGAACTGGGAAAGCAACTAAGGCCAGAGCTATGGTTTCCTTTGACCATGCAACCTCCAATGCTTTTATGGCCCCTGTATGATATTGATGCTAACAAACTTGATAAGTTGCAGGAAGACCACAGGCAAGAAGTATGGGAAAGGACTAGAGGATTCTATTACACCTTCAAGAGTAGCAGAAAGGGAAAGACAGAAGTTGGGGAGCTCAGATCTTTGATAAAGAAGTGTAATGCTTGAGGACAAGCACATACCATGTTCTTCTTATTGGGATCAACAAATCCTTCTAGCTTTTCAATGTAAATCTGTTCTTCCAATATTCCATTTTAAAATGTAGATTTGACATCCATTTTATATACTTTAAATTCTTTATAAGAAGAATATACAAGTAGTGTTCTAACTTCTTCCAATCTTGCAATTGGGGAAAATGTTTCTCCATAGTCAATACCTTATTCTTGTGCATATCCTTTGCATACCAATCTAGCTTTGTTTCTTGTGACTTCTCCTTTCTAATTCATTTTTTTCCTAAGTAGAAACTTGGTTCCAATAACATTCTTGTCCTTTCTATAATGCATTTCAACTCTATATCCTAATTTTTTCAACTATGAACCACTCAAAAAATTATAGTTAATTCCTTCAACCTAATAAACATTGTCACACTTGATCTTATCAATCAATTGTATTGATCCTTTACCTTTCACAAGACATGGTGCATCATTACCAAACTTAAGACAACTACCTTTGTATTGTTCCATGGTTTCAAACTTACTTTAACACCATTCATGTGATGTGAGAAGCTACTATCAATTATCCATGTATCACCTTTACTCACATATGAAATTAGTACAATTTTCTCATCTTCATCAAAATCTTCTTTAATAGAAATATAGACAACTTATTCATCATTACTATTAGAATTGTTATCAGTTTGCTCTTCTGCAATGTAACAAGATTTCTCACCTTTGTCTTTGTAGTCCTTCTATTATATTTGTCATCTCTTGTACCTAAGTACTTTCTTTCCCTTCTCTCATCCTTGTCTTATCTATCAATAAATCTTGTAGTAATATGACCAACTTTGTTACATGAAAAAAAAATTATAGGAACTTTACCTTGGTATTTTCATCTACCTATTCGAAGTCTTCTAGCCATCAATGCTTCAAGCTGATCAACGTCATTGTCATAAACATCACTATCACTATTCAAAAAAATTTCTTTTCCTTTCTTACTAAGAGCCAATTCAAGTTTGAAAACAAATTCAATAGTACAAGTAAAACTATCAAAATTTGACAATTTAAAAGCAACAAGCCTACTAACCAATCCTTCCAAAGTCAAATTGTTACCTGGTGTACATCTCAATTCTTGTATTATAGAGACTCTAAGAGCATAAATAGGAAGTAGAGTTCTCAATACTTTGTTGACCACATTTTCATCATCAATGTTTCCATTTGATCCTTCTATAGCATTTACCACTTCTTTGACTGTTCTATAGTATTAAGTAATGGTCTCACCTTTTATCATTCTCATTTCATCAAACTTCCCTCTCAAAAAATTTGTGTTTCCATAGATAGTTTGTAATGTATCCCACATTTTCTTAGCATTAGTGCACTCTTTTATATTGTTAAACTTGGTGTAGCTTAGGGCTGATGCAATATCCAACATAGCTTGATTGTGTTCTTGCTTCACTTTTATCTACTAAGCTGTTAGAGGTCTTGGTATCTCTACATATACATTTTCCACATAGTTTATTGTACCATCTCCAATTCCTTCCAAATGCAATTTTTGGCAATGATCTAGCATCACTCATTGGATTCATAACATGGCTTAACCACCTCATGTGGTTGTATAAGACTATTGGTTGTATCAGGCATTGACAAGTTTATATTTTGGTACAATAGAAACCTTGGCCTTTCTAACAATTGGTATTAGAGCTTAGTCACAGGTTTGAATCCTGCAAGCCATGATGAGTGACACTAGGAGGGAGATTGTTGGAAGTGGGCCAACATACCTCATAGGATGTGTGACATGGCTTAACTACCTCCTATGGTTCTATAAGACAATTGGTTGTATCGGGCATTGATAGGTCAATCTTTTGGTGCAACAAAAACCCTGGTCTTTCTAACATCAACTTCATCAAACTCTTCCATGCAAGAAAGTTCTTCTTTTTCAACCTTGGCACCTCCTTTTTGTACATATTTATCTTTAGCTTCAAGTAGCTTCAAACTTTTCTCTACAAGAACCAATGCTCTAATACCAATTGCTAGAATGATAGAGTAACTAAGAGGGGGGATGAATCAATTATCATTAGGTCCAGATGTACCAATTGAACTTTTAATCACTTCAAATACTTTAGATCTAATTATTTACTAGCTCGATCTCTATAGAAAATAATGAATAACATTAACTTATAGTCTATTTTCCTAATAGTAACAAACTTGTAGAATGTAAAACATTAACAATAAAAAATCTCAGATAACATCCACATAAGTATGAAACTAGGATTTAACATGGAAACCAAATTTGGGAAAAACCACTACTAACATGTCACCAATTTTTCACTCTTCTAAAGTGAGCTCTGTTAAGAGCCAACCATTTTAAAGGTTAAAAAACACACTATTAAATATGACCTTGTTAAAAGATTCAATCACCCTATTATGAGTGGCCTTATTAGAGGGTTTAAGAATATTGCATTAGAATGCCACCTTTATTAAAGGGTTTCAATATTGATACAATGATTAGAAAGTAATAGCATGTTTATCTGACAAATACAAATCACTTTGTAAATACAAACCACAATTCAGTCCAATAGTTGATTCATTAACTGGCCTCTATTAGCTCACACATCACTGATTCACTTGACAATCCTTCAAGCAGTCACTCTTCGCCTTAACACTTCACTGCTCATCCTTCTATTCAAGTATGCCAATCAATAAAATCAACAACTGCTCCAACCTTGTTAAGGTCTTCACCAACTATGCTAACCTCTTAAATTTGAGCCCTTATACCTCCTTAAATAGGTAATTCTAATCTTTTACCACTTAAACATCATCATAGATCATAGGGTTTGGTCACATTCATCAAATCCTTCCATCATTTTGTCCTCTTTTCTCTTCTAGAAACTTCTCCAAACTTCTTCTTGAATTCATGCATATAAATGCTCAAACATAGTTTCCCCTACATTAAATTCTCTAAGTCATCCATCCTTATCTTTGTTGAGATAATGGGTGTTGCACACATTGCATAATATTGTTATTTTATTATTTTATTTTATGTTGTGCCTAGATGGACGTGCAACATGTAAAGATTCCAATGGAATATTCTTGATGAGTTGTATTGTAACATTGTGAAAATATTTCATGTAATTATTTAATATTGGGGAAAAGAATTAAATGCCCAATATTAAATGTGGGGTCAATGGGTTAGGTAGCACATGGTTTATGTAATACCACTTAGTGGTTTTGTGGGACTTGCTACTATATAAGTAGCCACAAGGGTAGTTGTTGTAGAGAGATAGAGAGTGACAAGGAGAAGACAAAAGGCAAGAGTCGAGCAGGACAAGGCTTGACAAGTTAGCCAAGGGAGCATTTGTGAAGGTTGAAAACATGGCATGGGATGTGTGGATTCATGCTTGTTCACATAGTTTGCTCGATTGTGGCTATGGCCATGAAGGCTTCCACGGTTGTATGGCAATGGTATTTTTGCTGAATAATACATGATGATGGATGCTTTTGGAGGCTGGGTTTTTCCCTCAATGAGGGTTTCCCAGGGTATATCTTGTGTCACAATTTTGTGAGTATGTTTTCTATTCTCTTGCATGTGGATTTTAATTCCATGTTTATTTCAGATTTATTATGGGTTATGTGGAAATGGTTATATTCTTTGTTGGCAAGATATATGAATGATTTATTATAGATCTGAGGCTTTTGGGTTTGCTGTTATGATGGGATGTTAAAATATTTGGGCATTGTGAAATTGTTGGACAAAAAGATTTTTTGGATGTTTCATTTAAAATGAGGGTTTTGGGGGGTAGCATGCAGAAATGACCTCCTGGGTAAAAAAAGACCTCACCATTGGATCTGGGTCGACATTTCCATAAATTTTGATATATAATATGCCCTAGTTTGGCCATGTCTAGAGGAAATGAAAGAGTTTTTTGGTTTCAGCCCATGATGGCCGTCAAATTTAATCCCGTCGGAATTTTTGTCACTGAAAAAAAATAAAAAATGAAAAATCGTACTGAAAATGGTAAAAAGACTATCTTAGTAAAATGGCCATAACTTTCTCTCAGAATATCGAATTTCAGAGTTCTTATAGGCGTTGGAAAGCTAATTTAGAGCACTACAAGATGGTGTAGGTTTGGTTCTATGATTTTGAAATTTTTTCAGGTTTTAAGAGCCCTAAAGTTAGATGTTATTTATTTTGAGCACGAATTGGGGCATAACTTGGGCATACGGAGTCGAATTTTGGACTTCAAGTAGTCAACGGAAAGCTCTTGGAGAGCTCTACACATTGATTTAGATTTGGTGCAGGTTTGGCATGATTTATTTGTTGATATATTGATCTAAATAGTTTATTGATATATTTTGACTATGGTAACATTGTGAATTTATGGCATTGGAGATTTAAGATTTGATGTCATTGTATACTCAGTTCATATTTCAGATTGGTCTCATGATGATATGGCTATCAGTGTTTGGTTTGGATATGCATGATGACTTGTTGGGTCTACAAGTTGTGCAGTGTTGTAAGCGATCTATACTTACAGGTTGCATTTATGGCTTGGTTATGGGTTGTCTTTGCCCATTGATCTTTCATTATTGATGCATATTCAGATTGGTGGCTTGGATTTGGGTTGTCTATGCCCTAAGTCACATGATTTTATCTTCATGTAGAAGTGATGAGATGTTGTTACCAGGTACAGTCATGGTGGAGGTTGTGGTTGACTATGCTGACAGGTTGGACATATTGAGAGCCAAATGCTCGGTTCATGGATGTGATCATGGTGTCATAGATTTTGGCATGACATGATTGGATATACAGGTACATCCTTAATGTTCATTAGCTTGGATTTTTGATATAGTTATGGTGGTATATCTTTTTGGTTGAGGATCATGGTTATTTGGTTTCTTTTGAGGAGCTCATTATGTGCACTTTGAGTTCTTTGATAGTTTGATGCCTTGGTTGATTTTCATGGTTAGAGGATGGGTTTTCATCATGATGTCATGGATAGCTTAGATACATGGTTTAGTGGGAGCTTGTGACAATGATGGGGTGACAGTGCAGGATTAGTTCCTGGTTTGGTTTGGATCTTCATGTAGGAGATGGATTTTATGATGCCATAGGTGACTTGGTACCACGGTTGAGTGGGAGTTGTTGGCATTGATATATTTATTGAGTGTTTGCAGATGTTGGAGGTTTGTCTTAGATCCTGTTGCTGTAGAAGCATCTTTAACATTTGCATGGTGCACTTGTTATCTTCATGGTGTGTGAAGATGGATAGATCTTAAGGACTCATGGAGTTCTTGGTTATCTTCATGGTATGTGGAGATGGTTCTTCTTGGTATGTGGAGATGGTTTTCTTCATGGTGTGTGGAGATGGTTGCATCTTGAGGACTCACAGAGTTCTTGGCAAAGGTGTGGTTTATGCTTTTATTTGGCATGTTATCCTTGGTGTGAGGATGGTTTCATTATTATGTCATGGTATACTCTTGATACGCGTTTAGAGTTGTGACATGTTATAGTTTGTTCATATGGAGCATGTTATCTCTTTAGTTGAGATGGTAAGATCATGTTGTCATGTTTATGTTCCTGAGGCCATGGTTGGAACTTTGACATTGATCTTGGTTTATTTTCTTGGTATTGAGTACACTGATCATAAGCTGGATACTTCATGATATTGCTATGTTGCATTTGGAGTTGGCATAGATTGATTGGTTATAGGTGCTCATGGATACTTAGAGACAGTGGTGATGCTGATTTCTCTTGGATTAGAGAAGTATTTGTTGGGACGGTTAATAGTTTCAGCAAGAAGTCCGAGGGGTAGTCACCTGATATGGACTTGAGAGGAGATTGTTCTTAGATGAGTCTTGGTTGGAGACTTGGGTATCTTGATAAGCATTCTAATTCCCCACTCTTGGTCTACTCGGCGGTTTGCTACTTGAGAGGTATAGCCCATTGTTTCTCTCAGTTGCATTATATTTATGCTTGTCTTTCATGGATATGGATCTTGAGCTATGGTACATGAGTTAGTTCTGGAGGGTTCATTTGAGAGATGGTTTAGCATTGGTTATCTCCATGTGCATATGTTGTTATGCTGGTTGAGTTTGGGAGATGGTTTTATATTGGGCATATTCCTTGATTTAGGAATAGTTTATTGAGTTTGATCTTCTTGTGAGAGGCTTACATCCATGATTAGTTATATAGTATGGTTTGGGTATTATTGAGGCTTCTTGTTGGGGTTTTATGGAGGAGATCATACTTGCATGGTTTACATCTAGAGGTGTGTGTAGAAGGACATGATACAGGTTATGATTTGCATGGTTTCTCTGGTCTTGGTTATCTTCCAAGATGTTCAGTTTTTCCTACATTGGATTTGAGATTGGTTAGAGATTGTGATCACTGGTTTGTGCTCATGTATGTCATGTGAGAGATGACATGGTTATTTCTTTCTCTTTCCTCTGTTGGTTGTGGTGAACTTGGGAGAGCATTGGAGACTTGTTATGAGATTTGTTCTTGTAGGATATCAGTTTATGTATTGTGGATGTCCTTGATGCTACATGGATTCACTTCTTAGAGATGTTGTGAGTGGATTGGTTATAGATTTGACATTATCTTTTGCAGTGGGAGCTTCTTGGTATATATGTGGCAGGTATTGCTCTTGAGGCTTGTGATTGCAGGTTGCAGATTGGATATGTCAGTGATATGAGATTCACTTGTTATACCTTAGAGGTATGGATAGGTGGATGGGTTTGGCACTTTGCTGTGGGTGCTATTTCAGCTATGGATATTTTGACAACTACGGATACATTTGATTACCTTTGGATTAGGTTTTTTTTGGTGCTCGGAATTTTTAGTTGGTACAGGATTTTATGATCTTCTAATGTGACAGGTTGGGTGGCTTTCTCTTTGGACGGCTTCTATGTATGTCCAGTGGGAGTGGCATAATAGGAGGTGAGATCATTCATGTTCAAGATGCTAGATACTTTGATTTTATTGCGGGTACCAGGATGGAGCACTTGGTGTATTTTGATCCATGATGGTGGATGTGCTGGGAGGGATTGTTCCCTTGTTCATTTTTTGTGTGGCTATGGATTGACCCTATGCAATGTATACAACAAGTGGGAGATTGTTGAGATAATGGGTGTTGCACACATTGCATAATATTGTTATTTTATTATTTTATTTTATGTTGTGCCTAGATGGACGTGCAACATGTAAAGATTCCAATGGAATATTTGTTAGGATAAACCACAGACAGAAAAAAAAAAAAAAAACTACATGCAAATATAACCAATAACAGAAAATAATGGAACACACAGAAATGAACACAAGGCACCAAGATTTAACGTGGTTCACCCAATCCCTGGGCTACGTCCACCAAACAGCAAGTCCGATCTTATTACAATCCAGTGATTACAACCTGATTACAATCCGTAATCCCTTACAGCTCAATACCGCCGCAAGAACCAATTTTGTATCACCACACATGAAAAATACCCAACCCTAAGCCCTTTTTATACAAGTATTAAACCGCTTTAGGGTTATAACATGTCGGCCATATGTTGGCCATAATATGTCGGCTACTTCCCAAAAAAAAAAAATTTGGGGCGATGCCCCAAACCCCACTATTTATGAAGTATGTACAGTACTTTCCTAATCAGTCACCACAATCTAACAATTAGATTGTTGGGTGATGCAATGCGCTCCCCTACCCACAAGTGGTTAATTATGTGGTTTTCCATGTTCATTAACAGTCATGGCTTTTGGTGCAACGGCAAATGGGCCCAACAATTGGTATCAGAGCCTGGTTTTGGCTTGGTCATGGGTTCAAATCTCTCCGGTGCCTTCCCGACCCGTGTAAGCACCTGGTATGCACATCGAGGGGGAGATTGTTGGGTGATGCGATGCGCTCCCCTACCCACAGGTGGTTAATTATGTGGTGTTCCATGTTCATTAACAGTCATGGCTTTTGGTGCAACGGCAAATGGGCCCAACAATATTCTTGATGAGTTGTATTGTAACATTGTGAAAATATTTCATGTAATTATTTAATATTGGGGAAAAGAATTAAATGCCCAATATTAAATGTGGGGTCAGTGGGTTAGGTAGCACATGGTTTATGTAATACCACTTAGTGGTTTTGTGGGACTTGCTACTATATAAGCAGCCACAAGGGTAGTTGTTGTAGAGAGATAGAGAGTGACAAGGAGAAGACAAAAGGCAAGAGTCGAGCGGGACAAGGCTTGACAGGTTAGCCAAGGGAGCATTTGTGAAAGTTGAAAACATGGCATGGGATGTGTGGATTCATGCTTGTTCACATAGTTTGCTCGATTGTGGCTATGGCCATGAAGGCTTCCATGGTTGTATGGCAATGGTATTTTTGCTGAATAATACCTGATGATGGATGCTTTTGGAGGTTGGGTTTTTCCCTCAATGAGGGTTTCCCAAGGTATATCTTGTGTCACAATTTTGTGGGTATGTTTTCTATTCTCTTGCATGTGGATTTTAATTCCGTGTTTATTTTAGATTTATTATGGGTTATGTGGAAACGGTTATATTCTTTGTTGCCAAGTTTCCTTACAATCTTCAACACGCTTTTCATATTCTAAGAATTCAATTATGTTGATTAGAAATCAAGATTTCATCAAAATATAAAAAATATTGTCCATTAGCTAACATTGGGTTTTGACACTCAATCATCATTGAATTAATCAGTTGCTACTAGCATTTTTGTCCAACATACTTTCTGATACTCGGTCAATATTGATGCTCGATCAATGCTAGATTTTTCTTCACTTATACTATCACTCACTCAACTCTAGCATCACTCAACATAAAATTCTAGTTCCTTAATCTTCTTCTATTTTTCTTAGTCAATCCTATGCACTTGGTCTTTCTTTGATCATTTTGTGTAGGCTTTATTACAATGTCTTCTCCACTTAGGTTATGATTAAACAATCATATTACCTTATCAAAGTCTAACTGATCAAGTGCCTATTACAGTTCCTCATAACTCAACTTTTCCTCTAGGTCCTTTTATTATTTCCTTCTTCTCAAATCCTCTTCATCAATCAGCTTGATATGGCACTCTACTCGGATAGTAATTGTCTTACCAATAATCTTTGATATCAGTGATAACATAATAATCATCTCAATTGTAGTTTCCAATAGTATCTATGAGACCTAGAACTCATGTCTAGAAGTGAGAAATACCACATCATCCTAGAGTGTAGACAAAGTGCTAGCTCAAGGTAAGATATTCAACAAGTGTTGAGAAACAGTTGATGTCAAGGGGAAGTGTTGAAAATATTGTTTAGAGAGTTGTCAACAAAATGCCAATGTAACCAAGAGATATAATAAGATAGACATTTTGTGCCCCCTAGACCTAGACAAGGATCAATTCCAAACTAGGGAAGCCAAAGACATATGAGATGGATTTAGTTCAGAGCACAAATTTACATGTTGATAGATGTAAGTATGTATATTTGAGGTTGCATCTATTTCCAAGTTTTCACAATTTTTTTCTTTTTTCTTTTTGAAATATTTGACTTTTTGGGTGATACATCAAAGATAATATTGCTAGGTTTTCAATAAGATGATCATTTTTAAGAAATTTTACAGTTATGATTTTTAGGGATAATAAAGTATGAACAAATCTCGAAGAAGAAAGAACATCAACCATGGATATTTTTGAGATGTAGGTGTTGGAAATGTAGAGAAGGCTAGGTGATTGAGAGGGGGTGAATTCGGAACCAATAAAACTTTAACTTCAATTCACTATATAATCCTTCATAAACTAATCTAATCTAATTGCATGCATGAAAGACTTAAAGTAATAAAACATTCATAACACTTGACACAATATTTGGTAACCTAGAAACCTTCCAAATAGAAAGTAAAACTATGGTGGGGATGATACCCACAAGCTTTAGTATTGTAGTATAAATTTGGCCTATTAAGGCTTATAAATGATCACTTTTGATGATATGCCCTATTAGGAGAAATAAGGATTCTTAAGTCCACCTTGTAAAAGGATTTATACAATACAATGAAGTACGCACTCGATTAGGAGATTCGATATAAGACTGTTAAGTCCACCTTGTTAAAGGATTTGACTAATGCACATGTTAGAATGAACTAGTAGTTGATCTCTTCTATGCAACTTAGTTTGCTAAATGAGATTCCTTTGATGTAAAATGATCACCTTAATGTGATGGATGAGACTTTTTTTTTCCTTATACTTCTTTTAGCCTTCAAACTTGCATGTTCTTCATATTCCATACATTTCATTCATCATTGGATATAAAAAGATATCTCATGTTTATACCAATCCAAATAATTACCTTCTGACATTGGCTACAATATCATATTCAACAATCTTCACCTAGTTAGTTGAGAGCTAACACTCAAGTTCAAAAGTCCACTCAAGTGATATTTTGGTACTTGGCAACACAATGAACTTAGCAATCTCTAGCACTAGGTTGACAATGGTGCTTGGCCCATATTGATCACTCAAGAGTAGGCATGAACTTGGTTAACACTGATGACTCAGCAAACATTGAAGAGCTCAATTGACACTGCAATAACTTAGTTACTCTTTCGTCTTGGTCAACACTACTATCTTCTCTACTTAGTTAAAATGGCTAGTTTCTTGGCTCAATTGACATTGTCTACAAGGTTTACTTGGTGGCACTCAATGATAATATAACCAACCAAATGACTAAGTGTTTTGGCACTAATTGACAACTAGTCTGGCCATAAGGTCAACAATGCCCCTTGTTGGTATTAGTGAGAAAAACACTTATCATACCAAAAAATCAATACTCAAAATGATGAGTCAAAACTCCCACTATCAATTTACCTAGGTATGTAGCTCAGTTTTTACTACTATGTTGATACTCAACTGACACAGACTCTGTTTTTTATTTTTCAAAATTATTTTTGTAGCTTTTCTATACACATAGATTCTTTCTTCCTCGTACAAAAGACTCCTTAAATGATATATATAACTATGCTTCCCCCTTTTTTGACATTAATGCCAAAAATGCATATTTACAAGGTAATACCAAAATGTGAGAGAAAATCACTATGTAACTTTAAAATTAGGAGCACGGTTTTGTCCTAATTTTCTTGCAAAACTTTAGAAGTATGCAAAGCTATCTAAACTTCAACTAAGAACTCCATTATATGATCAACAATAGAAAATTTGTTGTCATGGATTAATTTCTTTCCATGAACAATGTGTTTCTACATTACATCCATGTTTGGAATCATCAAACTCTAAATTTTTGATAGTGTAGCCCTAATTCTTGCTTCTTCTCTTAATAACTCTACTCGTAAATTGATAAAATACCTGATCTTGACAAAATGTAATGAGCTAGTACTAGGGTCAAGTGACAACAGGTTTACACTTTCCTTTAGATCAATATCAATCTTTGACAACTTGTATATGATTTCCTTGGTAAAATTTGTGGTATCACTTAATTTTACAAACAAGAAAACAACATTATTAATAGTGCTTTCAAAAGAAATAAGAATAGTGGATAGTTCCACTTGATCTATGGCAATCTTTTGTGTCATATTATCCAAAACCTTATTCTCAAATTTTCATGAGTTTCCCTCTATAGTAGTTTCTCTTGACCATTTGAATCTTTATTGAACTCGTGGACTATGTCAACAAGTTGGTCCAAAATAGAGTTCTTTTCATCAACTTCAATACTCAATGCATCAAGAGATAGACCTTTAATATCTTCTAGCACTTGATTTATTTTCTTCTTCTCTTATCTAAGCTTATGATGTTTGGATCTTTTCTTCCAAAGTTCTCCAAGAGTGTCCATTTGATCAAGAGTAAGATTGGAGAGATCCCAATCTAGAATTACTATATCTTCTTTTAGATCAACTTCATTAATTAAAAATTATGTATCTTTCCCTTTAGCTTTTGGAATAGGTAAAGGAATATTTCCTTACCTTTACTCATATCTTCAGTGCTCGATTGAGGATTGACTTCAACTATCATTGCACTTGTTGTGGAATCACTTGCAATAGTAACAACATAACTAATTGGAGAAATAATAATAATTGTAGGAGTACTTATAGTGCCTTGTCACAACTTAATTATATCTTATGTTTATACCAATCCAAATAATTACCTTCTAAAGTCGGCTACAATATCATATTCAACAATCTTCACCTAGTCATCTTAATACTGACACTTGAGTTTAGAAGTCCACTCAGGTCACATTATGATACTCAAAAATACAGTGAACTTGGAAATATTTGGCACTCAATTGACAATGGTGCCCGGTCCAAATTGATCACTCAAGAGTAGGCATGAACTTGGTTAATGCTAATGACTTGGAAAACATTGAAGAGCTCAATTGACACTGCAACAACCCAGTTACTATTTCAACTCAGTTGACACTATCTACAAGGTTTACTTGGTGGTGCTTGGTGATAATGTAACCAACCAAATGGCTAAGTGTTTTGGCACTAATTGACAACTAGTTTGGCCATGAGGTCAATAGTAGGATATTGATAGGATTGGAAAGTTGTTCTCCCTCGGGTATGGAGAGATGATAAGTACCTAACCCAAAAGTAGCAGTGATAATGCAGGGACCCAACCAATTAGGTTCATATTTTTCTTTTTGAGCTCTATTTAGTTTTTTTTTGAATTATCTCTAAGGGCTAAGTCACCAGCCTAGAATTCTCTAGGATGAACTTTCCTAACATAACTTTGAGGCATTCCTTAAAATCCCTCATGCGATCAAAAGTAGTTCATCTAAAAGCTACAATTTTTGGATACTCATAGCTCAATAGTCTTCATTAGTGATCAAACCCTTCAAAGAGACTCGTAGAGAAGGAATCTCAATATCAAGTGGCAGAAAAACCTCATAGCTATAGTAGGTGTGTGACTTCTTGTCCCATAAGTCTATAATGCAGGATTAATATGTAAGCATCAATCCATTTCAAATTTTTGAATAGTCCTATGCAAGATTTTTAGTAGCATTTTGTTATATGCTTTTGTTGGAAACTACAATTGAAACAATTATTATGTTGTCATTGATATCAAACCTTACTGATGAGGCAATTGCTACCTAATTAGAGTGTCATATCATTTGATTGATGAAGAGGATTTGAAAAGAAGAGACAATAAGAAGGCCTAGTGGAAAGGTTAATTTATGTGGAACTACAATGGGCACTTGATTAGTTGGTACATTGGCAAGATAATGTGTTGTTTAATCATTACACTAAGTAGAGAAGATAGTTGAATTGAAGCCTAGTAGAGATGATCAATGGAAGACCAAATGCATAGGCTAAACTGAGCAATAGAGCACAAGATTAAGGAACTTATAGTTAGTATTGATAGATTTGTCTAGTGATGAACATGTTGGTCCTTAGATGGTTTTGACATTTGAGTCTCAACACACTTAATCATTTTCTACATTGAAGCCGAGTACACTATGTATGCCGAGCCATAGTGTGTGCCAAGTTAGATTTTCAATAGGTGTCAAGTAGTATATAAGTGTCGAGTGACATATAGGTGTCGAGTCACAGTTGATGCCAAGAAAGTCAGAATGCTTCATACGCCAAGTGAGTTAGAATCATATATGTGTCGAGTACCAGTAATTTAGTATGTGTTGGGTAACACAGAATCAGCATATGAGTTTGTACCCTCACAAACTTAGATGTAAACCATTTTTGGAGCTGACATAGAAGGATTTCGAAGGAGAAAAAGGATAAGATTGAATCTTTTACATTTCCTATGCAATCAGCATGTAGCCAATTATAAAAATGGAGAAGGCATGCAACCAATGAGGAAAATGCAAGGAATGAGCGGGAACTTAAAATTCAATATGGATCATAGATCCATACCTAATCCTAAGTCTTCACAATATTTAAAAGGAAGTAAAAAACTCCATTGCATATGTGGATGAGAGCAATGTATGGGGAAATTATAGCAAAATTTAGTGAGAAAGCATGAAAGACTTAGAGGAATAGAACAGTAATTTCATACCCAGTTGATCAGAATAGCACAAGGGATAAGGGACACGAGCAGATCTTAGATCTCAGAGGATCAAGATCAAAGAGAGTAGATCAAGTTCCTGAATCTAGTAATTATAGATTGCATACTATCAAGTTTATTATTCTAATACTTTCTTGCCATTGTATTAGAAGTTGGAAATCCTATATTGATAGGTTAACTTAACAAATAGGTAGGAGAACCTTTGGAGAAGGTGATTGAAAATCCTATTGTATTAGGTGGGTTAAACAGCCTATTGTAAATCCTTTAACAGAGTGAAACTTCATGTAAAGTGTTTGTAAATCCTCTAATTAGGTCACTATTGACACAATGTAAAGCCTTTAAAATGGCAGGCCTTTCTCAAGGCAGACCATCAGAAGTGGTCAAACATTTATTGCTACAATAATTTTTGTGGGTATCATCCCCACCCCAGTTTTACCTTCTTATTCCTTGAGGTTTTCTAGTTTACCAATTCTAGTGTTATGTGTTATTGCATGTGCTTACTTTATGTTCATTTATATGTTTACATGCATGTAGTTTACTTTTTAGTTTTATGCTTAAAGGGTTGAAAAAGTTAAAAGTTTGGTACTTCTGATTCACCCCCCCCCCCCCCCCCCCCCTTCTTAGAAGTACTCTTCCCATTTTGAACATTCCAAAAATTGGTATCAGAGTAGAGGTTCTCACAAGGAGAAGCCTAACAGCTTAGAGAAAAGATCTAAAGATGGAAGTCTTCAAACTTGGGAAGATCATAGACAATCAAGTGATTGATGTGCACCTAGCTCTAGACAAAGTGGAAGAAGCCAGAGAAGAATTGAGAAAGTCCTTAAAAAGAAGGAAGGAGATAGTCATGGCTGAAAATGACATACACTACAAGGAGATTGATACCACACAAGTATTTTTCAAAGAATTTGATGCAGCAATAGCAGAATTAATAGAGAAAAACAAAGCACAAGCTAAAGAAATTAGATTACTCAAGCTTGAACAAGAATCACAAGCCATAATGCTTTGTGAAGTGACTGAACAAAAGAAGAGAGCCATTGAAGACAAGGTCATGATAGAAGATGACAAGAGAAATCTTACTAATAGACTGGAGGAGAAGACAATAGAATTTGAAAATATCTCAAACATGCAACTAGACACCTTAAGTCAAATGATGAATTCTCATCATGAGTTGAATATGAAGGATATTGAGATTTCCACTCTGAGAATACAAAATGAACAATTTCAAAATGAATTGAAAAGAGAGAAGGAGATAGCAGAAAGCTTCAATAGACCCAATGAAGCTATTAAGTACTTTGAGAAAATACTAAAATCACCAAGGGCTAGTAATGATACTTTGGGACTTGGTTACACCAGCACTAAACAAGGAGAATCATCCAAGACTACAGAAGAAAGGTGTAACAAAGGTAAGAACACCAAACCTACTTGTCATTTCTATGGTAAAAAGGGACATACCTTTAATGTGTGCAGGAGCAAGAATAGTCATTAGCATGATAAGCCTACAAATGCAAGCTTTTGCCACAAGTGCAAAAAGCAAGGACATCAAGCACATGAATGTAGAACCAAGACCATGAGGACACCAAGATTTTAAGGTCACTACTACAACTGCAAAAAATATGGACATAGAGCATTAGAATGCAGATCAAAGCCTATGTGGACACCTAATCAACCTGCAAGAGGAACAAACCATGCACATCACTACAACTAGGATTACAACACCAGGTATAGTTGTCACTATTGTCAGGAGTATGGACACATTCCTAAAAATTGCATAAGGACATATTTTAGAGGGAGTTATAGCAGATGGCTAAGCCAAACTACATGTTTTAGTTGCTTGAAGATTGGTCATATCAGTAGGAATTTCCCAACAAAGACAAAAGCACCCAAGATAGAAGTCAACAAAGGAAAAGAGAAGGTTGATGTTGAACAAATAAGAGGGAAAATGAACAAGACTTGGAAGAAGAAAGGTGAGTGTAGCACATCAAATGGAGAGATCACTTCATCCAAGAGGTCAAGTGATCACACTTCATTCAACCAAGCAAAATAAAGGTGTATGGGTTTAAAATTCAAAGTTAAATCATACATCAATTCCAAAGAACAAAGGAATACTGCAAGGAAGAAATCTACATAAGCAAAGATGCTAGGTCAAAATCTAAAGTTTTTGTCAATATGTCAAATTGTCCTCAAACGTTGAGTAAAGTTCTAATGGATGTCAAGCTTATAGTTGAAGATGAGTGAAGAAAAATTCTAGTGGAGGATGAGTAAATGAAATACAATGGGAGCTGAGTCATATTGAATCCTTCAAGTGCCAATTTTACAACTGTATGCACGAAGTAATTAATGCTAGGTCTTTGACAGGTATAAGGTCAATTTTTGTTCATTTTCACACCATTCAAACATAGAGCAAAGTCAAGAAGAGTGAAGAAGCGATCAAGTAGCAATCTAATAGCCATTTGCATAGATTCCAACTGTAATTCAGCATGAACTCGTAGATTTAAAGGTATTTATCAAGTGCCCAGCTACATAGAAGTTAAAGTTTTAATATAATTAAAACCCTAGTTTAGTAGAATGGCCTCTAGTTCAAGAAACCCCAAAGTAAAGGAAGGCCATGAGATTTAGTTAGTTAGAAATGAGGTCAAATAGCTCGAATTTAGGCCAATCCCTAAAGTTGCCTACAGAAATGACCCAGTTGGTGCATTATCCATCATTCCACCTGAAGTAGTCATGGTGCAAGATGTGAGAAAATGTTACAACTAAAAAATTGGTGCCATAGGTGATTTTGAAATATTCCAAGCTTATGACAAACTATGTGAGAACAAGATTCTAAAAAAGGAATTTGAGATAGTTCAGAAAAATGGTTTGACCAATGCCCTAGTCTACCCTATAGGATTCAAAACTGAATGGATACAGATTGTTTTGAGTCAAATTCATGATGGCTATCTATGGCTGGAGACAGGACCTATTAAGATTACCAAGAGAATAGTTCATAGGGTTACGGGATTCCCAACCCTAGATCAGCCAAAGACCTTGAGAAGTGATAGAAAGGAGGTCATTGAGAAAAATATAGGAGCCAAGTGGAACAATAGGGGAATGACCATTGATACTATAATTGATCCCCTTCTAGATTTTGCTGTGAGAATAATATCTCACAAATTCTATCAATCCAATAGATTAAATAGTGTGCCATGTTTAGTAGTTGATGTAGCCTACAAACTAGTGAAGAAAGATTGTACCTATGATCTAGAAGAACTAATGCTTTAGTAAATTAATGAAAATTTGGGAGCTATAAGAAGATCCAAGGGAGCACAATACAAATTTAGATCAGTATTAGTCTACATATTCTTTTATGTGATGGAAGAATTTCTCTCTATAGGAAAGGTGAATTGGAACCCCAACAAAACTGAAATTACACAAATTAATGAATTCATTGATTAGATGGGAGATAACTTTGAGGCTTAGATGACTAGTTACTTTGAAGATTTTAAGAAGTCTATGAAGCAGAGAATGAGAATACCAGTTTCATTGGTAGAGAAACATGTCAATGACATATGTTTAAACCTTGGTTGTCATTGATTACATCTACATTCAAGCAGCAATACCAAGAGTAAGATGGCTAAGGCCATTTGGATATGAGTTTGATGTAGATGAAGCCTCAGCAGCAATCATAGCATTGCTTGCAGAAGAAATAGATAAGGTAGCCCCTCACTTTGGAACATATGATGTTGTCAAGTCCAAAGTTGAGACTGAATTGAAAACAACTTATGTTATCAAGAAGAAAGATAAAATGGTAAAGAAGATAAAGAAGATATTTGGAGCAAGCATTAAAGGAGAAGTAGGTGAAGAAGAAGAAGAACAAGTAGAAGGAGATAGTGAAGAAGAAGAAGAGAAAGGGAAAGGCCCAGTAGAGCTAACATAAGGCTTAGGGGAAGACAAGGAGGAAGATGAAGAGGGAGAAGAAGCCAAGGAAGCACCTAGACCTATCGAGAAAAAGAAGAGAAAGGAAAAAACTCAACCTACAGCTCAACCCAAGCCCAAAAAGGTCAGTAAGCCAGCTCTAGCAACAAGAGCCACTGCAAGAGCAACCACTCAAAAGGACAAAGAGGCATCAAAGGAGAAGAAGAAAGCCATTGAATAGTCTGTTGAAGATCCCAAGAAGAGAAGAAGGTATGTGGTACAGCTAGATACAGATGATGAAGAAAGAACAAAATTAGAGGACATCAGCCAATTTAAAGTTGTAAGCCATCCTCCTAAGACTGTAATTGATAAACTTTGTGATAAGATTAAAAATATAGATTTGAATGATTTAAAGTCTTTTAGTTTCAATAAGATCATTAGGGAAGAGCTGAATAAAGTAGAGGAATCTATTTATGCCATGATGGCAGAGTTTAAAAACACACCTCTAGAACTTGACAATACTATGCCTAAGGAACTATATGAAATAATTGAGAATAAGTGGCATTATTGTCTAAAGATGGAAAGGGAGATTAGAGAATCTACCCTAGCTCAAGTAAAGCCTAACATGACAAAGGCTCAAATAACAAAGGCAAACAAGAAACATAGTGGAAAATTTGCACCAAAGTATAGAGCCTTTTGCATCCTTAGAAACAAATTCAGGATGTTGTGAATAAATCCACACAATTGTGGAAAAAAATATATAAGATAACTGATGATAGGATAGAGGAAACAAATATTGCAGAAACTAGTGCCAAAGAGAAGGTAGAGGAAAAGAAAGTAGAAGAGTAGAAAGGAGAGGTAGAAGCCAAGGAAATAGAGAAGAAGGAATAAGAAAAGTAAGAGGAGGAAAAGAAAAGTGAGGAAGAAAAAGGAGAGGAAGAGAATAAGGAGAAAGAAGAGGAGGAATCAGCCAAAGGAGAAGACATGGCAACAGCGGAACAGTAAGAGCAGCAAGATGAAGAATAGAGTGTGCAAGACACACAAATGCCTCCTAGTCCACCTCATACAATCATCACACCTACAGAAACAATAATCATCAAGGATGTTCCTAACAAGTCAGCTTAGAACATCAATCCCCTTACTATAGATGATCTCCCCAAGATAATTAACCAATCCACTCTACAGGCACAGTTATGCACAAGCCCTGTATTGGTGAGTGTTGATGACTTACAAAAGGCAGTAGCAGCACTACAAAGAGAAAAGGTGAAACCAAAGGAACAACCTTTCACGTATACAGCTACTTGCACTAAGATTCTAATGCTTCCACCACTACCTCCACCAAGTGCAACAAGTGATACTATTCAAATGCCCAATGTAGTGGAAGGGAAACCAGATGAAAAAGAGGATACCTCAAAAGAAAAGGAGCAGGCCACCATTCAGACATTGGTAGAACTATCAAAGATTGGCGCATAAGCAAGCACTTCAAGACATCAATGACATCTGTATGGATTCCTTTAGCTTGTCATCACCAAATGAAGAAAAGCCAATAATAGAGCGACTATTAGATATAGTTAACTAAGTGACCAAGGAAGACCAAGATACTAATGTTAAACTCATGGAATGGTCAGAGAGAAAATTTCAAGGAAAAATGAAAGATAAGATATCAAGTGGCATAGCACTTGAATAGGTAGAATTGGCCAAGAAAATAGATAAGGTCAAAGTTGTCCTTGAAAACATTTTTTCATTGTATAGGAAGCTGTGTGATTTTTCCAATTACACACAAGAAATAGATCAGAGAATAATGAGCTTGGAAATAAATTTGAAAATTTCTAGCATGAAATTACCTAAGGATCTAGCTCAAACTGAGAAGCATTTTGCACAATCATTTCACACTCAAAGGGAGTTAGTTTTACTTATAGCAAAGGAAGCCAATATTAAGGCTAAATTGATGCAAATCCAATCCTCCATAACCCCATATTTAGAAGTCCTCCACAAGGAGCAAGTGTATGCTGAAATAGTCTTAAAGAAATATCCAAATCTTTCTACACTTGATGAACCGATACACCTTGCTACAGAGAATTCCATCCAGCACAATTCACTTGACATTGCTTTGGAGAATTGAGATGCAGCTCTAAAAACAATAATGGAGGTAAATAGTAATTTTTTATGTAAGTATGGTATTACTCCTTAGAACCCTTTGAAATTAGTGTCAAAAAAAGGGGAGAAATAATAATAAGGAAAGGGGGAGATATATGTTTTAAGGAAGATGTAATAGTTTGAAATAACTAAGGGGCAGAATATCTATAAATTTTGATAGCTAAGAGGGGTAGATACAAAATTTTGGCAATTGTATGGACGAAATAGCACACAGGTACAAAATATAGGAATAGTGCAAAAGACAAAGAGTATTAGGCACATTCAGCATAGAATTTTGGTTGGAAAAATGTCAAGGCACAATCAGCTCAGGGGGAATAACAAGGTATTTTGAACAAATTTTGAAATTTTGTGGATAAGGTAGTCATAAGGATAGATTAGTAATGTTTAGTTAAGTGTTTTTGACACTCATGTCAAAGGGGAAGATTGCTAGTCATTAGATGGTTTTAACATTTGAGTGTCAACTCATTTAATCACTTTCTACATTAAAGCCGAGTACACTATGTATGCCAAGCCACAGTGTGTGCTAAGTCAAATTTTCAACAAGTGTCGAGTGACTTCAAGTGCCGAGCAGTATATAAGTGTCGAGTGACATATAGGTGTCAAGTCACAGTTGATGTTGAGCAAGTCAGAATGCTTCATATGTCGAGTGAGTCAAAATCATATATGTGTCAAGAAAGACAGAGTCTAATAGGTGTTAAGCAATCCAAGATAGTATATGTCATGAGCACTAGTAGTTCAGTCTGTGTCGAGTAACACAGAATCAACATATGAGTTTGTACCCTAAAAAACTCAGATGTAAACCATTTTTGGAGCCAACATAGAAGGATTTTGAAGGGAGAAAAAGGATAAGATCAAATCTTTTACATTTCCTATGCAATCAGCATGTAGCCAATTAGAAAAATGGAGAAGGCATGCAACCAATGAGGAAAATGCAAGGAATGAGTGGGAACTTAAGATTAAATATGGATTGTAGATCCATACCTAACCCTAAGTCTTCACAATCTTTAAAAGGAGGTCAAAAACTTCATTGCATATGTGGATGAGAGCAATGTATGGGGAGATTATAGTGAAATTTAGTGAGAAAGTGTGAAAGACTTAGAGGAACAGATAGTAATTTCATACCCAATTGATTAGAATAGCACAAGGGACAAGGGACATGATTAGATCTCAAAGGATCAAGATCAAGTACCTAAATCTAGCAATTACAAATTGCATACTATCAAGTTTATTGTTCTAATACTTTGTTGCCATTGTATTAGAACTTGGAAATCCTGTATTGATAGGTTAGCTTAACAGCTAGGTAGGAGAACCTTTGGAGAAGGTGATTGAAAATCCTATTGTATTAGGTGGGTTTAATAGCCTATTGTAAATCCTTTAATAGGGTGACACTTCATGTAAAGTTTTTGTAAATCCTCTAATTAGGTCACTATTGACACAATGTAAAGCCTTTAACAAGGCAGGCCTTTCATAGGGTAGACCATCAAAAGTGGTCAAACATTTATTGCTAGAGTAATTTTTGTGGGTATCATGCCCACCCCAGTTTTACCTTCTTATTCCTGGAGGGTTTCTAGGTTACCAATTCTGGTGTTATGTGTTATTGCATGTGTTTACTTTATGTTCATTTATATGTTTACATGCATGTGGTTTACTTTTCAGTTTTATGCTTAAAGGGTTGAAAAAGGTTAAAAGTGTGGTACTTCTAGTTCACCCCCAACCCCCCCCCCCCCCCCCCCTCAAAAGTACTCTTCCCATTTTGAACATTCCAACAGAACAAGGGAGAGGAATATGGTATTGAGTGAGTGACAACATTTGACAGTTTGTGAAGGAATTCAGATTCCTAGCCAACATAGTTAAATTTTTGGATTGGTTAAAGTGTGTAAAGAATAATTATTGATGATTTGGATTATTTAATGCATGATAAACCATATTTGAGTGTTCCTTGGCATGGATTCATAGAGAAGTATTGAGAAGTAACTAGAAGGAGAAGGAAGAAATAAAATGATGGAAGGATTTAATGAATCTAACCTAACCCTAAGATTAGCGATGACATTTAAACGACAAAAGATCAAAGCTACATATTTAAGGAGGCACAAGGATAACCTAGAGAGGTTAGAAGTTGTTGATTTTTTTTATTGTCAAACTTGAGCAGAAGGTTGTGAAGTACTGAGTAGAGGTAGAGTGTGATTCCTTCAAGGGTTTCCAAGCAAATCAATGATGGTGATATTAATGAATGCCAGTCAATAGATCAAAAAATGAGCTACATTATGATCTATATTTTCAAAGTGAGTTGCAATTATTAGATCAACCTTCAGTTACTTTCTAACCATTGTATTAGTTAAAATCCTTTAATCAAGGTTGACCTAATAGTCATTTGTAAATCCTTTAATCAAGGTGACATTGTAATGGGATGTGTTGGCTCCCAATTTAATAGTTATTTCAACTACCAAGTAGATAAGATGAAATTGGTTGTAAGGGCATCAATCTCCTATGACATACATAATTTGTGAAGAACTTGGGTTGAGTATAAGGTTGAACTCCTTCTACTTTAGGCTCTACAAAACCTAGGTAGGTGGAAATTTAGATTCACTCATATGGTACAAGTTTCCAAAACATATATTTGATTCTTTACAAAGCATATTAAACCCTTATTTTTGTTGGAAATTTTTTTAATGCTCCCCTCAAGATTTGTGACAAGGGCTTAACTTCCTCCTGTGTACTATAAGTTGAGTTGTTGTATTGGACATTGATAGATCGATCTTTTGGTGCAGCAGTAACCCCACTCTAACAAGTGGTATCAGAACTTGGTCACAGGATTGAATCCTTAGACCCTCGAGTACTACTAAGGGGGACATTAATCAGCAATACCCCATATTAAAAAAAAACTAAATTAATCATGTAGTTGAATAGTACCCTATACATTGGGTATTCCATAAATTACAACTCACACTGAGGATATCCATGATCTATCTCATACATCATGATATCAGATCTATCCTATCACTTTGTGAATCAAAAATCTATTTTCAATCTAAAGCTCATGCTCATCAGACATTCTTCTCATAAAATTTGCAACCCTATCAAAATATATCAAGTATTTATTTGATTCTTTAAACCAAAAGAAAAACACATCTAGTTATACATCTCAAAATGAGATGCAATTGGACCTATGTTCTTTGTCCATAGATCACAAAATTTTGCAAATAGCAGACGTAGGAGACAAGACTTAGAATGAAACTAAATAACCTGTTGCTCTTTCCATTCATTTCTTTGAAATAAGTACATTTGGGATACATGAAAGACTCATAAAATAAACCAACAAATTATAACTATACTCTATATTTATTTTTGTTGTTCATACAAGATAAAATTCTGAGAAGAATCATGGAATCATAGCTAGAGCCACATAACTATACTAAGAAGAACCATGGAATCATAGCTATAGCCACATAACTATACTAAAGAATCATGGAATCATGGCTTGATTATAACTATACTCAATAGTCTACAACTAGCAACATTCAACCTTGGCGGTATTATAGTTATAGAAAATTGTCCAAAAGTCTAGAACCCACAACATCTAATCCTAGTGGTATCACAACTATAGAAACTTGTCCAAAAGTTTGGAACCAACCCCCAATAAATTGGAATCCCTTTTACAATGAGAAAAAGAGAAAGATGTAGAATAATGAAGAATCGTGGATCTGATTTGTACATGACAAGTGTCCACTTGAAATCTCATCCTGATGTTACTACAAAGCATCTCTCATCTTTCTTCTCCCAACTAAAAATTAGATATGATCATTGCCCCAAAAAATTGATTGAAATATCTCATCAAAATGATAAAAACCCCCTTATAAAGAATATCAAATTTACTAATAAAATGTTGCCAAAAAAATCCCATTAAAGTGATTTGAAGACCAAAAAAACTATCACTAAAAAGACCCTCTCTCAATTTGGTAGATTCCCACTTCACCATTAGCTCTAAAACTGAATCTAATGCTCTAATGTAAAAACAAAATTTCTATTAAGAATGCCCTATGTTTTATAAATCTTCTAATATCTTTTACATGCACATGTTCTTACTAAAAAAATAGTTTCCTTTTTCTCTCCCCTTTCCAATGATATATGATACTCATATATTTGGGAAAAAACTAGAACCTAGATGTCCATTTGATTATTCAGGTTGAAAACGATGAACATGCCCTTACATTGCAAAAATTTACCCTTTTATAAAGTTTAAACTTTACGAAATAAACCCAAATTTATTTAAAAGGAATGTGCATTCAACATGAAAGAAAAATAACATAAAATTATTATTTTGGACTTCTAAAATTTTCCACTAATTTGAATTCAAGTCAAACTTGGGTTTGATTGGTCTAGTACATGGCATCTTCTAATTTTCTCATATAATTTCTATCACTTTCTCTATCACCATCCAGCTAGCCCCTAACACCATGTGGCACCACCTTGCTTTATCTTATTTCTAACATCCAATCTTGCAAGTCCATAAGATTTCACCTTGTGTCATTAGCTAATGTCACTATCCCTACCTCTAAATGGCATGTGTCTTCTTTCTGTGACATTTGAGAAAGCAAGACTACTCTAGCCAAAATTGGCATTAAATTCATTCAGATTCATTGATCTTCTAATCTTTTGATGAGTTGATGGACAACCATGATTTTTTCAATATTTATATCCTAGATATAGAAAATCCTTATGTGTAAATCATCATTTAAAACCCTCCAACGTTGAGTGGCACACTATTGAAAAAAATTGATTAATTACATATTGTCTTTGATGTTACAGAAAATATCATATCTTTACTAGTCAATGTATGTCAAGCTCACTCAAGTGATGAAGATAGTTTCCTATAGCATTCTAGTGTTTTCCAAGTTCAGAAGACAATGTCTACTAAGTTCACTCGGGCAACAAAGAGAAGATTGCAAAAGTTCAGTGTTAACTAAGCTCACTTGTTAACAAAGGAAAATTTTGGTGGAAATAGTGTTAACTAAGCTCACTTGATTACCAAAGGAAATTTATGAAGTTGTAGTGTTAACTGAGTTCAATTGGTTAACATTGGAAAATTATTTCAAAAGTTAGTGAATACCGAGTAGGGTCAACTAATAAAGGATTTTCTTGTTTTGGCATATTGAGTTTAATTGATTTGTTTGTTGGTTCTAGCCGACTAAAAAAATGAAGAATTATTGTTATAAGTTGTATTCAAGTTGACTTGATAATGTGTATGATATAAGTATAAGGTCAAGTTGAGGATTAGAAGAGAAGAGAGAATGTGTGGAAGATAAGAAGATGCTTAGAGGAAGTGAATTGGAAAGATAAGTAGAATATCCTTGTTGGGTTGCAAAGATTAATCTGATCATGAAGGATCAATTATTCAAACCAGAATTGAGATCTAAAATAAACAATATAGTTGCATCAAAAATCAAGTCATTTCATTGTTACTCTCTAGCCATTTTAGTAGTGAACTAAATCTCTTAACAAAGTTAGCCTAATAGCTATTTTTCAAATCCTCTAACAAGGCGGCATTTCTAGATTGAAGTGTATATGGACCTTTAACAAGGAAACTTCTAATAGGGTGATTAAATCCTCTAATAGGGTCACACCTAATAGTGTATTTTTTAACCTTTAATAGGGTTGGCTCCTAACAGGGCTCACTTAAAAAGAGTGAAAAATAGTAACTAGTTGCAATTGGTGGTTTTTCTATATTGTGTTTCCATATTAAATCTTGGTATCACTTGCGTTCATGTTATTTCTTTTATGTTTATGCAGTTAAGTTAATTAAGGTTAATCACACTTAACATCCTAAGATCTACATGTTTAGTATTTGTCAAGTAATAATTGATATTATAGTGCTTGTCAAGTTACAACATATTGCTAGTGTTAACCAAGTGCATGTATGTTAATCAAGTGACAGCAGATTCAACAAAGTTTACGTTTTGTACTGACATCTAAGGGATCTAAGATTTATTTTTCAGTAATTAATTCACCCCTCCCCTCTCAAATACTCCTCTTCTATTTCCAATAGAGATGTAATGCATTGTCATTGTGTCACTATAACTAAAAACCTTCCAACTTTCTATAATGATGACCATTGATTTATGATCTGATCAGTGGCTAAAAAAATCCCTAAAAATGAATCATCACCTAACACCTATCATCCCAAATGACCTTAGCCCCTTTGGAAAATTATGGATTGAATGTCCCCACCTTGGACATGCGTCACACTATTGTTATGTCACTTTGCTTAAATGACTTGCATCTTTTCATTGTGACATAGCAATAACCATGGATCTTTAATCAATGACTAACATTAAACATTATTATCATTTTATTTGATCAATTGATATTTAGAGTGGCCCCATCTTGGACAAGTGGTACAATTCCAAACTTCAAAGCCTCGTGGAGACATTGGCATATGAGGAAACATTGGAATGGAAATGTGTGGCACCATCTCTCGTGTTCTCTATAAGAGTTGTAAGAATTGAGATATAATGTGAGTCATTGGATATTTTAATCTTGAACATATAATAGGGCCCTGATGAAAATATTAAGACCAATGAATGAGCAGGGAAAACCATGATTAATTAAATACAAGGATAGATGGGATCAAAACTTAATGTGATTAAAACTAACCAGCGAACCACAACTTAAAAAGGAAAAGGGACTCACATAGCTAGGTAAAAGTAGCAACAAAAAAAGAGAAGACCTAGGGTAAAATGTGATTAAGTTTTTTTCTAGGAAAATCTATACAACAGAAAACATAGAAACCCTAAGTGCACAATTTTAAAACTGGATTTTTACAATAGGTTCTTAGCATTTTTATCATGGTAAAAAAAGGCCAATAGAATGTTCTTAAGACCTCTAACAAGGTCATTCTTAATAGGGTGATTAAATCCTTTAACAAGGTCACATCTAATAGTATGTATTGTAACCTTTAACAAGGTTGGCACTTAACTAAGCTCACTTCAAAAGAGTGAAAAATTGGTAGCATATTACTAGTGGATTTTCCCAAATTGGATTTCCATGCTAAATCATGGTGTCATACTTGTGTGAATGGTATTTTTATGTATTTTATTTTGTATTTATTTACATTATGCAAGTAGGTTACTACTAGGATATTGAACTACAAGTTTATGTTGTTATGAAGCTAATATAGAGACCAAGTGTACTAGTGAATAAATATGAGTTGTTAAAATTAGTTAAAAGTTTATTTGGAACATCTAAACCTGAGGATAATTGATTCCCCACCCCCTCCTTAGTTATTCTAAAATCATTCTAACTTCTTCGTCCTAGTTATTTCCTAGAGGGTGGTATATTGAAGACCATTGTTGCTTAATCTTAAACTTCTTGCATAATTTCTTGAGATGTTTGTTTTTTAAGTATCCTCCATTATTAATAAATATGGATAGAGGAATGTCATAGCAATATATTATATGATTCAAGATGAAGAGAGACACATGTTTCCCTATAGTATTAGAAAGAGGTAAAACCTCAAGCCATTTTATAAATTATCCATTTGTTGTGATAATGAACTTTTTCTCGCTCAAAGAGTTAGGATTGATTTTGCCTACTAAGTCAAAAGCCCACATCTAAAAAGGATAATGTGTAATGGAAGGTATCAAATCATGTCCTAGAGCATGAGTCAAGCTACCATTAAGCTAACAATTCTTATAGGATTTAGTATATCATATGACATAAATTTTTATAGTAGGCCAATAGTAACCAACTCTAAGCAGTTTTTGAGCTAGCATAAGGCCATTAAAGTGAGACCCAGATATTCTTTTGTGAACTTTAGCTAACACTCATTTAGATTCATCCTTTTCTAAGAATCTAAGAGGAATTTTTTCTAGATCCTTCCTAAATAGATCACTAGAGATGAGGGCATAATGGGGGGCATTGTGAATGAGTTGTCATTTCTCATTATGGGTCAAGTTGTCAGGTATGATTTGGTCACATAAATAGTAGTAAATAGTAGCATAGTGAGAGGAGTCATAACCAATAATGGTATAAATAACTTGATTATCACAGGAGTCATAAGTGGGATAGCATAGCTCTTCTACTAGGAGTTTTAATGTAGATTCATGTTCTTACAGTAGGAGAATAGATGCTAAAGTAGTCATAACATTTGTAGCCTTATTCTCAGCTCTACGAATCTATTGTAATGTGAAAAAAGTGAAGTAATTCCTTAAATAATCAATTAATTTCTTATAAGGGATCAATTTTTCATCTTTAGTTTGGTAGTCATTATTGATCTAATTGATGACTAGTTGGGAGTATCCAAAGATGTATAATTCTATGGTCATCCATTCAATAGCTAGCTTAATCTAATTTGCTATAGCCTCTTATTTAGCTATATTATTGATACAAGGAAACAAGTACAAATTGTAAGATTTGGGAATTGTGTATCCATGAAGGGTAATAAACAAGATACTAACACCTTTCTAAGTGTGATATCCATCAAAGAAAATTTGCTAAGTTCTCTTAGTTATATACATGATAGATGAGGGAGGAAAGTCAATCTACATGTGAGAATTATCTTGTAGTGGAAAATCAATTAATTGGTCAATGATAACATGTCCTTGGATAGTCTTATGATCAATATACTAAATATTAAATTTATTGAGATCATCATCCTTTTAGCTAGTTGAGTAGTAAGAGAAACTTTACTTAAGAGATACTTGAGAGGATCAATCTTAGAAACCAAGTGTGTAGTATGTGCAAGAATTTAGTGTCATATTTTTTAAAATGCAAACACCACAACAAGGCAAGCCTTCACAATATTTTTGTAATTGACCTCATAATCTAGTAGTGTTTTTCTGATGTAGTAGATATCTCTTTCCTTTTCATTTTAATCTCATTGTTCCAATAATGAACCCAAGGAAGTGGTTATAGCTAAGATGTATGAAATAAAAGGTTTTCTTGGGATAGGAGGTATTAGAATAAGAGGTTTAGCTAAGTACTCCTTGATTTTATTAAGGTTTTTCTCACATTCTTCATTCCTTATGCATATGGATCCCTTGTGTAATTTAATATTAAATTGTGTGACCTGTCAGCTAGCTAAAATATGAACCTCCTTATTGATTGAAGGCATCCTTGAAGACTCCTTAGTTGGATAATGTTACAAGGAGGTGGCATTTCCATGATATCTTGGACCTTCTTGGAGAAAACCTAAATTCCTTTAGCAAATATTATGTATCCCAATAGCTTACCCAAGGTGACACCAAAGGTAAATTTTATAAGATTTAGCCTAAGCTGAAATTTTTCTATGTGGTCCAAGATCAAGCTCAAGTCTTCTAGATGAGTGTTCCTTTTCTTAAATTTTTCTCGGGATTCATCCACATAGTCTTCCATATTTTTTATTTATAATTTCATATAAAATAGTGGCCATATCTCTTTGATATGTGGCACCAGCATTTTTTATCCAAATGGCACAAACTTTCAAAAAAAGATTCCCCATGCATAGGTGAAAGTAGTTTTCTCTTGGTCTTCTGGAGCTATCTTAATATAGTTGTAACTTGACAATCCATCCATTGAAGAGTACAACTCATAGCCTGCAGACATATCCAATATAATGTCAATGTTAGAAATTGGGAGATCATTCTTTTGGAACGATTTGTTTAGGTCTCAAAAATTGATGCATACTCAAATAGACCATCATTCTTGGACATAGGTACAATGTTGGAAATCCATTCAACATATTCTATAGCTTATATGAATTTAGCTCTTAACAACTTTTTAAATTCATCTTTCACCAAGAGGCAAACATGTGAATGTCTTTTCCTTGATTTTGTTTGATTGGCTTAACACCAGAAGCTATGCATAGATGATGCATGATGAGTTCAGTGTCAATTCCTAGCATATTTGCATAGGTCTAAGAAAAATTAATCTTTTTTTCTTGGAATAATTTAGTAAACTACTCTTTTTCTTTAGTTGACAAGGACTAAGCTAGATGTTTGACCTTAGGAGCCTCTTCTATTCCAAGGTTTATATGTTGTGTACTCTCTATCAATACCAATGATTTCTACTAAAAGCAACTAGAAAGACTACCAAGTACCTCATCCATAGGTGCCTTAAAAAAATTTCACCCTTGGATACATCTTTATCTTTTACTATTTTTGTTCAGACACCACCAAGAAGTGGTTTTCACCATCAAATCATCTATTATTTTTTAATTTCCTATTGATTTTAGAGGTATTTGATATTTTATTTATTCATACTAGTAGTTGGTTCATTGGTGGAAGAGACTATGGGTTCAATAGCATTAAGGTGACAAAAAATTTCATACTCATCTTGGAAAGAGGGTAGTTCATATCACTAGTTGTGTAAGGAAATCTCAATGAGATCAAGATAAATGAGTGGAAGGGAAGTGGAAAATACTTGATGGCTTCACTTGACTTGTTGAGATTCTCAGCTACCTCTTTTTCTCTGTTCAATTCATTTTGTAGTTGTTCATTGTGTATCTTCAAAGTAGAGATCTCAATATCTTTCATATTGAGTTCATGATGAAGGTTCATCATTTGGGCAAGTTTATCCATCTACATATTTGAGATCCTTGTTAATTCAGTACATTTTTCTTCAAGCCTATTTACAAGATTTCTTTTGTCATTTTCTATCATGACTCTATCCTCAACTGCTCTTTTCTTTTGTTCAGTGATTTCACATATCATTATGGCCTATGATTCATGTTCCATCTTGAGAGATCTTATCTCCTCTGCTTGAACTTTGTTTTTCTCCATCAGTTCTGCTATTGCTGCATCAAACTCTTTAGTGTCTCCATTGGCACACAGTTTTGTGGTATCAATCTCCTTATAGTTTATATCATTTTTATCTATGGCTATATCCTTCCTTCTCTTCAAGGATTTTCTCAATTCTTCCCTTGCTGCCTCTACTCTGTGTAGAGCCAGTTGCACATCAATCACTTGATTTTCAATAATCTTCCCAAGTTTGAAGACTTCCATCTTTAGACCTTTTTCTTCAAGTTGTTAGACTTCTTTTTGTGAGAACCAGTTGCTTTGATACCAATTGTTGGAATATTCAAATGGGAAGAATGCTTCTGAGAGGGGGGGTGAATCAGAAGTAATGTATTTAAAATCTTTAAACTGAAAGTAGATTGCATACATACAAACCTATCAAACAATTATGAGAAACACATAAGAATCACCACATAACACTTGAGATTTTGGTAACCCAAAAACCCTCCAGGAATAACAAGGTAAAACTGGGGTGGGGATGATACCCACAAAATTTGCTGCAGTAGTAAGGTTTTAACCACTTCTAATGGTCTTCCCTGTTAAAGGCTTTACACTGTATCAATAGTGACCTGGTTAGAGGATTCACAAACACTTTACATGAAGTGTCACCCTGTTAAAGGATTTAATCACCTATTTAAAGGATCTATGAAATAGCTATTAAGCTAACCTATTACCATAGGATTTTCATTCTAATACAATTGCTAGAAAAGTATTAGGTACAATAAACTTGATAGATTACAATCCTTCGATTGCTGAATACAGGCACTTGATCTCCTTTCTCTGATCTTGATCCTTTGTGATCTGATAGTCCTTACTCTGAAAGTAGTTTTTCTTACACACCCTTGTATATCCACTCATATGTTTTACAATGAAATTTCATCTTCCTTATAAAGACATTTGAGGATTTAGGGTTAGGTATGGATCTATGATCCATATTCAATCTCTATTTCCCGCTCATTGTTTGCACTTCTTCCATTGGTTGCATGCCTTCATCATTTTTCTTATTGGTTGCATGTAGATTGCATAGGAAAAATAAAAGATTCGATATTATCATTTAATCCTTCAAGATTCATCACATGTCAGCCATGAAAATGATTTACATATGAATAAATGAAGTTACAAACTCATATGTATATTCTGTGTTGCTCGGCACTTGCTGATTCCAGATGCTCGGCACTAATAACAAATTGGCTTACTCCGCACTTATTTCATTTCTATATTGCTCGGCATCATCTATGACTCAGCACTTGAATATCATTCGGCACTTGTATATGCACAGCACTTTATTCTGCTCGGCACTTAAAGTCATTCGGCACTTGAACTTCACTCGGCACCTGATCTTCACTCGGCACTTGAAGACTACTCGGCACATGAAGATCACTCAACACCTAAAGTCTTTCCTAACTTAGCTTTTGTTGTGGCTCGGCATACATGGTGTACTCGACTCCAATATAGAAATTAGTTAAGTGTATTGGCACTCAAGTATCAAAAACCATTATGAGGTTAACATATTTCTCCTCAGTCTATCTTCGTTAACATTTTTCCAATCTAATTCATCAAATTTATTAGAGGTATATGCTTCATTATAATCATTTGATTTCTCATTTTCTTGTACGTATTAACAAGTTTGACTTCCTCTTCTTAATTACTTGTAATAGGAGGTTCTTGGTCATAAATGGGTAAGTCATCATCAATAACAAAACCTAGGCCACTGGTATCTTTGTTTTTTCTTCCATTAGTTTGATTGAAAGTTTCAATGGGAGCATGTTTGTTATCACTCAAAGGACCATGTCTTGTATATCCCACTTTTTAAGATACTCATATCACTTTCCATATTATTTAAGATAAATAGAGGTAGTAAGGGTAACTTTATTAGGCATCTCATCTCTATAGATCCAATCTCTAATAGCCTAATCTTCTTTCTCATCTTCTAATGAGACTAAGGACTACACAAAAGTGCCAATGAAGTGAAACAATAGAATCAAGTGTGTACTCTCCCATTCTAATGTTCATCATTTTGAGTTTCCTTTCAAAGTTAGAAAGAGTAGTTTTGGCTTCATCAGAAGCTCTATTATTTGGTAGCAAAGACTTAGCAGCAGTAAGTGTATTAATAGAAATAGAGTTGTCCCCAAGAATAGATATATCTATATGATTAAAAGTGAACTTAATAAAATAATGGTATGTAGAATGGAATACCTACATATCATGGATCTATGGTATCCCTAGTAGAATATTGTATGCAAGAGGTTTGTTAAGAACCTAGAAGACTATGTCCTTCTCAATTGGACCAAATAAGATAGGCAATTCTACTAAAACTTTAGAAGATCTTTCAACCTAATCATAATATTTTATTGTGATCTTTCTCCTAGGTTCAATACAAATTTATATAGAACCATCTATTTAATGTCATTTAAAGAACAAATATTTAACCCAACACCATTGTTTATCACCACTCTTTTGGCTTGGGTTTGATAAATCTGGAACTCAATATGAAGGGAAAGGTTATGTAGATTGCTAAAAGCTTTTTCATCTTCTTAATAAAATGAGCTGTAATATGGAGTAGAAATGTGGTTGATCATAGCTTGAAATTTATCAACCTCAATATCAGTGGGAATGTTGGTTGTGTGCAACATTTTTTCTAGAATCTCCTTATTCATAGGTGACATATCTAACATCTCAAATATATATATTTGTGAGGAGGTGTGTTGAAGTTGATCAATAAGATTATAAGTAGACTTGGGAGAGGTAAAATCTTGTTTATAAGAGAGGGACACCACTTTCATAGGATTGGATTGTTTTAAAGAATTGGGACCTGTAAGGATAACTTTAGGTTGACTTCTAGTATTAATGTAAAGTATTTCACAATCTGGAGGAGAGTTTGCACCTCTTAGCATGATATTAGGTTTATACTCACTAGAAGTTCATATTTGTGTGGTACTAACAACTCTCAAGATAACTTTAGGCCTCTCATCTACATCCAAATCATAGTTAGGATCATCATATTTTGGTTTCAACATGTGAATGCTTTCATTTATAGGTTCAAGCATGTGAATAACATTGTCTTTGTTCATGAGAGTGTAGTTTATTTTAGCATCCCCATTTTTCTTGTTAGATGTTGACATTTCTCCTTTCTCTTATTTCAGAAGAGGCTCTTTGAAAGCCTTGTGATAACCATTTTCAACAATTCCATCGACACCAATCTTCTTGCTCTTGATAATGTCTTGAATGATATATTTTAATTTGATAAAATTGTTTGTACTATGACCCTTGTTTCTATAAAAATTATAGTAGTGATAATCTCTCCACCATGGAGGTTTTACATTAGGTTCATAGGGTTGTTAGTGTTCAGGTAGTGGAATGATCTTATTTGAAAGAAAAAATTTAAGGATCACATCATAGGAATCCCCAAAAGGAGTGAAATCATGCTTAAGCATTGATGTGTGTGTAGATTTAAGCTTGTTGGAGTCATTAGTTTTAGTAACCTCTTATTGTTTAGTTGAGTTGACAATGCTATCCAAGTTGAATATAGGTTCCTTTGTCTTAGGCACATTAGCCACCCCATCATTGACAACATATTTGTGTTTGTTCCAAGGTTTTTTCATTTCTTTTCCATTTCCATTTCCATTATTAGACTTGTTCTTATTCAATTTTATTTCTCCCTTCTTGACTAAAAAATCTTCTATGCCAAAGGTACTTTCAATCATGTCGTTAAAAATGAGAAGCACCTGCTTCTTAAGATCAATAAAATTTTGGTATAATATTGTTAGAAAAAATATCAATTTTTTCACCTTTAGGAAATTGTTGAGGACAACAAGGACTACAAAGGTAAAGGCAAAAGATGCTACATTATTGAAGAAGACTATGACAAGAATGATGATGAAGTAGTCTATGTGGCTATGAAGGATGAATCAGATGAAGATGAAGCAACTGCTCTAGTAACCTGCATGAACAAGAATGATAAATGGATCATAGACAAAAAATGCTCCCATCACATGATTGGAGATAAAATTAAGTTCATTTCCTTTACTCAATATGAAGGAAACAGTGTTAGATTTGGTAACAATGCACCATGTCAGATCAAAGGGAAAGGTAGTATCAAACTTACTGAAAAGATATCATGTGATAATGCATAATATGTTGAATACCTAAATTATAACTTGTTAAGTGTCTCATAGTTAGGCAACATAGGATGCAAGGTTGAATTTGAAAATAGAGTTGCCAAGATCTATGATTCCCAAGGAAGTCTATTAGGAAAAGGTGATCAGACTAGGAGTAATTTGTTCTACCTAGACATGGAAGATGCTTCTTGTCTCATTGTTCAAACTGATAATGTATGGTTATGGCACAAAAGGCTATGTCTTGTAAATTTTCACAATCTGATAAGCATTAGCAAAATGAAGAAAGTCAGAGGTCTACCAAAGTTGAAAAATCCTGATAACACCATGTGCAAACAATGCCAACTAGGGAAGATGACCAAGTCAACTTTCAAAAGAAAAAAATATACTTCTAATAAAGTATTAGAGCTAGTTCATACTGACTTGTGTGGTCCTATTGAAGTGCAAAGCTACAAAGGTGACAGATACATAATGCTATTTATAGATGACTATTCAAGGATGATGACAGTCATGTTCCTAAAATAAAAATTAGATGCATTCCAAATGTTCAAATGGTACTTGGCCAGAGTTGAGAAAGAGAATGGGAAGAGCCTAAAATTTTCAGATCTGATAGAGGAGGTGAATTCACATCAAGAGAATTTGAAGAATTTTGCAATGAAAGAGGAATCAAAAGGTAGACATCAGCACCTAGGACTCCACCTTAGAATGGTATAGCAGAAAAAAGGAATAGATCAGATATTGACTATGCCAGGACCTTAATGATGGAGAAAAATGTTGCACTCAAGTACTGGAGAAAAGCTATAAGTGTTGCAATCTACACACTCAACAGAGTTCAAGTCAAGAAAGGTAAAAATGCAACACCTTTTGAGTTATGGTATTGGCATTCTCCTAATGTAAAACATTTCAAAATATTTGGATGCAAATGCTATATATATAAAGGGTCTAGAAATGGAAAGTTTGATGCAAAGAGTGAGGAAGGCACATTTCTTGGTTATTCTACTAGAAGCAAAGCTTATAAGTGCTTGAATATTAATACTAACAAAGTAGTAGAAAGCACAAATGTGAAATTTGATGAGCTTGCAAAAGTTCAAAGTGTTGAGAACACCAAGAAAGTAGAAGAATAGAAGACATTTGTATACTTTTATGAAGTTATACCTAATAATGGTGAAGTTGCAACTCAGAATGACAATCAGCAACAAAATCTAGCATCTTCTGAATCACAAACAGTGAATGCCAATAGGCAGACACATTCAGAAGCCAAATTGTAGAATATAGAGAATGTTCATTTAGATTTTGAGAATAGCCAACATGAAGGAAATGAACAAATACCTAATGAAAATATGCATGAGGATTCAGATTCTAAAAGAGACAACATGCAAACAACAAAAGAACTAGTATTGGCGAAGTATGTAAGAAGAAATCATCTTGCAGATCAAATTATTGGAAACAAAGAGGCAGGACCAATGACAAGGAATAGAATCAGAAGTGAGACATGTCTGCTCAGCAAAATGGAACCAAAAGTAGTAAGCAAAGCCATAAAAGATGATGACTCATACAATGCTATGAAAGAAGAAATAGAACAAATTGAGAAAAACAAGACATGGACCTTAGTCTCAAGACCAGCTGACAAAAATGTAATTGGAACTAAGTGGGTGTTTAGAAACAAGTTAGATGAGAATGGTGAAATCACAAGGAACAAGGAAAGACTAGTCTGCAAGGGTTATGCACAAGAAGAAGTGCTAGACTATGGAGAAACTTTTTCTCCAGTTGCTAGAATGGTAGGAGTAAGGACTTTACTAGCATATGCAGCCTTCAAAGGATTTAAAGTCTATCAAATGGATGTAAAGTCCTCATTTCTGAATGGTATACTTGAAGAGGAAGTCTACATAGAGCAACTAGAAGGATTTATTGATCAAAATAACAAAAATAAGGTATGCAAATTGCATAAGACTCTATATGGATTAAAGCAAGCCCCTAGAGCATGGTATGAGAGACTTCACAAGTATCTAGTGCAAATAGGATTTGAAAGAACTGATTATAACAGCAACATCTACATCAAATCAAAAGAAGGTAAGGATATCCTTGTATCTAAAATCTTTGTGGAGGACATAATTTTTGGAGGAAAGGAAGCGCTTTGCAAAAGTTTTGTTGACAAAATGAAACATGAGTTTGAAATGTCTATGTTTGGAGAAATCAAGTTCTTTGTTGGATTGCAAGTACATCAACTAAAATATGGTATATTCATGACAATAAAAGTACATCAAAGAGATACTTAGGACATTTGGATTGGAAGACTCCAAACCAGTCAGCACACTAATGGCAACAGGACATAAGCTATCCAAAAATGATGAATCAGCTGAAGTCAATCAAACAATGTACAGATCCATGATTGGAAAACTACAATATGTTGTACATAGTAGACTAGACATAGCACTAGCAGTTGGAAAAGTGGCTAGATTCTCTACTAATCCTAAATAAAATCATCTCATGGTAGTAAAAAGGATAATGAGGTATCTCAAAGGAACTGATGATTTTGGCCTATATTACAAAAAGAATGACAAGTTTGAGCTCAATGCATACATAGATGCAGATTGGGGAGGCAACATTGATGATAGGAAAAGCACAAGTGGAGGAGCACTATTCTTAAGAAGAAGGCTAGTTACTTGGACTAGCAAGAAACAAACATGCACATCTCAGTCCACTGCAAAAGCAAAATATGTTGCAGCAGCAGTCACTTGCACAAACATTGTATGGCTTAAACATCTATTGAAAGGAATGAAAGAAGAGGTAACCAAACCTGTGATATTGTATTGTGATAATACAAGTGCTATAAACATATCTAAGAATCCAGTAATGCATGCAAAAACCAAGCATATTGCAATCAAGCATCACTATGTCAGAGAATTGGTGGAAGACAAACAAGTGAAGATGGAGTACATTCACACAAAGGAACAAATTGCAGATATCTTCACCAAACCATTTCCCAAGGATCCTTATGAATATCTTAGAGGCAAGTTGGGGGTAATGCCCCTAACTCAAGCAGTCTAAAAGAACAAAGAAGTTTCCCTGCATCAACAGGAGTAGATCATTGAAATATCAGTAAAATGATGCAGAGGATGACAATAGGAATAGAAATTCCAAATCAGTCACAAGCATGGTGACAGATGGAGAAAATAGGAAGATGCAAAGCTTATATTTAGCATGTTGAAGATGCTATATCTTTGGCATTTATGTCAAAGAGGGAGATTTATGAGAAATTAAACTAATCAATGAAAGGTAAAAGATATGGAGATGTATGAGATCAGTAGTAAGGATGTAGCAATCAAGAGGAAGATATGTAATGACAAGTTTTTTATTTGGTATCTAATCTTGCTGGTAACTAAGTTGATCAGCTCAATTAATTGATCAGTTTGTTTTTCCATCAATGCCAAAGAGGGAGATTGTTGGAAATGATTGACAAGATCATGAATGAAGAATAATGGAACTAGTAAAGAATGTTTTCAATCATTATTTTTTCATTGACATCAAACTTGCCAATTGCAAGAATAACAATTGCTTAAGTGATCCAAGTACTATCAATTAGTTGATTGACAAGGAGGAGACAATCAATAAGATGTAACTAGTACACCTAGAGAAAGGTTGAAGTTATGATGTTGAAAATAAGTATAAGGATCAGCTAAGCCATTGATGAAATAGTGTATTGATGACATACTCTAAGACATAGAGAATGGACACACTAAGACACATAATATATGCAAGGTTTAACTAAGTTATTTGAGAGAGCCGAGCAAGCTAGTTGAAGCCGAGCAAGTTCAACTTTAGTGTGTGTTGAGCAAACCTTCAAGTGCCAAGTAACACAAAATTGTTCAAGTGCCGAGCATTAGAAAAAAGGTAATGGATGCCGAGTAATTCTTCAAGTGCTGAGCAAAGAAGAAATACTATAGGTGTTGAGCACCAGTAAAACAACAGTGGGAGCCAAGTAACACAGATGGTGTCGAGCATCAGTAAACCAATGATGTCAAGTTGTTGCATTATTTGTTAAGTCAAAGATTCGCCAGATCTGTAATGATAAGTTTGTTACATTGAATTTTGTGAATTAGTTGGATGATAAGGATGATGAGTAGATTTCATAGAATTCTATTTAAACCATGCAAACCATTTCAAAGCGAATGCTAGTGGACTTAACATGAAGTTTCTAGAAGAAGCAATTTGGAGGGAAAAAAATACCATTTTCTCAAGATCAAATCAAGATTTGAGTAGGAAATGAAGAACAAAACTTCTTTATAAGGAGTCATAGGTCAGAAATCAAGAGTGTGAGAGGGAGTTGATCAGAAGAGTGGTTGTACGAAGGAGCCAAGAGAAGGCTAGTGTGAAGTGTCAAGAAGAGGACATAGTGAGGAGTAAGAACAAAGCATCAAGAATCTGAGTTGATCAAGTGACCATAACGTGCATTGGCATAATGAGTAGAAGAACTCAAGGAGATAGATCTTGAAGGGTGAACAAGTTGTCAGCACTACAAGGGAGAAAAGCCAAGCAAAGAAAGGAACTGAAGAGTGATCTAAAATCTGCAAGGTTAGGGTTGCAATTTTTATCAGGTCAAAACCCTTCTAATACTCTCTTACCATTGTATTAGATATTGAAATCCTACATTGCTAGGTTAGCTTAATAGGTAGGTGGATAAGCCTCAGTAAAAGGATAGAAGATCCCCAGGAGAAGGATAAAGAGATTCTTAGGAGAAGGATAAGAGATCCTTAGGAGGAGGGTAGGAGATCCTTAGAGAGGGATAAAATATTCTTTTGAGAAGGTGACTATAAATCCCATGGACTTGGGTGAGCCTAACAGCTCTATGTAAATCCTTTAATCGAGTGACATTCTAAGTTGAATATTCTTAAGTCCTTTAATAGGGCACACTCCTAACAGGGTGTAGAAATCCTTTAATAGGGTCACATCTGACAATGTGTAAAGCCTTTAACAGGGCAAGCCTTTAATAGGGCAAACCATCACAAGTGGTTGAAATCAATTGCGCAATTATTTTATGGGTGTCATCCCCACTCCAATTTTACCTTCTTATTTTTGAAGGGTTTGTGGGTCATCAAAATCCTTTGTGTTATGTGGTGATGCATGATTACTTTTCATGATTGTTTCATGTTTAATTGCATGCATGATAAGAAAATAAAAAGGATAGTACTTCTGATTCACCTCTATTTTATTAGAAAGTTTTATTGGACATTATTGGACCTTGAATAATTGATTCACCCACCCACCCCCCCACCCTCCCCCACTCTTAGTTATTCTATATAATTCTAACAACAATAGGATAGAAGTATGATGGACTTTATGAAGTAGTATGATACTATACCAATTTGTATGATATTTCTCACTAGTGTAGTTTGATAGTTTGACAACAAGGACAAACTATGAATTTTTTTTTTTTCAAAAGACCTAGTTTGACTAATTTTTCAATCAAGTAATCTGAAATGACTATTGTAGCAATGCTCAATTTCAATTTTTATAGAAAGCTAGTATATTAATGATAATTTTTGATAAGTAATAGTGATACAAACACTTGTCTTCAAATAATTGGACAAGGGGTAAAGCAACCTTTCCAATAAAAGCACTTGTGAAGTTTAAAAAGTAAAGCCTAATGAAATTATCAATTGTGTAAGTTCAAAACATTTCCATGCGTCCAAAACATTCAAAAATACATGAAGCAAGATATATATAAGGCCACAACTCAATGCTCAATAGCTTGGCCCATAACTTGATGCTCTCTTGCGTCATACTGTAATGCCCCACCAAGGGAACCAAAGAATTAACCTAAAGTTTCACTAAGTTTGGTAGCATTTTTTTTTTTTTTTTGAAACATCAAAGTTTAACCATACACATAGTAATGGAAACAATAACAACATTCAACTAAAAGTAAACATAAACATACATAACAGGTTGCATTCTTCAAGGATCCCTTAACATTGAATTACATCTAAATCAACTAATATTAATGATTCCATCTAATACTACATCCATATAAAATAATAATAATAAAGTCCAACATTCTGAAATTACATTCCCGATTGCTTGATCATCCACTATACATGCCACAGGGTATGAAAGGCTTAAAAGAATATACATCTGTGAAGATAAAGTACATCATCATCCTTATTCTAGTCCATGATGCAATAAAGTAAATGTAATCACATGTCATACATGATACATCATCATAAAAGATATAAACATCCATCATAAAGGATAACCATTTATCACAAACATAATTAATTAAGTGCATGGTTCCTCCCAACCATAAATAGCATCATTAGACCATCGTGGGCCCTAGCCATCCCTCTGTGCATAATATCCCAAATCATCAAAGAGATCATCGGTATTATCATAGTAGGAATGTCACTCCTAAAACATGATATATCATATGCAAAAAGAAATCTAACATGTAGAATAAAGCATAAGATAACATCATCTAACATGTGCAAATCATCAATGCAAGGATACATGTCCACCATCATAATCCATGATCAAAATGAAGATAGATGTCAACAAAGAATGCATTAGCCATGGTGTCTCAAACGGATCTCAAATGATAAGAGTGGAAAAGCACTACCACCCAACCGCATCGAACCTAAATGGTCCACTCCCACCATGCTGAGGAGAAAATTTCAAGTCCCAAACAAGCTTCCAAATCACATAGCACAAATACTCTCTAAGTCCAAGAATCCTAAAAGTATACTAACTCAAAGGTTCCAATCACAAATTGACATCTAATCCCAGAGGCACACAAAGACATGTAGGAAACCTACTATGCAAGTGGGAAAGTGTCATCACACGGATCACACTAGAGTTACCCCAGAAGTCTCTCAATAGACCCTGGCCCCCTAGTGATCCCTATGTGGCCACTAGTATCCTCTCGTACAGATGAGGAATACTACGAAATGCAAGGTCACAACCAAGCATTCTCTCTACTCCCATCCTAGTCTGTACTAGCACTTGAGGTATGGGCGAGAACAAAAAAATTATCTTATTAGGTTCATTAAGTCAGCATTAGATGTGAATGTTTTCGCTTATTAAAACAACTTACAATGAGTTACCCTGGCAGCCTCTTAGGGCCTCGGCCCCCATTGCAAGCCACTTCCCGACACTACAAGTAGATAACCTACCCCAAGCTCATGGAATCATAAATCACAAAATACCAAAAGATAATCCACAATATAAACATCAAATCTCCATGAGTCAACTGAAAAGCATCCATAGATAATCATGACCACAACAGTTCTCTATTGGCAACTGAAGGTATCGCTGATAATCACAATAATCATTGGTTCTTAATAAGCAACCAAAAAGTATCTCAAAGTAATATTGATTGAAGACTCCAAATGGTTGAGTCTAAACATGTCACAACATGACATCATCAAGAAATAAATCAACACTTCAGTCCCATCATGGCGACTGAAAAGTAGTCCAAGGATAACTGATCGATGACTCAAAAATGGTTAAGTCAACTGTCTCAAATACATACACCTCAGCTTCACACAAGAAGACTGATGAGAAATAACAATAAGTAAATACAAACATCTCATAGAGCATACCATCACATTACCATGGTTTGGTTTAGAAAGATTGAGATCAAAGACATCATCATGACATCACAATCATAACCCCTGAGCCTCTGGTAGACGTCCTATAACTGGTCAACAACTAGTCAACCCAAAAACCCAAAACAAGAAGCATAGAGGAAACACAAAATGAAAGCACAAGTTTTGGTTTTCTATAATTAAATTGTTGAATAAAGTGTGGAGGTTTTAGTTTCTGTTTGCAAGTATACTTCAAGTGTATAAAATTCTTCATTTAATCTCCAAGTCAACCCTTTTATCTCTATAAACAAAACTTATCAAATCTCAATATAATAATTTAAAATTTCATTAACATTAGTATCATCAATGATCATATTAGTTATACTCCTTGGCGTAACTCGATTATCAATTATATTTAATTAATTTACAATTAATTAGACTGCATAACTCAATGATTATCAGATTCACTAAAGCTCTCATTTTTTAGGGTTATTGTCAAGTGAAAGACTCTCTTCTACCCTATAATTATTTCGTATATACAGTTGAATCATTAAGATTTAAACTCGTGTTATCTTGAAATCAACCCTTTCCACTGCCAATCCAATTAAATTTAATCGATTTAATTAACACTTATTTCCAAAAGACGTCTCCCATTATTCAAAATAAGACTTATCAGCATTCAAGTAGATAGTTCATAATTTCTTTAAAACTCGTGTTACCAATAATCATATCATTTTTAACTCATTGTATAACTTAATTATCAATTAAATTTAATTAATTCTATAATTAATTAAATTAATTAATAATCACATAACTGTATTAATAACATAATGATTCTTATCAAGCAAGGAGTCTCTCTCTATGATTATGATATAGAACAATTCCCTAGATAATTATTTACTTATTAAATAACTCACTTTGTTTTACTTAAATCAATGTTATTAAAAACTTCCTTATCTCTAAGAAGTGTTCCCCCTTATTCAAATGATTAGGATAAGGCTTATCAACTTTCAATTAAAACTTCGTTGTATAACCTAATTATCAATTAAATTTAATTAATTATAGAATTAATTTAATTAATTAATAATTGCATAACTATGTTAACAAGTCAATGGATAATAGTCGATTAATAATTTAGCAATAATTTCTTAAATTAAAATTCAACTACTTTCGAATCCATTAATATTCAAATTAATAATGTAATAATAACTTGCTAATAAATACTAACAAATTTATTAATAAATCTATAATTCATTATTTTTAATGAATTTAATATCTCTTTTCGATCTAATAAAAATTAGCAAATTATTATTAAATCGATAATTCATATTTAACAATTATCAACATTTAACATTTATAAAGTAACCATGTTAAAATCAAACATTGGATATATATATATATATATATATATATATATATATATATATATATATATATATATATATATATATATATATATATATATATATATATATATATATATATATATATATATATATATATATAACTTACAATATTATGAAAAGCTATAATAATTGAATTGCATCATATTATAAAATGATGTATATTTATAAAATGAAAGTAATGCCTCTTCATTTTAAAGCATGGCGCACGCTTTAAAGCTATTGTCGACATTTTACATGCGGTCGTATGGTCCTGCCTCTGTCACAAGGCCTACGACAGCAGGCACAGACTGTCAGCGGTCTTCAAAAGGGAACGAGGTGGGGTAAAACCGCCCCTCCCATCCTTATTAAATTTTAAATTTTTAACATGCGCTATTCGGATTTCTAAAATTTCTTCCATTGCGATTAATTTATAAACAACATTTTTTAAACAAATATATACATATATGTATATATATACATATATATGTATATATATATATATGTATGTACGTATATGTATGTACGTATATGTATATACGTATATGTATGTACGTATATGTATATATATATATATATGTATGTATGTATATGTATATATATATATATGTATGTATGTATATGTATATATATATATATATATATATATGTATATATATATATATATATATGTATATATATATATATATATGTATATATATATATATATATGTATATATGTATATATATATATGTATATATGTATATGTATATATGTATATATATATATGTATATATGTATATGTATAAATATATGTATGTACGTATATGTATATACCTACGTATATGTATGTACGTATATGTATATATGTATATGTATGTACGTATATGTATATATATATATATGTATGTATGTATGTATGTATGTATGTATGTATGTATATATATATATATATACATACACAATTTGTTATCAAGCATTATTGCATTTTTTAATAAATATGTGTGTGTGTGTGTGTGTGTGTGTGTGTGTGTGTGTGTGTGTGTGTGTGTGTGTGTGTGTGCATGTGTGCAAATTTTATATATTTATAAAAAGAGAACATAAACCTAGTTTTAAACAAAAGAAGGCTTTCCAATTCAATAAATTGAGAATTTCCTCTAAATAGTAATTGTTCTCCAATTTTACCCATTAATTCTTTTAACTAGGTTGTCCATACGCATCTGAAAACCCTAGCCCCATAGTTTCTTCAGATCTATGCATATGAAAATTTCTTTAACTACCCATAACAAAATGCATGCAACCAAGATATGAAAATCCTTAGAAAGCATTCAGAAGACACAAAGAAGACAGGAAGTGCAAGAAGCGAGATTTCATATGCAAAATTCACAAGTATCTTCCTAGATACTGATGCTAATTCACTCCTCCTCAGAATTTGCAAAGCAAGCTCCTTCCTTCTCCAACATTCTCGGGTCCTCCAAACACGCTCCCTAAGCTTCTAGGAGTGCCTGAATATAAAAAACTCTCAGGAAGCACCTAGAATGTCTCTAGAAACAACCAGAAGGTGTTGACAACTAAGCATGAGTCTTTTCCAACCTTCTAGATGAGTCACAAGGTTGTAGACACCATGTGCTTAATTTGTGCACTAACTCCTGTGTTGTTGACAAATGTGCAATCAAGAGGTGTGTTTACTCCTAGGCAGGCTTATAACTTTGATTTTAATTCTTTTACTATTTCTATTATTATTATTATTATTTATTTTTATTATTATTATTAATTTTAATTTTCTTTTATTTAATTCTTTTTCTCAATTAATTCCCATTTAATTAATTAAAATCAAAAATATCTAAAGATCATGATATTATATTAATTTTTCCCAAATAATTAAATTATTAATTAAATATTTTTAATTTAAGACTTAATTAATAGAAAATTCACCATAGACCTCCAAGATAAAATATAAAAACCCATCATAGAACAGTCCATACAAAATCAGTCTAAAGGGTTAAAAAAATCACGAATTATGTCATTTGACACATTCGAAAGGTAAAATATCTCAAATACTTTTCCTACCTCTCTAGGAAAAAAGGGTTTAAGGGCTTAGGATTTGGACTTGAGAATTTATCTCCCCTCTCTTACCTTTGAGATAGTGCAATAGGGTATGCTCATCCTGGCAATTCAGGGAAGTCGATACCCAGTACCTACAACCTGCATAAAATCCATGCATATACATACAATATATATATGCTAAGCTAAGTAGGCAATGGCAGGAAATGGTGCATCATGTAGATCTCGACTAGTAGGTGACTACGACTCCCTTCCTTAACCACATCATAAATGCCATAGAGAAAGGAACAAACATGCACACCATACACATGCAAGTATGGGGTCAGTATCCATAAGAAGACACATGTGATAATAAACCATCTAATCTAATCATCATCAATAACTAAAAGCAATGTAATAATCATCATACATACATGAAATGTAGAGTCTAAGTAATCTCATCATACATCAACTAAATCCATAACATAATATCTGATAGTCTCAAAACAATGCTAGTAATTATCAACATAAAACTAGCCCTAAAAGAATTCATCAATGATAACAAAAAATGTGACCTAGGGGCAGGCACTACACATACAAAGTTGTTTACCACAATAGATATTGGTTTTATCATAGATGGGTTAACCAGATCTAAAGGAACATAGATGGTGAGTGTAAATCTTGGGGTGGTCAAGGTAGTCTATTAGGATTGATCCTTGCACCAAGATATTGAGAAGAAAAGTAGGGTATATTCTAATCTATGGTTCTTAATAAGGGTTTTTTTCATAACACCCCTCTTGCACCGAATATGGGACAAAGGCCTCATGACCACAAGAGTACCTTAAGCATACCCATCCAATGATTTCCCCATGGTCATAGTCTCAAAAGTATTCTCACCAAATGGATTAGGTTATGTATTCCCCAAGGCTTTCACCTTTTTCAATGGGATTATTATTATAGTGGGTTGGATAGCTAGGTTCTTTTTGTTTCTAGTGGGGTCATTCTAATTGGTATCTTTCTACCAATACCAATCCCTCTAAAGGAAGAAATTTCATTAGGAGATGGAACACAAAGTGAATCAACAAAAAAAAAAAGGGAATTGCAAGGTCCTCAAGGAGAGGTAAGGTCACAACTCTCAAAATCCAAATGCTTCTTCAAGACACAACATGAAAGTTTATTAAGATCACTAAAGAGTGAAATATCCCACTTACTTTCTTGATTCAATGAATAGTCAAGATTTTTGATTTGCCTCAAGGGAAAAGAGAGTATTCTCCTATCAACAAAGGATCCTTACTTGTGAGTTCTATGTGCCTAATAAACAAAAGAGAAAATAGTATATGAAAGCACAAGATAATGAAATGAAGAAACGGTGAAAACTTTTATTTTTGTACTTGCGAAACCTTGCAAAAAACTGTTAGTTGCCCTTTTTAAAAAAATTTCTTTTATAAAATCAAGCAAGCCCCTACAAAACCACAAGGTTAGGGCATCAAATAATAATTAAAACTCATATTAAACCTTTTAAACCCACTATTAGAGGCTATTAGAAGACCAAAAAATAAAAAATGAAAGCTTTGAACTTCAAACTAGACTCCTAAACTTGGATTGTGCAAGTGGGTCAATCTAGGTGATACTTTACCAGCTAACAGAATACTATACAATATACCACAGTGAGGTATGATAATAGACTAGTCTAGTACAACATTGGATATCAAACTAGTATGATACTCTAGAGGAGGTACAATGATAAACAATAGAGAAGGGGTATGATACAATAGAATAGGACAAGTATCATACTACAATAGAATAAAGTGTCCTTCTACAATAGATTAAAGTATCATATGATATCTTTGGCTACAAAAAAAAATCCATTGCCTGCAACAACAAAATCCAATGAAAAAAAGAAAAATGGAAATAAATGATAGAGTTCATACCCAAAGTATGTGCAAAAAATGTGTGTAAAAAAGTTGTCACACTTCTATATATAATTATTCTTGAGAAAACCCATAATAAAGAGTATCCCATGAAGTGGCTCATAGCTTCATATTTATGGCATGCAAGGATTCAAGATAGTATAGTGGCTCTCAGATGAACCTAGTTAAGAAAACCTTGCAAGGTGCACTATAGAATGAAAGATTCAAAAGGAGTAGATGCAAGAGTGCCAATATAAAAGAATCGCAAGTATGCAATGCAAGATGCAAGCTAAATTTAGCTAAGTAAGATGGAAATAAAAGATTAAGCTAAAAAGAATAAAAGAGTTTTAAAAAAACCCTATTTATACTAGGTGAGCTAAGCTAATCCATAAAAGAAATCTAAGCTAAGAATGAGAGTAAACTAAAGTGCAAGTAAATAAAAGTGAGCATAAATGTGTGTTGGAAGTTTCTTGGAAAATTGAGATACTAAGGGGGGTGGGGGGGGTGAATTAGGATCTTTATTCACCATATTAACCATCTCATATCTAGCTTATGCACAACATAACTTGAAATATCAAATGTTGAAATAAATATAACTATGTATCACATCCATGAAATGTAAACACATAACACAATATTTTGGTAACCCAGAAACCCTCCAAAGTGAAGGTAAAAATTGGGTGTGGATGACATGCATAAATCTTCAATACTACAGTAACAAAGTTATCCTATAAGGACTATAAATTTGATAACTTCTGATGATCTACCCTATGAGTGGTCTACCCTATTAATAGCTTTCCAAGACTATTAGGTCAACCTTGATTAATGGATTTAACACTTACAATGAAGTAAGGACTTTGTTAAGAGATTTACAAAGGTCTGTTAAAACCTTTTTGTTAAGAGATTTACCCTGATTCAATCTACCCAAATTGATTTAGTACTTGATCCTTCAATCTACACTTACAATTATTGATTATGGATCTTCTCCTTCCAATCTTTGATTTGATCTCTTATCTGATATATCTTTATTTTATCCTTCACTGCTTTATTAGGTTTCCACCTCTATTGCTTCAAAATCTTCACTTGCAGCCTCTAAAACCTAATTCCTTCACATGATACTTCACTTCCTTTGTCTCATCTATATCTCCACTATATTGAAATAAGGTTGGATCTACCTATTTAAAGATATCTTTAGAGGCTTCTAGATGTTTCTCTTTTTGCCTCTTCATCTAATTGGTTGTCCTTCCTTCATAGGGATTGGTGATCCATGTCAAAATGTGTAACAACCATTATAACAAACTCTACAATCATTAAAAGTTATTTACATGTTAGATGAAAATGGTTTAGCTAAAATTTTGTACCATCTTAGACATTTTTATTCACTCTTTTTTACTCAACACATACTATCTCTAATGCTCAGTCATAACAGTTCTCCCTGTTGTTGCTCAACCTTAACTAACTTGGCTCCTTCTATATAATTCTGCATCTATGTGCTCTATCTTCTTGACATTCACTAAACTTGACTTATACGGAAGTACTCAGTGATCAAAGACTTGTTCAAATTATATAGATCTTGGCATATACATTATTATTACATGTCTTTACATGACTCAACATCTACAGAGTAACATGGTCATAGTGATGACTGAATGACTCTACCTTAGTGATGGCTGAATGACTCTACCTTATATATGACTAAGTGTTTAACACTAATAGAAAACAAAACTTGGAGATACCAATAATACTTTCTCATGATTACATATTTATATAACAAAAATAAGAGTACTCGTCCTATGCCTAAGATGTTGAAAATAGATTGATACAAGTATGATAAATGTGTTTTGATCATTATTTTGTCACTAATGTCAAACCTATTACTTGTTGGTAAGATAATTTCTTATATGATTTAAGTACTATCATTTGTTTGATTGATGAAGAGGAAAGGTTGAGTTCTTACATGAAAAAGTGTACAAGGATCAGTTTAGACAGTGATATTATAGTGCACTGATAATCTACATAAGGTTGCAAAGGTTGATTACACTGAGTAAGTTTGAAAGAATAAGTAAATTAAAGTTTATCTGCTAAGCTTCACTCAATGGATAATAGGTGTCAAGAAAAGTTAGTGCAAGTTGAGCACAAAATTAGTGGGAGATGAGAAAATTCAATTTCAATGTAAGCTGGGTAAAGTTCAATTGATGTCGAGCACCAATAAACTTTAGTTCATGTCAAGTGTTTTGATAGTGGATGTTGAGTAATGCAATATGTGCTGAGCATTAGAAGCCAGTTAATGTCGAGTGTCAACATTATGAGAAAGATCAAGAATTTGATGAATCTATGCTAACAAGTTTAATTTCTTGGATTGTGTGAACCATGTGGAAGATAAGATTAATGAGTTGGTGGCACAAAATTCAAGATAAGCTATTTTGAAGTAAATTCAAAGAGGATTGAAGGAGAAGTTTCTAGAGGGGAATGAAATGAAATAAGGGTTATTTTCATTGAATCCTACCTAATCTAACCTAACCCTAAAATGGATGATGGAGGATGAATGAAAAAATATCTTAATTCTTTATTTATAGAGATGACTAGTTAGAAGCAAGAGTTGATGTGCAAGAACCTAAGGAAGACAAGAAGTCTAGGGTATTTTCTTCATTTAGTGACCTAAGAGAAGAGGCTACATTGGAAAACAAAGCAAGAAGGCTTAAGGGTATGGATGCTTGAAGTGAACAAGCTATCAGAGCTTAAGAGTGTGAAAGCCAAGTAGAATGGAGGACTAAAATAGAGATCTATAATCTACAAATGAAGTTGTAAGTTGTTATCAAATCAAGTCTTATTGTTACTCTCTAATCATTGTATTTGTCTAAGATAAATCCTTTGGATTAAGCTTAACCTAACAATAATTTGTATATCCTTTAACCAAGTGACATTCCAAGTGAATGATCTAAAGTCCTCTAACAAGGCTTACTCCTAACAGGGTGATTGAAATCCTTTAATAGAGTCACATTTAACATTGTGTATTGTAACCTTTAATAAGGTTGGTCATTTACAGGGCATCACTTTAGAAGAGTAAGAATGGGTAGCATGTTACTGGTGGTTTTTTCCAAATTGGGTTTCCACATTAAATCATTGTATCAAATGTGTTATTGAATTTGTTATGTTTCATGTTTACATCTTTGCAAATTGATTTGACAGTAACCTACAAGTTTAAGTGATTGCATAATCTAATGAATGCAGGCATGATGAAATTTTTTTATGGATATGGATTCACTAAGCTATGAAAAGTTTTAATTATACATCTAGACCTTGGATAACTGATTCAGCCCCCCTCTTAGTTATTCTAAAGAATTCTAACAATTGGTATTAGATCTATCTACTTAAGAGGACTAGTTTGAAGGTACTAGAAGCACAAAGATCAAGATGTCAAAAAGAGAAGTACCCAAGCTTAATAGAGATAACTTTCCTAAATAGAAAATTTTGATGAAGCTATGCATAGGAGGTATTGGAGATCATGCATAATCTACCATTATTGTTGAGCATACTAATCCTGTTGGAGTCGTAACTATTGAAGATCTGAAAAAGAAGAAAGAACACAACCAGGCAGTGTTGGAGATTACCTCTACCCTGAGCTATGTTGAGTTTGATGATATCAAGGGTTGTGATAGTGAAAGACAATGTGGGATGCTCTACACACTATCTATGGAGGTGACAAAAATGTTCTAAGAGCCAAAGCTAAAAGTCTTAGAGGTAAGTTCGATGATATGAGAATGTAAGAAAGTGAGAATGTTACTCAATATTGTTCTAGGATAAAAAAATGTTGTTAATGAAATAAGAGGAGCTACTGGTAAAATAAATGATGATACTATGCTAGGAAAATTTATGAGAACATTGTTGCCCATCAATGTTATTAGAGTTTCTACAATACAAGAATTAAGATGTATACCAAGGAATGATTTGACTCTTGAAGGTCTAGTAGGTAGGCTCACTACTTTTGAGCATCTAATTTTGATAATTACAAACCTAAAAATATTGAATCTACTTTTGAAGCTAAGTTCTCAATGGAGGAATCCAATGAGAAGAAGAAGAAAAAGCTAAAATATGTGTCTAGTGACAGTGATACATATAAGGAAGATGTAGATCAACTTGAAGCACTACTAGCAAGGAGATTTCATAGAGGTAAAGGAAAGTTTAAAGGTAAGCTACCTGTCATATGTTTCAATTGCAATGAGGTTGGTCATATTGCTGCTAGATGTCCAGAGAAGAAGAATTATAGAGGTGGTGACAAGTACAAAAGTAGAAGAGATGAAGACAACAAGAATACAAAGACAAAGGCAAGAAGTCTTGCTACATTGTTGAAGAGGAAAAAAAAGATGGATCTAAAAATCATGATGATGAAGTGGTGTATGTTGCAATGAAGGATGAATTTGATGAAGATGGGGCAACTACACTAGTGAACAAGAATGGCAGATGGATCATTGATAGTGGGTGTTCACATCACATGACTGGAGATAAAAGTAAGTTCATTACCTTGAATTGTTATGATGTAAATAGTGTAAGATTTGGTAATGATGCACCATGTCTAATAAAAGGAAAAGGTTAAGCTCATAGAAAATATTTTATGTGACAATGCTTACTATGTTGAAGGACTTAACTATAACTTGTTGAGTGTGTCACAACTAAATAATTTGGGCTTTAAGGTTGAGTTTGAGAAAAAAAAATCTAAGATATATGGTACTGATGGAAAATTGATTACAAAAGGTGATCAAACTAGATGTAATCTATTATACCTTGATATAGAGGATGCTACTTGTTTAGTTGTAGAATTTCATGATGTGTGGCTATGGCACAAGAGGTTATGTCATGTTAATTTTGATAACTTGGTTAGTATCAGTAACATGAAAAGAATCAAAGGTTTGCCTGAGTTGAAAAATCCTGACAATATAATTTGCAAAAGAATGTTAGGCATAATGACAAAGTAAAATTTTAAGAGTAAGACTCATACCTCTAAAGGGATATTAGAGATTTTTTATACTGACTTGTGTGGACCAATTGAAGTGTAAAGCTACAAAGGAGATAAGTACATTATGCTACTTCTTGATGATTATTCTAGAATGATGATAGTTATGTTTCTAAAATGGAAATTTGATGCTTTCCAAATGCTTAAGTGGTACTTAGCAAGAGTTGGGAAGGAAACAGGTAAAAGTTTGAAATGTTCGAGATTTAATAGAGAAGGAGAATTTACATCAAATGAGTTTGAGATGTTTTGTAATGACAAAGGAATCAAAAGATAGACATCTGCTCCTAGAACCACTCCACAAAATGGAATTTCTAAAAGGAGGAATAGATCTGTAATGGATTGTGCTAGGACACTCATGATGGAGAAAAATGTTGCTTTGAAATACTAGAGAGAAGCTATAAGTATAGCTATCTATACCTTGAACTATATATACAAGTCAAGAAAGGTACTTATTCAACACATTTTGAACTATGGTATGAATACTCACCCAATGTAAATTATTTTAAGGTATTTGGAAGCAAGTGTTATATTCACAAATATTTCAAGAATGCTAAACTAGATGAAAAAAGTGAAGAAGGTATATTTCTTCATTATTCCACAAGAAGTAAAGCTTATCAGTGTTTAAATGCTAACACTAACAAAGCAGTGGAAAGTGAAAATGTGAAATTTGATGAATATACAGAAGTATATGAGGCTGAACCTATGAAGGAACTAGAAGAATAAAAATCATTTGTATACTTTTATGAAGGCGTGTCTGCTAAAGAAGATGTTGTAAATCAAGTTGTAAACCAACATCAAGTTTCAATGACTACCGAGTCACATACTATGAATGTCAAGTTGCATTCAAGAACTAAGATACATTCAGGTGTCGAGTTATAGAATGAAGTTGAGGTACATTCTAATTTTAAGATTAGTGTACATGAAAGAGATGTTGAACTACTTGACAGAGATGCACATAGTGATTCAAAAGTTGAGAGAACAAATGAAGAAAATAGAATAGAACCAAGATTGTCTATGTATGTCAAGAGACATCACCCTACTACACAAATCATTGCTGGTAAAGATGCTAGACCAATGAAAAGGAACAAGTTGAGAAATGATACATGTTTTTTGAGCATGCAAGAACCCAAGTCAGTGAAAGATGCATTAGAAGATGTAGACTAGAGTAAATCCATTGAATAAGAGATTAAAAAAATTGAGAAAAATAAGACATGAACTCTAGTTCCTACACCAGAAGACAAAAATATGATTGGTACCAAGTGGGTATATAGAAACAGGCTAGATGAAAATGGTGAAGTCACAAGAAACAAGACAAGATTATTCTATAAAGGATAAGCACAAGAAGAAGGGATAGACTATGGATAAAAATTCTCTCTTGTTTCAAGACTAGAAAGGGTAAGAACTCTGCATGCTTACTCTACATGCAAAGGTTTCAAATTTTATCGAATGGATGTTAAGTTTACATTTCTGAATGGTATATTGGAGGAAGAGGTTTACATAGAACAAGCAGAAGTATTTATTAATGCTAACAACAAAAACATGGTATGTAGACTACACAAAGTTCTTTATGGTTTGAAGCAAGCACCAAGAGCATGGTATGAGAGACTTCATAATTATCTTATATAGATTGGATTTGAGAGGAATGATGATAACAACAATTTGTACTTCAAGAATAAGAAAGGAAAAGGTACTTTGTTATCTAAAAATATGATATCATCAACAAAATTTTTACCATATACATATACATCACTTAGTCAATGTATGTTAAGGAGATATTGAGAACTTTTGGATTGGAAGATTCCAAGCTAATTAGTACACATATGATGATAAGATATAAATTGTCAAAGAATGATGATTTAGCTAAGGTGAATCAAACATTATATAGGTCCATGATTAGTAAATTACAATATGTAGTACATAGCAGACCTAATATTGCATTATATGTAGGGATAGTTGCAAGATTCTCTGCTAATCCTAGGGAGAATCACTTGATGGTAGTTAAGAGAATAATGAGATATATGAAAGGAATAGAGTATGGTCTATACTACAAGAAAAATGATAAATTTGAATTGAGAGCCTATATTGATGCTAATTGTGCTGGAAATATTGATGATAGAAAGAGCACTAGTGGAGGAGCAATTTTCTTAGGCAAAAGGCTAGTTACTTGGACTAGCAAGAAATAAAGCTACATATCTCAATCTACTGTTGAAGCTGAATATGTTTATTCTACAATAAATTGTACAAATATTTTATGGATCAAATAGCTACTCAAAGGTATTAAGGAAGAAATCATTGAACCTATGATACCTTGTTGTGATAATACAAGTGTTATAAATATATCAAAGAATCTTGTGATGCATACAAAGACTAAGCATATTGCAATCAAGTATCATTACTTGGAATAATTAGTTCAAGATAAAGAGTTGAAGATGGAATATGTCAACACCAAAGAACAAATTGTTGATATCTTCACAAAAATATTACCTAAAGATTTTCATGAGTATCTAAGAGGTAAGCTAGGGGTGATACCCCTATCAAATTCTATCTAAGAAGCATGAAGAGTGCCCTACATCAAACAAGTTGATTGAAATTTGTTACACATTGATGCAATGGATTTTACTTTAGGAGTTGCATAAAGTAATCAAAGAGCTAGAACTACAAAATAGTCATAAGCAAGGTGACAAAGGGAGAAACTAAAAATGTTTATATTTGTATATGAAGATGACAAGTCTTTGGCATTATTGTCAAAGAGGGAGATAAAGGGATTGAAATAAGAGAATAAAAGGGAGAAAATGTTCTAATTTTTATGAAAGGTGAGGGAGATGAAGGAGAAATCTTGACTGGTGAGGGAGAAAGTGTACCTATTGATTACATCTACCTAGTAAGAGGAAGATAATGTTGAGGGAGATAAGAAGTGTTCAAGAGGGAGTCATAAGGATGAGTTGATTATTTGTTGATCAAAATAGAATTTTGTAACCTATTCAAAAGATGAAATTTGTTGATAGATGTAGAGATTATAATACAAGGAATTTTTTTTTTTGGTATTCTATTTGGTCATATTGATTAAAACTGGCCAGCTTGGTTTGCCATCAATGCTAAAGAGAGATATTGTTGAAAACATATTGATACAAGTATGATAAATGTGTTTCAATCATTATTTTGTCACTAATGTCAAACTTGCTATTTGTTGGTAAGATAATTGCTTATATAATTTAAGTACTATCATTTGGTTGATTGATGAAGAAGATTTGATCAAATGAGGTAACAATAGCACCTAGAAGAAAGGTTGAGTTATGATATGAAAAAGAGAACAAGGATCAATTAAAAAAATCACTAGTACATTTGGACCCAATTTTCAACCAAGGTTTGTCACTATTTTTCTCATCAAAATTTCAACCGAATTGCAGGTTGGTCAAAATTTTGACAAATACATTCATCAAAATTTTGACCAACCTACAATTTGGTTGAAATTCTGATGAGAAAAATAGTGATGAACCTTGGTCAAAAATTGGGTCAAAATTTACTAGTGAATGATATTATGGTATATTGAAAATCTACTCAAGGTTGCAAAGGTTGGTTACACTAAGTAAGTTTAGAAGAACAAGTTAAACAAAGTTTGTCTACCAAGCTTGACTGAGTGGACAATAGGTGCTGAGCAAAGTTAGTGCAAGCAGAGTAGAAAAACAATTGGAGCTGAGCAAAGTCAATGTCACTGTAAGTTGAGTAAAGTTTAGTTGATACCGAGCACTAGTAAACTTTAGTTTGTGCCGAGTGTTTTGATAGTAGATATTGAGAAATGCAGTATGTGCAAAGCATTAGAAGCCAGTTAATGTTGAGTGTCAGCATTACGAGGAAGATCAAGAATTAAATGAATCTAAGCTAACAAGTTTGATTTCTTAGATTGTGTGAACCATGTGGAAGATAAGATTGATGAGCTAGTGGCACAAAATTCAAGATAAATTATTTTAAGGTAAATTCAAAGAGGATTGAAGGAGAAGTTTCTAGAAGGGAATGAAATGAAATAAGGGTTAGATTCATTGAATCCTCCCTAATCTAACCTAACCCTAAAATGGACAATGGAGGATGAACATAAAAATATCTTAATTCTCTATTTATAGAGATGGTTGGTTAGAAGAAAGAGTTGATGTGCAAGAACCTAAGGAAGACAAGAAGTATAGGGTATTTTCTTCATTCAGTGACCTAAGAGAAGAGATTGTATTGGAAAACAAAGCAAGAAGGCTTAAGGGTATGGATTCTTGAAAGGTGAACAAGCTATTAGAGTTGAAGAGTGTGAAAGCCAAGAAGTATGGAGCACTAAAATAGAGATCTATAATCTACAAATGAATTTGTAAGTTATTATCAAATCAATCCTTACTATCATTCTCTAATCATTGTATAAGTCTAGGGTAAATCCTTTGGATTAAGGTTGACCTAACAGTCATTTGTAAATCCTTTAATCGGGTGACATTCCAAGTGAATGATCTAAAGTCCTCTAACAAGGCTCACTCCAAATAGGTTGATTGAAATCCTTTAACCAGGTCACATTTAACAATGTGTATTGTATTGTTTAACAGGGTTGACCTTTCACAGGGAATCACTTCAGAAGCGTGAGAATGGGTAGCATGTTAGTAGTGGTTTTTTCCAAATTGGGTGTCCACATTAAATCATTGTATCAAATGTGTTATTGAATCTATTATGTTTCATGTTTACAATTCTACAAATTGATTTTACAGTAACCTACAAGTTTAAATGATTGCATAATCTAATGAATGCATGCATGATGAAAAATTTTTATGGATATGGGTTCACTAAGCTATGAAAAATTTTAATTGTACATCTAGATCTTGGATAACTAATTCACCCCCCCCCCCCCCCCCCCCCCCCACCTCCTCCTCTCAGTTATTCAGAAGAATTTCAACATATGATTTGGTTTTTATAGAACTTCAAAACTTTATTTTACAACTCAGTGTACAATCCATATTTTACATGACTCGAATAGTCAAATGTAGCTTGTCATACCTTGTTTGAATTCTATCATTCTAATATTTGATTCTATTATTAATGAATTGCATTCAATCTATCATCTTATCCCCTTCAATTCTTTCTTATCTATCCCCCTTGGTTTTCTTTCAATATCATCTAAACCACTTGGTTTTGTCACTTATATCTATCATTGGGGTTGAGTAGATGGAATTAAACCATATTTATCAATGAATTTTTTATGATTTGAGTGATCATGCCAAGATCATGATCCCATGTGGTTCTTATTGATTCCAAAACATGAATCTTTGTCTCCAAATTTATAGCTAAGTCAATTAATTTGTCAGCAATGGAAAAATTATGATCTCTTTGAACTAGATCCTTTGTTGAAGCCAACTCTCATTGCATAACCTCCAAGTGAGGCATCAACATTGATTTTATAGAGATAAGTTTGGCCCTCATTCTACTATCTATTGCATGTAGCTCGACCAACCTTCCTTATGCAAACAATAACCTATTGTAATGCATTGAGCTTAATTTAGTTGACTGAGAGATAGAGTTTCCTAATAGTTTCACATCAGTTTGAGTCTTTTAAATGTTTCGAGTAATCTTATTTGTAAATCATGACACAACACAAAGAATATTGTAAATATTTTGTATTTTCTGATTAATTTCTTCAATATTCTATACAACTATTTTCAATTCAACCTTTTTAACTACAATCTAGTAGAAATATTTTCCAATACTTTATTTTCAAACTTTTTCTCAAACCAAGCCATTAGTTTTTCATTTGCTTCAATATCCTCTATATTGAATTTTTCAACTATTTGCACTAAATGAGAGATAATGGGGACCTTCTCATCAATGGTCTATATATCAAAGGCATCAACAAATATATCCTTGATATCATGAAACACTTGCCTTTGTTTTTTTTCTCTCTTCATCTCTTCTTTTCTTTTCTTTCTTGCGAGAATGTCTTGCACGATGAAAATCTATTCCAATGTGAGATTCTTTAAATCCAATTTGGTAACTCAATAACTTCATTGAAGGTAATAGTAATACCTAAAGAACTCTCCTTCTTTTCTTTTCCCTTCTTTCAAGTGTTGTTACTCGATACATCTAGAGTCAGAGTAGGTGAGGGGATTTCACCGCTCTGTCTAACTTGTATTTTAGTGTAAGAAACAACAATGGTAACACTCAACATAAGTTTTTCTGAAGAGTCTTGCACCTATTGTGTAGAATTTGTCAATGTTTGGATTAGGGTGCTAGCTAGTACACTCAGCTCAGTTTGTGAAACTACATTCTCTTTCTTGTTATCCTCTTCTTTGTACTACCTCCTTTTTTCCCTCATCCGAAGGTCCTAAGGCTAGTGGTCCTTCTTGACCTATAGTACATTGGTCTACATTTAATTCCTTGTCTTTCTCCCTTTGTTCTACCTCCTTTTGTGGTTCCTTTACTTCTATTACCATAGTTTTTTGTTTGTGAGGCATGTTGAAGTTGTTTCTCAATCTTTTTTATTTGTTTATTAAAATAAACAACTTGGGCTTTCATTTCTCCTTCCTTAAGATAGTCCTTTATTTGTTTTATTATAGGGGTGTCAAGTATGGTGGCATGAATAGGAGATATATTTCTTATGATCCTATGAAATATATCAGAAATGATCCTATGAGGAATCCCGTGCAAGTGAACATATCCTCTAAGAACATATGAGCCACTAAAGGAGTTCTCTATGATGCTCTAGGGTGGTTTTTAGTGGTGAATATTCATAATTTTGTGAATCTTAGAATTTTTTTGCTAGTAATTTGGTTACTAATTTAAGATTTAATGCAACATAAATCGCGAAATTTTTATTAAATTTAGTTCTAAAATATTTAAAATCTCTCAATAATTTATTTTATTAAAACATTTAAACTTGAAGATTCGTCACAATATTCGATACATAATTAGATTTGATTCACCTAAATATTATATATTATCAAAGAAATTAAAATTAATTCACCAATAATTATCATAATTATTAGTTACTTTAGGGATATATTACTAATATTTAGTTTTCACTATTGATTTAATATATAATGTAATTATCCTCATAATTTCAATGAGATAAAACATGTTCAATTTTGATTTGTAATATTCCATGATGATTAGGAAACTTCCTATTATTACTGAGATTTTCCAATATTTTCTACTCAAAAATTATGATTCCAAAATAACCACCAATGTAAATAATATTTAAAATAAAAAATTTGAGAGATTCGCTGATAAAAATAATTTGGTTTTTTTTAAATAATGAAAGATTCGCCAATAATTTATATCTTTTTCTAGAGGGGGATTTCTTAAAGTTTACCCTGATGATGCTCTCATAGGTGAAAAATGTGATTCCTAGGGAAACTTATCCATTTTCACCATAATAACTTCATGATGATGTATGTACTTAGGAAACCCTATAATAAAATCAAGTGATATCATGTTCCACTTCCACCCAACAATAGAATGTGCCTGCTGCAAGACCAACATGATGTTGATTCTCTACCTTCACCCTTTGGCACTCAAGGCATCAAGAAACAAACCAACATCTTGTCTCATCTCTACCCAAAAGTACAATTCTCTAAGGTTAGCATGCATCTTCTTGATGTCTATATGTGTAGAATACATGGTGTACTCCTAGAGGTGGCACATAAATGCACTTCAAGTACCACAATATTCTATTAGAATCCAAAGAATAAAATTTGATCTACCCTTCCAGGGTATTTCCAGAATCAATATCTAATCTAGCCTTCTTATTCCAACTATCACAGGAAAAACCTCCAAGATATGGCTACACAAATCCACTCCCAAAGACAAAATTGATATCTCATGCCTTCTCTTACTTAAGGAATTCATGATAACATTCTCCTTCCCTTTGATATAATGAACATGAAAATAATACACGCATCAGGTAGAGGACATACAATTTTCTCCTGATGTGACTCATGTACATGATTGGGATTCTTTGTAGGTAGAGGACATACAATTTTCTTTGAAACCCATCTATATGATTAAACATTGAAGGCTGGCCCTCAAAGGTTGGGATTTAGAGAAGGTAAAGGGTCCAATAGTCCCTAAATGATAAGACTTCAGCCACTGGTGAGGATGCCACATGGTTTTTTGATTTTTACCCTTATCATTATGCAAACCTCCAAGAGTAAGCCTATGCCTAGTGGAGGAGGATGCAGTGCTCTTGTGTTTGCATTCTATTCTATTGTTTATTTTAACATGAGATACTTTGATGGATTTTCATGCTTTTTAAGGTGTTTTGATGATTGTACATTATTTTGATTACCAGCATCATAGATGTCAGATACTTATGAATCACTATTTAGGTTGATCATATTTGCGTGATGATGCTCGTGATGTGACATGATGCCTTATGGAAATTTTTGATTTATTTTGGATTAAGACATGAATTATTAGATGGATATTATTGGATTCATTTTTGGTGTGCCTTTATGTTATGGATATCTATCTTGTCCAATAAACAAATATATTCTCAATGATGAAAATTAATTATTTAGATGATTTAAATTAAATGTTTTACTATATGATTATATCCTATTATCGTGTACTTCACCACTACCTTATGTGGATGTTCGTTAGTGCTAGTATAAAGTAGGAACATAGTCATAGGCACTTGCTTGTGAGATCTATATGGTGGCTTGTTCTCTTGCATATGATTATGTATTTTTGTGTGCTTTGGTTATTATATATTGAACATATGCACTTAATGTTTACTTGTTTACTAAATAAATATCAGATAAATTCACCATGAGTGTTTATCTATATTCCTAGTGGTGGCACAAGGTGATAGTGACTTTGATCATTCATGTTTATCCAATGTCATCCCTATATGGGTGGTGTATCTATTTAATTATTGTTAAAACTCTTTAGTAATTGTTAAATATGGATTTTTGATGTATTATGTAATTAGACCTATGACCATTTTTGTGCATACAGAATTCCCTGGTTGTCAAAAAAATTATTATTAAAATACTAATTTAATTAATTTGGGAGAAATTTTATAATTAATTTTATTTATCAGCTAATTTTTCATAGTTAAATCCCAATTTCTTAGAATTGTCTAATTTATTTGGGAAAAGATACAAATAAGATTATTAAGTTATTTAATAACCTAATTTACAAGTCACTTCAACTAAAGTATTTATATTGGAAAAAGGCAATTTTAATTCTCACAGTTACACTTGCAATTGCATGTTTTGGAAAAACCAATCCTCAAAACATCTTTGGTCACTTTTGTTAATTTTTCTCATTGAGAGAGTTTGGCTCATTGGATCTTCACAAGGTTGGTCTAGTTGGATTCATAGTGGGGATCTTATTCTTTGTCAAGTATTTATTGCATTTGATGGATTTTTTTATTATATGTTTGCAATCCCTAGATTATGGCATTTTATGTAAGGGAGGGCTTTCTCATTTAATTTTTTATCCATTTAAGCTCTTATCTTTGACTGTTGTTTAATTAGAGGTTCAGAACTAGTGTTTCCTTCCATTTGCATATGTTAACTTGACCTAGTTGGATAAGAAAAAATATGTTTATGAGTTAAGTGTTTAATTTAAAAGTTTTCATGGCGTTAGCTTTTGAAATTTTTGTGTGAGATTTTAGCTCAAATTTTATTTTAATTTTGAATGCTTGAACTTATTTTGGAGGCAATTTTTTTATTTTATCAAATTCTGGAAAGTTTGATTCTTGGGAATTTTTCTTGTTGCTTAATTTTATGTGTCACCTTATTTTAATGGGAATTTTGTGCAATGTAAATGATTTATGGAATTGGAATTTTTTCTAGGTTTCCAATCTTTCCATTTTTTTACTTTATGGTCATTGGGATTCATGTGAATGTCAAATCTATTGTAACGCCCTACCAAGGGATCTAAAAGAATTAACTTAAAGTTTTACTAAGTTTGCCAACACTTTTTTTTTTAAACAAGAAAGATAAATCATACACATCAAACACATAGTAGCAGAAGCAATAACATACAATCAACTAACAACATACATAACAGGTCACATTCCTTAAGGATCCCAAGACATTGAGTCACATTTAAATTTTAATTAATACTAAGTCTAATAAATAATACATCCACATGAAAGAATAATTAAAAGTCCAATGTCCATTTAAATAATATAAATTTGTTCCAAATGCCTCTTGGCAATAAAATTTAGAATGCTCAATCATCCACTATACATGTCATAGGGTATGAAAGGCTAAAACAATATACATATGTAAAAATAGAAATACATCATCCTCCTCAAATCCATGATACAAAGTATAATACAATAAATGAAACCATCCAACATACATGATATATGCATCCATCATAAAAGATATAAAAATCCATCATAATGATACAAAGATAGAATGAAAGGAAATGTAGACAAGGAAACTCCAGCCACGGTAGCAACAGACAGATCTCAATGGTAAGAGTAAAAAAAGCACTACCACACGACCACATGGAACCTAAATGGCCCACTCCCACTGTGCTGAGGAGATAGTTTCAAGTACCAAATGGGATATCAAACCAAACATCAAAATACTCTCTAAGTCCAGGAAATCCTAAAAGTAATCTAACTCAAGGGTTCTAAGATAGATTGACATCTAAATTCCCAGAGGCACACAAAGACATGTAGGAAACCTACCATGTAAGAAGGCAAGTGTCATCACACGAATCACGATAGAGTTACCCTAGGAATCTCTCAGGACCCCGACCCCCTAGTGATCCCTATGCGGCCACTAGTATCCTCTCGTACTGACCAGGCATACTACGGATGTAAGGTTGCAACCAAGCATTCTCTCTACTCCCATCCTAGTCTATACTAGCACTCAAGGCATGGATGAGAACATACAAAGACTCTTATTAGGTTCATTTTAATGCCCATTTAGTATAATGTTTTCACTTATTAAACAACTTACAATGGATTACCCTGGGAACCACTTAGGGCCCCAGCCCCATTGCAAGCCACTTCCTGACACTACAAATAGGTTACCTACCCTAAGTTCATGAAATCACAAATCAAAGAATCATATAAATATCACCTCAGTCCTATACAAGTGACTAGAAATCATCAAAGATAAACCATAATAACCACATTAGTTCTCCACGAGCAACTGGAAAGAATCCCAAAAATATTGATCAAAGACTCATAATGGTTAAGTCAACATGTCATAACATGACATCACCAAGAACAAAGCAAACAAACACCTCAGTCCTATCAAAGTGACTAGAAAGCAATTCAATTATAACTAATCGAGGACTCAAAAATGGTTAAGTCAAGTAGGTTATACATTTCACCTCAATTTCACAAGAGAACACTAGAAAGCAATAACAATCAATGGATCAACACACAACATAAAGCATATTAGACACATTACCATGGTTGGGTTTTAAAAGATCAAAATCAAAATATCATAACATCACAATCACATAACCCCCAAGCCTCTGGTAACAATCTAAGACTGGTCAAAACTAAATCAACCCCAAGCACAAACAATATACAAACAATTGTGTTGGTCATATTTGGTTTAGTCTTGAATACACATAGTGTCAGTTCACAGTAAAGTTCCAATTTTCATTTCAGTGTGAGTTTTTGAATTTAAAGGGGTACATCTTAATCCATATAGTTTAACCCATTTCCCATATTTGAATAAAAGTCCAATTACCCAACTTGATTTAAATCAATTTTCTAAAATGACCTAAAGGCAAGTTCTTTATTTAACTTATTAAAATAAATAAGTAATTCCAATCTAAACAATATTATAAAAAATAATATTAAAATAAATCTACAATTTTTCATTTAAATATATTCATCATTAAATAAATTTAATTAAACTAATTTTTAATTAAATTAATTAATGATTATCAAACTAAATACTTATATTAATATCTCAACAATTATCAGTTATTAATAATTAATAAAATCATCAATAATTTTATTAATTAAAAATTAACTATATTTAAATGCATTATTATTTAAATTAATAAATAATAATAAAACTTATATTATTAAATAATAAAGAAGTAATATTAAAATCTTATTAATAAATATTATTAATAAAATAATAATTATCAATAATATTTAAAAAACTATTATTAATATTGTTAATAACTATTAATTAAATTTTATAATAATTAAATTAATAATTAAATAAAACTTATTATTAAAAACTTTATAATATTTAAAATTTAATATATTAAAAAAAACAAAATCAACTCAATGTGATTAATATTGCTGCAAGCCAGTATACAGTTGTTATCACAATTGTCGGTACGGCTGCAAACAGCAACCAATAGCATCATTAGCCACCTACCAAAAAGGTAAGGGGGTGGGTAAAACCCGCCCCTCCCTAATTTTTATTTTTATTTTTTGTTATAAAATAAAATAACAAAACCCCTTCCCTCTCCCCCCCCCCCCAAAAAAAAAAATTTAAATATATTTTTTTATAAAAGTCCTAACCAATCTCTGATAAGACAAATATAGCCAATTGATCAAAAAAAATTTCCATTTAAAATTTTGATTTCAATACAAAACCCTTCTTGGTTTACAATTTAATTTGCAAAATTATTAGACAAGGATTCTAAGATGTTTCAATCTCTACGTATTCAGAAGATTTAACATGCATAATAGAAATTCACTATATTGAAACACTCATCACAAATAATCATTCGGATAATCATTTCACAGACATGAAGAAGACAAGAAAAAAAATTGTGTGATTAAAGTGTGTGAATAATCACAAGCATCTACCTAGACACTGATGCCAATCGCTACACCTAAGAAGATTGAAGAGAAATCCCTCTTCACAGAACCTCCTCTTTTCTAAAATTTCCTTCCTCTTCAAAAGTTTGCGGTCTTTCCCAAAACTTCCATCCTTTGAAAATGAACCCTCAATTGGTGATATGGAGTTCTCTCCTAAAATTGAGGCACTAATTGTGTGATCACCCAAGAGGACCCTCCGCTCACAAGACTTAAACTCTTTATTAACTTTTCTTAATCTTTCTTTTATCTTTTCCATGCACATTAATTGAATTATAAAATAACTTTATTTAATTTTCACTTGACTTCTAATTTAATTAGTTTATTGAATTTTAATCTCATGTGCACTTTATGCAATTAAAATATCTTTATTAAATTCACTTGTTTTATTAATTTCTTATATGTTAATCTCATGCATACATCATGCGAACTTAAAACTTTTAATAAATAGATATATTTTCACTTTTAAATTTATTTTTGAAACTTAATTGATAAAATATTTATTAACTTAAATAATAATAATATTTAGCATTTATTTTTAAATGAATTCTAAATATATTATTATTAAATTAAATAAATATTATCATGTTTTAAATTTATTCTTATAACTTTTATCTTCAAATTTAATTCTTTTTATTTAATTAATTTTCCAATTAATTAAATATTAAAATATCATAATAATTTTTCATTAAATTAAATCATTAATTTAATCTTTTAATTAGACATAATTAATAGAAAATTCACCAAAGACTCATAAAATAACATACGAAAACCCATCATAGAAAAACACATACAAAATCAAGCTAAAGGGTTATAATCACAAATTAACATCATTTGACGCATTTAGAGGGTACTCAACTCGGATACTTATCCTAATTTTCAATTAGGACAAATGGCCTAAAGGTTTAGGATTTGGACTTAAGAATTTATCTCCCCTCTCTTACCATTGAGATAATAAGATAAGGTATGCTCATCCTGGCAATTTAGGGGAGTCAATACCCAGTACCTGCAACCTACATAAAATCCATGAATATACAAACACAATATTCTAAGCTAAACAGGCAATGGCAAGAAGTGGTGCATCATGTAGATCCTGACTAGTAGGTGACTACGAATCCCTTCCTTAACCACATCAGAAATGCCATACATAAAGAAAACATACACACACACCATACACATGCAGCATGGGGTAAGTATCCATAAGAAAACACATAATAATCCATCTAACTAATCATCATCAATAACTAAAATCACTAAATAACCATCATGCATACATGAAATATGTTGGAAATATAGGTGCAGTAACTGGGGGTGGGGGTGAACCAGTTACCACAAAATAAATCCACAGATCTCTTAGATAACTGATAAAACTATTTACTACTATCACTCAATAAACATACTTAAAATGTTGTAACTCGGTAAAAGTAGTGTATGTTAACTTTAATAGATCTGAAACATTTACAGTGATTATCATGCAAACATAAAAAGAAATAACATGAACACATTAGACACCAGACTTAACGTGAAACCCAATATGGGAAAAACCACCAAGTAACTAGCTAATGATTTTCACTCTTCTGAAGTGAGCCCTATTAGGAGCCAACTTAGTTAAAGGTTACAATACACACTGTTAGATATGACCTTGTTAGAGGATCTAATCACCCTGTTAGGAGTGGCCTTGCAAGAGGTTTTTAGAACAACTCAATAAAACTATTGACCTTGTTAGAGGATTTAAAACTGGCTATTAAACCAACTTTGCTAAGAGATTTTGGAATCACTGCTACAATGGTAAGAAAGTAACAATAAAATGACCTGAATGAGATGCAACTGAATTGTTGATTACAGATCTTTGTTCTGCTTCACTAGATCCTTCCTAATTGATTATAACTTTGCTACTCCTAAAGGATATATGATCATCCTTCAAATTTTCTCACACTTTCCTTCTCCAAACAATCAATACACTTGCATACTCACTCATACACTTTAGAATTCTCAAATTGACCTTTCATTTATACCATTCAGATTATCAAGTTAGCCCAATTACAAGTTACAATTACCAATAATCATTACCTCATTTGGCTAGAATGAATACTTGAAACTATTAAACTTCATTTCTCAAATCAACAAAATCCTTCATTAACTGACCCTACTCAGTAAACACTGATCCTGAAATGATTTCCTATGTTAACCAACAGAAGTTTGTTTAACACTGCAAACTTGCAAAATCTTTTGTAGACCAAGTGAACTCGGTAAACACTAACTTCTAACTAACTTTCCTTTGTTAACCATGAGAACTTGGTTAAGACTGCTTTCTACCACAATTTCCTTCAATGCTCGAGTGAGCTTAGTAAACACTATCTACATAGAGTAATTTCTAGGAATGCTCGATAGACACAAAAAATTGCTTTGTTGACCAAGTGAGCTTGGTAAGCACTGTCTACCAACTGATATGACATTTGTGTAACATCAAAGATGTCATGCCCGAAACCCAATAAGGAAAACAAAACAAGCACAACAATTTTTTTTTAAAAAAAAATTTCAATTAATATTATTACTAGGGTTAGACTTTACTAACTCAACTTTAAGCTTAACATATGACATCAGTCAAACTATCAAGAACACCCTCAATTGAACAACACATCTTTATATTTTAATTCCCTACAATATTAACACTGAGACATCCTCAAATAGATGTGGAGCTTTTACATTATTTATGCAATAAACTTCATCTCCATGATATCAGGTTCTTATCACACTATAACTTACTTAGACATATAAGGGTTATAATGGTTATCATTCTACTACGTTCTCTAACATTGGTTAAGCTTAATTGAAAACTAAATTTGGTGGATGTTGTTTGTTAGTAACAACATTACACATACACTTTAATCATTAGTATTATAATTATTATTATTTTTAAATTGATTTATAATATTGAATCATACATTCATTTGAATGTTAATTGGAACCAAGTCTCATGAAGATTAGTTGATACTAACATCCTATGCAAATTTTATTTTAAAATTCATTTCAACTCGATCCCTACAATCTAATATAATAGTCTTTTTCTCTATCTAATAAATCTATTAGGTACATTAAATTTTGATTAATAAATCTTCAATATCCTCCCAATAAATCTCTCTTCCTATAAATTCCCTAACTTCCTCTACTATATTAAAAACAAGATATTAGTCATTAAACTATAACTCCAATTATACTAATTCCTATTCACATAACTAAAGCCCAAGTTAATTTCTTAATATATATTTATTGTTCTTATTTACCAAAATATAATAATGAAATACATACTCCCTTAGTTTAACTCAATTTCCTATACTACAACCATGACACACAACCATACCACCCTAGTTTCTTAGGTTCTAACCCCACATCTTACACACAACCATGACTACCTAAATACTTGCACTAGTCTCTAATCTAGTCCGTAGGGGTGGGAAAAAGGAATCTACAGAATATACCTTCTTGTGGAGCGCCTAGTTTGCAAGTGGGACATCTTAATTCAAGCTTAATTAAAGGTTATTTTCCTTACTTTTATGCATTCCTTTAATATCACCTAAGGCAGCGCTATTTTCTTCCTCCAAGGTGTCATGTCATGTCAAATCCACAGTGCATGTCTTTTCTCACAATAGATAGGCACCTAAACCAAGTTTAGAGTAGCAATAATGATGGTGTAGGCTCTTTCTCCTAAGTGGAGACTACTTAGTATAAAGGTTATGTAGCTCAAGTTTTTTAAAAAGTCTCCTACCTTTCTTATTTAAAATGAGGCGCCCAAAAAGGGACCAAATCTGACATAGGTCAGAACTCCTTTTTTAATGAAGTCAAGGAAGGATGATGCTATGTGGGGTCCATGCTTATTGTATTTGTGTTTAGTCTCTTTTGTTCCTTGCTTGCATTTACTATGGTATTGACTTGATCTCTTTTCCCCTTGAGGTGGCGACATATGTGATTATTACTTTTAATTTAGTATTCATTTTATTTAAATTTTTTTCCTCTACATGTGTACGATATCCTAACTTGACTAAGACTATATGTCTTTTCCTAGATATGGAGTAATGGAACTAGAGTAAGTTTTGGAGAGTTTAGAGTTATCTCATTCTTAGTTTAACTCTTAAGTCACCTAGGGTCCTAGATAGGATGCTAAGTATATTCTCTCACTAATATTTTATTGATCTGTATTCAAGAGAAAAAGGTTATTCTCTTTCCCATATATTTTCTAGAATGTTGAATGAGCTCTTACAGCAAGGTTAATATTATATACTAAAGCATTCATGCCAACCTTTTGAATTTCTATCCTTCATCCCAAAGGAGCTTTTATATATTATTGCCAAGATTATTGTGAGGGATTGAACATAGTAATGATGGCCTAAAGAATTATTTTAACCTTGATCATTCACTTATTATAATATATATGCAATTTACATGAGGACTTGGATATACAACGAATGTGCAATGAAACTAAAATACAAATAACATTTCATAATCCAAAGCTTTCAGTATTGCTATTCTTTCATGATGATGAAGTCCATTTCTACTATCCACATAGAGATGAAAATATACAATAACTGAAGGAACAAGATAATTTATCCTCAAACACAATATAGAAAACTTTCTCCAATAATTTTTGAGATACACAAAAAGGTGGTGGAGTCACTATAACAGTATTACACAAATGGAAAAACCTTGCTAACATACTCAAATGTTTCCTCAATTCCTCTATTGCCAATTGGATATACACGACACCGAACACCTTGATCACAAAAAGGAACACATATCAAGTCGGAGATTGCATCTCCCTGATTAAACCAATTACAACAACATTCCTTTCTTTTAGGCAGTGACATCCTCTTAATCTCCAAGCATCCAAGACATCAAGTAACCTATAAATACAAAAAAATATGGAACCATGGAGGCTCACCTCCCAACCTAGGCCTCAAGGAGACCACCCCGCGCTAGGGGAAGCAAGGTTCAACCAAGTTGCACACAAACATCATCACAATAACAAAAAAACAATAGGAACATCTCAGTTTAACATCACATTTACAACTCCCAACCAAGGCTTGCATAATGATTCACACATTAAATCATAAACATTGGGTGAAGGTGGGCTGTCAATTAGGAGATTTGCCATATCCTATAACATTTGTAACAACAATTTCCATGCCCTTTCAGGGCTTTCAAGAATCAATAATTTCCATGCCTTTCGGGCTTTCACAAAACAATAATTTTATGCCCTTTTGGGGCTATTCACAAACATCAAGTTTTCATGCCCTTTCGGGGCTTTCACAAGCATCCTCCAATCCCACTACCATCAACCAAAGCATCACTGAATTTCCATACTTCATCAACCTTCTTCCACACCATCACTCTCCATAGTGTCCATAACAAATTATGAAGGCATATGGCATACAATGGAGACCATTCTCCAAGGTTCTCAACTATATCTCAAGCCCAACTAACCCCTTCACCTAAGGCTTGCTCTTCCCTCCCAAGGGTGAGTGAAGCCTTCACACCCATGTACAATTCCAACATTCAAACAACATAAGGAATCAAAGAAGAACCTCAAGAAAATACATGAAACAACATAAACCTACACAACACAACACAATACAAAACTCCAATGACAACACATGATTCCATACTACACTCATAGATCCTATGAGAAGCATTCATACAATATCTAACTTCAACTTCATGGAAGGGAGAACCATGGCATGAAGCACTTACCTCCATCAACTATGGCTTTGAAATTCTTAACTAGAGCTCTTCCTATTTTCCTTGGCTTCTAAACTACTCCTCCATAACCATATGTGTCTCTACAATTAGAGAGTGGGTAAGCAACTACCAAGGTTAGCAAAAGCTCCCTATAAAGGCCTTCACTTTCCTCCTCACCTACCCCTCTTACCTTCTTGTATTTTCCACCAATAAGAACTGATCCAAGTGATGTGATGAGGTAAGAAGTCATGTTACAATATGATTTTCGAATTGGATTAGAAATGACTATTTTTCAAGGTCTCCTAGGTTCCCTAGACCAACTTATGTTTATATTTAAACCCCCAACCCCTACTATTACCATGTGAGTAACTTATTTTCACAAAATTTACACTTGGGAATCATTTTAGGCTCTCTAAATTTCCTATCAATTTGTAACTTGAATTTCCATCACGAAGGTGACTCTTCCTAACACTCTCCAAGGTGGGTTAATTGATTTTGTCATGAGGATTAGACTCAGGTTAAGTGACATCATGCCAAAGAATCCTATTAGACATGTCATTTACACATAAACATTACAAGTGTCAAATGACACCCACACACACATTAAAACACTTTACACTTCACAATGACATGTCTCTAATTAATCACACCTCCTGACTATTACACTCATGCACAATCACATTACGAAATAAACACGATACAATGAGGTTTTGAATCTTCCAAAGATTCACCTTGGCTTCACTGTGTTCACATAAGATTGAACCTTGTTTCCCCCATTTATCTCCATGGTTCAACTTTCCTGCACACTCAACTTAAACATTAGTAGCTCGATAAAATAATATACAAGGACATACAAATAAGTGCAGAATAAATCCAATGTCATATAATACACATTAACATATACATTTAACTTCATCTAAGCATTTCCATTCTAACTACTCTAAAAGAAGCATTGCATTGTCATATTCATTTAACATTCATCTAAATACACATATAATCAACTTTCATTTGATTCATATTCAAAACATCATAATTCCATCATATGGATATCAGCATAATGAATTACTGTTCTAAATACTGTCACCATTCCTATAATCCATTAAACAATCAAAACATATAAAATGGATTCCAATACACATGTCTTAGGTGAAAATCACTAATATGCAGCCTTATGAACTTCTATTTTCCATCAAGTTAGACATATTGACATTCCTGGCAATATCTCTTTATCACCCTACGAGGGGTTTGTGAGTAAGTTTCTATGGTTAATTTCCTCAATCTATTAGCATGTTTTCAAAAGTGTGTCATCGTGCTTTAAACACAAGTTTCAAAAGTAATCATATGTCTTATTATGTTATCCCCCTTGAAAAGGAAATGTTAATGCATCCTTCCTAATTTGGCTAGGGAACTATTCTAGAAATCTTTGATCAAGTCCCTAGATTGAACCTAGAGAGTTTCATTTTCAAGTGATCTTAGTTATCCCTTCAAAAGTTATTTAATGGTTATTACACTTATCATTACTAGAGTCCGCTTAGGCTCCAATAGGATCTCATAAATAATTTCTAGTAACACAAATGTTCGTCATACTCTAATTAACTCCTAATCACATTCATTTTGTGAAATCTAAAACGAGGTACTCGTGCGGGTCTTACAAAAGACAACACACAATTAGACAATTGTATCCAATAGAAATATAGAGTACCAAGTAATCTCTTCATAAATCAACTAAATCTGAAATGATATCTGATAATCTCTAAAAAATGCTACTAATCATTAAGCATAAAACTGACTTAAAAGAGTTTGGAAATCATAACAAAAATGTGAACTAGGGGTAGACACTACATCTGTACTCCCAAGAAGATTCCTAGTTGAGTGATTTATTGACACTTGGATGTTTGTTTTCATTTTCATACCCAAACCTTGCATTGGTACTTTATTGATTATGTTGTGGAGTTGGTTGTGCCCACCTAGAAGCACATGCACATGTGTATGGAAGGCTCTTGTGAGACCTAAACTCTTAGACTTAGACTGATTGAGTGATCACTCATTTAGGGGTTTGGTTGGGAATTTGTATTTCCTATGAGTATTCATCATTTGGCGAGCATGGGTATGTAGGGTAGACATGTGGAGTGACTTCTCTCATGTACCCCAACCTAGAAAGTGGTTGATTGTTAGAATATTTAGAATAATTAAGAGGGGGGTGATTTAGTTATACAAGTTCTAGATGTACCAATTGAACTTTTAAATACATCAAATATTTTAGATCTAGATATTCAATAGCTTGGTCTCTATAGTAGACAATCATTAACATAAACTTGCAATCCATTGCCCTAATAATTATCAAACTTGGAAAATATAAAACATTAACAGTAAAACATCTCAAATGATATCCACACAAGTATGACACCAAGATTTAACATGGAAACCCAATTTGTTAAAACCACTAGTAACATATCACCAATTTTTTACTCTTTTGAATTGAGCTCAGTTAGGAGCCAACCTTATTAAAAGGTTACAAAACAAACTATAAAATTTGACCTTGTTAAAGGATTTAATCACCCTATTAGGAGTGGCCTTGTTATAGGAGTTAAAAACATTCCATTAGAATACCACCTTGATTAAAGGATTTATATATGACTTTTAGGTCAACCTTGATTAGAAGATTTCAATACTAATATAATGGTTAGAAAGTAACGGTAGGTTTGATCTAAAATATGCAACTCACTTTTCAAATATAGATCACAATTTGATTCACATGTTGATCTACTAACTAGCCTTCAAATTCATCTCTATCTCTAATATGCTTGGCAACCCTTCAAGCAATCATACTTAAACTCTTCACAACTCTTCTCAAACTCTAGCTTAAGTTCGCTAATCAATAACATCAATAATAGCTCCAACCTCATTAGTTCATCCCTTGTACCACCCTAAATAGGTAATTTTGATCTTTTTCCACTTAAAACCCATTATAGATCTTAGGTTTAGGTCAAATTCATTGAATACTTCCAACATTTTGTGTCATCTTTTCTCTTCTATAAACTTCACAAAATTTCACCTTGATTTATTGCATAGAAATTCTCAAACATAGTTTCCCTTGAATTAAATGATCTAGCTCACCCATCCTTATCTTCTATAGACTTTACATATTCCAAGAAATCAACTATGTTGGCCAAAAATCATGATTTTCTCATATTATGTTAAATGTTGTCCCTCGACCAACACTATGTTCTGACACTCTATAATCATTGGATTACTCAGTCACTAATAACTTTTATATTTCTCCCTCTTTTTAGCACCTCTTTTTGAATAACTCCATCTTCATATGGAAACTAGCATACTTCTCCCTCTTTCTTATTACTTCATTGTAATTGCTTCACTATTCTCCCTCTTTAACAATAATTCCAAAGACGCAACATCTTCATCATGAAGATATCTTCATGTTATTATATATGAATCACATTCACCATCTTTCATCTAGTCTATGACTAATACAACATTCTATTCATATTCCTTCACTACTTTAGGTAGCTCCTAAAGTATGACTTTCTGCATGAACTTGTAAAATATTCTAAGTAAATCATATTGATGTAGAGATTCATCTCATCTTAAGTAGCCTTAGCTAAGGGAATCATGCCTAATTTACCTCTTATATATTCATGTGCATCCTTAGGTAAATCCTTAGTCTGAATATCAGCTATTTTCTCCTTAGTGTTCACATACTCCAACCTCACTTATTTGTCTTGAACTAGTTCTCTTAAGTAATAATGCTTGATAGCAATATGCTTGGTCTCTATGTGCATTATGAGGATCTTTGATATATTTATAGCACTTGTGTTGTCACAGTAGATAACAATTGGATGAGTGATTTCTTCCTTCGTACCTTTCAACAATTTCTTGATCCATATAATATTTGAATAATTCACTGTTGTTGCTACATATTTAGCTTCATCTATTGATTGTGAAATACAATTTTGTTTTTTTCTTGTCCATGAGATTAGTCTCTTTCTTAGAAAGAAAGATCCACCACTTGTACTTTTTATGTCATCAACGTTTCCTACCTAACCAGAATTAGTGAACACTTTCAGTTCAAACTTGTCATTTTCTTGTAATATAAGTCATTGTCTTCTATTCCTTTCAGAGATCTTACAATCCTCTTTACTACCATTATGTCATTCTTCTTAGGGTTTTCAAAAAATATTACAAAAATCCTAGCTACTAGGGAAATATTAGGTATGTTGGGAACAACATATTTTAGTTTCTCAATCATTGATCTATATAATTTATAGTTCACATTAGTAGAATCATCATTCTTATATAGCTTATGTCCTATACTCATAGGTGTGTTACCTGGTCTTGAATCTTCCATTCCAAAAAAAAAGAGTATCTCCTTGATGTATTTAGATTTTGTAATGTAGATACCTTGCTTCATTTGATATACTTGTAAACCCACAAAAAAAATGATCTACCAAACATAGACATTTCAAACACCACCTTCATTTTATTTGTAAATGATTAGCATAATGCATCATTTCCTCCAAATGTGATATCATCAACAAAAAAATTAGACTGTAATATCTCATTGTTACCTCCAGGCTTCAAGTATAGATCGTTGTTATCATTAGTTCTTAAAAATCTAATATTTACCTAGTAATTGTGCAGCCTTTCATGCCATGCTCAAGGATCTTTTTTCAAACCATATAGAACTTCTTACAGTTTACATACCATGTTCTTCTTTCTTAGAAATACAAATCCTTTCAATTATTTTATGTAAACCTCTTATTCTAGTATTCCATTCAGAAATGCAGATTCAACATCCATTTGGTATGCTTTAAATCCTTTATAAGAAGAATAAGAAAGTAGTATTCTAACTCCTTCCAATATTTTAACTGGGAAAATGTTTCACCATAGTCAATTCCTTCTTCTTCTGCATATCCTTTGTATACCAGTCTATCCTTCTTCCTTGTGACTTCTCCCTTTTCATCCAGTTTGTTCCTGAATACCCATTTTATTCCAATAACATTCTTTTCCTTTGTCTACGTACCAATGTATAGGTTTTGTTCTTCTCTATCTATTCAAATTCTTCATTCTCTAAAGCATCTTTTACTAATTTAAGCTCAAACTCACAAATTAAACATGTATCACTTCTAAGTATTATCGTTGTCATATCTCTTAAGTCTTTGACTCCAATTATTTGTTTAGGTGCATGGTGTCTTCTCATATATTTTTTCTATTGTAGGTTCTTTTCTTCTTTCTTGATTTCTTGAAACATTTTTTAAAAAAGGAAAAACTTAGATAACTCTTGAGTTGGATTGTGGACATGTTTTCTTATGATTCTACTTTATGGCGGTATGTCTTTGTTGACTTTGTGAGTATTTGTGTCATTCTTGCTTGGGTTTTTTTAGTGGAGTCTTATCCTCCTACAGGGGGGAAGGGTTCATTGGAACCCACATAGTGAGTACTTTACTTTTATCTTCCTTGTAGGCTTCCAAGAATAAGCCTAGGTCTAGGGAGGTGGATGTAATTCCTACCCCTAGTTTACTTTTCAAATTATAGTGTCATATTCTTGTAGGCCTCTAGGAGTAAGCCTAATTCTAAGGGGAGTGGATGTGATGCCTACCCCTAGTTGACTTTTATAATTATATTGTTGAATTCTTTTTAGGCATATTTTACGTTCGTGTTTATGATTATTGGTACTTGGTACCAGATTAGATTAAATATATTTCATATTCAATTGATGTATGTGTTGAGTTACTTAGTTATTTCATGTGTGTTTATGATTATTTTGATGACGATGATGATGATGATGATGATGATGATGTGTGTGTGTGTGTGTGTGTGTGTGTGTGTGTGATTTAGTGACTTTCAGTTATTTCATGATGATCGTTAGATGTATGATTTATGTGCAATTCTTATCGTTACTTACCCCATACTTGCATGTGTATGGCATACCTATCTATTTTACTTTATGTATGACACTTCTAATGTGGTTGAGGAAGGGAGTCATAGTCACCTGCTAGTTAGGATCTACATGATGCACCACTTCCCACCATTGCTTATTTAGTTTAGACTATATGTGTTTGTACATGCGTGGATTTTATGCAGATTACAAGTAACGAGTATCGACTTCCCTGAATTGCCAGGATGAGTGTACCCTATCATGATATCTCAATGGTATAACTAGGGAGACAATTCTTGAGTCCAAATCCTAACCTAAGCCAATTGTCCTAGAAAGTAGGACAAGTATTTGAGTTGTTTACCCATCTGAATTCGTCAAGTGACATGAATTTGTGATTTTGACCCTAGAGTTTGATTTTTTTTTTTGTCTTCAATTGAGTTGTCGTATTTAATCTTTTGGGTTTGTGATGAGTTTCTATTATATTAAATCAAATTAAAATATAATTTAATGATTTTATTTGACAAAAAATTTCTAAATAAAATTCAATATTTAATTATATTTAATTAATTAAGAAATTAATTAAATAAAGGAATTAAATCTAAAGATTTTATTAAAGTTCTAATTTTAGTGTAATTATATTTTATTAATTTAATAATAATTATTTAAGAATTTCATTTTAATAATAAACTCTAAATAATATTATTAGTTAAATTAATAAATATATTATTAAAATGTCTCGTAAGTAATTAAAGAGAGAAAGAAAATTATTTAATAAAGATATTTTAATTAATGGAAAAAGGTTGTGCATGAAATTAAAATATAATAACAGTTAAAGATCAATGAGTGTTCTCGCGTAATTGCACAATCAAAGCCCTATATTTAGGAGAAAACTCTTTAACAGAGATATACAGCTCATTTTGCATAGATCGAGGTTTGGAGGAGCCAGTTTCCAAAAAGAGGGTTTTCAAAAGAGAAGGAAATTTTTGTGTGTTTTGTGCGTTCGTTGTTTTAGCATCGGATCCAGGTAGGATCTTGTAGGTTTGTGTAGTAGTTGCTCATTTTTTTATTTCTTTGACTTCTCTATGTTTGTGAATCTGTTTTTAGAATTCAATTGGGTTGAAACCCTTGTATGTGATTTTATCTTTCTTCATTTGTGAAACCTATGTATATTAATTGAGAATCTACAACCCTTGTTTGACAAAATTGAGTTTTGTTATAGAATTATTCATGATTAAATCTGAAACCTCATTGTGAATTCATTGGTCTTTGTTTCAAAAACATATGTGAATGATTACAGTTTTAAAACCTTTATCTGATTGATTGGGAATCGCGATGAGGGTTTGGATAGGAAAATGAAATTTAAAATGCAATATTTGATTGGTTAATCGTGTTTCCTCTATCAGATCTTTTATGCAAAATATATATTTATTATTAAATAACCATAGTAAAACAAAGTTACTATGATAATTTTGTTAGGAATAAGGTGTCTCAACCTTGGATAATTCATATTCTTATTATTTATTTTGTAAATGTATTTTTTTAAAATAATGTAAGTGTGAGTGTACATGTCTAGTTGGCATGTCGATGTGTCACTCCACTTGTATGTTTCAACATCTTGAATTGTGTGTAAGGAGATAATGGCTGAAATGGTTATGACAGGTTCCTATAATGCGTAAGAGCTATCTCTAGAAGATTTGATGATGGGTGAAGACATGAAGACGTGAGTACTATACACTCAAGTCTCCATCTAGTGTGCAATGGTATTATTCCATATAGGAGAGAGTGAAAGTGTATTGTTGGTATGATATGTTGCCATTGGATTTGTCTTTCATGTCTCGAAGAACTTGCATTGCAAGTGTGGTGTAACCTTTGTGTTGAAGATAATACATTGTGTTGGTTTTGGAGGGGTGGGATTGTTTTACTAAAAGGTTTTACCACACCAGCATATCTTTGTGTTTATGTATTTTCTTTCTCTATATGTTTTATGTATTCATGGCTGGCTACAATATTATTGTTTACTTAATATCGAATCTAAAATTGTAAGGATTTAAAAAGAATTTGCATAATAATTTCCTTAAGGGATTAGTATAGGAAGTTGTTTCTGCACCTGAGTTTCCTTACAAATTTTATACTTAAACATGTATTTGATATACTTAATAAAATATGGATTTGAGCAAATTTTATTGGGATGGGGGTTATTGTTTGTTTTTGTTTAAAAATATATCTATTATGAATTGTTTTGGGGAGGCAAACCCAACCCCACCTCCCTCCTCCTCCTTCATTTTGGCAATGACTTTGGACTAAAAAAAAACTAAAGTAAATGTTTTGGTGGGCAAGGACCATCAATCCCCCCACTCACCTTTCCTCCTCCCTAACCCTTCATGTAGCAGCCTTTTTAGGTCTACACACGGTAGACCTACTGTTGCGACAACAAGGCTGCCATGGCATCCCTCAAGCCTACGGGCTATAAAAAGTACCACAGTAAGGTTTGTTTTAAAATTTATTTTTATTTTTATTTTTAGTAAATATTGATAAAATATGATTTTTAATATATTTAATATTAATAATTAGTAAATATATTGTTATTAAATATTAAATATTATAAGTATTATTATATTATTAATTATATCTTTGTTAATAAATTAATAATAGTTTATTAATAATTTAATATGAATTATTTTTAAAGAAATAATTATTATCATTAATTTACTATTGCAATATGTTTGAGAAGTAAGTGGATAATTGTAAATTGGGAAATTGATTGTTTGGTAAACTTGGATTTTACCTAACAGTTTAATTTAGATATGAAAATGATTTATGAGTATTAAAACATATTTGAAAAGTAAATGGATAACTAAAACTTGGAAAATAATTATTTTAAAGTAAACTCAGATTTTACTTAATGATGTCTTTATGGAAATGATTTCTATTATTTTTTGGGGGAGATTGATTATACCTTTTGATTATTCATGAACCTTAGTAATCTCGAAACTTTGGAAACGAAAAATGTGAGCCTTGGATTGTAATAAAAAACTCTATAAATTGCAATACTTTGAAAAGACAAAAACTGTAACCAATTTATTTCCTAAACTCTTATGTTTTGATAATGAATTGAACTATGAAACAATGTTTAAACAATTTTATATGAATTTTTCAATCGTTTGGGATTCTAGTGAACTTAGAAATCATAGTGAATCTGCAACTAGAGAAATGGAAATTGAAACCCTAATTTTATGTCAAACTTTTGTGTTTTGAAAATTAGATGAACTATGAAAATACTTGTTTAAATTTTGAATGAGATGAATGTTGTACTTCATGTGGGTTTCAGGTTTGACTTAGCTTTGACCAATCAAGTTGTTTACCAAAAGCTTGGGGGTTTATTCTGTGATGACATGATGATGTTTTGTATACAATCTTTTATACTTGACCATGGTGATGTGTCCATGTGTTTTCCATGATGAATTTGTTCAGATGTTTGTTAGTTTCTCTTGTGTAGAGCTAAAGGGAATGGTATGACTTTTATGGTATAACCTTTGAGTCTTTGATCAGTTATCTTTGGATTTTTTTTCAATTGTTTATTTAGGACTACTGTGATTATGTGATCTATTTTGCTGATGTCATGGTTTGGTTTATGTTTAATTGACTTTGTATCAATCCTATTAGGATGATCGTATTGGTGAAATATATGGTTATGATTAATAATGTTTTCAATATCTTTCTGATTTCTTGTTTAAGAACTGATGTGTGGTTTATGGTCGTATGAGACCTTCTACTTTTGTTGAGCTTAGGGTAGGTTATATTTATGTCATGTTTGGAAGTGGCTAGCAATGGAGGTCGGAGACCTAAAGAGGTTGCCTAGGTAACCCATTGTAGGTTATTTAATAAGTGATAACATTTTATTAAATGGGATTAAAATAAATTAATAAGATAAGGTACCACATAAAGTCACTAGGGGGTTTGGAGTCCTAAGGGACTACCAAGGTAACCTTAGAGTTGGTTTGTTAGTATGCCTTATCTATACAAAAGGATACGGATGCAACTTAGACACACTAGGGGGTTTGGAGTCCATACTAGCTACCACGGTAGCCTTAGAGTTGGCTCATGCGATGACACTTGCTCACTTGCATAGTAGATTTCCTATGTGTCTACATTGCCTCTAGGATTAGTTGATACTTGTGTCTTGGTACCCTTTGAGATAGTTTTCTTTCAGGTGTTTCCTTAACCTAGATGTTGATTTTGACTTTTGGGATTATTATCCCATTTGGAACTTGAGAATATCTCCTCAATATAGTGGGAGTAGACGCTTTTTTGGTTACCACAAGGTTGGGTGGTACTGCTTTTTACTTTTATCATTGAGATCTGATAGTTTGATGTCGTGGATGGAGTTCCTTGTTCTATGTTTCCTTTCACTTTTGTTATTGTGTACTATGATGGATGGTTATACCTATTGTATTATATTTTAATTCATGGCTCTTAAGAGGTGATGTAATCTATTTTATGATTATATTCTTTCAGCCTTTCATACCCTGTAGCATGTACAGTGGGTGATTGTGCATTCTAATTATTGTCATGTGGCATTCGAGATAATTGTATATTATTTAGATGGATTTGTACTTGTAGTTATTCTTTAATGTAGATGCATTATTTATTGGTTTTAGTATTAATTAAATTTTAATGTGATTCAATGTCATGGGACCCTTAATGATTATAAATTTTTTTATGGTATGTGTTTATGTGTATGTTATTGCTTCCACTATATTAATCTGTTGTTGTTATGCTATTATCTTTTTTTTTAAATGTTTGACAAACTTAGTGAAAACTTTAGATTAATTTCTTTGAGGTTCCCAAACAAAGTGTTACATCTGGTATCAGAGCCTAAGGTTCTACAGTGGGAGCTCTGGGTATATTAGAATGCCACTAGTTGAACTAAAACAAAACTTGAATTGTTATATGTATCTATTACAACTTGAACACTTGAACTAGTTAACTGAAAATGAAACTTAAATGGTGTTGTGTATCTTTTGCAAATTGAACACTTGAAACTTTAGACTTGATTTCTTGAAACATTAAAAAAAAGGCGAAACTTGGATAACTCTTGAGTTGGATTTTACACATGCTTTCTTATGATTCTACTTTATGGTGGTATGTCTTTGTTGACTTTGTGAGTATTTTTGTCATTCTTGCTTGGATTTTTTCAATGGAGTCATATCCTCCTACAAGGGGAAAGGGTTCAATGGGACCCACATAGCAAGTGCTTTATTTTATCTTCCTTGTAGGCTTCCAAGAATAAGCCTAAGTCTAGGGGGAGTGGATGTAATGTCTACCCCTAGTTTACTTTTAAGATTGTAGTGTTAGTTTCTTGTAGGCTTCCAGGAGTAAGCCTAATTCTCGGAAGAGTGGATATGATGCCTACCCCTTGTTTTGATTAGATTGTCAAATTCTTTTTAGGCATATTTAATGTTTGTGTTTATGATTATTGGTTCTTGGTACTAGATTAGATTAAATTTATGTCATATTCAATTGATGTATGTGTTGAGTCAATTAGTTATTTTGTGTGTGTTTATGATTATTTTAATGATGTTACATATATGTCATTTAGTGACTTTTAGTTATTTCATAATGATAGTTAGATGTATGATTTATATGCAGTTCTTATGGTTACCCCATACTTGCATGTGTGTCATGTACATGTCTATTTTACTTTATGTATGACATTTCTAATGTGTTGAGGAAGGGAGTCATAGTCATTTGCTTGTTGGAATCTATATGATGCACCACTTCTTGTCATTGCCTATTTGGTTTAGAATATATGTGTTTGTACATGCATGGATTTTATGTAGATTGCAGGTACTGGTTATCGACTTTCATGAATTGCTAGGATGAGTGCCTTATCGCAATATCTCAATGGTATAAGTGGGGAGATAATTCTTTAGTCCTTATCCTAACCTAAGCCAATTGTCCTAGAAAGTAGGACAAGTATCTAAGTTGTTTACCCTTCCAAATTTGTCAAGTTATGTGAATTCATGATTTTGACCCTAGAGTTTGATTTTGTTCTTTGTCTTCAGTTGAGTTGTCATATTTAGTCTTGTGGATTTGTGATGATGTTCTGTTATATTAAATAAAATTAAAGATAATTTAACGCTTTAATTTGATGAAATTTTTATAAAGAAAATTAAATATTTAATTAATTGAGAAATTAACTAAATAAAGGAATTAAATTTAAAGATTTTATTAAATTTCTAATTTTGGCATAATTATATTTATTTTATTTAATAATTATTATTTAGGAGTTTCATTTTAATAATAAACTCTAAATAATATTATTAGTTAAATTAATAAATATATTATTAAAATATCCCATAAGTAATTAAAGAGAGAAAGAAATTTATTTAATAAAGATATTTTAATTAATGGCAAAAGGTTGTGCATGATATTAAATTATAATAACAATTAAAGATCAACGAGTCTTCTCATTTGATCGCACAATCAAAGCCCTAAATTTAGGGGAGAACTCTTTATCAAAGATCTAGAGCTCATTTTGCATGGATTGAGGTTTGGAGGAGAAAGTTTCTCAAAAGAGAATTTTTGAAAGAGAAGGAAATTCTTGTGTGTTTTGTGGATTTGTTGTTTTAGCATCATAGCCTAGTAGGATCTTGTGGATTTGTGCAGTAGTTGCTCCTTCTTTGATTTCTTTGTCTTCTCCATGTTTGCAAATCTATTTTCAAAATTCAATGGGGTTAAGACCCTTATATGTGATTTTATCATTCTTCATTTGTGAAACCTCTATATATGAATTGAGAATCTGAAACCTTTGTTTGAGAGAATTGAGTTTCGTTATAGAATTGACTGTGATTAAATTTGAAAACTCATTTTGAATTCATTGTTCTTTGTTTCAAAAATATCTATGAATGATTATAGTTTTGAAACCTTTGTCTAATTGATTGGAAATTGGGATGAGGGTTTGGATAGAAAAATGAAATTTAAAATGCAATATATGATTGGTTAATTGTGTTGCCTCTATCAAATATTTTATGTAAAATATATATTTATTATAAAATTACCATAGTAAAATAAATTTACTACAATTATTTTATACATTTAAATATGTATTTGATATAGGTTGTTGGATACAATTGATTAGCTGTTTATTTTCTTTGATGTTACACAAAATGTCATATCATTACCATTTAGTGCATGTCGAGCTCACTTGAGCATTGAAGATAGTTTATTGTGGCTACTGAGCAATCCAAAGTTTGCCTAGTTTAGAAGATAGTTGATACCAAGTTCACTCAAGCATTAAAGGAAAGTTTGTGGAAGATGAGTGTTAACTGAGCTCACTCAGTTAATGAAGGAAACATCGGATGGAACCAATGTTAACCAAGCTCACTTTGTTACCAAAGGAACTTTGCTAGTATGCAATTTTGACCAAGTTTCAGTTAGTTCACGTAGGAAAATCGGTTATGAGACAGTGTCTACCCAACAGGGTCAGCTAACAAAGGATTTTCTTATTTTGGCATATTAAGTTCAAATGGTTTATCTAATGATTCTAGCCAACTGAGAAGATGAATATTAATTATTCTAAGTTGTATTTGAGCCAACATGACAAAATGAAAGATATAAATAAAAGGTTAAGTTGTGGGCTAGAAAGAGTGAAGTATGTGTGAATGGATGGAAGATTTTTGAAGATCCAATGATGCAAAAAGGAAGTGAATTATAAGGATAAGTAGAATATCTTTGTGAAGCTAAAAGGGTACATTCGATCAGAAAGGATCAAGTACAAGCTAGAATTGAGATTTGTAATCATCAATTTAGTTGCATCCAAAATTAGGTCATGTCGTTGTTACTCTCTAACCATTGTAGCAGTGATCTAAATCTCTTAACAGAGTTGGCTTAACAACTATTTGTAAATCCTCTAACAAGGTGGTAGTTCTATTTTATTGTCTAAAGACCTCTAACAAGGACACTCCTAATTGGTAATTAAATCCTCTAATAAGGTCACACCTAATAGTGTGTTTCGTAACCTTTAACAGGATTGGCTCCTAACAGGGATCACTTTAAAAGAGTGAAAAATAGTAACAAGTTGCAATTGGTGGTTTTTCCCAAATTGGGTTTCCATGTTAAATATTGGTGTCAAATGTGTTCATTTCCTTTCTATGTTTGCAACTAAGTTAAAATAATGATAATCATAGATAACATCTTAAGATTTGCATGTTAAGTACTTACCAAGCAATTATAGTGTTTACTGAGTTACAACATTTATTTGTTCACTGAGCTTCAGCTGACTTAAGTTTTTCATGAAATTATTTTCTACTGACATCTAAGGGATCTAGATTTATTTTTTGGAGTAACTGATTCACCCCTCACCTCTCAGTTGCTCCTCTTATATTTCCAACAATACTTAATAAAATATGGACTTGAGCAAATTTTATTGTAATGGGGTTGTTGTTTATTTTTGCTAAAAATATATATATTATGAATTGTTTTGGGGAGGTAGACCCAACCCCACCTCCCTCCTCCTCCTTTATTTTGGCAGCGACTTTGGAAATTTTAAAAAAAAAAGTAAAAGTAAATATTTTGGTGGGCAGGGGCCACCAACCCCCCCACCCACCTTTCCTCCTCCCTAACTCCTCATGTGGCTACCTTTTTAGGCCCACACATTGCAAACCTATTGTTGTAGCAGCAGGGACTGCTGACACAAACCTATTACCATGACAATAGGGCTGCCACGGCATCCCTCAAGCCTATGAGCTATAAAAAGTACCATGATAAGGTTTGTTTTAAAGTTTAATTTTATTTTTATTAAATATCTTTAAAATATGCAATTTTTAATATAGCTAATTTTATAATATTTAATATTAATAATTATTAAATATATTGTTATTAAATATTAAATATTATTATATTATTAATTATTACTTTATTAATAAATTATTAATGATTTATTAAATATTTAAGATGAATTATTTTTTAATAAATCATTATTATCATTAATTTACTATTAAAATATGTTTGTGAAGTAAATGGACAATTGTAAATTGGGAAATTGATTGTTTGGTAAACTCAAATTTTACCTGACGGTTTAATTTAGAAATGAAAATGATTCATGACTATTAAAATAGATTTGAAAAGTAAATGGATAACTCAAATTTGGAAAATAATTATTTTAAAGTAAACTCAAATTTTACTTGATGATGTCTTTATGGAAATGATTTGTATTTTTTTTTGGGAGATTGATTATATCTTTGGTTATTCATGAACCTTAATAGTCTTGAAATTTTGGAAACAAAAAACATGAACCTTGGATTGTCATTGAAAACTCTATAAACTATAATACTTTGAAAAGACAAAAATTGTAACTTGTTTGTTTACCAAACTCTTGTATTTTGATAATGAATTGAACTATGAAACAATTCTCAAACAACTTTATATCAATTGTTGAATCGTTTGGGATTCTAGTGAACTCAAAAACCATAGTGAATATAGTAACTAGAGAAATGGAAACTAAAACCCTGATTGTATATCAAACTTTTGTGTTTTGAAAACCAAATGAACTATGAAAATACTTGTTTAAATTTTGAATGAGATGAATGTTGTACTTCATGTGGGTTTCAAGTTTGACTTAGCTTTGACTAATCAGGTTGTTTACTAGAAGCTTAGGGGTTTTTTCTATGATAGCATGATCATGTTTTATATACGATGCTTTATACCTTACCATGGTGAGGTGTCCATGTGTGTTCTATGATGAATTTGTTCAAATGTTTGTTAGTTGCTTTCTAGTTTCTCTTGTGTAGAACTAAAGTGAATGATATGACTTTTATGGTATAACCTTTGAGTCTTTAATCAATTATCTTGGGATTATTTTTCAGTTGTTTGTTTAGGACTGAGGTGATTATGTGATTTTTTTTGGTGATGTCATGTGATGTCATGGTTTGGTTTATGTTTACTTGACTTTGGATCAATCTTGTTAGGATGATCGTATTGGTGAAATATGTGGTTATGATCAGTAATGTTTTCAATATCTTTCTAGTTGCTTGTTTAAGAATTGATGTGTGGTTTATGGTCGTATGAGAACTAATTTTGCTAAGCTTAGGGTAGGTTATATGTATGTCATGTTGGGAAGTGACTATCATGTTGGGAAGTGGCTAGAAATGGAGGTTGGAGCCCTAAAGAGGTTGCCTGGGTAACCCATTATAGGTTATTTTAATAAGTGATAACATTTCATTAAATGGAGTTAAGATAAATTAATAAGAAAAGGTACCACACAAAGTCACTAGGGGTCTGGAGTCCTAAGGGACTACCAGGGTACCCTTAGAGTTGACTTGTTAGTATTCCTTTCTTGTACAAAAGGATACTAATGTCGCATAGAGACAATAGAGGGTCTAGAGTCCATAGTGGTTACTAGGATGACCTTAGAGTTGGATCATGTGATGACACTTGCCCACTTGTATAGTATATTTCCTATGTGTCTATGTTTCCTCCAGGATTAGTTGATACTTGTGTCTTGGTACCCTTTGAGATAGTTTTCATTCAAGTGTTTCCTTGACCTAGATGTTGATTTTGACTTTTGGGATTGTTATCATGTTTGGGACTTGAGACTATCACCTCAGCGCAATGGGAGTGGACCCCTTTCGCATTACTAGAAGGTTGACTGGTAGTTCATTTTACTTTTACCATTGACATCCAACAATTCAATGTTGTGGCCAGTGTTACTTGTTCTATATTTCCTTTCATTTTGTTCTTGTGTACTATGATGGATTATTATACCTATTGTATTGTATTTTAATTCATGGATATTAAGAGATTATATAATCTATTTTATGATGTATATTCTTTCAACCTTTCATACCCTGTGTCCTGTACAATGGATAATTGTGCATTCTGATTATTGCCAAGTGGCATTCAAGATAATTGTATATTATTTAAATGGATTCGTACTTTTAGCTATTATTTAATGTGGATGTGTTATTTATTAGTTTTAGAATTAATTAAACTTCAATGTGATTCAACATCATGGGACCCTTAAGGATTGTAATTTATTTTATGGTATGTATTTATGTGTATGTTATTGATTCTGCTATATTAATCTATTGGTGTTATGTTATTATCTTGAATAAAAAAAAAAATAGGAAAATTTAATGAAAACTTTAGATTAATTACTTTTGGGTTCCCTAGAGGGGCATTACACTTTTATTGTATAACATTTTCTTCTAAAAACTTCAAAATACTTCACATTATGTGCATACACATACCATAGTTCAAAGGGTGTAAAATTTGTACCTTTCTTGACTTGTACTCTATTCAAAGTATAGTTTTTTGTACTTACAACTTCTCTCCAATATTTCTGTGACATATTCTATCTATCATTAGTGTTCTATCACAATCCATAATTGGTCTATTTCTCCTTTTAGCTATTGCATTTTGGGGAGGGGTCCAAGGTGCTGACATATATCTTTGGATTTCTCTATCATTTTAGAATATATTGAATTAATTACAGATAAATTCTCCTCCTCTATTAGATCTCAAGCTCTTCAAGATCTTACCTATTTCCTTTTCAACTCTGGCCAAATATCACTTAAACAACTAAAAAGCAACAGATTTTTCTTTAAGAAACTTTATAGTCATCACTTTAGAATAGTCATCAAAAAATAGAATAAATTATTTGTCTCCATGATAGATTTTCACACTAATAGGTCCACAAAGATTAGTATGAACCAATTCCAAAATATCATTAGATGAGTATATTTTGCTCTTGAAACTAGACTTAATCATTTTTCTCAATTGACATTGTTTACTCATAGCATTATCAAGTTTCTTCAATCTTGGTAATCTACCATTTTCATCTTACTAATGCTTACCAAATTATCAAAAATCACATGAAATAACCTCTTATTCCATAACTATATGTCTTCATTTTGTTCAAACAAACATGTCTCATCAAATAAATCTAGATAGAACAAGTTACCTCTTGTCTAATCGCCATTTCCAATCAATTCACCAAATATATTAGCCTTCCTGTGATGAAATTCAAAGTTATAGTCAAGTCCTTCAACCCAATAAACATTTTCACACTTGATCTTGTCAATCAATTGTATTGTTCTATTTCCTTTCACAAGACATGGTGCATCATTACCAAACTTAGCACAACTACCTTTGTATGGCTACATGGTTTCAAATTTAAATTTATCACCAGTCATGTGATGTGAACAATTTTTATTAATTATCCACCTCTAACCTTTACTCACATATGAGATCAATGCACTTTTCTCATCTTCGTTAGAATCTTCTTTCATAGCAACATAGACAGCTTCTTCATCATTACTTTTAGATTCACTGTTAGTTTCTTCTTCAAAAATGTAACAAGATTTCCTACCTTTTTCTTTGCAATCCTTGTTTCTCATATTATTTTGGTCATCTCTTCTTCCTTTATACTTGCTTTCCCTTCTTTCATCATTGTCTTCTTTGTTAGGACATCTTGTAGCAATATGACCAACTTTGTTACATGAAAAACAAATTATAGTAATTTTATTTTTGTATTTTCATTTGCATCTTGAAAATTGTCCTTCCATTAGTTCTTTAAGCTCATCAAGTTCATCATCAAAAGTTATAAGGAAACTCAAGTGTAGAAACAGCTTCCTACACTAATCCCTTAAGGAAAGTATTGTGCAAATTCTATTTAAATCCTTATAATTTTAGATTCAATATTATGTAAACAATAATATTGCAATCAACCTTGAATACATAAAATAGATTGATAAAGAAAACACAAACACAAAGATATGCTGGTGGGGAAATCTTTCGGTAAAACAACCCCACCCCTCCAAAACCTGCACAATGTATTATCTTCAATGCAAAGGTTACAACACACTTGCAATGCAAGTTCTTTCAAGACACAGAAGACAAATCTAGTTGCAAAAAAACACTACCAACAATACACTTTTTACACTCCTATCTACAACCCTAAACTCATTTATATCATGACCTTTCCATTTTTAGGGCAACTTTCAAAGAAGAATTGTATTGGAGTTTTGCCATTCTCTGGAAAAGTAGGAACCCAAAAATAATTGTACCCTAGATGGAGACTCAAGTGTATAGTACTAAATGATCAATTGCCACATGTCTTTATGTCTTCACCTATCATCATATCTTCCAAAGATAGCTCTTACGTGTCATAGGAATCTGTCATAACCATTTTAGTCATGATCTCCTTACACACTATTCAAGATGTTGACACCTACAAGTGGAGTGACACATCAACATGCCAACTAGACAGACATGCCAACTAGACATGTACGCTCACACTTAATTACATTATTTGCAAAAAATACATTTACGAAACAAATAATAAGAATAGGAATTATCCAAGGTTGAGACATTATTCCTAACATTCTTTCACTTGTTGAACACCTTTTAAGAGCAATAGGAACATAACAAGAACTAACCGCTATCGGCCAAAAGGCCCATAGACTTCGAACACCATCTGAATTTCTCTATGCCCACTGGTTTCATCAATGCATCTACAACATTCTTTATTGTATCTAACTTCTCCAAATTTACCTTTCCATTTTCCACCATATCTCTCACAAAGTGAAACTGCACATCAATGTGCTTCGTTCTGGCATGGAAAGTTGGATTCTTTGCAAGGCAAATAGCACTAACTATCACACCAAATAGTAATCTATCTTGCATCAATACTAATATCAAAACACAATCTCCTAAACCAAATGGCTTCCTTATAAGCATGAGTAGTAGCCATGTACTCAAATTCTATAGTGGACAAAGTAAACATAGGTTTTCACTTACTCATCCAACTAATGGCACCACCAAACATAGTGAACACATAAGCACTAGTGGATCTCCTATTGTCAATATCACCTACCCAGTCTGAATCCACAAACCCACAAATACAAATTGAATGCAAAGCTCCAAAAGAGTTACCATGGTAACAAATGGAGTAATATGATGTATCCCTCAAATATCTAAATACTCACTTAACTGCATCCCAATGTACCCATCCAGGATTAGCCATAAACTAGTTCAGAACTCCTACTACTTAGGCAATGTCAAGTCTAGTACAGACCATAGCATACATAAGACTACCAACTAAACTAGCATAAGGTACTCTACTCATGTCCTCCACCTCACTAGGAGATTTTGGACAATCATCTATAGATAACTTTGCTCCCATAGAAACAAGAACACACAATGGTCTGCAATCTACCATGTTGAACCTGTCCAACACAGACTTCACATACTTACTTTGACTCAACCAAAGTTTTCTGTTAGACCTATCTCTATTGATTTCCATACCTAGGATGTACATTACTACCCCAAGATCTTTCATCTAAATTGTGATGACAACTAAGATTTAAAATCAAAAATCATACCCTTTCCCTTCCCAAATAGCAACATATCATCAACATATAATGCAACAATAAGAAGGCAATCATTTTCAACTCTAAAATAAATACAATCATCTCATTTTGATCTTACAAATCCAATTCACAACACAAAGGCATCAAACTTAAGGTACCACATCCTAGGAGACTGTTTCAAACCATACAAAGACTTCTTTAATCTACAAACTAAATATTCTTTACCTTTAACAATGTAGTGCTCAGGTCGTGACATATAAATCTCTTCCTCCAAATCACCATGAAGGAAAGTTATCTTCACATCCATCTATTCTATCTCTAAACCATATGATGTAGCAAGAGATAAAAGAAATCTAATCAATGTCATTTTTGCAATAGGAGAGAATATTTCACCATAATCTATTCCCTCTACCTATGAGTACCCCTTTGCAACCAATCTAGCTTTGTACCTTTCAACACTGCCATCTACACAGAATTTCTTCTTGAACATCAATTTGCTACCAATAGGTTTCCATCCTTTAGGAAAAGTTACAAGGTCCCAAGTCTTGTTTTTATCCAATGAAGCCATCTCATCATCCATGGCCTCAATCCAAGAACCTACATCTTCTGTATCCAAAGCCTCTTTCATAGATCTAGGCTCATAAGTGTTAGCAATCAAAGAAAAAGCACAACTAGAATCTAACATAGAATAACCAAACCTTTCTGGCTGCTTTCTTACTCTTGTGGATCTCCTCAAGGGCTAAGGTTAAGGTTCTTCTGAACTATCAAAGCTACTAGAGCTCTCCTCATCATTAGAGCCAACATGGTCTTTTTGTTCAGTCTTCTCAGGGGTAGGAGGCAATTGAATAATATCTTCCTTCTTTTCTTTTTCATCTAGTTCTAGCACAATAGGAGAAGATGTTAGCTCTCTAAAAATTTAAAAAAAATCTATAAAACACCTTACTAGTCACAGGGTCCCAAAGCTTATATCCTTTCACACTAACACCATATCCAATGAACATTTGATAGCTTTGTTTTCCAACTTAGATCTTTTCTCCTTTGGAACATGTGCATAAGCTTCACAACCAAAAACACGAAGATGTCTAATTGAAGGATTCTTACTAGACCACACCTCCATGGATATCTTACGAACAAGGGCTGATGTAGGAGATCTGTTAACCAAATAGTAAGCAGTGGCCACAACTTCAGCCCAAAAACTTTTTTCAAGACCAGCTCCACTAAGCATACTCCTAGCCTTCTCCATCAGTTTCCTATTCATTCTTTTTGCAACTCCATTTTTTTTTGGGGTATAAGGAGTTGTCTTACACCTCTCAATACCTCATACTTTATAGAACTATTTGAACTCTGCTGAGCAAAACTCACCACCATTGTTGATTCTCGCACACTTAATCTTCTTACTAGTCTAATTCTCTACAAGAGCTTTAAATTCCTTGAACCAACTAAAGACTTGTGTCTTAATTTTCTAGAAATAAATCCATGTCCTTCTACTGTAATCATCTATGAAAGATACAAAAAATAGAGACTTGGAGATGGAAGGAAATTTTACATGACCAAATACATCAAAATGAATAAGATCCAGAACATCAGAAGATTTGTGAGAACTAGAGTAAAATCGAACATAACTTTGTTTACCATAGACACAATGTTTGCAGAAGTCAAACTCGAGATTACAATCATTTAACCCCTTAACAAGGTTATTATTTTTTATGGTTCTAAGACCCTTCTCACCAATGTGGCCAAATCTCATATGCCATAAAATTGTATTTTCTATAGGAAGCTTGCCTTCCAATTTTTTTTCACCCTTAGATAAACATGTTGCACTACCATCAGAACCAATAACCATAGTCTTCTTTACTACTTGTTTAGATGGTGGGGATGAAGTGATAGTTGCTCTCTTCTTTGAAATAGAAGAACTATTGCATTGAGAAATGCATGCATCAAGATGAAATAGAGTACCTCTCCTAGTACCCTTAACAAGCACCATAGCTCCTCTCATCATCTTACATCCATCTTTAGAAAAAAAACTTGCACACCTACATCATTCAACATACTTACAGATAATAGGTTTCGTGCCAAACTAGGGATGTGCATTACCTTATTGATCCCCTTCACTCATCCATCAAGGAATCTGATAGTGACCCATCCTCATCCAACTATCTTTAGGTGAGAATCATCACCCAAGTACACCTTTCCACCTTTGAAAACTTCATACTTTGAGAACCAACTTTGATGAGAGGTCGTGTAGAAAGAAGCACCCTAATCTATCAACCACACATCATCAGATGTATGCACTGCTAAGGCTACAATGAAACCATCGCCATCTTCTCGAGATTTTTCTAAACTTGAATCTGAGGCCTTCTTCTTGTTCTTTGGCTCTTTACAGTCTTTATGAAAGTGCCCAGTCTTATCATAGTTCCAGCATTTTTCCTTGGACTTTCCAAGAGTCTTTGATTTTCCACAGAATTTGGATCTACCCTTTCTAGACTTGTTGTCATTTTGCTTCCCTCAGTCATTGGATCTACTGCAAATAGCAAGAAATTCCTTAGCTAAATCTAAAGACTTTCTCTATGTCTCCTTAGATAACAGTGAACACACCACACCTTTCATTCTAAAAGTGACTAAAGTACTTCCAAGAGCCATCACAAGATGGTCCCATGAATTTGACAAGGAACATAACAAGTTCATACATCGATCCTCCTCCTCTATCTTGATACCAGGTGATGTCAACTATGCAATTAGTAAATTAAAAGCATTTAGATGATCTATAACAGATCCTTCTTCCTCTATTCATATAGAATACAACTTCTTCCTTGAGAAAAACTTGTTCACCAGAGATTTGGCTTGATACATAGACCCAAGCCGTGTTCACAAACTATTTGCAGTCTTCTCATAAAGAACATTCAGGAGAACAAAATCAACTAGATAGAGTCTAATGAGACACTTAGCTTTTCGATCCTTGAGATCCCAATTCGCTTGAGATATTATTTTGTGTCTTACATCAAGTGAAGCCACCTCCCATAGATCACAATCTTCAAGCAAGTCTTCCATGTTGAGTTTCCACAACTCAAAATTATTGCCATTAAATTTCTCCACCTCCATTTTTCTGTATGATGAACTAGCCATCTCAATCTGCAAATAAGATTCAGAATGCTCCACACAACAACTCCCACTCAACTTGAGATTAGCTAAAAAAACCCTACCCAACAACTAGGATCAAGATTTTATCAAGCTCTGATACCACTTGTAAGGAAACTCAAGTGTGGAAACAACTTCCTACACTAATCCCTTAAGGAAAGTATTGTGCAAATTCTATTTAAATCCTTACAATTTCAGATTTGGTATTATGTAAACAATAATATTGCAGTCAACCATGAATATAGAAAATAGATGGAGAAAGAAAACACAAACACAAATATATTCTAGTGGGGAAAAACCTTTGGTAAAATAACTCCACCCCTCCAAAACCTGCACAATGTATTATCTTCAACACAAAGGTTACAACACACTTGCAATGCAAGTTCTTTCAAGACAAGGAAGAAAAATCTAGTTACAACAAAACACTACCAACAATACACTTTTCACACTCCTATCTACAACCCTAAAGTCACCTATATAATGCCCTTTCCATTTTAGGGCACGTTCCAAAGAAGAATCATATTATGGTTTTACCATTCTCCAAAAAAGTAGAAACCCAAAAAAAATTTTGGGAAGATGCCCCAAACCTCGCATGCTAGATGGAGACTTAAGTGTACAATACTCAATGATCAATTGCAACATGTCTTCGCATCTTCACCCATCATCATATCTTCCAAAGATAGCTCTTACACATCATAGGAATCTGTCATAACCATTTTAGTCATGATCTCCTTACACACTATTCAAGATGCTGACACATACAAGTGGAGTAACATATCAACATGCCAACTAGACATGTACACTCACACTTAATTACATTATTTACAAAAAATACATTTATGAAAAAAATAATAAGAATAGTAATTATCCAAGGTTGAGATACCTTATTCCTAACAGAAGTATCACTATTACTATTCTCACGCTTTCTTTCTCATTTCTTACTAATAACCAATTGAGATTTAAAAGTAGATTCAACATAAGTAGGAGTGAAACTATAAAAGTTTGACATTTCAAAAGAAATAAGCCTACCAATTACACCATCCAAATATAGGTTGTTACCAAGGGTAGCTCTCAATTCTTGTATTGTAGAAACTCTAATAGCATAGATAGGAAGAAGAGTTCTCAAGACCTTTTTGATCGTGATCTCTTCATCTATTTTTCCATTTTCTCCTCTTATATAATTTACAACCTCTTTGATTCTTCCATAATATTGAATGATATTCTCACCTTCCATCATTCTCATTTCAACAAATTTACCTCTCAAGATTTTTTATTTCACTCTCAAATTGTTTACTTCTCTTCCATAGATGGTCTATAGTGTATCCCACATTTTCTTTGTAGTAATACAATCCTTTATGTCATCAAACTTAGGATAGCTAAGGGTTGATGCAATCTCCAACATAGCTTGGTTGTGTTCCTTCTTCTCTTTCATCTTCTCTTTGTTCATCTTTGGCACCTCCTTTTTGTACATCTTGATCTTTAGCTCCAAGTACCTTCAAAATTTTATTTATAAGAATAATTCCTCTAATACCAATTGTTAGAATATTTAGAATAAATGAGAAGGGATGAAATAGTTGTCCAAGGTCTAGATGTACCAATTGAAATTTTAAACACTTCAAATACATTATATCTAAACATTCAATAGCTCATTCTCTATATTAAACAAATAGTAACATAACCTTGCAATCCACTATCCTAATAATTATTAAACTTCAAATATCTAAAAAATTAATATTAAAACATCTCAAATGACATCTACACAAGTATGATACCAGGATTTAATGTGAAAACCCAATTTGGGAAAACCCACCAATAACATGTCACCATTTTTTCTCTCTTTTGAAGTGAGCTCTATTAGGAGCCAACCCTATTAAAGGTTACAAAACACATCATTAAATATGACCTTGTTCAAAGATTTAATCACCCTATTAGGAGTGGCCTTGTTAGAGGACATAAGAAAATTCTATTAGAATGCCACCTTGATTAAAGGATTTATATATGACTATTAGGTGAACCTTGATTAGAGGATTTCAATATTGATATAGTGGTTAGAAAGTAACAACAATTTTGATCTAACAAATACAACTCACTTTACAAATACATATCACAATTTGGTTCACATGTTGACCCACTTACTGGCCTTCATTGTCATATATGTCTCCAATCTTCTTGGAAACACTTCAAGTAATCACACTTCAACTCTTCACAAATCTTCTCAACCTCTAGCTAAAATTCACCAATCAATAGCATCAAAAATAGCTCCAACCTCATTAGGTCATCGCTTGTACCTCCTTAAATAGGTAATTCTGATCTTTTCTCACTTAAACACCATTGTAGATCTTAGGGTTAGGTAAGATATATTGAATCCTTCCAATATCTCATCTCCTCTTTTCTCTTCTAAAAACTTCTCAAAACTTCACCATGAATTCATGCACAGAACACTCCCACATAGTTTCCCTTGAATTATATGATCCATCTCATCCCTCCTTATATTCTATGCACTTTATATATTCCAATAAATCAACTCTTTCGGTTGGAAATCATGATTTCCTCATATTCTATCAAATGGTGTCCCTCCACTAACATTTTGTTATAGCACTTAGTCATCACTGGATTACTCGATCACTATAACTTTTTTGTTCAACACATATATAGGTAGTTGGTCAATATTGATGCTCAGTCGATACTATATTTTCTCGTATTATATTAGTGCTCTATCAGCACTAGCATCACTCAGCATAAACTTCAAGTTCCTTAATCTTCTACTCTCTTTCTTGGTCAAGCCTACACATTTGGTCAATTTTTTTATCACATCTAGGCTTCAGCATAACTATCTTCTTCACTAGTAGCATGATTGAACAATCACTTTATCTAGTCAAAGTCTAACTAATCAAGTGCTCATTCTAAATCTTCATAACTCAACCTTCCCTTTAGGTTCTTTTTTTATGGCCATCTTCTCAAATCCTCTTCATTAATCATTTTGATATGACACTCAAATCAAATAGAACTGTCTTACCAATAAGATTTGACATCAATGAAAACATAACAATTGTCTCAATTGTAGTTTCCAATAGTTGATAAGGTAATGTGAAGTGGTTGTAACAAGTGATGACCAAATTAAATAAATGGGATATTAAAACTTAAAATAAGATAAATGATCTTCCCATCTTGATGATAGTAGAACATCCTGAGGGATCCATTGCAAGGGTAGTTTGACCAAATGTTAGTTAGCCTTCTATAGAATTTTATGCAAGGTCACACTATGAGGCCTTCTACAAGATTTGAGTCATACCAGGTATGAGGTATGATGAGGGAGTTGATCCATACCATATATAACTTTGGCCTGTCAACGCCAAGAGAATACACTCCACTAGAGTCCCTATATAATTATCATATAGTGTGTATGGCTAGTGATGTGTTGTGTGTTGGTCAAAAGAATATTCTTGACAATTGAGTGTTGTAAGAATTTGGCTTAGGCCAAAATTCATCCAAGAACTAAAGAACTCAACACAAGCACACAGTAGACCAAAATAGATAGAGTATGATTAGAATGACAATATTCATTCAATAACTGCCTTGAGAGTACACTAGGAGTCCCTGAATATAAAGGCCTTAGGAGAGCTTCTAGAATGCATAGAAGTCAGCATCATGATATGTCATACAACACAGCACATGTCCACCAAATATGGATTATCATCCATTAAGCATGGGATTAAGTGTGATGATGTGAGGATAAGCCTACAATGGTGTAGCATGCAAATCAATGGTGTAGACAACTTGTGCTAAATGAGGAGTGCGGATAACTGTGCTGTCATCAAGACAACTCAATGAATGATGCATACTCCTTTGTTGTAGACACCATGTGCATAATTAGAGTTGCGTAACTCAATGAGAGTTCACAAACTCCTAAGTGTCTCACTAAAATAATAATAAAATAATGTAAAATAATTAAATAATGCATTAACCTAACTAAAACTTAAGTAAGTGTAATAAGTAAATACTTATTTACACCAACACCCCCCCTTAAGTGCAACTTAGGGGAATTCCCTTAAGCTTAAAAAATCTAGGATGATATGCAAGATGGGTCTCAGCTACTAGGCCATGTTAGGTACCCATGTACATAATGATATGCTATCTCCCATAAAGCAAGGAAAGAGGGAAAACCTCATGGGAAAAACCCTCCCCCAAAAAGAGATATAAAGGAGGATGCATGGATGGATGGAGTAGTCAAGACCCCCCATTACGCCATACATCTAGTATATACATAAGAGAATGATGAGAAGAGGAAGAGAGACGGGATTGGCTCCCCCCCCCAAAGAAGAATGTTGAACAGTGACTGCTCTGATGAAGAAGCTGATCCAAGACTGCAAAATGGCGTTCCTCCCCTTATGAAGAAATAATGCCAAAGGTACAAATGAGATGCTTCCACTGTGTGTGGAAAGAATCCCATGGATAAGTGTTGTCTTTGAAACCTATTCAACTGGTTGAAGAACCTATCCCAAAGAACTGTCTATCTCTACAACTGATGAAGAACCCTACTACAATTACTAATCATAAGTATCCACAATCACTTCAACCTGTAAGGATTGATCATGTAGAGAATGAAAAAGAGAGTCGGATGAAACCCTCATGACAACTGAAGAAGGTAATTCTGCATCAAGAAGAAGAGGTAGATCATCAATACTGTCTCCCAAATTTGTCATTGAACTTGTATCTGGAAGACTGGAAGTACCCTGCTGGTATGGACCTATCACTGTGGTGATGTATGCATCTGGACTAAACTGATGAAGTGACCTCTTACTGTATCTGTCAATAGAACCCCACATGTCTGAATCTGTTGAAGCACTATCGCTGAAATCACTATCAGTTTCCACACTGTAGGATGTGTGAAGAGGAGTAGAGGACAAGCTGGGAGAACTTTCCTCAAAGTATACAACCTTCTCCACAAAAATCTAATGTGTCTCAGGATCTATAAGTCTATATGCCTTCACACTGTCTTCATAACCAATGAAGGTACAAGGCCGAGATGACTGTGCCTTGCATCTCCTAGAAGATAGCTTTGCCCATGCAGGACAACTAAAGACTTTAAAGTGTGTCACAATAGGTTTTCTGTCGCACCATGCCTCAAAAGGAGTTTTTCCATCTAAGGCCGGATGAGGAGAATGATTAAGAATGTGAGTGGTAGTAGAGATTGCTTCGACTTCTAATGATGGATCGAGAGACTTGGCATGAATCATGCAACTTGCCATAGACTTAAGAGTGTGAATCCTCAAAGCTGCATTATCTGTATAATGCAAACTGAATGCTGGCGGAGTCTAAAGATCAATGCCCTCATGTCTGCAAAAGTCTTTAAGTCTTCTGTTCACATACATGCTTCCATTTTCCATGTGGAGTACTTTGATGGCTTTCCTAGATTTCTGTTCTACATGAGCCTTGAAATCTAGGAATGTTTCCAACACTTCATTCTTACTATGAAGAAAGTAGACCCAAGTGAACCTTGAAAAGTCATCAACAAAGGTAAGTATGTAGTGACCCCGACTGAATGCAAAAGGACCTGCTAATACCATGTGAACCATTTGAAGAACACTAGTTGCTCTAGAAGACTTCCCTCTTTGTAACTTCCCCTCTGGATGCATATCCACTAAATATGTTGAACATTCACCCTTAGAAAAATTGATTTCAGGTAGACCTTTCACCATTTCGTATGTGCAAAGTTGCTGAAGATAGCGGTAGTCAAGATGACCATACCGCTCATGCCATAGTTGCATGTTTGAATTTGATTGTGATAACAAGGCCTTTGAAGAAGACTTGGGTACAAAATGGGAGAAAGAGTACAACCTCTTGTGATCATCCACTTTCCCCACTGCAACCAAGGAATTATCTTTAAGACTATGCACTTGAACTTAGTCAGGAAGGAACTCAACTCTATGTCCATCTCCAAAGTGAGTGACTTGATATATTGATAGGAGATTAGAACTTAGGTTTGGAACATAGAGAACCTCTTGAAACTCTCCATATTTCCTTTTCCTTCAACTTCCATTTTGCTATCATTTTCCATGAAGATGTACGGTACCTTTGAATGATTCATTGAAGAAAAATCCTCCTTTGAAGAACCCATATGATATGAGGCACCTGAGTGAAATATCCATTCCTTTGAAGAGTTGGAATTTTCCATGAGTGCTTGCCCTTTGCCCTTGGAATCTAAAAAAGACCCTTTATCCTTATAAGCATTAGGCAATGGAACATTATGTTTCTTCATGATGTTGGTCAATTCATCAATCTTTTTAAGATAACACTCATGCTCTTCATGACCCAATTTTTTGCAATAAGCACACTTCTTCTTCTCCTTATTGTTTTCCCCTTTCTTGTTGGAATTCGAGGACTTTCCTTGTTGATTGGATTGTGATGTTGTCTTTTTTGCATCCTCAGATTTGTCTTTCTTCCACTTCTTCTTACCCTTTCCTTTACTTAAAGATTGTCTAGCTAAATGTTGAGAACCCTCATTGGCCACCAATGCTTTGGACTGAGGTGTTTTGAGAATCCCCATTGATCTCAACTTCTTTTCTTCATCATCCAACAGTTTAGCATATTCATCAAAAGTGACTTTCTTATAGGCAGACCCTAAGGTAGTCTTTGAGGTGTTAAAAGAAGATGCAAATGTGGAATATTCTAATGGCAGTTTGTTATGGATGAGATAGATCAGTCTGTCATCTTTTATAGAGTTCCCACAATTAGTAAGCTTTGTCCTTAGTTCATTCACCTTAATGATGAAGTCCTGGATGGAGTCATACGACTTAGGATCTAAGGAAACAAGCTCATCTTTAATTTTGAACACTTCCTCTTCAAACACTTTACCATAAAGGCTTTCGAGGGTATCCCAAGCTTCCTTGGATGTAGTACATTTCTTAATTTGATACATGATTTTATCATCTACCCCCAAACATATATCACCTAGGGCTTTTCTATCCATGGCTACCCAATCTAAAATTTCACTTGTTGATACATTATTGCCTATTGGTTTAGGTAGAGTACCATCTACATATTGTGAAACTCCATTATGCATTAAGTGATACAACATTTTGATTAACCACAAAGCATAGTTATGAGGAGTTAATTTAGGAAACTTAAAGTTTCCCATAATGTAAAAAATGAAAGAAAATTGCAGAAAGTAGAGAACACAACACCAAGAACACCCCCCCCCTTTTCACTAAATAAAGAAACCCCCCCAAAATAGATGCTTTGGGCACTTTATTAGTAGTGCAATTACAATGGGCCACTTGCCAATTTTGGCCTTCGTGGACTTCTAATTTTTCTTGTTATAACATCTTAATAGAGTACAAATTTGAAACTTTACAATGTGCTACAATTCTGAAGCATTACAAAGCAAAGAAAGGCCCTATTTCTGAAAGTGACAATTTTTTCCACACAACCCTAAAATCTGATGCTAGATTTGAAAAGTAGACAAAAAAAATGCATTTTCAAAAAAAAAAGAACCTATTTTCAACTCCAGATGCGCCCATACGGAACAATTGAAGTTGCAAAATGTAGGATTATCCAAGTTCAATCACCAAAAAATGCAAATTTTGAACAACCCATGCAACAAAACTAGAAAATAGCTGCACCACTAAAAAATTTAAGAAATTTTACCTAATTTCAAAAAAATTGTGCCTAATTTGGAGTGTGGATGTGCGAGTTATGGCCTCTTGAAGTCGGACTGCAAAAACCAAAATGAATCTAGAGAGGGGTTGCATCAGTGAATCATGAGGTTAAATTTGACGGTCATATGGTCATTGTGATAGTTATAATTTGACCTATTTTGATGTCTAGATGAGTGTCAATTTTAAACACATGGATGGAAGATGTCAGCATCTTCTTTAACCTCTGACAATGTCAGCATCATGTCATGATGATGTCATCATGTATGGAACTGCCACGTATCCTCTGACTGGTCGTATGATCTACTTACTTAGCAGATGAGGCAGATGCTAACTGTAGTTCTCAGGTACACTGACATGTCGATCTGCGTCACTGCTAATTGGGCGTGACGTGGGTGATAGCATTGATGTGTGTGGCAGTATGCACTGACTAGGCCAGTTGCTAATTTCCATGTGTCAAGCATGGAATGGCTCATGTGGACCTATGACGTGGGTGGTGACTCACATGGTGCCTAACTAAAATTGCAGGGCATTGGAATATTCACCCAGAGATCCTCTATGTTATGTCAGAGCGGGGATTGTTTAGTCCCACATTTGTGGGAATAACAATTTCAGTGCTATTTAAATTGGAACTTCCGCCCATGTTAAATATGAGAAAATGGTCACCGGGCAGTGGTATTAGCCGGAATGATATATAACATTCATCAAATTTTGATGAAATGGCGATGGCCGGGAAAAGAATGTTCGCCGAATCTGTGAGCCCATTCCTTAGGCAAATTTTGCAAAGGTACAGGCTCTCGACGCTCCCCATTTTTGCAGATCCTCTAGATTTGTGTCGAGGTGCTAAAGCATGAACGATCTCGAACGGCTACATGATGAGAATATCCCTTGACTCTGATACCATGTAAGAATTTGGCTTAGGCCATAATTCACCCAAGAACTAAAGAACTCAACACAAGCACACAGTAGACCAAAATAGATAGAGTATGATCAGAATGACGATATTCATTCAATAACTGCCTTGAGAGTACACTAGGAGTCTCTGAATATAAAGGCCTCAGGAGAGCTTCTAGAATGCATAGAAGTCAGCATCATGATATGTCATACAACCAGGCACATGTCCACTAGATATAGATTATCCTCCATTAAGCATGGGATTAAGTGTGATGACGTGAGGATAAGCCTACAATGGTGTAGCACGCAAATCAGTGGTTTAGATAACATGTGCTAAATGAAGAGTGTGGATAACTATGTTGTCATTGGGACAACTTAGTGAATGATGCATACTCCTATGTTGTAGACACCATGTGCATAATTAGAGTTGCGTAACTCAATGAGAGTTCACAAACTCCTAAGTGTCTCACTAAAATAATAATAAAATAATGCATTAACCTAAGTAAGTGTAATAAGTAAATATGTATTTACACCAACAAGTGTCAACACACTTAACCATTTTAATTATATATGTCAAGTACACAATGTATGCCAAGCTAGAATTTCAATAAGTGTCGAGCCATAGTTGGTGTCGAGTGATCCAAGAAATGTTCATGTGTCGAGTAATCTAGAAATGTTCAAATGTTGAGCAATACAAAAGATTCATGTGTTGAGCAATACAGTGTCTAACAAGTTCCAAGCAAACCATGAAAGTAATAGATGTTGAGCAATCTAGGAATTAGTTCATGTCGAGCATCAGTAATGTAATGAGTGACAAGTAACTCAAGATCAGCATAAGAGTTTGTGTTTTCATAAACTAAGATGTAAACCATTTTTGGAGTCAACTTAGAGAGATTTTGAAGGGGAAAAAAGATAAGGACAAATCATTTACATTCCCTATGCAATCTGCATGCTACCAATCAAAAACATGGAGAAGGCATGCAATTAATGAAGAAAATCCAAGGATTTGAGTGGGAATTTGAAATTTAATATGGATCGTAGATCCATACCTAACCCTAAGTCTTTGCATTCTTTATAAGGAGGTTGAATGCACCATTGCATATGTGGATGAGAATAGTGTATGAGGAGATTATAGCGAAATTTTAGCATGAAGAAGGAAAGACTTAGAGGAACAGAGCAGCAATTTTGTATCAAGTTGATCAGAACAGTACAAGGAACAAGGAGCACATATAGAGATTAGATCAAGCAAGGATTAGAGCGAGAAGAGCAGATTTAGTACCTGAACCCAGCAATTTGAGATTGCATTCATTCAAGTCAAATGTTCTAATACTCTCTCACAATCCTATGTTGATAGGTTAGCTTAATAGCTAGGTAGGAGAACCTTTGGAGAAGGTTATTGAAAATCATTTGTATTAGGTGGGTTTAACAACCTAGTGTAAAATCCTTTAATAGGGTGGCACTTCATGTAAGTGTTTGTAAATCCTCTAACTAGGTCACTATTGACACAATGTAAAGCCTTTAACAGGGCAGACCATTAGAAGTGGTTGAACATTGATTGCTGTAATAATTTTTGTGGGTATCATCCCCACCCCAGTTTTACCTTGTAAAGCCTTTAACAGGGCAGACCATTAGAAGTGGTTGAGCATTGATTGCTGTAATAATTTTTGTGGGTATCATCCCCACCCGAATTTTACCTTCTTATTCCTGGAGGGTTTCTAGGTTATCAATTCTGGTGTTATGTGTTATTGCATGTGATTGATTTTATGTTCTTTTATATGTTTACTTGCATGCAATCTATTTTTTAGTTATGTGTTAATAAGGGTTTAAAAGGATGAAAATTGGTTACTTCTAATTCACCCACCCCCCCCCCCCTGTAATGTCCCCTTTCTAGCATTCATAGCATGATGTTGTCGTTAGCCTATTTCCCCACAGTCCCGTAGGCTAACTAGGACATTAAAGGGGCTTAGAGGCCATTTGGCCTAGACAGTTTCAGTTGCAGGTCTTTCTAAGAGGTTCTAAGGCAACTTTGGGCATACTTACTATTTATAGTAAGTCATCTTGGACATGGCTTGACATTCAGTCACAGTGGTATGTCGATGGTAATTGTTTAAAATCGACAGGAAGACTTATTTATCATTGATAAGATTTGTTATGCATTGATAAAGCCATTTCATAAAGCTAAATTTAAATATTTAACTTTATTAATGCATAGACTATAGTTTGTGGGAAATATTTAAATTAAAAGAGTTCCCTTTATTTTTATAACACATTGGAGACATAAGGTACATAAAGGGAGTTATGTTTTATCCCACATTGAGACAACGAAGGATTGAGCTCTTGTGAGAACACTATAAAAGAAATGGAAGAGTTTTTTTTTTGTATGCTTGGATGAAGATTAATGTTATGTTGTTAGATATCTTATTATTGGGCTTGGAGGACGGAATCCCTCTTTGCTAGCATTCTCTTCGCTGTTGGAAGACACAGTCAGGAGGATCAAGGGTGTTTTCACTTCAGGAAACACACTGGGTTTCATTTGGGGCATTTGCATAAAGAAATTTACAAGGGTTTGAGGTGCAGATCTGAAGTTAGTTATTGCTATAGTGCCGCATGAACAGTATTTTGCTACAGTCGGCATGAACAGTATTTTGCTACAGTACGGCATGAACAGTGTTGGTATCAAGTTTACTTGTTTTTTCGGCTGATTAGAATTTTGGAGGGCTGGCCGACTACATTTGCAAAATACTACGGCAACTAATTCCAGGTTTCTTTTGTCAAATTTTGATATTTTGCATAATAATTGTTGAATACAAGTCTGAATAGTTGTTGCAGCCTTTAAGGCAGCTGTAAGTACACATCTACATTTAAAAATCACCCTTTATTAGCAGATTGAAAGAGTTTCCAGATTTTTCATATACTATTGAATGTGTGCCAAGTGTTTGTGAAAATGTTATGATGTGTATTATGCATTTTGATGTCACTTCATAGTTGTTCATAAATCTACTCATTGGAAAGCAATTTATTGAGGAAATCAGCTTTATGAGTTTGCATACAAAGTGTTTAACAATATTCCTTAAGTTAAATTTCTGCAAGTCAAAGTTCAAATCAGGGGAGGATATTACAGTGGTATCAGAGCTATAAGTCCTGCCATCCTGTGGAGGTCTTATAGGAAATTTGGAACTGGCGGATAGAGGGGAAAGTGTTTGATGAAATGTCAAAATACTAAAATCAGAGCATTTATGTTTGAGCATGCGACAGGGGCCTTATAATTTTTGCAATACTAGAGCAAGACAAAATAGGAGTTCAGACCTGCAAAGCAAATAGTCTAGTTCATCCATATAGGGGGGTATAGAATCCAGTCATACAGACACAGCGGAGGTATTCTTTGATCAAGACAGCAATATGGGTGACCGAGATGACAGGAATACAAGATTAGGTGGAAGCAAGAATGTCGGTCCAGAGCCTGGAGAGGAAAGATTCTTACAGTTATTAGAGACCTTGGTACAGGGACAGCGAGTAGCAGAACAAAGGGCACAGGAACAGAATCAGAGATTGGATCTTATGATGTAGATGATGGCTCGTCAAATGGGGTTGAATGCTAACATGGGTGGAGGAAATAATCAGAATGGTAACAATCAGAATGGAAATGATCAGGATGGGACACATAATGGAGATGAAAAAGTTGGGAACAATTTCGGTCATGCACCCCAGCGAGCTAGGATAGTGAGTTCAAGGCCCATGATTCCTACATTTCCTCCTAGAGCTCTAGAGCAGCTCGTACCAGAGCCCCAGATTACTGATATACAGGACTAGTTGAGGAGAGATTGGGAAGCCGGAGGGCCAGATTTTACTACTACAATTACCTTTAGGGAGTATATGGATGTGCAGATGAAACATATGCCACGTGGACATGACAGGAACCAGAGCTATGAGCTACAAAAGAAAGTAGGGAGACTTGAGTTACCATATTATGATGGCTCAGGAAAGTCTACAGCAAGAGCTTGGGTTCAAAAGCTTGACACATACTTTCAATTGAACCCTATGCCCGAGGAAGAAGCTATTAAGTACGCAGCAATTCATCTGGATGGGTTAGCACACGAGTGGTGGCATCATGGTATGGTCACTATAGGACATGCACACATTACCTCATATGTGGAGTTTACAGAGAGGCTGATTGAACATTTTGATAGGAAGGATCCAGAACTCCATTTCAAGGAGTTAGCTCAGCTTAAACAGTGGGGATCATTGGAAACATACATTTTAGAGTTTTAGAAACTTGCAGTGTTAGTAACAGATGTATCTGAATGGAGGATACTAGTTCTATTTATGGATGGGTTAGCTGATCCGTCAAGAGGGTGGATTAAAGCTCTCAACCCTCCCACTTTGTAGGAAGCCATTAAGAAAGCTCGTGACATGGATTCCTCTTCATCTTCAAAAAATAAATTCCAGGAAAAGAGTTTCCCTTCAAGGAAAGATAAGGACAGGAAACCTTTTCATAAAGAGGTTCAGCCAACTAAGGAGGAAAGTAAGAGGTTGGACAATGAGACACTTAATGATCTCAGGAAGAAGAAGCTTTGTTTTCATTGCAGGGAGCCTTGGGATTTGTCACATAAGTGTCCATTGAAAGCAAAAGCTAAGCAGATGGAGTACTTTTCAGCCAAAGAGTCAGTAGATGGAGATTCAGAGTAGTCATCTGAATCAGATGGAGATGATGATAGTTCTTCATAGGAGGAAGCACGTGGTGATAGCACGATAGCTCAGTTGTCAAGTATATAGGAGGCTGTCACTTTTAGAGTTAGGGGAACCTTGGATGGACAGAGAGTTGTGGCACTCATTGATACAGGGGCGACACATAACTTCATTGATGAGAAGTTTGTGACATGCAGAGGGCTACATATAGAGGAGCATAGGGGATTTAAGGTGATGGTTGTCGATGGCTTCAAAATTGAATGTACCAAGAAAATCTCCAACTTGAAACTTCATTTGGGAGATTATGACATGACAGGAGATTTCTTTGTGGTCAACATTGGTGATCAGGATATGGTGCTTGGGATGAACTGGATGAAGTCTTTGGTAGAGTTTACGTTTAACCTTGAGAAAATGGAAATGAGGTTTGAGGAAAATGGTAAGAAGATAGTGCTCAAAGGTTTGTTAGATGGGAGACTTCGAGTGGTGTCACTCAAGTGAATGCAGAGTTTCTTTAGACATGATCAGGTGCAGTGGGTAGCAGAGTTTAGAGTAATGCCTGAGATGATAGAGCAGCATAAACAAGAGTATCCACCTAATGTACAAAAAGTAATAACCAAACATGCTAAGGTGTTTGGTGAGATACCTCCAGGTAGACCCCCAAATAGGGGAATCGAGCATGTTATTGAATTAGAGGAAGGGGCTAAGCCAGTTATCATCACACCTTACCGCCATCCGAAGAGATATAAGGATGAAATAGAAAAGGCAATTAAGGAGTTGATTGACATGGGGCACATACGGCCAAGCAAAATTCCTTTCGCTTCTTCAGTAGTATTGGTGAAGAAGAAGGATGGTACAATGAGGATGTGCATTGATTATAGGGAGCTAAACAAGAAGACAATCAAGAACCGATACCCTATCTCGCGCATCGATGAGCTTATTGATGAATTGCATGGTGCATGCTACTTCTCCAAGATTGATTTGAGATCTGGCTACCATCAGATATAGGTTAGAGAGGTTTATGTGGAGAAGACAGCTTTTAGATGCCACTATGGACATTTTGAGTTCTTAGTCATGCCCTTTGGGTTGACAAATGCCCCTGCCACTTTCCAGTCCTGTATGAATAGAGTGTTCAGAGATTGGTTGAGGAAGTTTGTGTTGATATTTTTTGATGATATACTGATATACAGTCGTACTTGGGAGGAACATTTGAAGCATATTGATACAGTGCTCATTATTCTAGAGAGGGAGTCATTATATTCCAAGATGAGTAAATGTGAGTTTGAGATGACAAAGTTGCTCTATCTAGGGCATATTATTAGTGCAGGAAGTGTTCGGGTTGACCCAGACAAGATCAGGGTCATTCTGGATTGGCCACCACCGAGGAACACTTCACAACTCAAGGGATTTCTCAGGCTTTGTGGGTTCTACCGCATATTTGTGAAGGGATTTTCACAGATAGCAGCACCACTTACAGATTTGACACGGAAAGATAGTTTCAAGTGGTCAGCGAGGGCTTAGGATTGTTTTGACAGGTTTAAGGAGCTGATGAGTACATGTCCTGTTTTAGCCATTCCAGATTTCACCAGGCCTTTTGAGCTATAGTGTGATGCCTTGGGAGAGCGCATAGGAGTTGTTCTCATGCAAGACAAACATCCCATCGCATATGAGAGTAGAAAATTACAAGGTGTGGAGAGAACCTACAGCATCTACGACAAAGAGATGCAAGCAATCATGCACGCGCTAGCTAAGTTCAGGCAGTACTTAGTGGGAAGCCGATTCATAGTAAAAATAGATCATAATAGCTTGAAAATTTTCCTTGGACAGAAGGACCTTAATGACAGGCAACAGAAATGGGTGAGTAAATTACAGGCCTATGATTTCAACATAGCCAACATCAAAGGGAAGAAAAATATTGTTGCAGATGCTTTATCTAGAAGGCCTCATTTTCTTGCTGTTGGGATAGTCATGGATGATTGGAGAGAGATGATCTTGGCAGAATATGCTAAGGATAGTTGGGCATCTAGCATTATTGAGGGAGCTATTCAAGATAGTCGATACACTATTGTAAATGATCTAATCATCTATAAGGAAAGGATTTATTTAGTACCCGGGTCTGCTATGAAGCAGAAGATTTTGAGGGCATTTCATGATTCACCAATGGTAGGATATCCCAGATTCTTTAAGACATATCGGCAGGTGAGAGAGCGCTTCACTTGGAAACGACTCAAATCAGAGGTGCTTCAATTTGTTAGGGAATGCCCTGTGTGTCAGCAGAACAAACAGGAACATTCTTTTTCGGGTGGTTTACTACAGCCCCTACCCATACCAGAGAAGAAGTGGGATAGTATTTCCATGGATTTTATCACAGGCCTCCCCAAGGCACAGGGTCAGGATTGTATCTTTGTTGTGGTAGAAAGATTGACAAAATTTGCACATTTCTTTGCAATTTCGTCTACATATTCAGCAGCACAAACAGCAGAACTATTTTTTTGAGAGGTATCCAGACTACATGGGACACCACGGAGCATAGTCAGTGACAAAGACAGCAGATTTATGAGCCACTTTTGGCAGGAGTTGTTCAGGTTATGTGGAATAGAGCTCACTCCTCCGAGTACCAGCTACCACCCCCAAACTGATGGGCAGACAGAGATAGTGAACAAATGGGTTGACGGGTACCTTCGAAACTACATTGCAGGAGAGCAGAAGGCTTGGGTGAAGTGGCTACATCTAGGGGAGTACTGCTATAATACCTCTTTCCATATGTCTATTCAAATGTCCCCTTTTATGGCATTGTACGGGTATGATGCTCCTAATTTTTTGGATTTGTTATTTGGGGACAGCAGGGTGCCTAAGGTCAAGGATACTTTGCAGGAGTGTCAGGACATTATGCGATCCTTGAAGGAAAATTTGCAAAAGGCACAAAATCAGCAGAAGCAATATGCTGATCAGCACAGGGTTGAGAGGTAATTTGAGGTGGGAGATATGGTGTACCTCATGTTACAGCCGTATAGACCGTCCTCTCTCAAGAAGAGTGGAGTAGAGAAATTGAAACCACGCTACTATGGACCGTTCAAAGTAATCAGGAGAGTGGGCGAAGTAGCTTATGAGTTGGAGTTGCCTGCAGATAGTAAAGTGCATAATGTGTTCCATGTGTCACGCCTTAAGAAGGCATTGGGTCACAATGTGGTGCCCTCAGTAGTATTGCCACCTCTTGATGATGAGGGAAAGCTTATCTTGGTTCCCGAGGCCATACTTGACTCCAGGGAGAGGGTGCTTCGCAGGAGGACTATCAAGGAGTATATAGTGAAGTGGAGGAACCTACCTGTCGAGGATGCTACTTGGGAAAATGAGCAGATATTGTAGCATCCAGAGCTAAAATTGCTTGAGGACAAGCAATTTTGGGAAGGGTGGACTGTAATTTCCCCTTTCTAGAATTCATAGCATGATGTTGTCATTAGCCTATTTCTCCACAGTCTCGTAGGCTAACTAGGACATTAAAGGGGCTTAGAGGCCATTTGGCCTAGACAGTTTCAGTTGCAGGTCTTTCTGAGGGGTTCTGAGGCAACTTTGGGCATACTTACTATTTATAGTAAGTCATCTTGGACATCTCTGGACATTCATTCACAGTGGTATGTCGATGTTAATTGTTTAAAATTGACAGGAAGACTTATTTATCATTGATAAGATTTGTTATGCATTGATAAAGCCATTTTATAAAGTTAAATTTAAATATTTAACTTTAGTAATGCATAGACTATAGTTTGTGGGAAATATTTAAATTAAAAGAGTTACCTTTATTTTTATAACACATTGGAGACATAAGGTACATAAAGGGAGTTATGTTTTATCCCACATTGAGAAAATGAAGGATTGAGCTCTTGTGAGAACACTATAAAAGAAATGGAAGAGTTTTTTTTTGTATGCTTGGATGAAGATTAATGTTATGTTGCTGGATATCTGATTATCGGGCTTGGAGGACGGAATCCCCCTTTGCTAGCATTCTCTTCCCTGTTGGAAGACACAGTCAGGAGGATCAAGGGTGTTTTCACTTCAGGAAACACACTGGGCTTCATTTGGGGCGTTTGCATAAAGAAATTTACAAGGGTTTGAGGTGCAGATCTGAAGTTAGTTATTGCTATAGTGCCACATGAACAGTATTTCGCTACAGTCGGCATGAACAGTATTTTGCTACAGTACACATGAACAGTGTTGGTATCAAGTTTACTTGTTTTTTCGGCTGATTAGAAGTTTGGAGGGCTGGCTGACTACATCTGCAAAATACTATGGCAACTAATTCCAGGTTTCTTTTGTCAAATTTTGATATTTTTCATAATAATTGTTGAATACAAGTCTGAATAGTTGTTAGTTGTAAGTGCACATCTACATTTAAAAATCACCCTTTATTAGTAGATTGAAAGAGTTTTTGGATTTTTCATATACTATTGAATGTGTGCCAAGTGTTTGTGAAAATGTTATGATGTGTATTATGCATTTTAATGTCACTTCATAGTTTTTCATAAATCTACTCATTGGAAAGTAATTTATTGAGGAAATCAGCTTTATGAGTTTGCATACAAAGTGTTTGACAATATTCCTTAAGTTAAATTTTTTCAAGTCAAAGTTCAAATCAGGGGAGGATATTACACCCCCCCCCCCCCCCCCCCCAGAAGTACTATTCCCATTTTGAACACTCCAACAATTGGTATCAGAGCGCTAGTTCTCACAAGGAGAAGCCTAACAGCTTGGAGAAAAAGTTCAAAAGATGGAATTCTTCAAACTTGGGAAGACCATTGACAATCAGGTGATTGATGTGCAGCTAGCTCTACACAAAGTAGAGGAAGCCAAGGAGGAACTGAGAAAATCCTTGAAAGGAAGAAAGGAGATAGCCATAGCTGAAAATGACATACACTACAAGGAGATTGATACCACACAAGTGTTTTCCAATGGAGATTCCAAGGAATTTGATTCAGTAATATCAGAATTAATGGAGAAAAATAGAGCACAAGCTAAAGAAATTAGATTACTCAAGCTTGAACAAGAATAAAAAGCCATAATGCTTTGTGAAGTGACTAAACAATAGAAAAGAGTTATTGAAGACAAGGCCATGATAGAATATAACAAGAGAAATCTCATCAATAGGCTGGAAGAGAAGATAATTGAATTTGAAAAGATCTCAAATATGCAGTTGGACACCTTAAGCTAGATGATGAATGTTCATCATGAGCTAAACATGAAGGACATTGAGATCTCCATCTTGAAGATGCAGAATGAACAATTGTAGAATGAATTGAAGAGAGATAAGGAAATAGCAAAAAGTTACAATAAACCCAATGAGGTCATCAAGTACTTTGAGCAATTGCTGAAATCACCAAGGGCTAGTAATGATACATCAGGATTTGGCTACATCAGCACTAAACAAGGAGAATCATCCAAGGCTATAGAAGAAAGAAGCAACAAAGGTAAGAACACTAAACCTACTTGTCATTTCTATGGTAAAAATGGACATACCTCTAGTGTGTGCAGAAGCAAGAATGGTCATCAGCATGATAAGCCTACAAATGCAAAATTTTGTCACAAGTGCAAGAAACAAGGACATTCGACACAAAATTGCATAACCAATACCATGAGGACACAAAGATTTGAAGGTCACTGCTACAACTACAAAAAGTATGGACATGGAGCATTTGAATGTAGATCAAAGCCTATGTGGACACCTAATCAGCCTGCAAGAGGAATCAATCATGCACATCACTACAATTGGGATTACAATACTAGGTATAGCTATCACTATTGTCAAGAGTACGGACACATTCCTAAAAATTACATAAGGACACATTTCAAGGAAAGTTATAGCAGGTGACTAAACCAAACTACATGTTTTAGTAGCTTGAAGACTAGTCATATCAATAGAAACTATCCTACAAATTCAAAAGCACCAAAGACTGAAGTCAACAAAGGAAAAGAGAAGATTGATGTTGAAAAAATAAAAGGACAAATGAACAAGACATGGAAGAACAAAGATGAATGCAGCACATCAAATGGAGAGATCACTTCACCCAAGATGTCAAGTGATCACACCTTATCCAATTAAGCACAAGACAAATACATGGGGCTAATACATATAAAGATGTATCATACATCAGCCCAAGAAAACATAGAAGTACTGAAAAGAAGAAATAATCATGTGAAAAGATACCAAGTTAAAAGTTTGAAGATGATGCCAAGCTACCTTTGGTTTCTGAGTGAAACTCTAGTATATGTTGAGTTGAACACACTAGTGGATGTTGAGTAAGACATGTTAGTGGCTACTAAGCAATTGATAATTTCAATTGATGCCGAATAAGATGTTATAGTGGATGTTGAGTGTGCAGCTGTAATCATAAATGCAATAAATGCTAGTTTTTTTAACCTAATAAAGTTGAAAATCATTCATTTTTTAATCATTTGAACACAAAGCAAAGTTGAGCAGAGTGAAGAGGTGATTCTAAAGTGATCAAACAGCAATTTGTAGTGACTCCAACAGCAATTAAACTCAATTTTATCTATTCACAAGTATTTCATTCAAGTGCCATGCTACGCAAAGTCTGAAAGCTTATTTGATTTTAAAACCCTAGTTTGGTAAACAATGGCATCTAGGTCAAAAACCACTAAGGAGAAGGAAAGTCATGAAATTCAACTAGTTAGTAATGAAGTCAAACAACCAGAGTTTAGGCCCATTCCTGAAGCCACTTATAAGAATGATCCCATTGGTGCCCTATTCATAATACCTGATAAAGTTGTTATGGTTCAAGATGTTTGAAAGTGTTATAACTGTAAAGTCGGAGCCATAGGTGATTTGGAGATTTTTAATGCATTTGATAAACTGTGTGATAATGGAAAGCTTAAAGATGAATTCTCCATAGTTGAGAAGACGGGTTTGATCAAAGCCCTAGTTTTCCCTATTATTTTTAAAACAGAATGGATACACATAGTGTTGAGCAGAGTCCACGATGGAGCCTTTTGGTTAGAGACATGGCTAGTAAAGTTTACAAAGAAAACTGTCCATAGGGTTACTGGTATTCCAACCCTAGATCAGCAAAAGACCCTGAGAAGTGACAAAAAGGAAGCCATAGAGAAGAATACAGGTGCAAAATGGAATAATAGGGGAATGACAATAGACACCATTATAGAACCCCTACTAGATTTTTTTGTGAGAGTCATATCCCACAAATTCTACCAGTCAAGCAGACTAAATAGTGTACCATGTATTGCAGTGGATGTAGCTTATAAATTGGTGAAGAAAGATCATACATATGATCTTGCAGAGCTCATGTTACAGCAAATCAATGAGAATCTGGGAGCTAAGAGGAAGTCTAAGGGAGCTCAATGCAAATTTGGCTCAGTTTTGGTTTGTACATTTTTCTATATTATAAAAGAATTCCCTTCAATAGGCAAGGTGAAATGGGATTAGAATAAGACCATTGTTGAGAATATAAATGGAATCATTGAGCAGATGGGTGAGAATTTTGATGCCCAAATGAGTAGCTATTTTGAGGACTTCAAGAAGTCCATGAAACAGAGGATGAGGATACCGGTCTCACTGGTTGAGTAGCATGAAAAGGAAATTTTCTTTCTTGTGGATATTGATTACATGTATATACAAGCTGTCATACCTAGAGTGAGATGGCTTAGGCCACTAGGTTATGAACTTGATGTTGATCAAGCCTCAACAGCAATAACAGCTCTACTTGCAGAAGACATTGACAAGGCTACAAAACATTTTGGGACCTATGACATTGTCAAATCAAGGGTGGTGAAAGACCTTAAGACAACCACAGCAATGAAAAAAAAGGACAAATTGATCAAGAAGATCAAGAAAATATTTGGAGTTGAAGCAGTAGGCTCAGCAAAAGAAGAGGAAGTAGATGAAGAGAAGAAGATGAGCCTCTACAATTGATACAAGGTGTAGGTGAGGACAAGGAAGAAGATGCAGAGGAAAAAGAAGCCAAGGAAGCACCGATTGGAACTAAAGTCACCAAGAGGAAGGCTAAAACTCCACCTACTCCTCAACCCAAGGCAAAAAAAGTGACAAAACCCTCACCAAAGAAGCCTACTACCAAAGCCACCACCAGAGCTACAACACAAAAGGCCAAAGAAGAGGTAGAAAAGAGGAAGAAAACTACCAAGAAGACTAATGAGGAGCCAAGGAAGAGAAGAAAATATGTAGCTCAACTTGACTCAAATGAACAAAAGATAGAAACAGATGATAATAGTTAGTTCAAAGTGGTAAGTCGTCCACCCAAGTCTGTCATAGATAAATTGTGTACAAAGATTAGAAATGGAGACATAAAAGATTTAAAGAATTTAGATTTTAATAAGCTCACTAAGGAAGAGAAAAATAAAATAGAGGAATCTATGTATGTTATGATGGTCGAGTACAAGCACACACCTCTAGAGCTAGAGGGCTCAATGCCCAAAGAATTGTATAAAATAGTAGAAGACAAATGGCATTTTTTCTTGTAAATGGAAAAGGAAATAAGGGAGTCTACTTTAGCTAGATTGTTGCCTGATTTGACCAAGGGTCAAATAACTAATGCAGTCAAGAGGCACAATAGTAGATTTACTCCAAAGCATAGGGCATTTAGTATTTTGCAAAATAAAATTGAACATGTTGTGAGAAAATCCACACAGTTGTGGAAAATAATTTATAAGAAAATTGATGATGTTTTTGATGAGGAATACAAGGCAGAAGCAAGTGAAAAGATAAAGGAAATAAAAATGACAGAGAAGAAGGTTGAGGAAAGGAAGATGAAGAGGAGAATAAAGAGGAGAAAGAGGAAGTAAAGGGTACATATGAGCAGCAAGAACAAAGTGTGCAAGATACACAACTATCACCTCCTATCCCTCCTTATGTCACCATCACACCTACAGAGATTATCAAGATTAACGATGTTATTGATACTCCTGGTCAAAACATCAATCCATTAACTGTAGATGATCTAGAAAAAATCCTTGACCAATCAACACAAGCAGCTAGATTATGTTCAAGCCAATACTGATCAGTGTTGATGAGTTGCAAAAGGTAGTAGTAAAATCAAAGGAAGTCAAGGTGCAAACACAAGAACCACCTTCAACTGTATATGAGCAATGTTAGTATGCTAATAGAAACCAAATTTAAATAAAGCTTCTACAAACTAAACAAAATTCATAAACTTCAAGATAGACTAAGATGAGCTCTTAATTGAGAATATGAGCCATTAATGGACTCTCTCAATAAGAAGCTCTCTTGTTGAGTACCTTTATCTAAATGGATAGGATGTATGCTCAATATGCTTCCAAAGGCTTCAATGGATGATTGTGGATTTTTGGTGTGGATAGATGGCTTTAGAATGGATTTGGCTCTCAAAATAGCATTATTACTTTACTTTATGGATTGTGTTATTTTGTAAAGGGGAAGGATCCAATTTATAGGCAAGAGGCTTGAGGGATTGAGGGCTAAGATGCAAGGATGGGAAAAAGCTTATGGAAGGCTCAGATTGCATGAGAGGAGAGCACATGGATTGTGCTTCCTTATAGCCAATCAAGGAGTGACACATGTCACATGGTGAGAGGATGGAGGAAAGGGCAAGGATGAGTCAACAAAGGAGGCTCAAGAGATAAAATCTTCATAAAGACCCTCATAATGACTTGTAAGAGCAATAAAAGGGCTTGTAAGAGTCATTTATGACCTAGTGGACTTCATAAAGTTTTATGGTTGAGATATTTTGAGGGTGATGAGAGAAAATTCGACTTGGACTTGATTAGGAAGGTTTTAAGCTTGCTTAGGCTTGTGCAAATGATTAGAGGATGGATTAGGATGGTTTAGGATTAGCTTAGGGATAGGCAAGTGGATGGCATTTAATGAGGGTGGGTGAAGGAGGAGATATTTGTTAGCTTTGGCTTGGGTTAGTAAGTCTTAACCCATGTTTAGGGAATGTGACAAGGTTAGGAGGGGATTAGGATTAGGTTTAAAGACATCTTCTAGAAGAGTCTAGATTTTGGATGAGGATAAAGACTTTCTAGAATAGTCTAGAATTTCCTAGGATGAGGATGAAGACTTTCTAGAAGAGTCTAGAACTTCTTAGGATGAGGATAAATTAGATTTTTAGGAAATAAATAAAGTTTTATTTATTTCAAGGGTTTGGGTTGAGGAGATATTTATTAAAACTTTTTTAATAAACATGAGGATTAATATTTAATCTTAATTAAATATTTTGAGTTGGGATTAGGGGTAGGAAATGATGGGATTAGCCTTTAATCAAAATTAAAGAAGGATTAGAAGATTTTGGAAGAGGTTATTGGTCATAAGGAAATTGGCCAACTTTTGGGAAAAAAATAAATTTTTTATTTATTTTAGGATTTTTGGTCAATTTATTAATTAAATAATTAATAAATAAGGAAATAATGTTTAAATAAGATTTAAACATTTTTGGGAGGGATTCCTTAATTAAATATTTTTAATTAAGATAAAGGGATTTAATGGTATAAAAATTAATTAATTAATTAATTAAATAATTAATTAATAAATGATGATGTCATCAGGATTTTTTCAGAAAATAAAAATACTTTATTTTCTAAAGGTTTTTAGGTGTCTACATTTTTCCCCTCTTTGATGTGATGCCGCAAGTGGCATGGCATCAAAGATAAGAAAATAAGATGCCCAAGGCTAGAGCAGAAGAGGAGAGAATGGACTATGAGATGCCCCCTCAAGAAGGCAATGGGGAGAGAAAGTGAGGCTCGATGGCTTCTTGAAAAGTACAAGAATCTGAGATGAGCAAGGAAACTCAGATTGGCAAGGAGAAGGGGCTGAATTAGCTCAAACTCTCACTATGGGAGAATGATAAAGGGAGAATCAGAGGCACAAGAGGAAGCAAGCTTAAGACTTTAGGGAAGGTGGAGGATGAAGGAGCAGAGCGCTATAAAAAGGAATCCAGGATAGGGAGATGGATGAGGGGATTATAAAGCTGATGCAATAGGATTTCAAAGAGTTAGATTGGTGGAAGATGGGTTTCGGAGATCCCTAGGACTAGGATTGTGGATCTCGAAAGATGAGGCTTGGTGGGTTGATTTGGATTGGTGGATCCCTAAGACTAGGATTGTGGATCCCTAAAGCTAAGAGTGATGAGTGATTCAAAAAGATACTGATGCATCAACTGGGGTAGGAGAGACGGATGCTGGATATGGATGGGGGATAATGGAGATGAAGGAAAACCATTGAAGCTTTTTGAGCGGGGGGATACTTCAAAGAGAAGTACCACCATGTAGTTGAGCACTAGATTTGCTATAGGACTATTGGTTAATTGCCAAGGTTACCAAGAACATCAAGGCCTTTTCACCAACCGTCCAAAGGACTGACGGACTGACTCAAAACAAACACACAAGGATTGCCCCAGCATCACACATAAATCCTAGAGGAAGCAGCGTGGAAACGATACTGGAGAACCCACAAGCAGAAAAGAAAAACAAATGAAAGACCTGATCAAGACCTTACGCTCTAATTGCCCCATTCGCAGCATACCATGATATGGAAGATCGTGGCAACCTTGAGGAGGGAACAAGGAGATTGCTTGGAAAAGATACTTCAAGACCCAAAAGGGAAGATCCCAAATCAAAAGAAAGTGAAAATCCAAAAGAGAGCCGTTTGCCAACGAGATGGGTAGGACAAGGTACTAACGGACCAAGATCAGACATGAGGAAAGCTATATCCTACAAGGACCTATCGAAGAGCACCAAAGCTAGTGGATTTGGATGAGTGATGCGTCTGGCAAGCTGAACTAAGAAAGATAACACTTTGGTGACAGGAAATCTAGCTAAAGGATGCGTTGGAATAGCTAACCAAGACGTGTGATGGGTGCAAGATGCTGATCAAGGATGAACTGACACGAACGCTGGATAGATACAATGGTACTAAGCTAAAGAGGATGTACAAGCTGACAGACCAAGATATTTACAAGCGGGCTAATCAAGATATGGTACAAATGTACAAGTTGTTCATGTTTTGGTTTTTGTGAGATGGAAATGTTTGTGAAGGATGGGATGTCTATAATAGGTGATAGGTGGATAGGTAGATGGTTTGCGAAAAGCTTAAGGAAAATGGAATTCTTTGGGTGCATGTGATAGGATACAAGCTAGGATACAAGATTATCTACAATTTGGAGTATGGTACAAGCTTTGGACAAGATTTGGATATACAAGGTATGGTACAAGATTTACAAGGTATAATACACGCTTTGGTACAAGATTTACAAGCTGTATAGGAGGTATTTACAAGCTTCATCAGATTTTGGATATTTGGTTGGAACACCAAGGGAACAAGCAAGTGTGTCTTATGGGATGGTGGGTAAATGGATGAGGGATAGGATAGTGATAGATAATGGATTAGTCTTTAGTACACAAGGTGCCTGAATTACCAAGTTTTCACCAAGGTACCTATCCAAGGTGCTTGAATTGCCAAGTTTTCACCATTGGACGCTTGTTTCTCTTTACTATTTTTTTTTTCTTTTGTATTTTTCAGAAGCCTGGTATACCAAGGATCTTCAAGCATAGAACTTCTTGAGATTAATGATGTTAGTAGGATCATTCAAGAGTTCTCCTTCTGGTGTAGATAGCTGATAAGCTCCAGAGCCAAAGGAAGCAGTGACAACATAAGGACCAAGCCATGTAGGTTCAAACTTGCCTTTCTTTTCTCGATCTGCTTGGACTTTCATGTTTTCTTTAAGGACCATGTCACCTGGCTGAAAATGTCGTGGAAGCACCTTCTTGTTGAAATTCCTTTTGAGACGAGTTTGATAGACTGTGAGATGATCATAGGCTTGTTGTCGCTTCTCGTCTAAGAGATCTAGCTGGGTGAGCCGAGCTACTCTATATTCTTCATCTGATATTTGCCCTTGCAAAGATATGCGCAAGGAGGGAAGTTCAACCTCTATAGGTAGTACTGCTTTGGCACCATAGACTAGGGAGTATGGAGTGGTGCCTGTGGATGTACGAAAGGAAGTTTGATAGGCCCATAGGGCTGGATTTATTTGTAGGTGCCAATCACGGCCGGAATCATTGACAACTTTCTTTAGAATTTTGAGGAGGGTTTTGTTAGTTGCCTCTGCCTGGCCGTTACCTTGTGGGAAATATGGGCTAGAAAAGCGGCGATGGATGCGGAGGGAAGTGCATAATTCTTCCATGTTGATATTTTCAAAGTTACCTCCGTGGTCAGTGAAGATGGTGGATGGGATGCCGAAGCGGCAAACAATGTGGTACAAGATGAACTTGGAGACCTGAACTCCTGTAGCTAAGACTAGGGGGACTGCTTCCACCCATTTAGTGAAATAGTCTGTAGCTGTTATTATCCATTTATGTCCATCAGATGAGAGGGGTGTGATAGTTCCAACTAGATCAAGGCCCCAACAAGCGAAAGGCCAAGGTGGTGCAATAGGTTGTAGATCCTGTGCTGGAGCGTGCACAAGATTTGCATGTTGCTGACATGGGAGACACTTTCTGACAAAGTCACAGGAGTCTTCTTCAATGGTAGGCCAATAGTAGCCTGCTCTAAGGATTTTTCGCGCTAGGAAAATACCACTCGTGTGGGCACCGCAAAGTCTAGAGTGTACTTCCTTTAACACCATCGCGGCCTCATTTTGGTCTAAACATCGAGAGACAGTATCGTGATAACCCCGACGATATAGGGTATTGGCTACGATAACATAGCGGGATGATTTTCGGATGAGGTTTTGGCGTTGGGTACGTGTGAGGTGAGGGGATATGATACCATCGTTAAGGTAAGCGTGAATCTCATGGTACCAAGGGGATTGGGGACCAACCAAGATACAAACACGGTTTGAATCCTCATTCGCATAGGCGGGTGTGAGGAGCTGCTCCACTAAAAACTCATACTGTGTAGCTGCTTGGGGAATTTCCAAGAGCGAGCCTATAGTAGCCATAGCATCTACTGCTTTGTTCTGTATTCGAGGCACTTGTGTAAACTGAAGCTTTGTAAAATGTTGGGTTAGCTGATCAACTAGCTCTTTGTAGGGTAATAGCTTTTCATCTTTGGTTTGATATTCATTTAGGGCTTGCTTGATGATGAGCTGAGAATCGCCAAAGATTTGTAGCTCAACAATGTTCCATTCTACAGCTATCTTTAATCCTGCTATGAGGGCCTCATATTCAGCTATATTGTTGTTGCTAGGGAATTGTAGCTTGAAGGCTTTTGGAATGTAATCTCCTTGAGGTGTGACCAACAATATTCCTGCCCCTGATCCATGAGATGTGTATGAGCCATCAAAATAAAGTTTCCATGGGGGTTGTTCTTCAATTAGACAGATATGCTCATCTGGAAATTCTGTGATCAACGGATAAGCATCTATTAGAGGTGCATCAACTAGGTGATCTGCTATAGCTTGCCCTTTGATTGCCTTTCTATCCACATACTGGATGTCAAATTCACTAAGGAGCATAACCCATTTGGCCAAACGGCCTGTAAGTGCTGTTCTAGAGAGCATATACTTGAGAGGGTCAATCTTGGAGACTAGTTGGATGGTATGACTTAGCATGTAATGGCGAAGCTTTTGAGTTGAGAAGACAACTGCCAAACAAGCTTTTTCCATAGGAGTGTAATTGAGTTCATAACCAACTAGGGTTCTACTGATGTAGTAGATGGCTCTTTCTCTTTTGTAGTCATCAAGCTGTGCTAGAAGTGCCCCTAGAGCAGTAGGTGTTGCTGATATGTACAAAATTAGGGGACGACCAGGAATTGGTGGAACCTAAGATAGGGGGATTGATGAGATACTGCTTGAGATGGTCGAAGTTGCGCTGACATAAAGGATCCCACTTGAAGTTCTCATCCTTCTTTAGTAAATGTGAAAATGGTGTACACTTATCTGCAAGCTGGGAGATGAAGCGCCGAACAGATTGGAGCTTTCCTTGAAGAGAGCGAAGTTGTCGTAGTGTCTGGGGAGGAGGCATGTCTAAGATAGCCTTGACCTTCTTGGGGTCGATCTCTATACCTCGTTTAGAAACTATGAAGCCTAGAAGCTTGCCAAATGTGACCCCAAAGACACATTTCTTGGGATTCAGCATGAGATGATATTTGGCTAACCTATCAAAGACTTTCTCCAAGTCAGCAAGATGATCCATGAAGGTATGAGACTTGACCAAGATATCATCCACATAATCCTCCAAAATGCTATGGATGAGATCATGAAAAATGGCTGTCATAGCTCTTTGATAGGTAGCCCCAGCATTCTTTAGGCCAAAAGGCATCATGTTGTAGCAAAAGGTTCCCCAAGGGGTAGTGAATGTTGTCTTATGTTGATCCTCTTCTGCAATCTTGATTTGATTATACCCAGAAAATCCATCCATGAGGGACAAAATTTCATGTCCAGCTGTAAGATCTATAATCATATCTATGTTGGGCAAGGGAAAATCATCTTTTGGACAAGCTTTGTTAAGATCTCTAAAATCAGTGCAGATTCTGATGTCACCAGAAGGTTTAGTGACAGGGACCATGTTGGAGATCCACTCTGAGTAGTCGATAGGTCGGATAACCTTAGCAGCTAACATTCTTTCTAATTCAGCTTTGACCAATAATGCCACCTTGGGGTGCATTTTTCTAAGCTTTTGTCTGACGGGCTTGATCTTTGGATCAACTGCAAGATGATGAACTACAAGCTTTGGATCAAGTCCTGGCATGTCCTGATATGACCATGCAAATCGGCCAATGTTCTCTCTTAAGACCTCAAAGAGGAGGTCAGCTTGGTCTTGTGATAGGGATGCAGCAATGTGAACAAGTCTGGGGATCTCTAAAGAACCAATGTTGACTTCTCGAGTATCCTCAATTAGAATAGAAGACACCTCTGGTCGATTATCTTGAGGAGGCAATGCTAAATCCTCATGTTCTTCTTGTGGCTCTGGATTTTCTTGCTGAGGGGTTCTCTTCATTGCCTTAGCTAGTCTCAGATTCACCTTAGTTCCAGTTTTGGGTGTATCGGAACTAGGTTGGGGATTTTCTCCAAAATACCCCTTGGGATCTAGCTTGTAGATATAGGCAAAATCTGGCTTTGTTTTCTTGTGAGGAGTTTCAGCTCCCATGAATCTTAGAAGTGCCTCCTCTGATGTGAACTCATCGATGTGTATGACACTTGGTTGGTCCCAATCTATGAGTTGTGGATGGGCGAGTGGTAGGTCAATGAGGTGGATGGATAGTTCTTGGAGAACAGAGTCTCCGAGGGAGATTTGGTCTAGGATATCGTCGTAGGCTCTCTTTTCAACTTCCTCAGGAATGTCTTCAATTTCAACAAGGTCGCGGTGAATGTTTGAAAAAGCGTGACCGTTCTCATTGGTGCCCCCAGTTGTGGGTATGCCAAAGCCAAGACCTGACTTCGATTCCCACTTGTGTGCGTTGATGGGGCACTGCATGCCTCTTTATTCTGGTCCTAGACCACCACCTTGATAGTTCCATTTGTCAGTGATGAGCTTATGTTCTTGGGGATACTTTTGGCTGAAGTGATCAAGGCGTGCTTGATTTCTTTGAGGTGCATCCTTATGTAACCATTTGTTGATATCTGGAGTGAGCTCCTCATGAAGAGGGATTTTCGAGGATACAAAGGTTGTTGGGCCAAACTGTTTGTATCGAGGAGGTGGAATTTCCTTAGCTTTGTGATATGTCGGTCGTCCATGGGCATGTGGATCAAATGGGAGTGCCCCGACAGCAAATGTATTTGACAGACTATACGCTCCACAACCTTTGTTATTGATCTTCACGGTAGACAGGGTAGAGGCAAGGATGGTTTCTGGGTCATTATAAGTGTGGGATGAGCTGGCGATGGATGTGCCGATATCAATTCCAGGGCAATGGTTTGTATATGAAGCTTCAACCGCATTGCAGTAAGCAAAGGGTTCTGGATCGGCATGGATGGTTACCTCAGTGCCTTGATGCAGAAATTTGATGCACTGATGGTAAGTGGATGAAACGGCTTTCATGGCATGAATCCATGGGCGACCGAGGAGGATGTTAAATGGTAGGTTTAGATCAATAACATGGCAGAGTGTCTCTTGGATGACTGGCCCAACCTTGATTGGCAGCAAAATAGTTCCTTCTGTGGTTCTTTCCAAGTTGTCATAAGCTTTGATGGTGATAACCTCACTGATGATATCTGCCTCAGTATACCCAGCTTGTTTTATGAATTTTAGGGTGCAAATATTCAAGGCTGATCCATTATCTATCATTACTCTTTTTACAGCAAAGTTGGATACCATGATGGCTATGCGAAGCGGAAGGGTGTGATCTGGGTCGACCACGGGTATGTCGGTGGATTTGAACGATAGGGCACATGAGGATGAGAGGTGTCCAACAAGATTACGAAAATTAGTAGCATTGATATCAGAAGGGACACGAGATTCTATGAGAGCACTATCAAGGATGTTCTTGTACACAAGACTAGTGCGAAGAAGGTCTAAAATGGAGATTTGGGTTGGCATGTTCCCAAGGTGTTCCAAGATATTGTACTAGCTTTTTGATGGAGCTGATGGTGTTGGTGTAATAGGTGGGCCTGCGATGTTAAATTGCGCTCTTCGAGTGGTGACTGCACACTCATTGTTTGGTCCTTGGATATTGATAACATTGACAGAAGGCTCTTTCTCGGATATACAACCTATAAGGCTACCATAGTCTATATAGGATGAAGTGTGGTCATTGTTCTTCCCATGATGTTGGTTTGGCTGACGGTTGTTGGTGTTGTTGTTGTTGGTTTGGATAGGTGTTTTTCCAGGATTTTGGTTGTGGTGTGGAGGAAAAGCATTTTGATAGATCTGTAAGCCTGCATTGGGAGAGGTTTGGGCACCAACAGTGATTTCCTTCCGATCAATGAGGTCCTGCACATAGTCTTTCAGTTTCATGCATCTGAGGGTAGTGTGACCTTTTACCCTATGAAATTTGCAGTACTCATTATCTTTGTACCATGCAGCTTTGGATTGGCTTGGGTCAATTTGCTGGGTAGGAGGAAATTTGATGAGGTTTTCTTTGACTAATTTCTCAAAAATGACATCCAATGGCTCACCAAGGGGTGTATAGTTTCTAAGTGTAGGTTGGAATCTAGGCTTTTGTCCTGCAGCTACATTGATGGCATTAGCTTGATTGCTAGACCCTTGAAAGTTGGGTCTTGGAGTGTGGTTTTGATAGCTTTGGTTATTCTATTGTTGGTAGTTGATAGCTTGTTGATTTTTTGGTTGATATGGTGGGTTGGACTGGTTGTGAGAAGGACCAACAATATTCACATGTCTGGTGTCAGTGACGCCATCTGTTGCAACGTGCTTGTTTTTGTTCCAATACCTAGACTTGTCATTGGAATGTGATTGATTTTGGTTGGCTTCCTTGTAAAGCTTGACCACACCATCTTTAATGAGTCCTTACTCAAGGATCATTCCTTTCTTTTTGATATCTTTGTAGGTTTGCAAACAGTTCATGGTCATGTGGTGAGCCAAGCTAGGATGGGCATTATCAATAAACATTTTCACAACATGGCGTTCTGGCAAGGTGCAGGATATGCGGGTGGTAAGGGTTTGCCATCTTTGCAGGTATTCGGCAAGGCTTTCTCCACCTTTTTGCTTGGTGTGGACAAGATCAACTATTGATAGCTCTGTTTCAACAAGATGGGCATATTGGGCTACAAATGCCTCAGATAATTCAGCAAAGTTTTTAATTGTACCATAGGGGATTCTATAAAACCATTCAAGAGCTGGTCCAGCTAAGCTTTTGGGAAAAAGGCGCAAGAGGAAGACATCATTGTATGCTACATCCTGGCAGTGCATGTAAAATTCTTTGATATGTGTGACAGGGTCTCCTTTTCCTCTGAATTTGTCAAATTTGGGTACCTCAAAGTGTTTGGGAAATGGTGTCATGGTAATGGCTCTGTCAAATGGGTAAGGACACACATTCTCAAACTTGAATGTCTTTGGATCATTCCCTTCTTGGATGGCTTTCAGAGCTATCTTCATTTGCTCCCATTCTGAATTGATAGGTGATGGCTGGGGTGCCCCCAATGTAGGAGTGCCTTGAGGTAGGTATGTACTGGATGGGGCCACTGAATATGGATGGCTATGAGGGATTTGCTGATAGGGATTGTACATTGTTTGGGCAGCTGCATGGTGGATGATAGGTTGCTGAGGGAGAGGTGGCGCATATTGCTGCATGTGCTGCGAGGCTTGCTGTTGATATGGGATTTGAGGTTGGGATTGAGGAACATAAGCTGGCTGTGGGATAAATGGATTGCTTTGTGGAGGTAAGGTATAAGATGGTTGAGAGGCTTGGGGAAAGGATCGGGGGGCTTGTGGGGTTTGACCAATATATGTGGGTTGTGCCCCCATTTGGGATGGTATCTGCAAATAATTGGTGGTTGGCTGGGGTGGTGGATTACCTCCTAGAAGTGGCATTGAAAAGTAGTTGGTAATTGGAGGTAATGGATTAGTTGGTGATGGAGGTGGTGGGAATTGAAAGCTTGGGAATGGAACTGATGGGGTTTGATAGCTTTGTGGTTGGATTTGGAAGCTTGGTAGAGTGGTGGCAGGGGCTGGGGTCACTTGGGAGCTTGGTAGAAAATTGGTAGTAGCTTGTGGGATTTGATAGCTTTGTGGAGTGAGGGTAGTAGCTTGTAGATTTGTGGCTAATGGTATTGAGCTCCCAAGACCTAATGGAAATGATGGGATTGTGTTTTGGGCTGCAGTGAACAAGCTAGGGGTGATGAAAGGTTGATTACTTGGCCCCATGGGTGGCATCCCTGTTGTATATTGCTGAGGTTGGCCAAAGATGCTAGCACTGATTTGGGAGATGGGTGGATTTGGAAGGCTGGGTTGGGGAGCAGCAGCAGCAATAGTGAACGGGGTGAACGGTGAGCTGTTTTGGGTAAAGGGGGTTTGGAGCGGAGAGGTATGAACCAAGGATGGAGTGGTGGTGGCTGGGTTGGCTTGCGGCATGGAGATTTCAACTTGGGTGGATGATGGTATGTTTGGGTCTGTTGGATCATATGGATTGGCTGGAGGCTCTTCTTTTGGCATATATTGAGGATAATTTGGATCATAAGAGCCTATGGGTGGTGGTAGCTGCCCAAACAATGGGTGAGATGGATCTGATAATGGAGGGGGTCTTCCAAAGTCAAAGGTTCCTACATTTTCCCTTCGAAAATTAGCCATGATTGTCTCTTTGTTCTTGTCTATAATGGCATTTACCAATACTGCATTTCCTGGTTGGTTCATGAAAGCTTCAATGTCAGTACGTGATGGCATAGCTTTCTCTGCGCTGAAGGATGGCTGAGTGCTCAAGGGGGGTGAGGCTGTTCGATCCAAATGATAGGGCTCCATTGTTTCTTTCTTCTTGGCTAAGCGAGTGACGGGTGGCATGAAAAATGCTCTTAGGGATGAGATGCAATAATGCTGATGGATGCAAAAGGGGGAAGGCTTCTCTATGCAAATGATTTCCTAGGTTAAGGCAAAGCTATACGACAAAACCTAAGGAGGATTGGGTTGGAGATTCTAACTTCAAAGATATGTTGCCAAAGCACGAAAGGTCTGCTTTCCTATGTGTAAGCTTGGTGGTGATTGTGTCAACTTAAGGATAGACTGATGATCCTTTAGGAAGAACACGAGATTGACCACTTGTGGATCCCAACCTTTAGCTCAAGGTGATGAGGGATAACAAGTGACAAAGCTGGATCACCCTAGACAAAGCTCTGTCAAAGGGATAACCTTGGTGAGATTGATGGATTTGGAAGATTTTAGGAGTGGCAAACTTTTGGCAAAAGTGACAACAATTGTGAAGGCTTGGATGTGAGGTTTTGATTGCTAGCTAGATGGTTTGATTCTAAATGAGATGGATGAGCTAATAATGCTTAAGGGGATAACCTAAGATGGCTGGCTTTTCTACAAAAATGACTCTAAAGTGAAGCTTATCCAAGAAGATGTGGAGAAACAAGGGTGTCTAATCATAGAAATCATGCCTAGTTGGTAAGGCATAAGCAGGATTAACTCCTGGATGTTGGCTAAATTTGATGGTGCGCTCTAACCAGGCCTCTTGAAGTGCTTCGTCGGTAGCTTTTGCCTCTACTTTGTGGAGTTTGGCAATTTGTGGGCTTGGTGTTATTTATTTTCTCTTGGCTGAAAGTTCTTGGTATGCTAGAGATGGTTTGAGTTTAACTTTGTGGAACTTCTGTTTGGGTTTGAGTTGCTCTGACATCAATTTCTGAATTTTCTTGGCTTTGAGAGATCTTGGTTGTTTTGCTTCAACTCATTCAACTTCTGGAATAGGCAGTGACTACGCTAAGTATGCCCTAAGCTAGGATTGACCAAGTTTGGCAAACATTCATTCAACAAATAAAAGATCAAGCAATAGATAGAAACAACCAGATAGAAGTTTTTGATTCTCAGAAAGTGATACTTGCGCCAAGGAGTGTGTATGTTCTACAAATGTTTCGATTAGTCACCTCAAACACATTAACATCCTAGATGGTTGTCTACAAGGCTGACAGTTGGTTTAGCTAAGGAGTCCTCGATATACCCAAGGTACGTGAGGCCCAAATCCGTAGATGAGACCAAAAAGATGTCACACAGCCGAGAGGAGCGGTAACCCACTTCTCCTCTTTCACTTCTCAAGGGTATAAATTTCCTTGAGGCTTAGCCCGAGTGACAAAATCTTGATCCCAAGAGAGGTGTCTTTCGATTCACCTTCCGATTCTTATACTCCGCCAGAACGCTGGAGTTGAGGTTGTCCAAGGGGTGATGAAATCCCCAAGCAGGCCTCCTAAAAAGAAACAAGGTTTTGGGATCCTAATCTTATGCACCCAAGATGGCCTCGAAAGACGACAAGGGGAGAGAAGACTTGGATGACCTTGGGCTAAAAAAACACATTTGTTCTTTTACCAACTGACGCTTAAGTTTTCTGATCTAGACTTTGCAAGCACTCATGTTTAAGATACAATGTTTATTCCAACTTGAAGCGCCAACAAAAGTAAATCGATCGAAGAATGAAAACAATAAGAAGAGTTAGGGTCAACAAAAGCAAACTCGCGCGCCCAGAGGCCCTCCACGTCAAGTATCGATTAATTTTCTTTAAGGCATTCAAGATTGAGTGTGAGTTTGTTTTAAGCCCAAAACAAAAGTGTGTGAGATTCGATTTCAAGCGCGCGCCCGGAGGCTCTCCACGTCAGTTGTTGTTCAATTTTAGTGCCCAAACTTGAAGTGTGATCGATTTAATCTAGATTTTTGATCATTTAAGAATTTTGATAAAGTTAAAGCAAAAATTCAAAGACCAAGTGAGTGAGTTAGATTGTGGAACATTTAACACCTTTTTCAAGTAGACCCATCCCCATAAATGGCGCTGAGATTGCAACCAATGGTTAATATTTGATGGGTGATTAGAAAAGAGGTGAGTCCAAGGAACTACTCAAATTGATTTTTGCAAATTTGTATTTTAACTTAACAAGGTTTCTTAAATGTCCAAAAATCAAACTTTACCTAGATTGCATGTGGAAAAGAGATTTGTTTTGTTCAATTTTTAGAAGCTCCAAATGAAGTGTTTGATATTGCAATAGTTAATTGATCCTTAGAATTCAAGATTGGATTTGTTGTTTTAACCATGCATTCAAGGAAAATTTGATTTTAATCCATGGCATTCAAGAGTGATTTTAACAACATGCATTCAAAGAAAAGTGGTTAAACATTCAAGTGTTTTCTTTTGAGCATTCAAGATTGAGATTTTGTGTGTTGTTTTAAGAACTTTGAAGTGCTTTGTTTTAACCTTAGATCATTCAAGATTGTTTTGGACTCAAAAGTGAAAATGACTCTTTGGACTTTGGTTTTCATTCAAGATTTTGTGTTCTAGTTTGCATATTTTAAGCCCAAAAATGATATTCCTAGATTGTTTTGATGCATGAAAATCCTAAGAAACATTCAAGATTTTGCAATAAGACATTTGTTTGGAACAAATAACAAAGCTTTTAGGACAATTTTTGGCAACCATTTAGGACTCTTAGTTTTTATGAGATTTTTTAAAAGAACTTTAGTGTGCACTTAGTGTTGATTTTGAACCTTTTGAAATAGAAACTTGAAGTTCTTTTTAAATTCCCAAAAATGAAGTGTTCCTAATTTTGCATGAATGTATCTAAAACCTTGATGTTGCAAGGATGCAAATGATTAGATTGGTTTAGTTTCACTTGTTAAAAGATTTTTTCTTTTTTGCAAATTTTTAATTTTTCAATGGATTTAAGTATGATTTGGGGGTTCATTTTAAGCACTAAAAAGAAGTGTGTATGATTTTGCTTTCTTAAAAAAAAATGGCCAAGATCTCCCACAAGAAGAAGAAGAAGTAGATGGAATAAGAAGAATATAGACAAGAAGAAGAAGAAGAATTTCAAGTTCTTTGTCCACCTATAAGCTTGAAAAATCTGCAAACACTATGAGATAGATTATGAGTTCCTTTGTCTTCTTCATGCTCATGTGGACCTACAAAACCAATTTATACAATCCTACCAATCACAAAAACAAGAAAAATTAGCCAAAATCAGCAAATGACATAAAAAACTTGACTAAAAAAGCTAATAAAGATGACCCATGCGGGGTCCCACCGGGCGTGCCAAAATGTATATGAGCAATGTTAGTATGCTAATAGAAACCAAATTTAAATAAAGCTTCTACAAACTAAACAAAATTCATAAACTTCAAGATAGACTAAGATGAGCTCTTAATTGAGAATATGAGCCATTAATGGACTCTCTCAATAAGAAGCTCTCTTGTTGAGTACCTTTATCTAAATGGATAGGATGTATGCTCAATATGCTTCCAAAGGCTTCAATGGATGATTGTGGATTTTTGGTGTGGATAGATGGCTTTAGAATGGATTTGGCTCTCAAAATAGCATTATTACTTTACTTCATGGATTGTGTTATTTTGTAAAGGGGAAGGATCCAATTTATAGGCAAGAGGCTTGAGGGATTGAGGGCTAAGATGCAAGGATGGGAAAAAGCTTATGGAAGGCTCAGATTGCATGAGAGGAGAGCACATGGATTGTGCTTCCTTATAGCCAATCAAGGAGTGACACATGTCACATGGTGAGAGGATGGAGGAAAGGGCAAGGATGAGTCAACAAAGGAGGCTCAAGAGATAAAATCTTCATAAAGACCCTCATAATGACTTGTAAGAGCAATAAAAGGGCTTGTAAGAGTCATTTATGACCTAGTGGACTTCATAAAGTTTAATGGTTGAGATATTTTGAAGGTGATGAGAGCAAATTCGACTTGGACTTGATTAGGAAGGTTTTAAGCTTGCTTAGGCTTGTGCAAATGATTAGAGGATGGATTAGGATGGTTTAGGATTAGCTTAGGGATAGGCAAGTGGATGGCATTTAATGAGGGTGGGTGAAGGAGGAGATATTTGTTAGCTTTGGCTTGGGTTAGTAAGTCTTAACCCATGTTTAGGGAATGTGACAAGGTTAGGAGGGGATTAGGATTAGGTTTAAAGACATCTTCTAGAAGAGTCTAGATTTTGGATGAGGATAAAGACTTTCTAGAATAGTCTAGAATTTCCTAGGATGAGGATGAAGACTTTCTAGAAGAGTCTAGAACTTCTTAGGATGAGGATAAATTAGATTTTTAGGAAATAAATAAAGTTTTATTTATTTCAAGGGTTTGGGTTGAGGAGATATTTATTAAAACTTTTTTAATAAACATGAGGATTAATATTTAATCTTAATTAAATATTTTGAGTTGGGATTAGGGGTAGGAAATGATGGGATTAGCCTTTAATCAAAATTAAAGAAGGATTAGAAGATTTTGGAAGAGGTTATTGGTCATAAGGAAATTGGCCAACTTTTGGGAAAAAAATAAATTTTTTATTTATTTTAGGATTTTTGGTCAATTTATTAATTAAATAATTAATAAATAAGGAAATAATGTTTAAATAAGATTTAAACATTTTTGGGAGGGATTCCTTAATTAAATATTTTTAATTAAGATAAAGGGATTTAATGGTATAAAAATTAATTAATTAATTAATTAATTAATTAATTAATAAATGATGATGTCATCAGGATTTTTTCAGAAAATAAAAATACTTTATTTTCTAAAGGTTTTTAGGTGTCTACATCAACCACTCAAAATATTGGAATCATATTCCTTCCTCCACCATCTCCACCAAAAAAATAGCTGATGCACTTCAAGTGTCAAGTGCAACAGCAGAGGTAGAAATAGGAAAAATAGAACAACCAGCAAGTATACCCCCAACCATTGATAGTGAAAAGGAGAAACAAGCTGAAGAGAAGGAAGAGACAAGAGATGAGGAGGAATCAACATTACAAACTTTGGTTCAACTACCCAAAATAGGTATTTCCACTCAAACTCTTTAGAAGCTGAGCACTAAAATGCTAGCATTGTAAGTTAGAACACCAGGCTCGAGCTCAATGAAAGTAGCCAAGAAACTTCAGTATTGAATTCCTAAGCTTGATGAGGAAATCACAATACCTTACTATGAATCCAGCATCCTCACTAAAGAGAAGATTAATGAAATATAGAGGGCGTTGGATAGAAGAAGAAGAGAAGAGGTATTGAGAAAAGAATATAAATATAGACAAGCACTAAATGAGATAAAGGACATTTTCATGGATGCCTTCAGCTTGCAGACACCTGATGAGTCAAGGCCAATAGTAGAGCAACTATCTGACATAGTTGACCAAGTGACAAATGAAGACCATGATACAAATACAATATTAATGGAATGGTCAGAAAGGAAGTTCCAAAGAAAGGTAAATGAGAAAATATATGGTGATATAGCACTATCTCAAGTTGAGCTAGCTAAGAAACTGGATAGAGTAAAAATTGTACTTGGGAATATATTCTCCCTATACAAAAAGTTGTGTGATTTTTCTAACTTCACACAGGAGACTAGCCAGAGAATAATGAGCTTGGAAAGAAATCTAAAGATTTCTAGTATGCAACTTCCCACCAATCCAGCTCAAAGTGAGAAGCATTTTGCTCAAATGCTTCACACTCAAAGAGAATTAGTTGTATTAATAGTAGACGAGGCTAATACAAAAAATAAGTTGATGCAAATTCAATCCTCTATAACCCCTCACTTGGAGGTACTCCATAAGGAGCAAATGTATGCAGAAAAAATCCTCAAGAAAGATTTTGGTTTGTATGCAATAACCATGAAGATTGTTTTTGGTTTGTTGGTCAAGTTAGTGGTCCTCTATGGTTGTGAAGTTTGGGGTGGTTATTGTTAGCATGAATGTTGAGGATATTCCTATGGGGGAGCATCCTAGAATTGTTGGAGTACTAGAGAGATTGATAGCATGACATTGTGTTGCATTCATGACTATGTTTATTGTTGATGTAAGCATATTGAGAGTATTGGTAGAGTAGAAAACAATGTTTAAGACCATACAATTCAAATATTGAAGATAAGATAAAGTGTAGTTATGGACATGTTCTAAAAAATGTCTTGATGTCATAACTAAGAGTATATGAAGACAATCAAAGACTAGTGAAAGTTATTAGAGATTTACATAAGATAGTTTATAGATAGAGTTCCTGAGAAGTTATTTCTCATAATTAGATTATATCTCCTAACAAAGGTAGAATCTCGTTGAGCACAGTTAGATAGAGATAGAAGAGATCTTGATGATGATATAATTGAGTGCATAATTTTTGAAGTGACATGTGTAAAAATTTTGAAAAGACTATGAGTTGATAATGCTATGTAATCATGAAAAGTTGTATTGTAGTATGTCTTCTTTTATCTTAAAGAGTTCCTATTGTAATTGTAATTGGAAAATCTTGAAGGCCAACTTAATGATTTTTTTTTTAAGGACTTGGTATAAAGGAAGGATTTTTTCCTTGGTTGTTAGAAGTATTAAGTAGATTAAGTGTATGTAGATGTGGAGTATAATACAAGTAAACAATCTAAGGGATTATTGTGATGCGAGTTTGTGGATCTAGTATTGAATCTGGGAAGAGTTTGGTGCAAAAAAAGCCATGGTAGGATGATAGAGAAAGAGTATGAGTTACTAAGATCAATTGTATTTTCTATTATTCTGAAAGAAATAATATAGATGCCAGTTGGATAGTGAGTTTGGTGTTCTTGCTCTTGAATATTTTTGGACAGTATGTCATTTTTCCTTCTACAACTCCTAACTAGGTTGGAATCTCCTAAAATGGACTGACATGTATTGAATTTATTTCATTGGCTCCTAAAAAATTCCATCCTCTTACAAAGAATTTATATAATAGTACATCATTTTGTGGATACCATCCCCACTAGGGTTTTCCCTTTGATCAAAGGTTTCCTTAGTTAACATATTTGGTGTTATTGTGTATGTGTATCTTCTTATGGTTGTTGGTTATATTGATTGCATGTTTGAAATTTAATAAGTTTAATAAAATTTGTATTGATCATATAATCAATTCAACAATTGGTATCAGAGCATCAAGTCCTTGAAGTAAAAGTTTAACAACTTAAGGAGATTAATAGTGGCTCATTTCATAAAAGAAAGTCCTAATTTTGATGGAGTAAACTATGAAAAGTGGAAAGAAAAGATGAAGACACATATGTTATGCATGGGTCAAGGATATTGGTTGATGACTAAGAATGGGAAGATAGTAGTTGAAGAAAGTAAGCTTGAAGAATGTAGTGAAGATAAAAGAGATTTTTTCATGTGTAACATGCTTTCTAGAGAAGCACCTTTGTTAGCTCTTCTTGAAAATGAGTACAATTAGGTAAAATCTTTGAGGTTATCTACTAAAATTTGGAATGCTTTGGAATCTACTTTTGAAGGTGATAAATATGCTAAAAAGGTTATATTAAATAATTGGATATGTCTATTTTAAGAAGCTAAAATGATGGAATATTAATCTATAAGAATTTATATTGGAAAAATATCAAAAATTATTGTGGTAATCAAGGCTTGTGAAGGAACTAAAGAAGAAGATGAGGTCATTAGGAAAATCTTACAAACTTTGACACCACCATTCTAGCAAACAATGCAAATTATTGAGCAAGTGATAACTTATATAGAGAAGTTATGTAGAGAGACTCTTCTTGGAAGATTAGAAGCAATAGAAATAAGTTTGAAACAAGCTAGAGATTTTCCTAGAGTGAAAACTTCCTTTAGTGCACTGAGTTTTTGACCTACTCTATCTAGGAGTGCAAGCACTAGTGGAGATTATGCTAGCAGTAGTAGATCAAGATCTAAGGAAGATATAAAGATTGAAGAAGGAATTTTTGTACTTGTAAGAAGAGAATTGGATGGTAAGAAACAAAATTATGTGATGAATGTGGTCATTATACTTCTAAATGTCCTAAGAGAGTGAAGACGTACAAAAGGAATTTCAAGTCTAGAAAGCCAAGAAAATATTTGTATGAAAATGATTGTGATGAGCTAGATGAAAGAGTTTAGAGTGAAAGTGATGATGAATTAGGATTTATTTCTATAAAAGAAGAAAGCCCTAAAAAAAATTTAGAGAAGAAAAAGATCTAGTGTCACAATTTGAGAAGAAAGTTGATTGGGTCATAGATAATAGTTGTTCACATCATATGACTAGTGATATGAATAAATTTTTGGTGTGCAATAGTTGTAATAGAGGAATTATTAGGGTTCAGAACGATGTATCTTGTCATATTAAGGGAATTGGATCTATTACTCTTGATGGTAATACTAATACAAATGATGTTTACTTTGTTGATGGACTAAAACATAGTCTTTCAAGTATTGGCTAGTTAGTTGACAAGGCATATCGATTAAAATTCATAGAGAACAGATGTACCAACAAGAATAAGAATTGTAATATGATTGACACTGGCACAAGATCTAGAAGTAATGTTTTTCAGTTGAATCCTGCAAAGATGACATGCTTGGTTGCTAAAGTTGTTAACAGTTAGTTGTGGGATAAAAGGTTTTGTCATATAAGTTTTGATAATATTGTGAATGAAAATAGTACATTTGTTGTTAGGGATTTTCCTAAAGTTGTGAAGCCTACTAATGTTGTATGCAAAGAATGTGTTATGGCTAAATAGAAGAAAATATATTTTCCTGGCAAGAAGTTCACTACAATAGCAAAGTTAGAGATTGTTCGCACATATTTGAGTGGTCCTAAAAAGACAAGAGGATTCTATAGTGAAAGGTAATTTATGATTCTTGCTAATGATTTTACTAGGATGATGTGGGTAGCATTTCTTAAGGAAAAGTTTGAAATATTTGCGAAGTTTAAGGTGTTTAAGAAAAGATTTGAAAATGATTCTATATTAAAGATTAAGTTTTGAAGATCTGATAGTGATGAAAAACAAATCCACATATACCCCTAAATGAGGTAATCCAACTCCTAGAAAACAAATACACAGTGGAAAATAAATAATAGGAATGAGATTCATATATTCAAATCAAGAAGTTTACATCCAACATGCCCAGCTATACAGCCTTCTTAGTTACAACCATCAAAAAGAAGAATAGATCTCCAAACTCAAATGCAAAAATCCACTCCAAGCTACTCCATGATAAGGCTCCCTAAACTAAATGACTTCTCCATGCTTTTCTACATCTCCATCATTGAATAATGATTCTAAGCTACCTCCTCTGATAATAATGCCTAAGACTCTACCCAAGACACCCTTAAATACTTACATGGCCACAAGTCAAATTGTTACAAAATTACCAACTAAATTAACCCTTACAATAAATGCATAACCAAGCCATAAGTTAGCTCTCAACAAATATTAAATACCTAGCAAGAATTAAATGCAAAGGTTGGCTCCATCTAGAAACTAAACACGAACAACTCGGTCAAAGAAGGACCAAGACATGACTGACCATCAACATGATCACTAGACTACTCAGTGCATGAAACAACCTTGTCATCAAGGATACTCAGTTATATTGAACTCGTTCAGAATTGCAACATGATCAATACTATAACTTGGCACCAACAAAAACTCAGTCAATACTAGTAACTCAACAAACACATGAACTCGGTGAACACTAGAATAATGTGACTTGGTTGATACTTGAACTCGGTCAAGACTTCCACTCGGCCAATAGATAAAATTGACCAACTTGGCATATGAAAGATTGCTCAATTGATACTGAATACAGTGACTTTTATTGGCACTCATCAACCACTAACTAAAAAGAGTAGGAAAGTTAAGGAACCAAGGATGCCCCTGCATCAGACTACTAGGGTAAATAGAAAAGACCTCAGATGCTCCTACATCAGACTCCCTAGGTAAATAGAAAAGTGTACCCCAAACTTTGATTCCAAATGAAAATTTTACACTCAGCTTTATCTTCACCAAAGGTTTCCAATCCATCAAAGAAAAGAGATCAAATCTAAAAATCAACCATCTCTGCTTCATCCATCCAAACATCAAAATCTCATCCAACCAATCAACATACTCACTCACAGGAATAAACTAAAAATCACAATGCTCCATGAGTAATCTCTACAACTTATCATTTCAATCATCCATAACAACATCCTTATATATGAAAACTAGATCAGCAACAATAGCAACAACATATGAACTCATATCCATAGAAATAGCATATAAATCCATAACAATAATAGTATGTATATTTATTTCTCCAGCAACATGTAAATTAGAAACATCATCAAAATCTACATTAGTAGCAACATCCATATCCTTCAACATCTCAATAGCAACATATAAGTTAAGATCCATATCATCAACAATAGCATCATGTAAATTCACATCAATAACATCTCTAAAAATCTTAACCAAATTACCAACAAATAAATTCATCTTCTTATCATGAGCAATATCCAAATCAATAACATAAATAACAGGAGGAACATGTAACTCCATATCAACATATAAATCCTCAATTACATTAACATCATCCTAAATAATAGAAACTTCCAATTCCTCACCAACATAAGTGAAATTGTCCTCCTCAAAAATATCATTGCACACAACAAGGTGCTCTACAATTTCTATGTCAGATCTATCCATCTACTCATGAAAACCAAAAGATACCTCATCAATTTCAACAAAATCATCATGTGTTTCCATGATTTGTCCTCTTCTCTTCATAATCTATTTAACAAGCCAAATAACCTTCTTTCTTATCCTCAAATGCCAATTGAAATTAGGCTCTTCCAAATCATCAATCCTTTCATGTAATTCATCCCAAAAAGAATCATACTCTTTACTCTCAACATCATCAAGATATCTTCCTTTGTCTTATGCTATCTCAATAGATTCTACTCAAGCTATAATTTTCCTCAACATATTGAATGACTTTGCATCATCATCTCTCCTTCCATGAACCATCTTTACACATAGAAACAATGATCGAATTGTGTGTCCTTTGCAAGTGCATACCAAATCTGTAGATTTTCCACCTACACCAAATTCACCAACTAGCTAGAACTTTTGAAATCAGACTCTTCTCTAACAAAATTCACCCAATCCAAGCTCTTGGTACAAACTGCCTCACACTTTGGTGATTTTTGTGCACACTCACGATCACTGAGCTTTGATACCATATGATGAAAGAAAATTCCACATATACCCCTAAACGAGATAATCCAACTCCCATAAAAAAAACACATGATAGAAAATGAACAAGAGGAATGAGATTCAGATCTAGAGATAATATTTCATATATTCAAATCAAGAAGTTTACATCTAACATGCCTGACTACATGGCCTTCCAGGTTATGGTCATTACAAAGAAGAATAGATCTCCAAACTCAAATGCAAAAATCCACTCCAAGTTACTCCATGCTAAGACTCTCTAAACTAAATGACTTCTCAGTGCTTCACTACATCTCCATCATCATACAATGATTCTAAGTTACCTCCTCCAATAATAATGCCTAAGGTTATACCCAAGACACCCTTAAATACTTACACGGCCACAAGTCAGCCTATTACAAATTACTAACTAAATTAACCCTTACATTAAATATATAACCAAACCACAAGTCGGCTCTCAAAAAATATTAAATACCTATTACATAATTAAATACAAGGGTTGGATCCAACTAGAAATTGAACACAAAAAACTCAATCAAAGAAGTACCAAGACACAACCAACCATCAGCAAGATCACCGGACTACTCAGTGCATGAAAGAACCCAGTCATCAAGGAAAATCATTTCATACTAAATTCAGTCAATACTATAACTTGAAACCAACAAAAACTTGGTTGATAATAGAAACTCAACAAACACATGAACTCAGTGAACACTAGAATAATGTGACTTGATTATGTTGGAAATCTGATTGAAAAGCTCATTGTTGTTGAAGATCAAAGACGGAGATTGTTGTGAAAGATTGTTTTCAATCATTGTTTTTTCCATTAATGTCAAACCTAATATTTTTAGGGATGATATTTTCTTATAAGATTCATGCACTAACACTTAGTTGATTAATGAAGAGGATTTAATCAACAAGATGTAACAAGAGAAACTAAGGGAAAGGTTGAGCTATGATGTAGTAATGGAGTGTAAGGATCAATTAAGACAATATTTTAATAATGTATTCATGACATGCTCAAAGATATAGAGGTTGGTTACACTTAGATAAATTGGAGGAAGAAGTTGTAACAAGGTTGACTGCAAAGCTTTAACCAAAATCATTAGTGGGTGTCATGCAAGTCAATTGAAGCTGAGAAAATTCTTAGATGAAGTCGAGTAATGGATATTTGTAGTGTGTGTTGAGTGATCTTCAAGTGCCGAGTAAAGATAAAGTGTTGAGCATTAGAAAAAATTTAGTATGTGTCGAGTGATCTATCGAGCATTAGGAAAAACATAGTTGATGCCAAGTAACATAGTATGTGCTAAGCACCAGTATTTCAATAGTGTCGAGCTGCTACATTATTTCAAAAAATGAAGATTTTCCAAATCTAAGATGACTTAGTGGTTACATTGAATTTTGTGAACAAGTTGGAGGATAAGGATGATGAGTTGTTGGCACAGAATCCTATGTAAACCATTTTTTGGGTGAATTCTAATGGATTATTCAAGAAGTTTCTAGAGGAAATAGAATATGGGTTAGATGCAATGAATCCTACCTAATCCATGTGAATTGAAATTGAGAAAAAGATGAATCGAATGGGAAAAAGGAACTCGAGGACCTCTATTTAAAAATTCATAAACCAAGAAGAAGAGAGTTGCTCGTACTGTTGCTACAAAAGTGCCAAAATCTATGAAGTGATTGAAAGGGTGTGAAGAAGAAGAAAGAAGAGCATAGAGGCTCTACTTCTAAGAGTGGTTATGAAGAGATGATTGCACTAGTACATTGAGTATGCAAACTCAAGGAGACAAAGCTTGAAAGATAAGGCAAGCAGTTAAGAGTTGCAAAGATAGAAGGCCAGGAAAAGGTATGAGCTGAGAAGTGATCTGAGATCTGCAAGATAAGTTGTATGTTGTAATCAGGTCAAGTTTTTCTAATACTCTCTAGCAATTGTATTAGATCTAAAAATCCTATGGATTTAAGTTGGCCTAATAGCCATTTGTAAATCCTTTAATAGGATGGCATTCCAAGTGAATGTTCTAAAGTCCTTTTACCAAGCCCACTTCTAACAAGGTGGTTAAATCCTCTAACAAGCTCACATTTAACAGTGTGTGTTGTAAGCCTTTAACAAGGTAGGCCTTTCATAGGGCATCACTTTAGAAGGGTGATAATTTAGTAGCATTTTACTGGTGGTTTTTTCCAAATTGGGCTTCCACATAAATCACTATGTTATGTGTTGATTTCTTGTGTGTCCTACTTGCATGTTAATTTACAGTAACTTGCTAATTAGACAAGTTGAAGATTGGAAGAGTGAATGCTTGGATTAGTTCACTGTATTTGAAAAAAGTTTGAATAGTGCATTTGGACTTTGAATAACTGATTCACAACCCCCCCCCCCTGCTCCCTCTCAATTATTCTAAAGAAATTCTAACAATTGGTATCAGAGCCTTCTACTGATTTAGTTTCAAGGTACTAGAAGCAGGAAGATCAAGAAGTCTAAGAGAGAAGTTCCCAAGCTTAACAAGGACAACTTTGTTGCATGGTAGAGTTTGATGAAACTAAACCTTGGATCAATAGGTGACTATGCTCAAACTTCAATTGGAACAGAGCATGTAACTATAGTAAGACCCCTTTTTGTAGATGACTTAAACAAAAAGAAGGAACATAACCAAGCAATGTTGGAGATTGCCTCTGCACTTAGCTATGCCGAATATGATGATTTCAAAGACTGTGACACTACATTTAAGATGTGCAAAGCCCTATCAGATATCTATGGAGGTGATCAGAATGTCCAGAGAGTAAAAGGAGAAAGCCCAAGAGGGAAGTTTGATGATATGAAGATGGAGGAAGGTGAAAATGCTACTCAGTATGTTGCAAGGATAAAAGAAGTGGTGAATGCAATAAGAAGTCTAGGTGGTCAACTAGAAGAAGAAACATCCATCAGCAAATACTTGAGAACTCTGCTCCCTATCTATGCTATAAGAGTTTCATCCATTCAAGAGCTGAGGTGTGTACAAGGAAACACACTAACTTTTGAAGGAATAGTTGGAAGACTTACTGCATTCGAGCTATCCAATTTTGATAACTACAGACCTGAGAACCTTGAATCTACTTTCAAGGCCAAAATGACAATAAAAGATATTGAGGAAGATACATCAAGTAAGAGAAGAAGAAAAGGAAAACATATATCCAGTGATAGCAGCACAGATGAGGAAGATGTGGAACAATTAGAAGCACTACTGGCCAGGAGATTCCATAGAGGTAAAGGAAAATTCAAAGGTAAGCTTCCTATCATATGTTTCAATTGTAATTAAGTAGGTCATATAGCTGCAAGATGCCCACAAAAGAAGAACTTTAAAGAAGGAAGCAAGTTCAAGAACAAAAGAGAAGATGATAGCAAAGTGTATAAGGAGAAGGGCAAGAGATGCTACGTTGTTGAAGAAGACTTAGATGAAAATGATGATGAAGTAGTTTATGTAGCCATGAAGGATGAATCAAACAAAGATGAAGATGAAGCCATAGTATCAGTTACTTGTATAAACAAGAATGACAAGTGGATCATAGATAGTGGATGCTCACATCACATGATAGGAGATAAAAGTAAGTTCATTACCTTTACTCAATATGATGAAAATAGTGTTAGATTTGGTAATGATACCCCATGCCAAATCAAAGGAAAAAGCTCTATCAAACTTATAGAGAAAATTTCATGTGATAATGCATACTATGTTGAAGGATTGAACTACAACTTGTTGAGTGTATCTCAGTTAAGCAATGTAGGTTGCAAAGTGGAATTTGGAAATAAAATTGCCAAGATCTATGATACTGATGGAAATTTGATAGGAAAAGGTGAACAAACTAGGAGTAATTTTTTTTACCTAGATATGGAAGAATTGATATGTCTTGTTGTTAGATTTTATGATGTGTGGTTGTGGCATAAAAGGTTGTGTCATGTTAATTTTAATAATCTGATTAGCATTGGCAGAAAGAACAAAGTTAGAGGACTGCCCAAGTTAAAGAAACCTGAAAACACAATGTGTGAACAATGTCAACTAGGGAAGATGACTAAATCTAGTTTCAAAAGCAAAGTATACACCTCCAACAAAGTTCTAGAGTTAGTTCATACAGATTTATATGGCCCAATAGAAGTACAAAGCTACCTAGGAGACAGATACATAATGCTATTTGTAGATAATTATTCCATAATGATGATTGCTATGTTATTAAAACAAAAATCTAATGCATTTCAAATGTTCAAGTGGTATTTGGCTAGAGTTGGGAAGGAAACAAGAAAGAACTTGAAATGCCTAAGGTCAGACAGAGGAGGAGAATTCACATCAAGAGAGTTTGAAATATTTTGTAATGACAAAGGTATCAAAAGGCAAACATCAACACCTAGAACTCCACCATAGAATGGTATTGTTGAAAGGAGAAATAGGTCAGTGATTGACTATGCTAGAACCTTGATGATGGAGAAAAATGTTGCACTTAAGTACTAGAGGGAAGTTGTAAGTACTGCAGTCTACACATTGAATAGAGTTCAAATCAAGAAAGGTACAAATGCAACACCCTTTGAATTATGGTATGGTCATTCACCTAATGTTAAATATTTCAAAGTGTTTGGTTGTAAATGCTATATTCTAAAAGACACTAGAAATGGAAAGTTTGACACAAAAAGTGATGAAGGTATATTTCTTGGATACTCCACTAGAAGTAAGGCATATAAGTGTTTGAATACTAACACTAACAAAGTTGTGGAGAGTATAAATGTAAATTTTGATGAGCATGCAAAAGTTCAAATTGATGAGTCAAAGAAAATAGAGAATTATAGATCCTTTGTATACTTCTATGAAGAAATGATAGTTGAAGACAATGCAACAAACCAAGTTGGGAATCAGCAACAAACTTCAGTATATGTCGAGTCTCAACTAGTGAATTTTGAGTTGCATTCAGAAGTCGAGCTATAGAATATGGAACATGCACACTCTAATTCTGAAAATAGTATACATGAAAGGAATGATGAATTACCTGATGAAGAGGAATGAAATGACTCTAAAGCTAAAGGATCAAATGTGGAAAGAAGGATTGAACCCATATTAGCTAAGTATGTAAGAAGACATCACCAAGAAGATCAAATCATTGGTGATAAGGATGGTGGACCAATGACAAGGAATAGAATCAGGAATGAATCATGTCTACTAAGAAAGGTTGAACCCAAAACAATCAAAGATGCACTGCAAAATGATGACTAGTATAAGGTCATGAAAGAAGAGATAGATTAGATTGAGAAGAAGAAAACTTGGTCTCTAGTTCCTAGACCAGCTAATAAGAATGTAATTGGTACCAAATGAGTGTTCAGAAACAAACTTGATGAGAATGGTGAAATAACAAGAAACAAAGCTAGATTAGTTTGCAAAGGCTATGCACAAGAAGAAGAATTGGATTATGGAGAGACATTTGCTCCTGTTGCAAGAATGGAAGGAGTAAGAACATTACTTGCATATGTTGTATATAAAGGTTTCAAAGTCTACCAAATGGACGTGAAGTCAGCTTTTCTGAATGGTATACTAGAGGAGGAAGTCTATATAGAACAACCAGAAGGATTTGTTGATGAAAAGAACAAGGACATGGTCTACAAACTACATAAAGCACTTTATGGATTGAAGCAAGAACCCAGAGCATGGTATGAAAGGTTGCACAAATACCTTGTGAAGATATGATTTCAAAGAATAGATGACAACAACAACTTGTACATCAAAGATAAGGAAGGTAAAGACATTTTAATTTCAAAAATCTTTGTTGATGACATAATATTTGGAGGAAAAGATGTTTTATGCAAAGACTTTGCTAATCAAATGAAGCATGAGTTTGAGATGTCAATGTTTGGGGAAATCAAATTCTTTGTTGGATTGCAAGTACATCAGTTGAAGCATGGCATATTTGTGACTCAATCTAAATACATCAAGGAAGTACTCAAAACATTTGGGCTAGAAGACTCAAAACTAGTGAGCACACCAATGGCAACAGGTCATAAACTATCAAAGAATGATGAATCTACTGAAGTAAATCAGACATTGTACAGGTCAATGATTGGAAATCGCAATATGTTGTACATAGTAGACTAGACATTGCATTAGTTGTTGGAATAGTAGCAAGATTTTTTGCCAATCCAAGAGAAAATCATTTAATGGCAGTAAAAAGAATACTAAGATACCTGAAAGGAACTGATGACTTTGGTTTATACTACAAGAGAAATGAGAATTTTGAACTGAAAGCTTACACTGATGCAAATTAGGGCGGTAACATTGATGATAGAAAAAGCACCAATAAAGGAGCACTTTTCTTAGGAAAGAGGTTGATCACATGGACAAGCAAAAAGCAAAGTTGAACCTCACAATCTACTGCTGAAGTTGAATATGTGACAGCTGCTATAAATTGCACTAATATTGTGTGGATCAAACACTTGCTACAAGGTATGAAGGAAGAGGTAATTGACCTAGTGACACTTTATTGTGATAATACAAGTGCTATTAATATATCAAAGAACCTAGTTATGCATGCTAAAACTAAACACATTGCAATCAAGTATCATTATGTAAGAGAACTGGTGGAAGAAAAACAAGTGAAGATGAAATATGTCAACTTAAAGGAACAGATTTCTGATATCTTCACAAAAGCACTACCTAAAGATGCTTTTGAGTATCTTAGAGGTAAGTTAGGGGTGATACCCCTAGCTAAGGCTACTTGAACCAAAAAGAAAGTATGCCCTGCATCAAATAAGCAGAATGATGAAGATTTTACACATTGATGCAGAGGATGTTTACTTTGGGTTCCATGCCTAGAGTAATAGGAGTATTAAAAACTCCAAATAAGTCACAAGCAAGGTGATAGAGGGATAGATTGACTAAATGTGCAAGAGCTACATCTGCATATTCAAGATGCTAATATGTCTTTGGCATTGTTGTCAAAGAGGGAGAAGTGAACAATTGATCAACAACTATTGAAGATAAAGGATCAAAGAAATAGAAGGAAATTTCAAAGGTTGATTAGAATAGTAGGAGAGGAATAATACATAGGGAGAAAGATAAAGATAAAGGATACATTAGAAAAGAGGGAGAAGTGTAATAAGTCAATCAGAATAGTAGTAGGAAATGTGATGTTACAATTTACTTTTTGGCATTTGACTTACTATTCTAACCAAGTAAACTTCTAGTGGAATAGTTTAGTCTGATGGTTAATCAGTTTGCTTTGCCATCAATTCCAAAGAGGGAGATTGTTGGAAATCTAATTGAAAAGCTCATTGTTGTTGAAGATCAAAGAGGGAGATTGTTGTGAAAGATTGTTTTCAATCATTGTTTTTCCATTGATGTCAAACCTACTATTTGTAGGGATGATATTTGCTTATAAGATTCATGCACTATCACTTAGTTGATTGATGAAGAGGATTTGATCAACAAGATGTAACAAGAGCACCTAAGGGAAAGGTTGAGTTATCATGTAGTAATGGAGTGCAAGGATCAATTAAGACAATAGTTAAATAATGTATTGATGACATACTCAAAGATATAGAGGTTGGTCACACTTAGATAAATTGGAGGAAGAAGTTGTAACAAGGTTGACTGCAAAGCTTTAACCAATATCATTAGTGGGTGTCGAGCAAGTCAGTCGAAGCCGAGCAAATTCTTAGTTGAAACCAAGTAATGGATATTTGTAGTGTGTGCCGAGTGATCTTCAAGTGCCAAGTAAAGATCAGGTGTCAAGCATCAAAAAATTTGTAGTATGTGTTGAGTGATCTTCAAGTGCCGAGTATTAGGAAAAACATACTTGATGCCAAGTAACATAGTATGTGTCGAGCACCAGCATTTCAATAGTGTCGAGCTACTACATTATTTCAAAAAACAAATATTCGCCAAATCCAAGCTGACTTAGTGGTTACATTGAATTTTGTGAACAAGTTGGAGGATAAGGATCATGAGTTGTTGGCATAGAATCCTATGTAAACCATTTTTTGGGTAAATTCTAATGGATTATTCAAGAAGTTTCTAGAGGAAATAGAATATGGCTTAGATGCAATGAATCATACCTAATCCATGCAAATTGAAATTGAGGAAAAGATGAATTGAGAAGGAATAAGGAACTCCAAGACTTCTATTTAAGAAGTCATAAACCAAGAAGAAGAGAGTTGCTCATATTGTTGCTACAGAAGTGCCAAAATCTGTGAAGTGATTGAAAGTGTGTGAAGAAGAAGAAGGAAGAGCACAGAGGCTCTACTTCTAAGAGTGGTTATGAAGAGATGATTGCACTGGTGCATTGAGTATGGAAACTCAAGGAGACAAAGCTTGAAAGATAAGGCAAGTAGTTAAGAGTTGCAAAGATAGAAGGCTAGGCAAGTGTATGAGTTGAGAAGTGATCTAAGATCTGCAAGATAAGTTGTATGTTATAATCAAGTCAAGTTTTTCTAATACTCTCTATCAATTGTATTAGATATGAAAATCCTATGAATTTAGGTTTTCATAAAAGCCATTTATAAATCCTTTAACAGGGTGGCATTCCAAGTGAATGTTCTAAAGTTCTATTACCAGGCCCACTTCTAATAGGGTGGTTAAATCATCTAATGAGGTCACATTTAACAGTGTGTGTTGTAAGCCTTTAACAAGGTAGGCCTTTCCCAGGGCATCACTTTAGAAGGGTGAGAATTGAGTAGCATGTTACTAGTTGTTTTTTTTCAAATTGGGTTTCCATGTAAATCACTGTGTTATGTGTTGATTTCTTGTGTGTCCTACTTGCATGTTAATTTACAGTAACTTGCTAATTAGACAAGTTGAAGATTGGAAGAGTGAATGCTTGGAATAGTTCATTGTATTTGAAAAAATTTTGGATAGGACATCTAGACTTTGAATAACTAATTCACCGCCCCCCCAGTTATTCTAAAGCAATTTTAATAGATTGATACTTGAACTCAATCAAGGCTTTCACTTGGCCAACAGACAAAATTGACCAACTCGGCATATGAAATATTGCTCGATCGATACTAAATAGAGTGACTTTTACTGGCACTTGAAAACCATTGACTGAAAAGAGTAGAAAAGTTAAGGAACCAAGGATGCCCCTACATTAGACAAAGGTGGAGATGTTACCTTGAATGATTTTAATAGCTTTTGTAAAGTGAATGGTATTAAAAGATAGCTTTATGTCACTAAAACACCAAAGTAGAATGGTATAGCTGAGAGAATAAAAAGATCTATAATAGAAGAAGCAAGAGTTATGATGTTTGAAAATGATGTATCATATACATTCTAGAGAGAAGCAATTAATACAATTGTGTATGCAATTAACACAATGTAGATCAGAAAAGGTAGAAACAAGATTATGTTGTGATGTGAAGCCTAATCAGACTTAGAGGTTTATTTACTGTAATTTACCTCTAGATTATTTCTACAAGGGTTAGGGGTCCTGGGGCATTGCCCCAAGTGTGCTCCCCCTAGGATTTCATTATGAATGGTGATATTGTATCTTATTGTGGTGGTATTGAGTTGTAAGGGATTATGGATGGTAATCAAGTTATAATCACTAGATAATAATAATATTGGACTTTATGTTGGTGGATGTACCCCAGGGATTGGGTGAACCACATTAAATCTTGGTGTCTTGTGTTCTCTTTTATGCGATCTACTATTTTTTAGTATTGGTTATAATTGCATGTAACTATTATTTTTGTTTGAGATTAATCCTAACAAGTGGTATCAGAGCTAGACAATCATCATTTTTTTTTTAGCCAAACCATCATCATTTTTTTTAGTGATCCTCTATAGGAAGGTCTCACGATTGAGTAGGAGTTTCACTGTTGAGTGAGAGTGATGGAAGACGATGGTAAGCTGAGGGTTGACAAGTTTAATTGGTAGAACTTTCAGTTCTAGAAAATGCAAATGGAGGACTATCTTTATCAGAAGGATTTATGGAAGCCATTGGAAGGAAAAACCAAGAATTAGGGATTTATGACAAATGACAACTAGGATCTTTTAGATAGAAAGGCACTTGGGAGCATTCAATTATGCCTAGCACCATTAGTGGCATTTAATTTTACAAAAGTGAAGACAACAAAAGAGTTGATGCAAACCCTAGCGAAACTATATGAAAAGCCCTCCACTTCAAACAAGGTATTTCTCATGAAGTGTGTATTTAATATGAAAATGATAGAAGGTGGATCTATTGTGAATCATTTAAATAAGTTTAATATTATTACTAGTCAATTATCTTCTGTGGGTATCAATTTTGATGAAAAAATTAGGGCTCTCTTGATTTTATGTTTTTTGCCAAAAACCTGGAATGGTTTAGTAATGGTTGTGAGTAATTATGTTTTTGAATCTAGTATCCTAAAATATGATGATGTGGTCAATGTTATTTTGAGTGAGGAAACTCATAGGAAAACCTCAAGTGGATCTACATCAGGAAGTGTTGTGAATGCAAAAAATAGAGGTAGAATGACTGAGAAAGGAAATAATTCTAGAAATCATGAAAAATCAAGAGGAAAGTCAAAGGGGAAGAGGTCTCAATCTAGAGGAGTGAAAGATTGTTAGTACTGTGGAAAATCTAGGCATAGGAAGAAAGATTGTTGGAGACTTGAAAGAACAATGAAGGAGATAAACTAGAAGGGGACAAGGAGGCAAATGTGGTAAGTAAAAAATTTGAAGAGGATCTTTTCTTTTGTCTTTAGAAAGTGTTGATGATTCATGGGTTTTAGATTCTGGTGCTTCATTTCATGCCACACCTCATAGAGATTATTTTATTGATTATGTCCAAGGGCATTTTGGGCTTGTTTATTTCGGGGATAATGAACCCTTTCAAATTGTTGGAAAGGGAAAAGTTAAGATTAAGTTGTAGAATGGGAATCATTGGCAACTACATGAGGTAAGACATGTTCCAAGGCTAAGTAGCAATTTAATTTCAGCAAGCCAACTCGGTGATGAGGGTTGTGTAGTTACTCTTAACGATAAAAATTGGAAGGTTTCAAAAGGTTCCCTTGTAGTAGAAAAAGGTGTGAAAGTAGGCACCTTATATCTTTGTATAGGTAATATTGTTCCTTCTACTTTGATTGTTTCAAAGAAAAATGAATGTTCAGGAACAGTTGCTACAGTTGAGTAGGGAGAAAAAATAGTTGTTGTAGATTCTGATACAGTGTTGTGACATAATATACTTGGGCACATGAGTGAGAAAGGTATGAAAGTACTTCATTCAAAGAAAGTTTTACCAAGTCTAAAATGTGTCACGATGGATTTCTATGAAATTTGTGTGTATGGAAAATAAAAGAGAGTGAGTTTTGTGAAGATTAGGAAGAAAAATAAAAGTGATAAATTGGAGCTTGTGCATATAGATGTATAGGGACTAGCTCAGGTATCTTCCCTTGGTGGATCTCATTATTATGTTAAATTTATTGATGATGCAACTAGAAAAGTATGGATTTATTTTCTTAGACAGAAATCTAATGTATTTCAAAATTTTAAGAAATGAAAATACTTGGTTGAAAATGAGAATGGAAAGAAATTAAAATGTCTCAGATCTGATAATGGTGGTGAGTATTACAATCATGAATTTGAAAATTATTGCTCCACTAATGGTATTTGTAGACAAAAAATTGTTCCAAGGACTCCACAGGAAAATGGAGTGGCTGAACGCATGAATAGGACTATAATGGAGCATGCAAGAAGCATGAGGTTGCATACAAGGTTTTCCTTAAACATGTGGGCAGAGGCTATTAATACTATTGTATATTTGACTAATAGAGATCTCTATACTCCTTTGGGTTGTGGTATTCTAGAGGAAGCATGGACTAATAAGAAGGTGAATTATTCTTTTCTAAAAACCTTTGGTTGTGAAGCATTTTCTCATATAGATTCTAAAAAGAGAACCAAGCTCGAAGCTAAGTCAAAGAAATGTGTATTTGCTAGATATGGCATTAATGAATTTGGTCATAGGCTTTGAGATTTTAAAAATCATAAAATTGTAAGAAGTAGGGATGTCATATTCAATGAGAAAGTGTTGTATAAAGATCTATTGCAGCAACATGAGAAGAAAGAAAATGATTATGTAGTGCTGGATGATACTCCAAAAGCTTATGTTCCAACAATTCCTCATGATTTGCAACAACTGCAACAAAAACGACATTGATTTTGATAAGATATTTTCTCCTATTGTTAAAATGACTACTATTTGCACCATTTTAAGTATTGTGGCTATTGAAGATTTGCTTTTGGAGTAGCTTGATCTTAAAATAGCCTTCCTTCATGGTGATTTGGATGAAGATATATATATTGCTCAACCATAGGAATTTGAGGTCAAAGGTAAAGAGAATTTAGTGTGCAGATTGAAGAAAAGTTTATATGGCTTGAAGCAAGCACCTCAGAAATGGTATCTAAAATTTGACAATTTTATGTATAAGCATGGATATAGTAGGTGTCACTCAAATCATTGTGCTTATTTCAAGAGGTTGGATGATGATAGCTATAGACACTTAAAATTGTCCCTAAACACTATATTAATTAATTTTAATATTGCCCGTGACATTGTAATTAATTATTAATTAATTAATTGTATTGCTCACATTCTTCTACTTATTTAATTAAATCAATTAATTAAATGAGTTCATTCTCTTAAGTATTTAAATCTAATTTAAATACTTCTAGCCTTAATGTGTTAAATTAATTTAACACATAATCCTCCATGTCTCCCCCTTTTTAAATAAATTTAATTTATTTAAACCCTCACATCCTATTAATTCATCTAAATCCATGATTAAATTAAATATCATTTAATTTAATCTTAAGCCTAACCTAGAGCCTAGCCTATGACCATCATTTTCATCCTCTTATGCCTACTTCTTCTCTAATCTCACTTAATCATTCATAATCATCTCCTTAATCCCCCTCATTAGCCTAAGAGTGTGCTCACAAATGTGTGAGATGGCATGCCTACACACTCTTGTCTCTCACTCTTCTTCTCAAGTTTGCTCACACATGTGTGAGCAAACTTTGAATTCTTGACCATTTGCATGGCTTGCATGTCACCTTATGTGGCATCTACATGGATGCCACCTCACCAAGCCCTCCCTCAAGCCTATAAGTAGAGGGCTTGTCTCAAGCATTTTCATCTCCCATTATTGCATTGTTACCATGTCATTTTGAGTTTTGAGTTTTCATGCTTAGAGTTTGCATTGTAGTTTGATTTTCATAGAGATTCCTAGGATCATACTAACAATTTGGTAGCTGATTTAGTTTGATTCATGCATTGTTCATTTAGTTTTCTTCATGCATTTGCATTTCCATTCCATAACTTACATTCTTAGTTAGTTTCTTTTATTGCATATCATCTTCATTATTGAATTCTTTCAAGAATGGCTTTCTCCATAGCCATTTTTTGAAGTGTTCTTCATCCCACATAGCTTAGGATCTTAGTGCATTTTCATTCACATTTGCATAATCGTTCAAGAGATTCATACTTTTGTTGTGTTTGGGAGAGCACACCAAACATACTCACCATCTTAACACACCAAAAAGGCCTCTTATGGGTGCCTTTGTTGAGTTGTAGAGGTGGCTGGAAGATTGGGTTTGTTAGCTGCTTAGGGTTGCAAAACCCAAGAAAGCATTAGTTAATGTTTGTTCTTTTCATTTTGATGAATCTTTGATGCAATTTCAAGATTTTTAGCTAATGTTTGTTTGTTAACCCATGCTCTTAACAACTCACATTTTCTAGCACACAATAGCTACATTATTTTATGTTTATATGTTGATGATATGCCTATAGCTATGCCTAACATTGATCACATTAAGGAGTTAAAGGAATAGTTAGCACATTCATTTTCTAGGAAGGATTTGGGGGTAGCAAAACAAATCCTTAGTATGAAGATTTGTAGAGATATGAAGAACGAGAAATTGACATTATCTCAGGTTGCTTATATTGAGAAGGTGTTGCAACGTTTCTCTATGGATAATATTGAAGCTATTAGCACACCTTTACCTGGTTATTTGAAGTTGACTAAGGAGATGTATCCCAAGACATAAGAAGAGGAGTACAAGATGTCTAAGGTACCTTATGCTTCATCTGTAGGAAGCTTGATATATGTTATGGTATGCATAAGGCTAGATATTGCACATGTAGTGGGATTTGTTAGCAAGTACATGAGTCATCCAGGGCTTGAGCATTAGAATTTAGTTAAATGGATTCTTAGATATTTCAAAGGAACATACAATAAGTTTTTACACTTTGAAGGCTCTAATATTGATTTACAGGGCTATATTTACTCAGATTTGGCAAGGGATATTGATACCAGGCGGAGTACTATAGGTCATGTATTTACTATTGGTGGGGCAACTGTGAGCTGGGTTTCTAGGTTACATAAGGTTAATGCTTTATCCACTATAGAGGCAGAGTATGTTGATACTATAGAGGTAGCTAAGGAGATGATATGGTTTTAGATCTTTTTACCCTCAGAAGGATAATTAGTTGTTTACTAATAGTCAAAGTGTCATTCATCTTGCAAAGAATTTACCTCTACATTCAAAGACAAAACACATACAATTGTGGTACCATTTCATTCGGTCAATTTTGGATGATGGACAATTAAAGCTAGAGAAGATAAATACCAATGATAATCTAGCAAATATGTTTATTAAGGTTGTGATAAGGGAGAAGTTGAATTCCTCTTTAGCTTCAGTTGGTCTTCTCGACTAAAAAAAATAAAAGAAGAGTAGAGTCCAATGTGGTTTGATATTTTAGTGGGAGCTACAAGTTTGGTAGTACTATGATCAGTCTCCAAGTGGGAGGTTATTATTGTGAAGTTTGACTAGTCTCCAAGTGGGAGATTGTTGTGATGTGGGTTCTAATCAGACTTAGAGGTTTATTTGGTGTGATTTCCCTCTAGATTACTTCTATAGGGGTTTGGGAGCAGTGCCCCAGGTGTGCTCCCTATCGTAATACACGGTCGGATTGAGAGGCAATGGCCCCATGGGGGTTTTGGGGGACAACGCCCCCGAAGCCAAAAATGCCCTTATATTGCAAAAGGTGTCAACTAATATTTTTCTATTATTCTAGCCCTAATTTTATAAATGGCAAAAGCTTGTATAAAAAGGCTTAGGGTTAGGGATTTCATTATGAATGGTGATATTGTAGCTTCTTGTGGTTGTATTGAGTTGTAAGGGATTACGAATTATAATCAGGTTGTAATCACTGGATAATAATAATATTGGACTTGTTGTTGGTGGACATAACCTAGGGATTGGATGAACCATGTTCAATCTTGGTGTCTTGTGTTCTCTTTTATGTGATCTACTATTTTCTAGTATTGGTTATATCTGCATGTAACTATTAATTCTATCTAATGTTAATCCTAACAAATTCCTTATGAATTTTTGTTTGAACATGCACTATCAAGGGAGTATTTTAGAGTTTTTGGAAGAAACTATTATATCAAGAGAGATGATGGCATTGGTAAGTTTCATTCAAGAAGTGATCAAGGTATGTTCCTTGGTTATTCATTGAAAAGAAAAGCTTATAGATTTTTTAATCAAAGGACTAAGACTATTATTGGGAGTGCAAATGTGAAAGTGGGTGAGAAGTTTGGAATTCAAGAAATAATACTTGATTCTAATTCTAATAAAGAATCCAATCCTAAGGATAGCCAAGAAAATATTGAATTATTTTATGAAACTGGCAATGACTTGTAGAATGAGATCCAAGTTATGGAACAGAGAGAGGAACCAAGAGCTAAACCTAGAGCAGAAGTAAGAGTTGAGATAGTGACACCAAATAAGAATTTGACAAAGAATCACCCTACTAATTAGATTATTGGAAGAAAGTACAAAAGGAGTTATGATGAGAAACAAAGTACATGAAGAGTTGTGTCTGATTTCTCAAGTTGAACTTAAAAACATAGATGAAGCTAGAAAAGATAACTTTTGGATACAAGCTATGAGAGAGGAGTTAGATTAGACTGAAAAGAATGATACATGAGAATTAGTTACCAAAACTAAGGACAAGAACATTATAGGAACTAAATGTATTTTCAGAAATAAAATAAATGAACAAGGTGAGGTTGTGAGAAAGAAAGATAGACTAGTATACAAAGGATACTCAAATCAAGAAGGTATAGATTATGAAGAGACATTTTACTTTTTTCCAAAATTGAAGTAGTAAGAATGATTTTGGCTTATGCAACTAATAAAAAATTTAAAGTGTATTAGATGGATGTGAAATTAGCATTTCTGAATGGAGAACTTGAAGAAGTATATATTGAGAAGCCTAAAAGATTTGCTTGATAGAAAAAGGAAATATGGTATGCAAGTTGAAGAAAAAAAAGTATGGTTTGAAGCAAGAACCTAGATCTTGTTATACAAGGTTGGATAAATACTTCAAAAAATTGGGATTTGCTAAAGATACTCTAGATAGTAACTTTTATTTGAAAGTAATAGAGAATGGTTTGTTGATTATTAAAGTATTTTTGGATGATATAATATTTGGAGGAAATGATGAAACAAGTGAAGCATTTTCTAATGAGATAAAGAAGGAATTTGAGATGAACATGATTGGTGAGATGAAGTACTTCTTAGGTTTGTAGATTATGCAGAATAATGAATGTATTTTAATTTATCAAATTAAGTATTTAAAAGACTTATTAAAAAGGTTTTGTTAAGAAAGTTGTAAGCCTATTGGTACACCTACAGTAATTTATCATAAGTTATCTAGTAAAGATGAGACACCTACTATTGAGAAAAAGAAGTACATATCCATTATTGGAGGTTTACAATATTTGACTCATACAAGACTAGACATAGCTATTGCAGTTGCCATTGTTGCAAGATTTCAAGATGATCCTAAGGAAGCACACTATGTAGCAGTAAAAAGAATTTTTTAGATATTTGAAGGGTACACCTAATTTTGGGTTGCAGTATGATAGATCAAATGGCTTTACTCTATGTGCATATATTGATGTAGATTGGATAGGAAATATGGATGACAAAAAGAGTATAAGTGGTGGAGCAGTTTTCCTAGGAGGAAAATTGGTTTATTAGCTAGGAAAGAAATATGACTATATTTCATAGAGAAAAATAGAACCAAAATATGTAGCAACAACAAACAATTGTAGTCACGTCGTGTGGATGAAATAGATGTTGAAGGATATTGGAGTGGAGTATTAAAAATCTGTTGTCATACATTGTGTTTGTTGGAAATATAAGATGAGTAACTAAGAGGGATGAATTAGTTACCACTAAAATAATTCCAAATCCCTTAGATGTCATTAAAAACTTTGTATTAACTCAAATCCTTGCATAGCTCGGTTAGAACTAGATGTTCAATGTAACTCTGTTAACAAAGCAATCGTTAGCTATTAATGTGTATTAACCTTTAGTAACCTAGTTGCAAAAAGATAAAGCAGTAAGAAAATAACATGAACACATGAAACACCAAGATTTAATGTGGAAACCCAATTTGGAAAAACCACCAATGCAATTAGTTACAAATTTTCACTCTTCTGAAGTGAGCCCTGTTGGGAGCCAACCCTATTAAAGGTTACAAAACACACTGTTAAGTGTGACCCTGTTAAAGGATTTGAATCACCCTATTAGGAGTGGTCTTGTTAGAGGTCTTAAGACACTTCAATCTAGAAATTCCACCTTGTTAGAGGATTTACAAAAATGATTGTTCAATCAACTCTCTTAAGAGATTTCTTCACTACTACAATTGTTAGAGCATAACAATGATTGGCTTGATTAATGAAGCAACTAATTTGTATATTAAGATCATTGTTCTATCTTATCCTCTAGATCCTTCTTGATTAGAATATTCTTTATAGCTCCTTGGATGTTCTGCCCTTAATCAAATATCCTTCTTTATTTCCAACTTATCATCTTCTACAACTCCATATTTCAATCAAAAACTTGACCTTTCATATATATGAAACCTAACGTAAAGTCATCTTGAACACCCTTAAAAACAAACAATTAACAACCACTTAGTCAACTTGCATAAATATAATAATAAACAAAACTATATTGTAGCAAGTCGACCGATACTAAAATCAAGTCACTCAGTTACCACTGAGTTCCTTGGTAACTAACTCGAATCAGTTTACATTGAACCCCTTTGGTAACCAACCTAGCTTGATTTACATAGGAATCCTTTAATGATCGACCTAGCTAAGTTTACACTTAATCACTAAACTTGGCTTATTTTGAACTTCTACTTGGTTGATACTGAGTGTTTTGAGCTTGGTTACTACTAGTAGTTCTTTATTAGAATGTAGCATTTGTGTAACATCAATGACAATATACAATTGAATAATTCTTTTCAACAATCTCCCTCTTTGGAATTGATGGCAACACAAAATTTCATAAGAAAAAAAAAATTTAGAGCAATTAGAATGATTTGTAAGAATTTATAATATCCTTAGTTTCATTCTGATTCTTCATCCATGAAAACTAACTCTAAGATTCTCCCTCTAACATCTTATCTTTAGACTCCATCTAATCAAGCTCTCCCTCTTGCTGATATACAAGTTTCTTCCTCTGATTCATGAAATCAATCAAACTCACCCTCAATTCTTTTGATATGAACATGACATATTCAATATCTCTCTATTTGACATCAAATGCCAAAGACTTTATAAAATGAAATTATAATGTACTTGATGTATTGATTCATATGCAATGAGGTCTGACTTCTTTGCATCAATTTGATAGATCTTCAATGTAGTTAGGTTAATGCATCACTAATATGTACTATAATGAGAATCAAATATGGGAATGACCTCTAGCTTTCCTCTAAGATATAAAAAAGCATCCTCAAGTAATGGCTTGGTAAAAATTTTAGTAACCTACTCCTTTGTGTTTACATATTACAATCAAACCTCTTTATCTTGAACTAATTATCTCATTAAATGATACTTGATTGCAATGTGTTTTGTATTAGAATGCATCACTAGATTTTTGGATATATTGATTGCACTTGTGTTATCATAGTAGATAACCACTAGGTCCTTGATTTCTTCCTTTATTCCTCACAATAGTTGCTTGATCTAGACTATGTTGGAACAATTAACTACTACAGCAACAAATTTTGCCTCTGCTTTAGACTGAGAGATGCAATTTTATTTCTTACTATTCCATGACACTAGCCTCTTTCTAAGAAAGAATGCTCCTCCACAGGTGATTTTTCTGTCATCAATGCTTCCAGATCAATCTGCATTAGTAAAGACTTTCAACTCAAGGTTTTCTGCTTTCTTGTACCACAGACCATAGTCTTGAGTGCCTTTTAGATATCTTATAATTCTTTTGACTTCCATCATATGATTTTCTCTAGGATTTGTAGAAAACCTTTCAACTATACCAACTACTAATGCAATATTAGATCTTGTGTGAACAACATATTGAAGTTTCCCAATCATACATCTTTAGGTAGTCTGGTTTACCTCTTTTGAATCATTAGCCTTAGAAAATTTGTGTCCAGTACACATAGGTGTTTCAACTAGTTTGGAATATACTATTCCAATGGTCTTCAATATCTCCTCTATCTGCAACTTGGCCTCCTCTATCTGAGACTTGATTAGAACTATTTCTAACTCGGGTTGCATTATAGACTCGACTTCCTCTATCTAAGAGAGAAAACATGTAAAAAAAATAATACATTTTATCAGATTTCTAGTTCCAATTAGGTGTCATTTTTCATCCATTAGTCTGGCCTTCCCATTCATGAATTCTACCTTGTATCCAATGTTGTTCATTTGTGTCACACTTAGAAGATTGTGTCTTAGTCCTTCAACCCAGTAAGCATTCTCATGTTTGAGTTCATTGGTTAATGCAATGCATCCTTTTCCCTTTACATAACATGGTTCATTTTTTCCAAATTTAACACATCCACCATCATAGTGCTCCAAGCATTCAAACTTAGTTTTATCACCAGTCATGTGATGAGAACATCCAATATCTATTATACATGTGTCATTTTTGCTAACATGATAAATAAGTGCCATTTTTTCATCATCCTCATCATCTAACTCATCTTTAATAGAAATGTATACCATTTCATCTCCATCATCACTATCAGAATCTTTAGCAATATAACAAGATTTCTTACCATTATTGTCGTAGTCTTTATAGCTCTTTAAATCTTTCTTTCCTTTGAACTTGTTGAATTTTTTATCATCGTTGTTTTCTTTGTTTGGACACCTTGCAGCAATGTGACCAACTTCTCAACAAGTGAAACAAATCAATGAAATTTTTCCTTTATATTTACCTTTTTTTTTTGGTAATCTACTTGGAAGTAGGACTTCAATAGCTTCAAGGTCATCATCTAATTCTTCTTCTTCACTATCAGACTATTTTCCTTTTGAGTTTCCTCCCTTTCTACCGATAGTTAGTTTTTCTTTGAATGATGATTCTATGTTGCAAGATCTAGGAAGATAGTTATAAAAGTTATCCAACTCAAAATTTGTTAATCTTTCTATTGGGACTCAAAATTGAAGCCTTGAGTTTGAGTACCATTAAAAATTGAGTCAAATTGAGCCCCTATAAGAGTTTTTCATGCACATGTACTTAGCTGTCATTTTGAGTCCTATGATTTGTTTCATGAGTTTAAAACCTTTCATTCACTATATGCATGTGTTCCATAATGATAATTTTTATTCTGAGTCATTTTGTGAAGTGTCTTTTTAAGCATTGCTCAAATTTGCATTTTTGCCTAAGTGTCAAACAACAACAAGAAGCCTAGTTTGCAATTAAATATCTTGCACCCAATTAAGTTTCATGACTCGCCACTTTGGGAGTGTTTAATAAGGATATCAATGAACTTATGTGTCATATCTCAAATAATTTCAATATTTCTTTACTAGGTTTTGAATCCCTCAAAGTTGGTCGTATATTGTTGTCACGCTAATGCATATTGCTTAGAATTTTGGGTAGCCCTATTTGACCAATTATAACTTTGACCCAATTGATAATAATAATAATAAATCCTTTTGCATTATATTCTCAAGGTTAGAGACATGCCATGTTCTAAATTTGAGCCTATGACAAATCGGTTTGACTAGTTTTCAAACGTGATTCCAAATACAATTTTTGAAGTTTTATTGGTGTTCAAATGTGTTGATAGATCGGTAGCCTTGTTTGGAATGACATAACTTTGAATCTGTGATAGTTTGAGCCAAATGGATTGTATCACTATGTTATACTCTAAAAATACTTCAAGTATGCCAATTTTCAAGTCTTGACCAATTCATTTGCACACTTTCCCAGGTCTATTCCATTTGTGAAAATCAATGTTTTGCTAGTGTTCCCAGTTCTACAATTCCTAGTACCCAACTTTGCACACTTGCAAAATTATCCTAGTTATTCATCATGAGCCCAAATGACATATTCATACTCTCCACATGATAGTAAACTAATGCCCCATTTTGCATGCCTTCAAGTGATCATTTGACTTATTTTCAAAGCCAAAACCAAATGCAGTTTATTGTATTCTGACATGTTTAATTGCAAGCAGTTTGAAAAGTGCAACTTCATCAGTTAATGAATTTTGATTGAGTGATCGTCGTGAAGTGATATTTTTCATAGTAAAAGAGTGTAAACAAGAGATTATGTCAGGTTCCAAGGATATGTCAGGTGTTTCAGTCAGTTTTAAAGCCAATTTCAGAAGCTTCTTAGCAGAAAATCATAGGTTTGAAAAAAGGGGTAAAATGAGTTTTTAAGTGATGTAGCAATAATTGAATTTGAATAAAATCAGTGTCATATGATTAATTGATCAGTTCAAAGGGTCAGGTGTTTCAGTTTGAAATTTTTTTAGCCAAACCTACTTTGAGGCCCAATTATTTTCATCAGACTGGTAGGACATTAAGAATTGAAGATGTTTTAAAAGAATGGTTATAGGGGCTACTATCATTATAAGATCTCGATGTATGCATATTTTCATTTGAAATCAAATGTGTGTGTACTTTGAAACTCATAATGAACAAAGGAACAATAAATCAAATATATCAGTGGGCATTAAGGCCAACACCTACTAAAGCACAGTTCAAATGTGATTGTGTAAAAGAAAATGTTATTTAATGTTTTCCTCAAAGGTGATGTGTTGCATTCCATGGATGGGATTGAACTTGAAGAGTTAAAGGAAAAATGCATATCCTAACAACTGTAATCCAAGTTAAGGGGCCTTTGTGATTAGGACCTCCCACCAATCTACTCATGTGTAACACACACACACACACACACACACACTTTTTTTTTTCATTTATTTATTTATTTATTTATTTATTTATTTATTTAGTTATTTATTTATTTATTTATTTATTTATTTATCGGTTTGCCCTCATCTTTGTCTTTGTGAAACTCAAGGTGTGAGCATTTGGTATAAGTTTTTGACTTCCCATTAATGCATAGTTAGTAAGTTCAAAAGTGTATCCATACGTATCCAAGTATGTTCTAGATGAATATCCTCAATTGAGTGAGCATACTTAGAACACACTAACATCCATGACATCTCCATCCATGCAATGGTTGAAGTACTAGTAAATGAGGAAAGGAAATAGTTGTGAGAAATGGCAACTTGGAGAGCTCATGTCATCTTTTGGGAATAAAAGATGATGATCTTTTGTGGCATCAAGCCATGAATCATGTAGCTCCAACCATGAACTCCTAATCTTGGTGATGTTGATCCAACACTGACCAATGATGAATCCAAGTAATGGTTTCTAATTTCAAATTGGGTCCCCTTAATTTATCTCACACTATGAGGAGGAAAGTTGCATTAACAAATCAATGAATGAGGAGAGTTCTTGTGTACATTTGTAGTAGTCTAGTCCCATTATGTTCCCACTTACATGTTTTATGACTACCTACCCTTGATAAGAGGATATAATGGGGATAAGTTGACTAACCTAATGAAATGAGATTCTATGACAATGAAAATATGTGAATGATGCATGGAAAGATGTTTTGACCATAGAATGGGGATTCTATGTGATGTATGTCTGAAGGAGTCTAACACATATGGAGGAAGCATTGGTTACTGTAGGGAATGAGAAGGTGGGTTTCTTCGGTAGGATGGGAAGAGTAATAAAAGGAAAGGAAAAGAGTGATGTGGAGCAATTATTTTCTAGGCTCTGACACCAAAGATAATTTGGCCATTATGAATGGGCTTCTTACCTACTAGAACTTAGCTGATATAGACCAAGTGCTCAATGATTTTGAAGGGTTTTTAGCATGCCATGAACAAGCATGATTCAATGAGAAATTCAAATGAATATTACATGAATTTTGAAACATTTTCCTTCTATAATTAAAATGCCAACATGTGTGAAGGTATAGATTAAAACTGGATATGATTGAATCCTTTTGTTAGTTTAAAATGGACTTATCCCAAGCCTATGAGTGATGGGTATAGACAAAAGTTAAAAGCCTTGTGGTCTTTTCCAATCTATAGATAAGTTGTGTTGAATCCTTGAAAGGATGTATGAAGATGCATGGTTTCAAAGATAAATGTGTGTGATTTGATTGCTAGTGGTAAAAGGCAAATGGCAGGGGTCTGTGCATAATGTAAAAAATAGGTAGCAATATTTATTCCATATTTAGTAGGTGAGAGGCCTTTTTGATATTTATATACCCAATAATTCAACATATAGAATGTCTTAAAGACACAACCCTTTTGGAGATTCAATGCATGCATGTAGGAACCATAGCCAACTAGTGAGTAAGGTAAGTACAATTTGAACCAAGTTGCAAGTGACAGTGTGATGATGTCAGTATTGACATGGATGAATTAGAACTCGATACATAGTAGCCTAAGAACTAGTGATAGAATGCCAAGAGGCATGGATTTTGAGGCATATAGGAAAATGAGTAGCTTCCAGGTAGTACATATTCTAAGGCAAGCCCTATGGTCATGTAATTGGTAGTCAAGCAGGCGATTAACTGCAAGAGGTACCAACTGCATGATTGGTGACTAATTGCATGGTTGGTGGTATTAATACTAGCAATTCTAACCATGCAACTAATCACTAGTGTTCAGTTGCATGGTCATTGCAATTAAGGTGCAGTTGAGGTTTGAGGCCACAAAAGTGCAAGAGCACTACACGTGTCATTGGGCCCCGTGAGCAGATGAGGTGGAAGATTCTGTTGAATAAAATGGAAATAGATGGTGATGATGTGGTGGAGGTGCCAAGTTGATGATGACATCATTGGTGACTGAGTAGATGTCATCCAATTAGGTAGCACCACATGGCAAGGCCTAGTCAACCAGGTTTGACCCAGATTGGAAAATGGGGAGAAATTTCAAATTTCCAAAAAATATTTTTTTATCCATTTTCATGAGTTTGAAAGTATAAAAATTTTAAATCAAAACTGTTATTTCATATAATTTCAACTTTAGCATAAATTTAAATTTTTGCAAGAAATTAAGGCCTGTAAACCTATTTGAACCTACAACTTTAAATGGTTGTCCTAGTGAATTTTTTGAGGCCAACATAGGCTTATCATATATCATCATAAAGCTCTCAATGTCTAATTTCTAGATATGTTATTAGATTATACACACGTGTCAGTGGTAAGTAGTAGTGATCAATTTTTTCTGAGGTTCTCTTTTTCAACTGCATTTTGATGTAGGCAGTTCAGATTCAATTTGTGGCTAAATGGTGAAGTGGGTATGCGCCAAATTTGGAGAGATTCATCCTAGCAGTGTTATTATGCCTTCAAATAAGTTTACTAGGGGTTTTGGAAAATTTTGTAAACAAATTGGATATTTTATCAGAAAGGGGCATTTCCATCATTTAGGGAGATATTTTTAGAGTTTGCAATTCAAAATGATGGGATTTGATCTAGTTTTAAGTTGTAGAGAGAAGAGAGAGGCTTGGCTTCAAAATATGGAAGAAACTCAAGTGGACAAATGGCATCATCAGATCAAATATGGGATTCTTTCCTCGTCTATATCTTTCTTTCTTCTCTCATTGTACAGGGTTTGTTCTAGACTTTTGGAAAAGTCTCCATAGTTGTGATACCACCATTCTTCAGAATTTTCTCTGCTATGAACAACATTGTAATTTCTTTGAGCATTAGATAATACAGTCATCTGTTGTGTATTTTATGGGTTATTCCATACTCTTAATATATTTTGTTTCAAGGAAATGAATACAAAGCCTCTTGTTGAAAGTTTCAACTTGAATCTTGTCCCCTTTCTATGGGTTTGTGATTTTCTATGAAATATGAAAAAAGAGCATATTTTCTAGTTGCAACTTGGTTTGAAGTTGTATGTCATTATATATTTTGTTGTTGGGTCAAGGATTTGAGTAAATACTTAATTTTCATTGATAGAATTGTAGGGTTCATAAAAGGATTTGGTAAGAATGAGTTCCATTTTGAAGATTGATGTATGTTTACAAAGTGAATGGATAGATCACAATAATAGGTATATGTTTTAACTTGTTTTATGCCCAATAGATAAGGGATTGATGAGCTAGGAGATTGCATATTTCTTTTTGTTGCATATGTAAGTATGTTGATTTTAAATTAATATCAATTATCCATTTTCCCTTTATGTTTGGGAGTTGAAAGGATGCCCTCACTCAGCCTATGGATTTCATAGGTTTTGTAACTTATTACTACATACCTCTGTTATTGCATAACTATAGGAGAAATAAGTGTTTTAATATGCTTTATCTAGATTAAGATGTATGCTTTGGCAACTAGTACCATATGAGTGAATCTAAAGGTCTACTCGCATAGGTTTTGCAGAGTCTGAAGTAGAAGAAGTTCAACCTTATAGTTGGCTCGGGTTCTTGACAAATTGTGTTTATCATAGGAGATAGCTTCCCTTAGATGCAATCTTTTCTTGTCTACCTAGTAGTTAAAATCACTATTTAATTAGGAGCGAACACTTTCTACTAGTGTATCCGAAATTATATCATTTTTGGGATCACATCTCATATCTTGAATAGTTGAAACTCTAATTGCATAAATAGTAAGAAGATTTTTTAATTCCTTGTTGACTAATATTACCATCTATTATTCCTCATGCAACTCTGATTACACTTATGCTTGCTTTGATTCTTTCACTGTATTTAGCAATGTTTCATATTCTCTCATTTTCATCCGATCAAACTAGCCTCTTAAAATTATTCCTTAGGATCTTTTCACATTGTCATCTCATGCATAGATATTTTCCAATTTTTTCCACATATCCAAGGTAGTAGGGCGGTCTTTGAATTCATTAAATTCAAAATAGTTGAGAGAGGTAGCAATGTTAATCATCATTGTGTTGTGATTCTATTTATCTACCATCCCATCCATGGTCAAAGGATTAGGAGGTGCCACATATTGGTTCTCCAAAAAGCTTAGGCCTATATCTCCAATGGTTCCCAAATACATCTTCATGCTTTGAATTTTTCTCTACTCAACTTAGGAATCTCTCTTCTGTAAGACATCTTGATCTTTACCATAAGTCCTTGAAACCTTTTATGCAAGCACCAATAGCTCTGATACCAATTGTTGGAATTTTAAGAGGAGTAACTGAGAGGGGAGGGGTGAATCACTTACCACTAAAATAATTCCAAATCCCTTAGATGTCAATAAAAACTTCTTATTAACTCAAAAGCATTGCACAGCTCAGTTAGAATTAGATATTCATTGTAACTTGGTTAAAAAAGCAATCTTAAGATATTATTATGTATTAACCTTTAGTAACCTAGTTACAGAAAGATAAAGTAGTAAGAAAATAACATGAACACATGATACACCAAGATTTAATGTGGAAACTCAATTTGGGAAAACCACCAATGCAACTAGTTACAACTTTTCACCCTTCTGAAGTGAGCCCTATTAGGAGCCAACCCTATTAAAGGTTACAAAATACACTATTTGGTGTAACCCTGTTAAAGGATTTGAATCACCTTTTTAGGAGTGGCCTTGTTAGAGGTCTTAACACACTTTAATCTAGAAATGCCACCTTGTTAGAGGATTTACAAAAATGATTGTTAAGTCATCTCTGTTAAGAGATTTCTTCACTGTTATAATTGTTAGAGAGAACAATTATTGACCTCATTAATGAAGCAACTAATTTGCAGATTAAGATCATTATTCTAGCTTATCTTTTGGATCCTTCCTGATCAAAATATTCTTGCAGCTCCTTAGATATTCCTCCCTTAATCAAATATCCTTCTTTATTTGCATCTTATCTTCTTCCACAACTCCATATTTCAATCCATAACTTGACCTTTCATATATATGAAACCCAATTTCAAGTTAGCTTGAATACCCTTATAAACAAATAATTAACATCCACCATGTCAGCTTGCATAAATAAAATAATAATAATAACTATTTTATTGCAAGCTAGCTAATACTAAAACTAAGTCACTTGGTTACCACCGAGTTCCTTGGTAACAGACCTAAATCAGTTTAAATTGAACCCCTTTGCCAATTGCCTTGACTCAATTTACATAGGACTCATTCAATGACTAACCTAGCTCAATTTATACTTGATCACTAAACTTGTCCTACTCTAAACCTTCTCGACTGACACTACAATCTTCTAAGCTCGATTACTACTAGCAATGCTCTATTAGAATGTAACATTTGTGTAGCATCAATAACAATATACAATTGAATAATTTTTTTCAAAAATGATAACACAAGTATAGTAAGTGTGTCTAAAATATTTTATAACATTCTAAGACAAAGTATATATATTTAGTATCATGTTTTGAGAGAGAAGGTCGCAGAGAAAGAGATCAAACTAGAATATATAAGTACAAAGGAGTAGATTGCATATATTTTTACAAATCCTCTACCTAAGGATACATTTGAGTAGTTGCATGGTATTCTTGGGGTTATTCCCCTTCCTACTTTAAAGTAGATGATGCAGAGATCACATTATTCCAATGGTACAGAGCATTATTGTTTATCTGGACTAAATGTTGATGCTTCCTTTATGAGGGAGTATCTATAATTGAGAAGAGTCGGGAATGACTCTTGGTAGCTAGTATGAAACATTATCTTTGGAAACTTAAGTTGATTGAAGATATATAGTAGAAAATTGAAATAATGATGACTTTGTCATTGATGTCAATGGGGAGAAAAAGTTTGAATTTTTTTTTCCTAAGAATGGGGAAAGTAGTATCTCCTGTGAATGGGAGAGATTTATTCATGAGATAGAGAGTATTTATGTCAATAAGGGAAGTATATCAATATGGGGAAATAACACTGGTGAAGATTTGATTGATGAAGAGGATTTTAAAAATGAGAGTAGTAGAAGCAACAAAATTGTATTTGGTATTCATGGAACTTAGATGTTTTTCATCTATGTTGCCATCAATACAAAATGGGGATATTTTTAGCATAAATGTTAATGATATTCCTATGGGGAGTATGTTGAAAATAGATTAATATAAGTATGAGATTGTAATGTTTCAATCATTGTTTTTTTATTGATGTCAAACCTACTACTTGTTGGTAAGACAACTACCTAGTTGATTTGAGTACTATCATTTGTTTGATTGATGAAGAGGATTTGATCAAATGTGATAACAAGAACACCTAGAGGAAAGGTTGAGTTATGATATGTAAAAGGAGTACAAATATTAGTTAATACAATGATGATATAGTGTATTGATTATCAACTTAAGGCTGCAAAGGATAGATACATTAATTAAATCTAGAAGAACAAGCAAGAAGAATTGAGTTTGCCAGGCTTGACCGAGTGGATAGCAGGTGTGAAGCAAAGTTAATACAAGCCAAGTAGAAAATCAGTTGGAGCCAACTAAAGTGAATTTTTAGTGTATGTAGAGTGAACTTAGTGTAAGTTGAGTAAAGTTTAGTTAATGCTGAGCACCGATAAACTTTAGTGCTTGTCAAGTTATCTAGTGGATGACAAGTGGAAGAATGGTATGGAAGCCAAGTGACAACATATTGATGTCGAGTGCCAATATTCATGTCAAATTGTAGATTTGATGAATCTAAGATAAGTATTTTGTTTTCTTGAATTATGTGAAGCATGTGGAAGATAACTATGATGTGTCAATGGTACAGAATCCAAGGTACACCATTTTTTAGGTGAATTCAATGAGGATTCAAGGGAGAAGTTTCTAGAGGAACCAATTGGAAAAGTGAGTAGATTCATTGTACCCTACCTGATCCTACCTAACCCTAAAATGGACCATTGAGGTTGAATGGAAAAAGATCTAAAATATGTATTTATAGAGATATTTGGTTAGAAGAAAAGGTTGTCATGTGCAAGAACCTAAGGAAGATAAGAGGTCTAGGGTATTGCTTCATTTAGTGGCCGAATGGAAGAGACTAATATTAGCATGTAAAGAAAGAAGGATTAAGATTATAGATGCTTGAAGGGTAAACAAGCTATCAGAGGTGAAGTGCATGAAAGCCAAGTAGAATGGAGAATTGAAATAGAGATCTATAATCTACAAGTGAGTTGTAATTTGTTATCAGAACAAGCCTTACTGTTACTTTCTAAGAATTGTATCAATCTAAGTAAATCCTTTGGATTAAGGTTTACCTAACACTCATTTGTAAATCATTTAATCAGGTGACATTCCAAGTGAATGATCTAAAGTCTTCTAACAAGGCTCACTCCTAATAGGGTGATTGAAATCCTCTAACCAAGTCTTATTTAACAGTGTGTATTGTAACCTTTAACAAGGTTGGCCTTTCACAAGGCATCAATTTAGAAGAGTGAGAATTAGTAGCATGTTACTAGTGGTTTTTCCCAAATTGGATTTCCATGAAAAATCATTGTATCAAATGTGTTATTGAATCTGTTATGTTTCATGCTTAGATGTTTGCAAAGTTGATTTGACAGTAACCTACAAGTTTAAGTATTGTATGATCTAATGGGTGTGTGCATGAAAATGTTTTATGGATATGAGTTCGCTAAGTTGTGAAAAGTTTTATTTGTACATCTAGACCTCGGATAACTAATTCACCCCCTGCCCCCAAGTTATTCTAAACAATCCCAACAATTGGTATCAGAGTCATCTGCTTAAGAGGACTAGTTTGAAGTTACTAGAAGCAAAAGATCAAGATGTCAAAAAGAGAGGTACTTAAGCTTAATAAGAACAACTTCCCTACATGGAAAAGTCTGATGAAGCTAAACCTAGGAGGTCTTGGAGACTATGCACAATCTACCATCACCACTGAGCATGTCCATCTTGTTGGACCCCCAACTTCTGATGACTTGAAAAAGAAGAAAGAGCATAACCAAGAAATGTTCGAGATTGCCTCTATCCAAAGTTATTCTAAGTTCAATGATATCAAGGGTTGTGATAGTGCAAAGAAGATGAGGGATTCTCTTCACACCATTTACAGAGGAGACATAAATGTTTTGAGAGCCAAATCTAAAAGTCTTAGAGGTAAGTTTGATGATAAGAGAATGGAAGAAGGTGAGAATGTTGCTCAATGTTTCTCTAGAATAAAAGATGTTAATGTTATAAGAGGAGATACTAGTACTATAAATGATGATATTGTATTAAGAAAATTATTGAGAACATTAATGCCCATCTATGCTATTAGATTTTTTTCCATACGAGAATTGAGATGTATGCCAAGTTCTAATCTAACTCTAGAATGTTTGGTAGGTAGGCTCACTGCCTTTTAGCTATCTAATTTTGATAATTTTAAACTTGACAATGTTGAATCTACTTTCAAAAATTTAGCTGTCATTGAAGGTTCACCTAAAAAGAAGAAGAAAAAGGTAAAATATGTTTCTAGTGATAGTGACATAGATGAGGAGGATGTAGAATAGCTTGAAGCACTATTGGCAAGGAGATTTCATAGAGGTAAAGGAAAATTTAATAGTAAGTTTCCTATCATGTGTTTCAATTGCAATGAGGCTGGTCATATTGATGCCAGATGTCTAGAGAAGAATAACTATAGGAGTAGTGACAAGTATAGAGGAAAAAGAGATGAGGACAGCAAAGATTACAAAGACAAAGGCAAGAAGTCTTGCTACATTGTTGAAGAGGAAACCAAAGATGGATCTGATGATCATGATGATAAAGTGGTGCATGTTGCAATGAAGGATGAATCTAATGAGGATGAGGCAACTGCACTTGTGTCTTGTGTGAACAAGAATGATAGATGGATAATTGACAATGAATGTTCACATCACATGACTGGAGATAAAAGTAAGTTCATTACCTTGAATTATTATAATAGAAATAGTGTAAGGTTTGGTAATGATGCACCCTATCTAATAAAAGAAAAAGGTTCTATAAAACTCAATTTTATGTGATAATGCTTATTATGTTGAAGGACTTAATTATAATTTGTTGAGTGTGTCACAAATAAATAGTTTAGGTTGCAAGGTTGAGTTTGAGAACAAGATAGCAAAGATATATGATACTAATGGGAAACTAATTAGGAATGGTGATCAAACTAGAGGTAATCTATTCTACCTAAATATGGATAATGCTACTTGTCTTGTTCTAGAATTTAATGATGTGCATTTATGGAAAAAGAGGTTATGCTATGTTAATTTTGATATATTGGTTAGTATCAATAACATGAAGAGAGTCAATGGTTTTCCTAAACTAAAGAAGCTAGATAATACAATTTGCAAACAATGTCAGTTAGGTAAAATGAGAATTTCTAGTTTCAAAAGTAAGACTCATACCTCTAAAAAAAATTGGAAATTATTCATACTAACTTATGTGCACCAACTGATGTGCAAAGCTATAAAGGTGATAAGTACATTATGCTATTTGTTGATGATTATTCTAGGATGATGATAGTTATGTTTCTGAGACAGAAATCTTATGCTTTCCAAATGTTTAAGTGGTACTTATCTAGAGTTGAGAAGGAAATAGGTAAAATCCTAAAATGTTTGAGATCTAATAGAGAAGGAGAATTTGCATCAAATGAGTTTGAGATGCTCTATAATAACAGAGGAATCAAAAGACAAACATCTACACTTAGGACCCCTCCAAAAAATGGAATTGTTGAAAGGAGGAAAAAATTTGTAATGGACTATATTAGGACACTCATGATGGAGAAGAGTGTTTCTTTGAAATACTAGAGAGAGGATGTAAGTACAGTTGTATATACCTTGAACCATGTGCAAGTCAAAAAAGGTACTCATTCAGCACCTTTTGAATTATGGTATAGATACTTTCCCAATGTAAAATATTTTAAGGTATTTGGAAGCAAGTGCTATATTCTTAATTATTTCAAAAATAGAAAATTAGATGTTAAAAGTGAAGAAGTTATATTCCTTGGCTATTCCACAAGAAGTAAAGCTTATAAGTGTTTAAATACTAACACTGACAAAGTTGTGGAAAGTACAAATGTGAAGTTTGATGAATATACAGAGGTACATGAGGTTGAACCTATGAAGAAACTAGAGGAATACAAATCTTTTGTATACTTTTATGAAGGTATGTCTGTTGATGAAGATGTTGTAAATCAAGTTGCAAATCAACAACAAGTTTCAGTGATTGTCGAGTCACATACAATGAATGTCGAGTTGCATTCATGAACTAAGTTGCAATCAAGTGTCAAGTTGTAGACTAAAGCTAAGGCACATTTTGATTCTAAGATTAGTTTAAATGAAAGAGATGTTGAAATACCTAATAGAGAAGTACATAGTGTTTCAAAAGTTGATAGACCTAATGAGGAAAGTAGAGCAAAACCAAGATTGTCAAAGTATGTCAAGAGACATCAACCTACTGAACAAATTATTGGAGATAGAAATGCTAGACCAATGACAAGGAACAAGATAAGAAATGATACATGTTTTTTTTTATCATGCATGAGCCTAAGATAGTAAAAGATGCCTTAGATAATGAGGACTAGAGTAAATTTATGAAAGAAGAGATTGAACAAATTGAGAAGAACAAGACATGGACTCTAGTTCCCAGACTAAAAGATAAGAATGTGATTAGAAACAAGTGGGTGTTCAAAAACAAGTTAGATGAGAATGGTGAAGTCACAAGGAATAAGGAAAGATTAGTTTGCAAAGGGTATGCACAAGAAGAAGGGATAGACTATGGAGAAACATTTGCCCTTATTAAAAGATTTGAAGGAGTAAGAACTCTGCTTGCTTACTTTACATACAAAGGTTTCAAAGTTTATCAAATGGATGTGAAATCTATATTTCTAAATGGTATATTAGAAGAAGAGGTTTACATTGAATAGCTAGAAGGATTTGTTGATGTTAACAACAAAAACATGGTGTATAGATTGCACAAAGCTTTATATGGTTTAAAGCAAGCACAAAGAGGATGGTATGAAAGGCTTCACAATTTTCTTGCAAAAATTGTATTTGAGAGGACTAATAACAACAGCAATCTATACTTGAAGACAAAGGGAGGTAAAGGTATCTTACAAGCTGAAATTTTTGTTGACGATATCATATTTGGAGGTCAAGATGGATTATGTAAAACATTTACAAATGAAATGAAGAAAGAATTTGAGATGTCTATGTTTGGAGAGATCAAGTTCTTTATTGGTTTGCAAGTATATCGGATGCAATATGGTATATACATCATTCCGTCTAAGTATGTGAAGAAAATATTGAAAACCTTTTGACTGGAAAATTCAAAACTAGATAGTACACCTATGGTGATAGGACAAAAGTTGTCAAAGAATGATGATTTAGCTGATATGAATCAAACATTATAAAGGTTTATGATTAACAAATTGCAATATGTAGTGCATAATATACTTGATAATGCATTATCTATTGGGATAGTTGCAAGATTCTCTACTAATCCCAAGGAGAATCATTTGATGGCTATAAAGAGAATAATGAGATATCTGAAAGGAACAGAAGACTATGGTCTATACTATAAGAAAAATAAGTTTGAGTTGAGAGCCTACAATGATGCTGATTGGACTAGAAACATTGATGACAGAAAGAGAACTAGTGGAGGAGCATTTTTCTTAGGAAAGAGATTGGTTACATGGACCAGCAAGAAACAAAATTTCATATCTCAATCTACTGATGAGGTTGAATATGTTGCTACTGTAGTAAATTATACCAACATTGTATGGATCAAACAACTACTGAAAGGTATGAAAGAAGAAATTAATCCACCTGTGATACTTTATTGTGATAATACAAGTGTTATAAATATATCAAAGAACCTTGCAATGCACACAAAGTCTAAGTACATTGCAGTCAAGTATCATTACTTGAGAGAGTTAGTTCAAGACAAAGAGGTGAAGATAGAATATGTGAGTATAAAAGAATAGAAAGTCAATATCTTCACAAAAGCATTACCTAAGGATGCTCATGAGTATATAAGAGGTAAACTAGGGGTGATACCCCTATCCAAAGTTGTTTAAGAAGCACAAGTAGTGCCCTACATTAATTGGAGTTGAATGTTGTATCTTACACATTAATGTAGTGAATCTTATTTTATAAGATTTCTAAAGTAATCAAAGGACTTGAATAGAAGATCAGTCACAAGCTAGGTGAAAGAGGGAGAAACTAAAATTGTTAACATTTACATGTTGAGATGACAAGTCTTTGGCATTGTTTTCAAAGAGGGAGAGATTTAATGATGAATACTAAATAGTGAGAATCTACTCAGAGGGAGGAGATAGAAGTTAGTGTACCTGATGTTTACTATAGAGGGAGAAATGACTAAAAGAAATACATCTACCTAGTAAGAGGGATATAGTGATAGAGATACCTGCATATCAGAAAGAGGGAGTGATCAAGTGGGAGTCATAAGGATGAGTTGATTGTTTGTTGATCATAATAGAATGTTGTAGCCTATACATAAGATGAAAGCTGCTAATAGAGGGAGAGATTTCAATACAAGGAATTATTTTCTTTTTGGTATTGTTGTTGGTATTGGTTTGCCATCAATGCCAAAGAGAAATAAGTATGAGATTATAATGTTTCAATCATTATTTTGTTACTGATGTCAAACCCGGTACTTGCTAGTAAGACAACTGCCTAGTTGATTTGAGTATTATCATTTGTTTGATTGATGAAGAGGATTTGATCAAATGTGATAACAAGAACACCTAGAGGAAAGGTTGAGTAATGATATATAAAAGGAGTACAAATATCAGGTAAGATAGTAATGACATAGTGTATTGATTATCTACTTAAGGCTACAAAGGATGGATACATTAATTAAGTCTAGAAGAACAAGTAAGAAGAATTGAATCTACGAAGATTGACCAAGTGTACAGTAGGTGTTAAGAAAAGTTAGTGCAAGCCAAGCAGAAAATTAGTTGGAGCCAAGTAAAGTGAAGTTTTAGTGTATGTCGAGTGAACTTAGTATAAGTTGAGTAAAGTTTAGTTAATGCCAAGCACTAGTAAACTTTAGTGTTTATCGAGTTATCTAGTTGATGAGGAGTGGAAGAATAGTATGGAAGCCAAGTGACAATATATTGATGTTGAGTGCTAGTATTCATGTTAAATCAAAGATTTGAAGAATCTGAGCAGACTATTTTGTTTTCTTGAATTATGTGAAGTGTTTGGAAGATAACTATGATGAGTTGGTTGCATAGAATTCAAAGTAAACCATTTTTTAGGTGAATTCAAAGAGGATTCAAGGGAGAAGTTTCTAGACAAACCAAATGGAAAATTGGGTAGATTCATTGTATCCTAGCTAATCCTACCTAACCCTAAAATAGATGATTGAGGTTGAATAAAAAAAGATCTAAAATCTCTATTTATAGAGAGAGCTAGTCAAAAGAAAAGGTTGTCATGTGTAAGAACCTAAGGAAGAAAAGAGGTCTAGGGTATTGCTTCATTCAATGACCAAATGGAAGAGACTACTATTGGCATGTAAAGAAAGAAGACCTAAGAGTATGGATTCCTGAAGGGTGAACAAGCTATCAGAGCTTAAGTATGTGAAAGCCAAGCAGAATGGAGGACTGAAATAGAGATCCATAATCTATAAGTGAGTTTTAATTTGTTATCAGATCTAGTCTTATTGTTACTTTCTAATCATTGTATCAGTCTAGTGTAAATCCTTTGGATTAAGGTTGATCCAACAGTCATTTGTAAATCCTTTAACCAGGTGACATTCCAAGTGAATGATCTAAAGTCCTCTAACAAGGCTCACTCCTAATAGGGTATTGAAATCCTCTAACCAGGTCACATCTAACAGTGTGTATTATAACATTTAACAGGGTTGGCCTTTCATAAAGCATCACTTTAGAAGAGTGAGAATTAGTAGCATGTTACTGGTGTTTTTTTCCAAATTGGATTTCCATGTAAAATCATTATGTCAAATGTGTTATTGAATATGTTATGTTTCATGCTTACATTTCTATAAAGTTGATTTGACAGTAACCTACAAGTTTAAGTATTGTATGATCTAATGGGTGCATGCATGAAATTTTTTTATAGATATGGGTTCACTAAGTTGTGAAAAGTTTTATTTGTACATCTGGACCTTGGATAACTGATTCATACCCCCCCTCCTCCATTATTGTAAAGAATCTGCATAGAGTATCCTAGCATTGTTGGAGCATTAGAGAGATTGATAGCATGATTGTGTGTTGCATTCATGACTATGTCTGTTATTGATGTCATCATACTGAGAAGATTGACATAGTAGAAGACAATGTTTGAGACTGTAAGATTCAAAGATTGAATATGAGATCAAGTGCAGTTGGGGACATGTTCTAGAGAGTGTCTTGATGTCATGTCTAAGAGCTCATGCAAAAATTTGAAGACTAGTGAAATTTATTCAAGTTTTATAGAAGACAATTTATAAATAGAGTTCCTAAGAAGTTGTTTCTAGTCATTCGATTATATCTCCTAATAGAGATAGAATTAAGTTAACTGTAGTTAGACAAATATAGAAGACATCCCAATGATGATGTTAGTGAGTGCACAAAGTTCAAAGTCACTTGTGAAAGTTTTGAAAAGATTGTGAGCTAATAGTGTTATGTAATCATGAAAAGATGTATTGTAGCATTTATTATTTTATCTTAAAGAAGTTCTATTGTAATTGTAAATTGGGAAAGCCTCAAGGCTGACTCAATAAAAAAAAATTGAGGACTTGGTATTAAGGAAGAATTTTTTCCTTGGTTGTTAGAAGTATCAAGTGGATTAGGTCTATGTGGATGTGAAGTATAATGCGAGTAAGCGATCTAAGGGATTAATGTGATGTAAACTTGTAGATTTGGTATTAAGATCTAAGACGAGGTTGGTGTTGAGAAGTCATGGTAAGAGGACAGAGAAAGAGTATGAGTTGATGAGATTAGTTGTATTTTATATTATTTTGAAAGGAATAAAACAAAGGCCAATTGGACAGTGAGTTTGGTAGTCTTTCCCCTAAAGCTTTTTGGACAACAGATCCTTCTACCTTCTACATCTCTTAACAAGGTTAGGACAACTCCTAATAGGGTTGGAATATCCTCATAGGGATTCAAAGTCTCCTAATAGGGGTTGAGATGTACATAATGTATTTCATTGGCTCCTAACAAAGTACATCCTCTTATAAGTTATATATTCGTACATCATTTTTTGGGTACCATCCCCACTACGGTTTTCCCTTTAAACAAGGTTTTCCCTAATTAACATATATGGTATTATTGTGTATGTGTATCTTCTTATGGTTGTTGGTTATATTAATTACATTTTTGAGATTTAATAAGGTTAATAAAAGTTGTATTGATCAAATAATTGATTCAACCCCCCCCCCCCCCCCCCACTTGTCATCTTAGTGGACTTTCCTTCCTAACAGTTGAATGCTAAACTATTGTTGGAGATAAATAGAGAGAATTTATAAGAACCCAATAACAAAAAATATCAATGTTAAAACATTATCCCCATATAAAATCCTTTTAAAATAAGTAGGTACATATTTTTAGAGACAATAATGATAGCTTAACTAATAAGTTATTTAAAGAAGGTTGCAAATATGGATAATCAATGGTTTCCCAAATTAGCCACAAAGGAGGGTCTTGGTCATCGAAAGAAAATATTGATGGAGAAAAATAAAAAATAAAATGGACTAGCATGTTTGATAGAGTGTTAAGGTATGTATGGTAAGTTTTCATTAATGGAAACTACTCTAATTTACTCTTGACCATGTTGTAGTTAAGATAGTTTGCCAAAGGATTCAATGCATATATTTGTCTAAGTATCAAAGGTAGAGTACAACACAGTTGGATAGATTAGTTTGGTTCAAATAGGTTTTGGAAAATTAGAGGATGTGAGTTTAGGGGATGTGTGTGTATATATATACACATTATTATGTCTAACTCAATCATTGCATATCCTAGAGTTACCATGTGCATGAGATATTCACTATTGAATATATGATTAACTATGTTTTGGATAGAATATGATAGTTCTTTATAATTGATAAAGTTAAAATTGAAAAATAAATAATAATGATCAGTGTGGTGATTATTTTTTTATAAATATGACATTAGAGTATACTTGTGTTGCTTAGAAATATTTTAATGTGTTTTGCTATTGTTGTCAACTAGATTGCACCCTCATGCTAAAGTGAACTTTCAGAGATCTAATGAAACATGAGATGATCTGTGACTTGTGGGTATGCCATGTTAAGGATCAACCTTTAGTAGAAAGGGTTGGCTTCCCTTGAACAACATATTAAAATTAGACTAAACTTTGTAGGAAAAGGGAAAGAGAGAAAAAAAAAAAAAAAAACATGAAATAAACTTAAAATAGAGGCAATTCACCAAAATTATGAAGATGTTCAATCTTATAAGGGTAAACCCACAACTATGATAGAACACGACATCTTTATCACAAAATGGACCTACTAGTTTTAGGTGCGTATAATGTAACAAGGTGTAGATGTTTAAAACAAGGAAATTGGGTTTACAACTTTCAAACTTGGTTGCACACAAATATCACTAACTTATCACATGAAGTCATCCTCATGCACCTCTTAAACATTTAACTTATCAAAATTTAATGGCATATATCTCTTGGCAGAAATAGATCTATAATTCGTATCCATGGACTACGTACTAGGTGAAGGGAAATTTGACATTTCTTACAAATTTAAAACTCATTCACCATAATTACTTTCAGAATTTATTACTTGCAGCAGATCTGGAATTCTATGTACCAATTCAAATATTCAAACATACTTCAAAATGTAAAAACACTTTTGTTGAACCTATTCTTCACAAAGTATGCTAAGATACATCAAACCATTCTCCTACTTAGTGCTAGAAAAACCACTTGATAGAGAAACTTTTGTGAAGCTTACTTTCATGGAAATGAAATCACATGAAAGCGTAAAATACCTTTAGTGTTGTTGCATGAAAACATTGATCTGTTGATTGGCATAGGTGCTGATTTCAAATCTTCACACCACTAATCAAATCCTTGTAGAGCCGCCATCTCCTTGAGGAGAACCATATGAAATCACTCTTGTGATTAATTTTAACATTTAACTTTCTTATGACAGCAAATCAATCAACATTTTAAAACTCATTAGTCAGGAACTCGTCGACTCTCTCTTCTTGCCTAAAACTTAACATAACTTTCAGATCTGCATTACCAAGCTGAAAACTCTTTGAAAGCATTTATCTATAACCAATCTACACTAGTACAGAGATCCTTTAGAGAGTCACCACTCACAATTGTGAGAAAGATTTAAAACATGATCCATAACATGATAAATCTAAACTAGATTTTCAACTTGTAGAATTTGCAAAACTTTAAACACTTAGAAGAGAGAAACCATCTTTAATTCTGACTCTAAATTTACAGTAGTACTTTGAGAACCACAACTAGATGAATTGACTGGAAATAAAGCTTAGTAGCAACACAATCTACATTCAATCCTTCAAAGCTACTGTTGTCTTGAACAAAGCATCACTAGGGTGCATGAAAATTTTGAATAAGAAAATTGGAAAAACACATCAGAGAACTTACTCCTGCAACTTTTTCATGCACTTCTCCTGTTGTATTGAATGTCCTTTTTTAATTCTCAAGGTTTGTCTATCATTCAGATTCAATATAATTCCATAGCAGAGTCGCCATTTTGTTGACTCCTAATTTAGCAAAGTTAGAATAACCAAGTATGCAAGGCAAGAATGCATCTATGGGCAGCTATCTTCAATAATGGACACAATTCACCAAGAACCTAGGCCAACTATAAGGCTACACTCCTTCTTCACTTTAGGCTCTACAAAACCTAGGTAGGTGAACCTCTTAAGATCTGATTATGTGACCAGTGCAATGAGCATAATCAAGATCTAGAATAACATATGAAACCCCTAAATCTTCTATACTTAACAAGGAAATCACAAGCATGAAATAGCTAATAGCATGACTCATGAAACTTGTAATCTAAGTGAGGGTTAGACTTTGAATAACTTTCAACATAAAAGGGAAAAAAATTATTTAATATGTTGATAACAGCAAGACCTAGGTATGAGCAACAACACTGAATGATCCTGCAACTGATCAGTGCCTTATCTATTGGGAAATTACATGAATTACAACCATACATCTCCTAGAAATATTTGACATAACTCCTACATCAAGATCCCTAATCTATCTTTCACCTTGTGAATAGACATCTGCATCAAAATGAATCTCATACTTGACCTATCCCATCATGAAATCTACAAACCCTGTGATAAATATCAAGCAATTACATGGCTCTTTGTTCCACAAGCAAAATACTTCAATCACATACATTCTTAAACAAAATGGAACCCAATTTATGCTCTTGGTTCACAAACTAGAAAAGATTACAAATCCATGAATAGGAGACAAGATTCAAACTAAAATTTAAAACCCCTTGTGTTTTTATTCATTTTCCTTGAACATGAATACATGAAAGATGTACAAAAATACTTCACAAATCACCTAAAAAATGAGAGCTATCTACATAAAACTTAAATGTTGCTCAATACAAGAGAAATTTCTGAAGGAACTGGTATCACAGCAATGAGAACATATCAAATGTTGGAACCAATGGTTTCATAGTGAAAAATTGGAACCTCCCAGTTTCACAGTGAAAAATTGGAACCCTTATAATGGATGAAAGAAAGAAATATATAGAAGAGAGTGAATTCTCAAATATGTTGTGCATCTAACATGTGTCCACTTGGAAAAACTCTCCTAATAGTGAAAAGAATCTCTCTAATCTCTCTCTGCAACTAGTATATCAAATCCTTGATCATTTTTTGGCTTCCTAATTGAAAATTGGAACCAAATTATACCAGAATGGCATAATATCCTCAGAATTAAGCCAATAGACCTTTTACCATGTGTTTTTACCAAGCCTGTAACTGCATCTTCAATTTTCACCCATTTCACTGAGAAGGCCCCAAATTTTCTATTTCTGCCTATAACTCAAACTAGTGAATTCCAATGCAAAAATGAACTCCATAATCAAAAAGTTTGTCTTCTCTCAGTTCTGATGATATATAATATTCCTATATTCACCTCTCAGAAACTCCCAAAATCTCAGTTTGAAAATCACACCCCCTTGCTAAAGGCTCTGGTCTGCATTTTGAATTTTTCAAAAATTTAAAATTTCTAAAGTATAAACTTTAGAAAATAACCCCTTTTTTATTTAAAAAAAATATGAACATAAGTATTTTTTGAAAAGACATTTAAAAAAAAAAAAATTTCTCACTGTGCCATTCGGGTCAGCAGAGGTTTGACCAGCCTGCCATGTGGTGACCTCTAATTGCCTACCCGATGGCCACATCACCACCACCTAGTGCACTGACTAGACTACCACATGGCATCTGACATGGGCCCACTGCCACATGGCACCCAAGTGCTTCCCTGCTTTACTTATCTTTCGAGCAACTTCCTAAAGCAGAGAAGCGCCCACCGTAGGATGCACCATGTAGTGCACCTATGCATCTACCACCACATCATCATGCTTGTTGGTTTATTTAAAATTTCTTGTAGGTTGCCTCCAACTGGCTGGAATGGTGGCGTCCTCACACATTAGCCTTGTCTCATGTCTCAAATGGTGTTCCTTTTGAGACAACTACTAATTGAGTCCTTGGGTATTTAAAGGATAGAAGTTACTTTTGTTTCTTTCATGTGGGATAATATCATCAAATCAAAACTCCCTTTTGTTCTACACCTCTATCATAATATTGTTGGCATCTCTCTTTCAAATGCAAATCCCTTTCTAACATGGAGTGAAGCTCCTCCATTTTTTCCTTCACTACTACCTTGTCCTCCCACATACTCCTCTACTCACGACTTCCTAAAAGAAAATTCCTTCCTCTCCTTGCATGTGGGTTCTTCTTCATGTCTCAAATTTGAACCCTGGAGCAAGAAAAAGCATATAGAAGGCTTCCAAGCCCATATAATTTATTCTCCCCCTATTTGGAATTTATGTCTACATTTCCTATAATAGATAAAAAGGCACCCTTCTACCATTAAATAATTTGGGGTAGACTAACAAAGGCTCATTTGAGCAGGTGTAAAAGGTCAAAATCTTAGTCCTTTATTGTTAACACAAAATGTGGAATGACTAGTACAGTCAAGGCTACGTGTGGGGCTTTGTTTTGATTGCATCTTCTTGATGCTTATACAGGGACGTCTCCTTTACATGGTGATGGCACAAATCTATTGTTAAGTCTTAGTCTCATGTCGCCTCTTCCTTGCTTTCTGCTACGTGGGTACTCTGCCTTAGCGTCTTCTTTTTAACACTGGAAGCTCCTCTGTTTTAGCCACTCCTTACCTCTTCAACCAGTGGCTTCTCCCCCTTTTACATGTGGTCTGCCCTTCTATAAAACCTTTTTCCCATGCAAATGTTTTTGTATTGTCGGCAAGCCCATCTAATTTGATATATATCAGACACAAATATCCACTTCTTATCATCAATGCACTTCAGATAGATTTTAAAAGAAACTCCTCGTTTTAAGAACTTATCTTCAATGCAAACCCATACAAATTCAAGAAGTCTTATTAATCTCAATTAGCCACGTAATAAGGTAGATAATTAATGTGTCATTTTTAAATATTTCCAACTAACCGCCCTATGAAGAAATGATAAAATACTTGGGAGTCTCAACTATACCAAATTTACATTCTTCATGTTCGACCCAAATTGAATCTTTGTCCAGCTCTAGATATATGGGTTTTATTTGTTGCTATAAGTTTTCTTAAGTCCATGAAGTAGTAAATAATGGGTTTTTATTTCAATGGAATTTGCATCAACAAATGGTACCTTGAGTGACCCATTCGATACAAGTGGTTTCTTACAATAAGTCAGTCTAACTATTACCTTACAAGTATTCTCAAGAAGATTTCTTGATTCCTTTTGTAACTTCTTTCATTTCCAAGTGTCGCTATGGATTCTTGGTGCTTCTAAGAAGGAAGCTCTTAAATAAAACTAATCCACTTGATTGTTTGGTAAATGAAACAAGAAATTGCAACACAGTCTTCTACATGTGAACATGAGTTTCAGCTTTGTATCCAGGTCCTAATGGTATACAACTTCAACCATATTCCATATAACTTGAAAAAACAACATAGCTACTATCATATGACTTTTAGTTGTTAGGATTTTAAATCTAGTGAAAATTTGTAACAATCAGAATCGTCATAATATCCTTTTCAAATCTCCAAATTGCACACATTGTATCAGTCTAATAGTATCAATCGGTCTCCAAGATGGGTCTAGCTTAAAAAAATTATTTTCAAACAACTGATATTCTAAAATAATCCATTGAAACTTTGATATTGATCGAAATCAGAATTGAGAACTGAAACAATCATTTAGAACTTATTTACCCACTTTATGCAAGCTGTGATTTTTTGCTAATAGGGCCTATCGGCTGGTTTTAAAAACTGACCCAAACACCTGACCAGGTGCTGAGAATAAACACACTAATTCTTTGTTCCACACACTCTTACCCTGTCAAATCTTGTCTCATGATGAATTCTCAGTCAAAAAATATTGACTGTCAAAGTTTCCTTTTTAGAACTGCCTACAAGAAAACATGTCAGAAAACAATAAATTGCATTCGGATTTGGCTCTGAAAACAAGGCAAACTGATACTTAAGGGCACAAAAAATGGGACATTGGTTCACTATCATGAGGAGAGTATAAATCTATGATTTGGGCTTATGACACATAATAGGATGTTTTTGGCGAATGCTCAAAGTGGGCTACTCAGAATTTGCAAATTGGAAATAACATCAGAAAAGCAATTTTTGCAAAGGGAATTGACCTGGGAAAGTGTGCAGACGGATTTATCAAGACTTGAAAATTGGAAAACTTGAAGTATTTTTAGAGGAGAACATAGTGGTACAATCCATTTGATCTTACCTATCATGAATTTCAAGTTATGACATCACAAATAGGGGTACTAAAAAATCTGCATTTACTAACACCAATAAAAAGTTACAAATTGCATTTGGAATTACATTCAAAAATTGATCAAATGGATACTTCATAAGCTCAAAATTGAAACATAGTAAGTCTCTGACCTCTCAAATGCAATGCAAAAGGAATTTTCTCATTTTGGTCAACTGGGTGAAAGTTATAACAACTCAAACAGGGCCTCCCATAATTTTGAATAATTTACATCAGCATGACATCAATAAATGACCAACTTTGAGGGATTCAAACCTAGTCAAACAGACTCAAAACAACTCAAAATCTAAAACATAGGCTCTCTAGTATGGACACTAAACACTTCAAAAGTGGCAAGTCATGAAACATTACTGGGTGCAAGATATTCAAATGCAAACACAGCCTCCTGTCACTATTTGACACTTGGGCACAAATGCAATTTTGGATATTGCTCAAAATGAGACTTCACAGAATGGCTTGGAATGACAATTTATCATCATGGAATGCATAAAAATATTGAATGCAAGCTGTTAGAAACATTAAACACCTCTTAGTCCTCAAATGGACAGTCGAGTACACTTGTACTTAAAAAGCGTTCATGGGGCTTGATTTTTCAATGGTACTCAAAATCAGGGCTTCAATTTTTAGTCCCAATAGGTGCAAGAAAATATGATTTGGAAATAGCATATAGCATCACTCTAGTAGTCAACACCACCCAAGTCACCTAAGTCTACAGTGCAACCTGAGTTCCAACCAAAGAAAACTGAGCAATAATTAGAGCAAACTGAGTTGTAGCCAACAAAAAAAGAATCTAAGTCACAATCAGAGGAAAGTAAGTCTTAGTAGGACTCAAGCAAATTTTAGATTTTCACAGAACCTTTGATCATGGTGAACCAAGTGAAACAAGTTCAAAATCTAGAAGTAAGGAACATGTACTTGCTAGATGTGTCAAAAGGCATCATGCACCTAAACAAATAATTGGAGATCAGACAGAAGGCATAATGACAAGGAACAAACAAAAAGGTACATATTTTCTTACTGAATTTGAACCTAGAACTATAAAATATGCTATGAATAATGAAAGTTGGATAGAGGCAATGAATGAAGAGATTGACCAAATTGAAAGGAACAATACCTTGACTCTTGTTCCTAGACCCAAGGACAAAAATGTGATTGGTACAAAGTGGGAATTTGGGAAAAGATTGAATAAAAATGGCAAAGTATTAGGGAATAAGGCAAGGCTAGTTTGTAAAGGATATACTCAAGAAGAAGGTATAGATTATGGAGAGAAATTTTCTCCTATTGCTAGAATTGAAGGGGTTAGAATACTGCTTGCATATGTTGCATTTAAAGGATTGAATGAAAATGGCAAAGTATTAGGGAATAAGGCAAGGCTAGTTTGTAAAGGATATACTCAAGAAGAAGGTATAGATTATGGAGAGAAATTTTCTCCTATTGCTAGAATTGAAGGGGTTAGAATACTGCTTGCATATGATATATTATCTATAGGTCATGATGACTTATGTAAGTCATTATCTGAAGAAATGAGGAAAGAAGTTGAAATGTTAATGTTTGGAAAGATAAATTCTTTGTTGGTTTACAAGTTCATCAAATGAAGGATTGCATTTATCTTACCCGGTCAAAATATATCAAGGAGATATTGAAGACCTTTGGAATGGAAGATTCCAAACTAGTTGGAACACCTATATGTATTAGACACAAATTATCTAAGGATGATGATTCAAAAGAGGTAAACCAGACTACCTATAGATCTATGATTGGGAAACTTCAGTATGTTGTTCACACAAGGCTTGATATTGCATTAGGAGTTGGTATAGTTGCAAGGTTTTTTGAAAATTCTAGGGAAGATCATATGATGGTTGTCAAAAGAATTATGAGATATCTAAAAGGCACTCAAGACTATGATCAATGGTACAAGAAAGGAGGAAAACTTGAGTTGAAAGTCTTTATTGTTTACAGTGAATATCTAGTTCTAACTAAGTTGTGCAAGAATTTGAGTTAATAAGAATTTCGTATTAACATCTAAGGGATTTGGAATTGTTTTAACTCTTATATTTCCAAAAATTGGTATCAGAGTTGTCAGTGCTTGTAGAAAATGTTTCAAGAGCCTAAGGTAAAGATCAAGATGTCTTATAGAAGAGAGATTTCTAAGTTGAGCAGAGAAAAAATCAAAGCATGGAAAGAGCTCATGAATCTATGTTTGGTAACCATTGGAGATACAGGCCTACATTTCTTGGATAACTAGTATGTGGCACCTCATAATCCTTTGATTATGGATCATATGGTAGATCAAAAGAATCACAACATAATAATGATTGACATTATTTCCTCTCTCAACTATTCTAAATTTGATGAAGTTAAAGATTGTCCTACTGCCTATGACATGTGGAATAAGCTAGCAAAAATATATGGAGGAGATGACAATGTGAAAAGAGCCAAAGAAGAAAATCTAAGAGGTCATTTTGATCAGATGAAGATGAAAGAAGATGAAAACATTACAAAATACGGTGAAGGAATCAAAAGACAAGTATCTACACCAAGTACACCTCATAAAAATGGCATAGCAGAAAGAATGAATAGATCCATCATGGATTGTGCAAGAATGTTGATGATAGAGAAAAATGTTGCATCCAAATACTGGAAAGAAGCAATCAACATAGCAAGTCATTCCTTGCATCGAGTTCAACTAAAGAAAGGTATAGATCAAACACCTTATGAATAATGGTATGGTTATAAACCTAATGTCCATTATTTCAAAGTATTTGGAAGAAAATGTTATATCTTAAAAGAGACAAGGAAGGGAAAGTTTGATGTAAAAAATGATGAAGGCATATTCCTAGGGTACTCCAACAAAAGCAAAGCATATAAATGTTTTTTATTAGGAAACAAGGTTTTACAGGCATCCTGAAACCCAAAGTTTTATAGCATAAAACAACTAAAACATAAAAAATAGAAAAAAAACCTACCTCAAAAGGCCAAAAACAAAAAGGCCCAAAGCCTGAGAAACAAACGCCAAGAACAGAGCCTGGCGGGCAGACTAGTGTCCCTTCTTTTCCATTGCCTGCAGGTATTCTGCAGCGTCACTTTCCTTCTGGTTGGCCTCTTCCTCCTAGATCATGGGGAGGAAATGCATATAAATGTTTGAATCTTGCTACTCACAAGGTTATAGAAAGTGTACATGTAAAAATTTGATGAGTTTGCAGAAAAGAGTGAGAACAAAGCAACAAGGAACCTAAAGACTACAAAAAAAAATTACTTTGAACTTGATACTTTACCAAAGGTGCAAGCAAATATGATTGGGCAATAGTAGATAGCATCACTCTAGCAATTAGCACCACGCAAGTCACCAAAGTCTGTAGTACAACCCAAGTTCCAACCAAAGAAAATTGAGCAGTTTGTGCAAACCAAGTTGTAGCCAACAAAAAAGGAATCCAAGTCACAATCAGAAGAAATTGAGTCTTAGATAGTGGGACTCTAGTAGAGTTTAGATTTCCACAAAACCTTTGAGCATGGTGAACCAAGTGAAACAAGTTCAGAATCTAGAAGGAAGGAACATGTACTTGCTAGATATATCAAAAGGCATCATGCACCCAAACAAATGATTGGAGATTAGCCAAAAGACATAATGACAAGGATCAAACTAAAAGGTACATGTTTTGTTACTGAATTTGAACCTAAAATTGTAAAATATGCTATCAATAATGAAAGTTGGATAGAGGGAATGAATGAAGAGATTGACCAAATTAAAAGGAACAATACCTAGACTCTTGTTCCTAGACCCAAGGACAAAAATGTAATTGGTACAAAGTGGGCATTTAGAAAAAAATTGAATGAAAATGGTGAAGTATCAAGGAACAAGGCAAGGCTAATTTGTAAAGGATATGCTCAAGAAGAAGGTATAGACTATGGAGAAACATTTTCTCCTATTACTAGACTTGAAGGGGCCAAAACACTCCTTGCACATGCTACATTTAAAGGATTCAAAATGTATCAAATGGATGTAAAATCAGCTTTCTTGAATGGAATTTTAGAGGAACAAGTTTATATTAATCATCTTAAAGGTTTCATTGATCCAAATAAAAGAGACATGGTCTATAAGTTACACAAAGCTTTATATGGTCTGAAACAAGCTCCTAGACATTGGTATGAGAGGCTACATGGATATTTGGTAAAAATTGGTTTTCATAGAACCAATGATAACAGTAGTATGTATATTAAAGGACCACAAAATAAAATATTGTTAGTAGAAATATTTGTGGATGATATACTATTCACAGGTCATGATGAGTTATGTAAATCAATCTCTAAAGAAATGATGAAAGAATTTGAAATATCAATGTTTGGGAAGATAAAATTATTTTTTGGTTCACAAGTTCATCAAATGAAGGATGGTATTTATCTTACTTAGTCAAAATATATCAAGGAGATATTGAAGACCTTTGGAATGGAAGATTCCAAACCAGTTGAAACACCTATGTGTATTAGACACAAATTGTCTAAGGATGATGATTCAAAAGAGGTAAACCATACTACCTACAAATCTATGATTGGAACACTTCAATATGTTGTTCACACAAGGCCTAATATTGCATTAGCAGTTGGTATAGTTGCAAGGTTTTCTACAAAATCTAGATAAAATTAGATGATGGTAGTCAAAAGAATTATGAGATATCTAAAAGGCACTCAAGACTATGGTCTATGGTAAAAGAAAGGAGGAAACCTTGAGTTGAAATTCTTTATTGATTACAGTGAATATTGAGTTATAACCAAGTTGTACAAGGATTTAAGTTAATAAGAAGTTTGCATTGACATCTAAGGGATTTGGAATTGGTTTAACTCCTCTTATATTTCCAAAAATTGGTATCAGAGTTGTCAGTGCTTGCAGAAAAGGTTTCAAGGGCCTAAGGTAAAGATCAAGATGTCTTACAGAAGAAAGATTTGTAAGTTGAGCAAAGAAAACTTCAAAGCATGGCAGGAACTCATGAAGCTATGTTTGGGAACCATTGGAGATACATGCCTACATTTCATGGAGAACCAGTATGTGGCACTTCCTAATCCTTTGACTATGGATAATATGGTAGATAAAAAGAATCACAATAGAATGATGATTGACAATGTTTCCTCTATCAATTATTCTGAATTTGATGAAGTCAAGGATTTTCCTACTGCCTATGACATGTGGAATAAGCTAGCAAAAATATATGGAGGAGATGACAATGTGAAAAGAGCCAAAAAAGAAAATCTAAGAGGTTAGTTTGATCAGATGAAGATGAAAGAAGATAAAAACATTGCAAAATATAGTGAAGGAATCAAAAGACAAGTATCTACACCAGGTACACCTCATCAAAATAGCATAGCACAAAGAAGGAATAGATCTATCATGGATTGTGCAAGAACACTAATGATAGAGAAAAATATTGCATCCAAATACTGGAAAGAAGCAATTAGCATAGTAGGTCATACCTTGAACTAAGTTCAACTAAAGAAAGGTACAAATCAAACACCTTATGAATTATGGTATGGTTATAAACCTAATGTTTTTTATTTCAAAGTATTTGGAAGAAAATATTATATCTTCAAAGAGACAAGGAAGGTAAAGTTTGATGTAAAAAGTGATGAAGGCATATTCCTAGGGTACTCCAAACAAGAGAAAAGCATTTAAATGTTTGAACCTTGATACTCACAAGGTTATAGAAAATTTACATGTAAAAATTGATGAGTTTGCAAAAAATAGTGAAGAACAAAGCAACAAGGAACCTAAAGACGACAAAAAACTTTGTACTTTGAGCTTGATACTTTACCAAAGGCGCAAGCAAATATGATTGGGTAACAATAGATAGAATCACTCGAGTAGTCAACACAACCCAAGTTACCTAAGTCTGTAGTGCAACCCGAGTTCTAACCAAAGAAAACTGAGCAATAATCAGTGCAAATTGAGTTACAACCAACAGAAAAGGAATCCAAGTCACAATCAAAGGAAACTAAGTCTCAGATAGTGGGACTCAAGTAGAGTTTAGATTTTCACAAAACCTTTGGGCATGGTGAACGAAGTGAAAAAAATTCAGAGTCTAGAAGTAAGGAACATGTACTTGCTAGATATGTTAGAAGGCATCATGTACCCGAACAAATAATTGGAGATTAGATAGAAGGCATAATGAAAATGATCAAACAAAAAGGTACATGTTTTCTTACTAAATTTGAACCTAGAACTATAAAATATGCTATCAATAATGAAAGTTGGATATAGGCAATAAATAAAGAGATTGACCAAATTGAAAGGAACAATACCTAGACTCTTATTCCTAGACCCAAGGACAAAAATGTAATTGGTACAAAGTGGGCCTTTAGAAAAAAAATTGAATGAAAATGTTGAAGTATCAAGGAATAAGGCAAGGCTAGTTTGTAAAGGATATGCTCAAGAAGAAGGTATAGACTATGGAGAAACAATTTCTCCAATTGCTAGACTTGAAGGGGTCAAAACACTCCTTGCATATGCTACATTTAAAGGATTCAAGGTGTATCAAATGGATGTAAAAATCAACTTTCTTGAATGGAATTCTATCTAGGAACAAGTTTATATTGATTATCCTAAAGGTTCCATTGATCCAAATAAAAGAGACATGGTCTATAAGTTACACAAAGCTTTATATGGTTTGAAACAAGTTCCTAGACATTGGCATGAGAGGCTACATGGATACCTAGTAAAAATTGGTTTTCATAAAACCAATGATAACAGTAGTCTGTATATTAAAGAAGGACCACAAAATAAAATATTACTAGTAGAAATATTTGTGGATGATATACTATTCACACGTCATGATGAGTTATGTAAATCATTCTCTGAAGAAATGAGGAAAGAATTTGAAATGTCAACGTTTGGAAAGATAAAATTATTTGTTGGTTCAAAAGTTCATCAAATGAAGGATGGCATTTATCTTACTCAGTCAAAATATATCAAGGAGATATTGAAGACCTTTAGAATGGAAGATTCTAAACCAATTTGAACACCTATGTGTATTAGACACAAATTGCCTAAGGATGATGATTCAAGAGAGGTAAACAGACTTCCTACAAATCTATGATTGGGACACTTTAGTATGTTGTTCACATAAGGCCTGATATTGCATTAGCATTTGGTATAGTTGAAAGGTTTTCTGGAAATTCTAGAGAAAATCATATGATGGTAGTTAAAAGAATTATGAGATATCTAAAAGGCACTCAAGACTATGGTCTATGGTAGAAGAAAGAAGGAAAATGTTCAGTTGAAAATCTTTATTGATGTAGATTGGGCTAGAAGCATTGATGATAGAAAAAGCACCAGTGGAGGAGAATTATTTCTTCAAAAGAGGCTAGTGTCATGGACTAGTAAGAAGTAAAATTGCATTTCTCAGTCTACAATAGAGGTAGAATATGTTGTTGCAACAGTTTATTATTCCAGCATATTCTGGATCAAGCAATTGTTGTCAGGAATAAAGGAAGAAATCAAGGACCCAGTGATTATTTACTATGATAACACAAGTGCAATCAACATATCCAAAAATTCCAGTGATGAACTTTAAGACAAAACACATTTCAATCAAGTATCATTTTCTAAGAGAATTAATTCAAGATAAAGAGGTTAGATTGGAATATGTGGACACAAAGGAGGAGGATGCTAACATATTTACCAAACCATTACCTAAGGATGCATTTTTGTATCTCAGAGGAAAGCTACGGATCATTCCCCTATCTGATGCTCATTAGAGTATAGATTAATGATGCATCAACCTAACTACATTGAAGAACTATCAAGTTGATGCAATGAAGTTAGAGCTCATTTTATATGAATCAGTACATCAAGTACATTATAAATTAATTGTATAATTTCTTTGGCATTTGATGTCAAAGAGGAAGAGATTAAATATGTCATGCTCATATCAAAAGAATTGAGGGAGATTGATTCCATGAATCAAAGGAAGAAACTTTTATATCAGCAAGAGGGAGAGCTTGATTAGATGGCGTCTAAAGATGAGATGTCAAAGGAAAAATCTCATAGGGAGTTCTCATGGGTGAAGAGTCAGAATGAAACTAAGGATATTATAAAATCTGATAAATCATTCTCATTTCTCTAAGTTTCCTTTTCTTATGACATGTTGTGTTTCCATCAATGCCATAAAGGGAGATTGTTGAAAATAACTATTTGATTGTATATTTTCATTGATGTTACACAAATGTTACATTCTAAGAGAACTACTAGTAGTAACCAAGCTCAAAAAACTCTAGTATCAATGAAGTAGAATTTCAAAATATGCCAAGTTCAACGATCATGTGTTAACCAAGCTAGGTCAGTCATTGAAGGATTCCTGTATAAATCGAGTCAAGTTGGTTACTAAAGGGGTTTAGTGTAAACTGAGTTAAGTTGATTACTAAAGAACTCAGTGGTAACCGAGTGACCTAGTTTTAGTGTCAGCCAACCTACAACATTAATAGTTTTGTTTATTATTTTATTTATGCAAGTCGACTTAGTGGATGTTAATTCTTTATTTGTAAGGGTATTGAATCCAACTTGAAATTATATAAAAGGTCAAGTTGTGAATTGAAATAAGAAGATGTGAAAGAGAATAAGATGTGAATAAAGAAGGATATCTGATTAAGGGTAGAACATCCAAGGAGATACAAAGAATATTCTGATTAGGAACAATTCAGAGGATAAGCCAGAACTATGATATGAATCTACAAATCAATTGCTTCAATAATTAGGTCAATCATTGTTACTCTAACAATTGTAGTAGTGAAGAAATCTCTTAACAGAGTTGACTTAACAGTCATTTTTGTAAATCCTCTAACAAGGTGGCATTTCTAGATTGAATTTTCCTAAGATCTCTAACAAGGCCACTTCTAATAGGGTGATTTAAATCCTTTAATAGGGTCACACCTAACAGTGTGTTTTGTTACCCTTAACAGGGTTGGCTCCTAAAGGGCTCACTTCAAAAGAGTGAAAAATTGTAACTAGTTGCATTGGGGGTTTTTCCAAATTGGATTTCCATGTTATATCTTGGTGTCTCATGTGTTCATGTTATTTGCTTACTACTTTATCCTTCTACAACTAAGTTACTAAAGGTTAATAAACATTAATATCTCAAGATTGCTTTGTTAATTGACTTACAGTGAATATCTAGTTCTAACCAATTTGTGCAAGGATTTGAGTTAATAAGAAGTTTTTATTGACATCTAAGGGATTTGGAATTTTTTTAGTGGTAACTGATTCACCCCTCCCCTCTCACTTACTCCTCTTATATTTCCAAGACTACTCACTTTACTCTTTCTTTTCAAATCCTCTTTGTCAATCAAATCTGAATCTTAGGAACAACTCACCCCCATTTATATTCTTCCCATTTCAATGTACCATAAGATGTTTTTCATGTACATATTCTCCCCCATTGACATAAATAATAAAGGTATCATTTTTTTAATTCTATTGCATTATATCTTTTAATAAGATCAAGTGTCCAAAGACACTATTAAATACTAGTTGTGAAGAGTCCTTCATGACTCAACTCTGTCACAAATACTCCTCCATAGAAGAAGCATCAAGCATCCAGTCTAGATAAATAATAGTGCTCTATACCATTGGCCTAATATAATCTCTACATCAACTACTCAGAAGTAGGAAAGAGTATAACTCCAAGCATACCTCTTAGGTACTCAAATGTATCCTTCAAAAAGGACTCTGTAAATATATCTTCTATCTACTCCTTTGTACTAATATACTCCAATTTTCCCTCTTTTTCTTCAACTTTCTCTCTCAAAACATGATACTTGATAGATATGTGCTTTGTCTTTAAATATAACATAGGATTATTAGACATATTCATTTTACTTGTGTTATCACAATGTATGATAGTAGGCTCTATAAAGTCAACTCTAATGTCCTTCAAAATTTTCTTCATCCACATGATTTGATTACAATTATTTTTTGTTTTTGTTACATACTTTGCTTCTATTGTGCTCTATGAAATATAATCTTGTTTCTTGCTTAGCCAAAAAATCAATATTCCCCCTAAGAAAAATGCTCCACCACTTGTACTCTTTTTTTCATCCATACTAACTATCCAATCTACATTAGTATATGCATATAATATAAAGTCATTTGATTTTTCATACCATAACCAAAAATTAGGTGTGCCCTTCAAATATCTAAAAATCCTTTTTACTCCTGCATGATTTGATCCTTTAGGATCAACTAGGAATCTCACCACAATGCCAACTACATTAGCTATATTTAGTCTTATGTGAGTCAAGTATTACAAACCTTCAATCATAGATATGTACTTCTAATCAATAGTAGGTGTCTCATCTTTTCTAGATAACTTATGACTAGTGACCATAGGTATACCAATAGGTTTACAAATTTCCAATCCAAATATTTTTAAGAAGTCTTTCAAATACTTAGTCTATGACAAGAAAATACCATCAGTGTACCCAAGAAATACTTCATCTCACCAATCATTCTCATCTCAAATTCCTTTTTTATTTCTCCAATAAATTCCTCACTTGCTTCATCATCACCTCCAAAGATTATGTCATATAAAAATACTTCAACAATCAATAAACCATTTTCAATTTCTCTCAAATACAGATTACTATCTTTAGCACCTTTATCAAATCCCAATTTTTCCAAATACTTATCCAATCTTGCATACTAGGCTCTAGGTGCTTGTTTCAATCCATACAATGTTTTCTTCAATTTTTACAGACCATATCTCCTTCTTTTTTCAAAGAAAAACCTTCAGGTTTCTCATTGTAAACTTCTTCTTCAAGTTCTCAATTCAAAAATGTTAATTTGACATCCATCTAATACACTTTGAATTTCTTGTTGGCTGCATATGCCATAAACTTTCAACTTCTTCTATTCTAGCTATAGGTGAATTTTTTTTCCTAATAATCAATACCTTCTGTCTACGAATAACCTTTACATACCAATCTTGATTTTTGTCTTGCAACCTCACCTTTTTCATTAACATTATTTCAAAAAACCCACTTAGCTCATATAACATTTGTGTTTAGGTTTAGGAACTAATTCCCATGTATCATTCTTCTCAATTTGATATAATTATTCTCTCACAGCTTGAATCCAAAAATCATCTTTACTAGCTTGATCAGCACTCTTAGGATCTACTTGGGAAATCAAACATAGTTCTTCTCTTTGTACCTTATTCCTTGTCATCACACCTTTGTCCTTGCTACCAATAATTCGATCAATAGGAGAATTCTTTATCAGATTTCTATTAGGAGTCACTATCTCAACTCTAACTTTAGCTCTAGGTTCATTCCTCAGTTCTTCTCTATATTCCACAATATTTATGTCATTATGCAAATTTGTGTCAGTTTTTTAAAATAACTCAATAGTCTCTTGGTTAGCATTTGGATTAGTTTCTTCATCAGAATCATAATTGTTAGAGTAAATAATTAATTATTAATTATTTATTCTATTGCTTAAGCTTACTTAGGTCATGCATTTATTTAATATTTTATATTTAATGCATATAGTGGTTAGTTGTTGACAACTCGGGAGTTTGTTCCTTTTTTAGCATATTCCACTTTTTGTGGATGTGTGCTGAGTTGTCAATCTTATCTTCTACCTCCTTCCAGCTTGTTCTACAAGCTTCCATGAGCTCTTTATATACGGGCTCTCTCTCATTGTAATATATCATCATAACAACATCATTTCTTATTGTAAATACATTTCTCATTGTGTTTGCATTCATGGTGTCTCTCATGTCCATTTAGGGTTTTTGCCCGTGCTCCATGCTCCTCCCCTTCTATGGCTTCTCTTTGACAGGTTTCGCATGCAGGTGATCTTGGCGTCTTCGGAGTTGGCTTTCCTCAACTCCAACATGGTATCAGAGCCTTCCTGCTGCAGCTTCGTTGAAGAAATTTTGAAGCCGTGATTTGGAGTCACAAACCCTAGTTTGTTTGTGCAATTTTTCTTCAAATCAGGGGATCAGCATTTTTTCGGAGCACTTTCAGCCCAAACGGACATCACCATTGGATCCGGAAGGCCATTTGCAGTCAGGATTCATATAAAACTTGTCGTTTTTGGAGACAGGGCAATTTTGGCAATTTTTTGAGGCCTCCAGGAGTCTGTCGTACTGTCGTACGGACGCAGCGACGGATTGTTTTTAAAAATATATATATTTTTGGCAGCGCCGCCCGCGCTCCGCCGCGGCCCGGCCTCCTCCCGGCCGCTGCCCATCCTCCGCCCTCCGCCGGTGGCTCCTCCGTCTTTGCCGCCCTGTGGCCACCGCCTCCCGGTTCCGCCGCCCCTGCGGCCGCCTCCGCCCGCCGACAGCTTAGCCTGCCAGACAGTTGGCCCTACTGCACAGTCAGCGGAAGGTATTCAATCCGCGCGTGACACGTGGCAGGCGTGCTACGTGGCACATTGCCACGTGGCCCCTGCCACGTCATCATCCATACTGCCACGTGGCACTTTTTTTGCGGCGACGGCCTCCAAGCCGTCAAATTTAATCGCATGACTTGCTGATGTCAGCACTGCATCAGCCCTTGCATGCACCTCTCCCGATTGCTTTTGGACCTACTTGTGATTTTTTGGCCATAACTCTTGCATACGTAGGTATTTTTCCGATCCGAAAGAAGCGCCGGAAAGCTGGTTCCGAGACAGAGATTTTTGTGCAGGTATTTTTTGGTTTTGATGCATTTTTATTGCTTTTTTTTTCTATTGAAGTCTAAAGTCCTGTTTTTGACTCCGGCATGCATATCTTTTGCGTCCCATGTCAGTTTTTTGAAAACTTTATATTTTTGGAAAGCTGGTTCTGTGTTCTTTTTAGAAATGTAGTCTTTTTTCTTTTTTTTTGGCCTCTGCTCTTTCTATCATAGTTTTGGCGTTTTTGCTCTATGGTGGATATTTTGAGTATTTTAGGCCCGAGGATCATTTTCCTGGCATGGTTTGCTTTCTTTTCGGCTGTACTTTCTTTTGGTTGAGCTCTTTTTCAGTTCTGATCATTGTAGCTATCCTTTTGAAGCACATTTCTATTTTGCACTGAGATAAATTGTCACTTTTGTATTTTGAGAGTCATGAACGTTGTTTTGAGTCAGCTGTGCATGCACTATTTCATAAAGCACCATGGGGGGGATTATTTGTTTGTTGTTTTAGGCATTCTCCCTTTGTCAAGTGAGTGTCCCTTCCACGACATTAGCCCCATGCAGAGTCAGTTAGACCGTGTCTTTATCGGTGCCTGTACCTCTTTCCCTCTCTCCTCGTTCTTGGTTCGTTTGCAGGAGATTTTGGCTCACCTTCTCAGTTGCCTGTCATCACACCCCGTCTGCATTAAGGGGGGGTTATGCTGTGTTCTAATGCATCCATGGTTCGATGGTTCGATAGTGTGAACTATGTATTTAGTGGTTGATCCTATATACAAGGCGATTGTAGTGGCTGGCTACCTATGCATTTCGGTGAGATGGATCATCTACCATATAGACATGCTCAGTTCGTGCCTTCTTCTTCCATGGAGGTTTCTTCAGATCAGCAGTTTGGCAGATTTGCGACTTCTTCATGCTTCAGTGATGCTGCTTCTTCATGATCACTCATTGTTCCTGTTTTAGGGAACATTTTCCCTAGTTGGAGACTTCTTCAGCTCTTCACTGGGTTCTTACCTCTTTTTAGGGGAGGGTTTTTCCCATGTGGTTTTCTCTCTTTCCCTGCTTACAGAGGTTTCATCTTCTTGCATTGTACTTGGGTACCTAAAATGGCCTCGTTACCGGGACCCATTATGCATTTCATCTTAGCTTTGTGAGCTTAAGGCATTTCCCTAAGTTGCACTTAAGTGGGGGTGTTAGAGTAAATAATTAATTATTAATTATTTATTCTATTGCTTAAGCTTACTTAGGTCATGCATTTATTTAATATTTTATATTTAATGCATGTAGTGGTTAGTTGTTGACAACTCGGGAGTTTGTTCCTTTTTTAGCATATTCCACTTTTTGTGGATGTGTGCTGAGTTGTCAATCTTATCTTCTACCTCCTTCCAGCTTGTTCTACAAGCTTCCATGAGCTCTTTATATTCGGGCTCTCTCTCATTGTAATATATCATCATAACAACATCATTTCTTATTGTAAATACATTTCTCATTGTGTTTGCATTCATGGTGTCTCTCATATCCGTTTAGGGTTTTTGCCCGTGCTCCATGCTCCTCCCCTTCTATGGCTTCTCTTTGACAGGTTTTGCATGCAGGTGATCTTGGCGTCTTCGGAGTTGGCTTTCCTCAACTCCAACAATAATCAAGTATTGTTTATTGAATTCCAAATTTCTCATCAACTTTAACATTTGTGCTCTTAATAATCATCTTAGTTCTTCAAATAAATTATTTGTATGCTTTTATTTTTAATGAAAAACCAAGAAACATACCTTCATCACTTCTTGCATCAAACTTACCAATATCATCTTCTCTCTTAATATAACACTTACTTCCAAAGATCTTGAAATGATTAATTGAGGGTGCATAATCAAACCAAAGCTCTTAAGGGGCCTTACCAGTACCTTGTCTGATATGTACTCCATTCATTGTGCATATTATTGTATTAACTACTTCTCTCCAAAATTTCTTTGAAACACTATTCTCAAACATCATAGCTCTTGTTTCCTTTGCTACTGATTTATTTCTCCTCTCTACTATATCATTCTATTCATGTGTCTTAGGGGCTGAAAGTTATCTCTTAATGTCATTTATTTCATAAAAACTATTAAACTCATTCAAAGTAAACTCTCCACCTCTATTAGATCTTAAGCATTTAATCTTCAATCTAGATTCATTTTTAACTCTATTCTAAAACACTTTAAACTTCTCAAGTGCTTTTGATTTCTCTCTAAGAAATGCTACCTAGATCATCCTAGTAAAATCATCAACAAGAATCTTGAAATACCTTTTACCGTAGAATGCTCTATCCTTTATAGGACCTCTCAGGTTTGTGTGTACTATCTCCAACTTTGATGATGTAGTAAACTTCTTGCTCATAAAATAACTTTTCTTCTACTTTTCCATAACACATTTCTTGCATACCATTTTAGTAGGCTTCAAAATTTTATGAAAATCTCTAACAACAAGTGTAGCTCTCACTTTCACAATGTTATCAAATTTTATGTGACAAAACCTCTTATGCTATAACCAACTATTATCAACTTTAGCAACCAAGCATGTCATCTCATTCAGTTTCAACTAAAAAACATTACCTCTTGACTGTTTACCAGTACGAATCAACTTATCATCTTTATCCTTGATAATGCATGACTTTCATGTGAACTGTAATCAATATCATTTATCAACTAGTTGTCCAACACTCAAAAGATTATGTTTCAAACCATCAACAAAATAAACATCATCAGTGTTGGTCTTTCCATCAAGAGTAATAGATCTTATTCCTTTTATGTGAGAAGTTGCATTATTTCCAACTCTGCCAATTCTTCCATCCTAACAATTGAATTCAATAAATTTATTCATATCACTAGTCATATAATGTGAACAACTACTATCTATGATCCAATTAGACTTCTTATTTTCAACTTGTGTCACTAATTCTTTTTCTTCTCTAACTTCTTCTTTTTCAAGACTTTCCTCCTTAATTACAACAGATCCTATTTCATCACTTTCTCTCAAAAATATTTCTACATTATCTTCTAGATATTCATCATTTGCATAAAGACATTATCCAAGCTTCCTAGGCTTGAAATTTATCTTATGCTTCTTTACTCTTTTAGGAAAATTAGAAGCATAATGACCATATCCATTAGAAGTCCAACATTTAAATATTTTCTTTCCTTTAGATTATCTTCTCACAAGTAAAGCAATTCCTTCTTCAACCTTCTTGTCTTCTTAAGATTTTACTCTATTGCTGCTAGCATAATCTCCACTAGTATTTACACTTCTTGTCAATGAAGTTCAAACACTTAATGCATTGAAAGAAGTCTCAATCCTAGGTAAATCTTCTCTTTGTCTCAAAATTGTCTCAACTGATTCCAATCTTTGAAGAAGAGTTTCTCTTGTGAACTTTTCTATGCAAGGTAACACTTGTTCAACCATCTATGTTATCTACTTATATGCAAGTGTCAAAGTTTTCAAGATCTTCCATACAATTTCATCTTCATCTTTTGTTCCATTACAAGCCTTAATTCTTGCAACAATCTCTGATATTCTACCAAAATAACTTCTTACATATCCATCTTCCATAAGTTTAGCTTCTTGAAATAAACATATCTAATTCTGTAATCTAACCTTCTTAGCATGTTTATCACCTTCATAAGTAGATTCCAAATCTTTCCAAATTTCATGTGCCAAAGCTAAAGATTTTACCTAATTGTACTCATTTTCAAGAAGAGCTAACAAAAGTGGGGTGAATCAGTTATCCTTGGGTCTAGATGTACCAATCCAACTTCAAACAACTTATTCAACCTCATAAATCCACTCGGCCAATATAACAACTCATCAATAAATAAACTTATTCATCCAACACTTGGCTCTTTGTTTAGTATATGTTGAATAACATAAATAAATAATAGTAAATAGCATGCATCATGAAAACAACATTAACACAAGTATGACATTAGGATTTAACATAAAAACCCAATTTGGGAAAAACCACCAAGTAACATGCTACCACTTTTCACTCTTCTGAAGTGAGCTTAGTTAAAATCCAACCCTATTTAAGGTTACAAAACAAAATATTAGGTGTGACTATGTTAAAGGATTTAATCATCATATTAGGATTGGCCTTGTTAGAGGTCTTTAGATCATTCCATTAGAATGTCACCTTGATTAAAGGATTTACAATATAACTATCAAGTCAACCTTGAATAAAGGGTTTTTATTGTCACAATGGTTAGAAAACAACAACTAGGTTTAACCTACTCACTTTACAAATTTAGATCTTCATTCAGCTCATTCCTAGTTTACTGACTAGATGTCATCATATTCTTCATCTCTGATCTTCTTGGTAACCATTCAAGCAATAACCCTTCACCAACTTCTCACATTTCCCTTGCCACTCTGTTCTTCACAAATTTTCCAATCAACAACCATAAAACATCTCTTGTGTCTCCTTAAATAGGTAGCTTTGATATTTTTCCACTTAAACATAACCGTAGATCTTAGGGTTTGATTAGATTCATTGAATCTATCCATCATTTTGTCCTTCTTTTCCTTTCTTGAAAATTTGAAAATTTATCTTTGAATCCTCGCCTTAGATCTCTTAACAAACTCAATTATTACATTAAATATGTCATCTCATCAATCCTTATCATTTACTTATTTAGACCAATTTATAGGTTCAAATATGTCAGCCTCAAATCTTGATTCTTTCATAAAGTATTAATTTTGTGACACTCAATCAACCCTATGTTCTTTAGCTTGGTCATCACTCAATAGCTTGGTCACTACTATTATGTCTCACTTGGCCTTCTCTGTGCTCAGTCGCTACTTTAGTTTCTCCTTCAACTTTCTTAGCCATAACTAACACTCGGCTAATACAATTTTCCTGGCTTAAGTTCCTTAATCTTTTGCTTCAACTTCTTCGTTGACCTTGTAAACTATCACCTGGTCAAGCTTAGTGTTTTAATCAACTTCTTTTCTTTCAAAAAATGTCTCTTCTACACTTCAACTCATATTTATTCTTCACTTAATATAAAGATCAAACAACACATTATCTCTTCAAAGACTAACTGATCAAGTGTCCATTGTAATGCCATAATACTTACTCCTCTATATTCAAAAAAATCACTAGTTCACCTCGTCTCCTCTTTTCAAATCCTCTTCATCAATCAACTAATATGGAACTCTACACTATTAGAAAATGTCTTACCAAAAGCTATGTACTCCTTTTTTATAAGAAGCCATAAGAAGATCTTGAATGGTCCAAACCTTTTTAGGATCTAATTCAATTCTTTGAGAGGAAATATGATGACCCAAAACAATCCCTCCAATCATTAACATATGACATTTTTCATGACTTAAGGAAAGGTTAGTATCAGTACATCATTTAAGAAATTTTTGAAGATTTTCCTTAGCTTCTTTGTACGTGTTACCATACACAGTAAAATCATCCATGTATACTTCTACACAGTCATATACTAAGTCAGTAAAGATACTTAGGACTACCCTATAAAAATTAGTTGGAGCATTACACACACCAAATGGTAGAACATTATAAGAAAATGTTCCCCAAGGACATGTCGAAGTAGTTTTGTCTTGATCTTCAAGAGCAATGTGTATTTGATTATATCCACTAAAACCATCTAGAAAGGAGAATTTTTTCTTACCAACCAAAGTATCCAGCACTTGATCAATTAAGGGTAATGGGAAGTGATATTTCTTTGTGGCCTTATTTAGAGCCCTATAACTGATACATATCTACCATTTACCATTCTTCTTAGATACAACTACAAGAGGAGATACCCATCAACTATTTAATATGGGGTAAATAAATCCCACATTAAAAAATTTTGGAGTTCCTCTTTCACAATTTCTAGGAGAGCTAGGTTTAGTCTCCTTTGTGGATGTCTAGCTCGTATGCTTCCTTCGTCTATATAAATATGATGAGTACAAGTAGAAGGGTGTATACCATGGATATCCTGATAGTCCCAAGCAAAGGCTTCTTTATATTTACACAGTAATTCTATCAACCCCTTAGTTTGAGATTCATTTATGGTTGGGTTGAGATTGAGTATTTTTCCTAGTATAATTCCAATGGCACGAGACTATGTAGGAGCTTTTATAGCCTAAAGTGGTAAGCTAAACCTGGGTACTAGGAATGGGATATATTCACAAGTGTGTTGTAGTAGTTGATGTAAGGTAAGAAAGTGTTGAATAGATAATGAATTACCTACTAATGGAAAATCTCAAAATGGACAAGCAACAATATTATTATTATTATGAAAAAGTATTAATTCAAAAACATCATCAACTGCATAATGATTTTGTAACAAATTGTTAATGATAGCATCCTCGGAAGAACCTTTTAAGTCCCTACTTTGTTCACTGGTCAAATGGGAAAAGAATCTTCCAAATCACCGTCTACCTATAGGGGTTCTTATGCTTCCACCAAAGGTTGCACTCTAGGGTTAAAAGCACAAACCTGTGTCACCTTTTATAAAGAAACGTGATATCAGAATGTGACAGTTCAACATTAGTGACAAAAAAAATGGTCTTTGTGTTTAAAATATGAAGATGATGTAAACTAATGAAATGTGTAGAATTGGATGGATTTTATGCCTATAATTTTTATAATTTTTTTGAGTAAGAATTTATTCATTTGATTTTATTTTGAAGTCCCTTTTAACTATAAAAAATATAGAGTGTAGTTCCCGTCAAACAAGTATATGCAAATCATCTTTTTTTTTTCTGATTTGAAAATATCTTATAGATGACATGTATAGCTAGTGCACAAAAAAAGAAATAATTATTTTTGATGTATATTTTTTTTGTTATAAGTACTCAAGTTCAACCTTATCTGAATACAACAGTTTTTTCCTCCCGTCAAAGCTTTCCTATGAAATCTATACCTTTTTGAAAAAAAATTACATATTCATGAAGACGATTCTCTCCTCTAGAGATAAATATAATTTTTTAATTTTTTTGATATGATTTACTATTTTTTTTCTTTTTTTGAGGGAGCATCTTCTGAAATGTTAAAATATTGACTTATAATACTTTGATATTATAACATATTATAACTAAGCAAAACACTCAAAAATTTATATAATGATGATATTGAATCTAAGATCTATAAAAGGGTATTTTTAGTTTTTGAAAAAAATTGAGTTTTGATATAGAAATGAGATTTGACCAAAATAGGTTTTGGTATCACAAACGGTGACACAGATCTATGCTTTTACCTACTAGGGGATATAGGATCAACTCTTTCATGTGTTCCCCATCTGAGATCACCATGTTTCTAGACTTGTAATTAATAAATGCATTAGAAAATACTAAAACGGGTTTGTCTAATATAAGGGGTATCCCCCTAACTTAATTTTGGGTTGAAATATCATGAAATTAGTTGGATACTCCCAAGACTCAATTGAAATAATGACATCTTCTATCATACATTCTAATTTTACCAAAGAGCGATCAGAAATTTGAAAGACCATGGAAGTAGGTCAAAGCCCTTGTAAATCTAATTTCTCCTTGGTTTCATTGGTCATTACATTTATTTATGCCCCAAGATCAACAATTGTATTAGGAATAATCAAGTCACCAATACGTACCTTGATCACTAGACTTCATAGATCTTCATACTTGGGAATAGAAATCTTCCCTAGCATTAGGTGTGAAAGTTGCCTGATAACTTTGATAGTTTTTGGGTCTTCTTTCCTCTTTTTCCTCTTCCCACATATCCCTTAATAGCTTTGGCATAGATTGGTACATCTCAAGTATCCTACAACAAATGAATTTGAATATTGTCATTCTTTAATTCCTCTATGAAATTGAATGTAGACATTGGCTTTGAAGGTCTTTGGGGTTGTTCCCTAATCTTTCAGGGAAAGGAGGTTCCTTAGGCTCTTGCTTGTGTTTGTCATATTGAATAGCATCATTAGGTGAATCCTCAATTTTAGTAATATTTGGGCCTTAGAAAGCCTTACTAGACTGAAGTTGAACCCCATCAATTGCAAGGGAATTTACTAGATATGTGGGATAATCTACCACCTCATTACTATAGATAGGTTGGGATGAATTATTATTAGGGTTTAGATTTGACTATGTGGGCATATTATGTTGATCTTTAAGCCAAAGTTTCCTATTAGTGTCTAATACTTAGTCATGTCCAAGACAATGTTGGATGGTCATCACTATGACTGAGTCATCCATAGAAGGTCAAGCTACAAAGGACTTGTTTATATTTCTTCATATGTCGAGCAAATTCAAGGTTTTTTAGCACCCTACTAGAGACCGAGTTAGCATACATGTTGAGTAACACAAAAGAGACTGAGCATTTGTAAAGATAGTTAATGTCAAATGAGTCAATATATGTTGAGCATAAAGAAGCTGAGTGACACTTGAATGTTGGTTATGACCAAGTGTTAGAACATTCAAGTGCCAAGTAAACTAGTTTTGACATATAAGTTTGTAATTGCACAAACACTTATGTAAATCATTTTAGCTAACTTCTACATGACATTTAAAGATTATAGAGACAATTAAAGAAAAGATTACACATTTTGTTAGAAGGCATTAATCCGGAGAAAAGAAAATTAACTAATCAAAAAATTAGAAGGGTAAAATGGGAAAAGGATTAAATATGGATCGTTGATTATGAGCTAGAACTTTCTACAATTATCTATTTAAGAAGGATCCCAACCCTAAGATCATAATGAGAGTGAGTGGAAGCAAGCGTGAAGGAGAAAACAAACTAAGTATAGAATGAAGGAAGGCTAAATCTAAAAGGATATCAAATAGAGCAACTAGAGCAGTGAAGGACAGAACTAAGCATATTAGATAGGGATGTCAAATTGAGATATTGAAGAGAGAAGATCTGTAAACAAACTCTAGAGAAAACTAAAGGATTGGTACTGAATAAATTTTTACAAATTGAGTTAGCGAAAATCTCGTATTAAAATGGGTCTAACAGACCTTATTTAAATCTCCTAATAGAGTCCTTACTTCATTGTAAGTGTAAAATACTTTAATCAAGGTAAGACCTAACAGTCTTAAACCCTTTTAATAAAGAACACCCCTCATAGAGTAGATCATCAGAAGTGGTCAAATTGTAGCCCTAACAAGTGAACTTTGTTGTTACAATAGTAAAGATTTGTGGGTTTCATCCTCACCCCAGTTTTACCTTCATCTTGAAGTGTTTCTGGGTTACCAAATTCATTGTGTTATGAGTTTATGTTTTCATGGATGTTATGCTTAGATATTTTTCAATTTATCATTATAAATTTATGATTATATGGTATGAGATATAAGATATGAGATGGATTAGGTGTGAATATAATTAATTATTTTAATATTGAAAAGTCTTATAGATCCTGATTCACCCCCCCCCCCCCCCCCAACCCCCTCTCATTATCTTGTTTCCCATACAAATTTCCAACAGTTGGTATTAGAGCTCAATTCTCTTGAAAGAAGCCTAACAACTTGAGAGTAAAAATCTTCAAATGAAGGAATACAAAATGGGAAAGATCATTGAGAACCAAATGATTGAAATCCAGATCATACTAAAGCAACTTGAAGGGGCCAAGGATGAGTTAAGGAAATCCTTAAAGAAAAGGAAAGATGTGGAAATTTAGTAGAATGACACACTATACAAGGAAGTTGATGTCAGAGGATTTCTTAACAATGGGAATACTAATTACTGTGATGCATCAATAGCATATCTACTAGAGAAGAGAAACATTCTATGTAAAGAAGTTAGAGAACTCAAAAGGGAATAAGAAATTCAATCAGTAAAACCATGTGAGGTAACCAAACAAAAGAAGAAAGTTGAAGAAGACAAAATCATGGTTGAAGAAGACAAAAGACAAATAGCTACCAGACTTGAAGAAAGATCATTTGATGTGTAGAAGCTTACAAACAATTAGTTGGACATGATGAACCACTTGTTAATTGTAAATCGGGAGTTGAACAGAAAGGACATGGAGATTGCAAATCTAAGAGCACACAGTGACCAACTAAGGAATGAGTTGAGATATGAACAAATGAAGTGAAGCTATTAGATACTTTAAAGAACTAATGAGATCACCAAGATCATCCAATGATACTTCTAGCCTAGGATATATCAAGCACTCTTCATCTACTGAGGAAGGAGAGTCATTAAAGAGTGGAGAGCAAAGAAATGAGAAATCCAAAAGGCAAACCTACTTTTCATCATTGTGGTAAACTTGGACACACATCCAACATTTGTAGAAGAAAAAATGGTATGAATACCCCTAAAACTAAGTTTATTGTTAATTGTTTTAATTGCAAGAAATAAGGACACCAAGCACATGAATGCAGATCCAAGGCAAAATCTAACTAGACATTTGAAAGACAAACACATGCACCTAAACAAGGTAACTCTTATGATTGGGATTATAACACATGGTATAATTGTTGTTATTATGGAGAGTGTGAACATTCTTGAGAATTATATTAAGACTCGTTTCAAAGGAAATTACAAGAAATGATTAAATGGAAACCTAATTTCTTTCAGTTGTCACAAGGTTGGACGTGTTAGTAAGAACTATAGGACCTAAGCATTAGCACCAAAAAAATGAAAGAAAAAAAGAAAAATGAAAAGTTGGGATGAGTAAACCATGGAAAGAGATAATAGAAGTTGGAGGTAGTAGATCAAGCGAAGCTGAGATCACCCAATATAATGGATCAAGTGGTCACACCACATCCAACTAAGAAAAGAGGTATGTGAGGGACTGTATACTTAAATGTTATATCATACATAAATTCCTAATAAGAAAAGTAATTAAAAGTCCACATCAGCATGAATCAAGATGCATTAAGATAAATATGAGAGAAGTATTAGGCAATGGAATATGTTTTACTATCAAGTGTCAAGCATTAGTAATATAGTCTATATTGATTGAGTATTGTAATATAGACTGAGAACTTACATCAACCAAGTTGATGTATTGGTTGAAAAAATTGGTATTAATTGAGCGAGGTGATAGTGATTGAGTATTTGAATAGAAAAAAGCACAAACACAACTTGTGAAGGTCGAGACAAGTATTGTGCACCTACCACAATACAAACACATTTATTGTTAGACCTAAATGGATAGATTGAAGGTATATATCAAATTTTAGTATTCATTTTCATTTTAACAAGTGATTTTTAGTGCACAAGAGATTCAAAGGTGATTAAAGGTGATTTTAGTGATATAGCAAGCAAATCATAGTGTGGCATTGACAAATTGGAAGATCACAATAAGTTAAGTTTTTAGTATCGAGTAAGTTATTTTTGAATTCATTGAATTATAGTTGATAAAACCCTAGTTCAGAAATGACATCTTTTGCATTTGTGTCTGCTAAGGAAATGTAAGGCGAGCAATGTACAATTTATGAAGAATGATCAGTGTCCTCCACCAAATTTCAAGTAATGTCCTAATATTGCATTGGCTGGTGATGAATTTTGTGCCTTTTTGTCAATTTCACCAAGGATATTGATGATTCATGATGTAGGATCATGTTATATGTATAAAGTGGGAGAAACTAGAGATTATGAACTTTGTGCAACATATGATAAATTGTGTGATAGTGGAGTGTTGAAGGACGAGCATAAAATTGTTGCCGAGAAAGGGTTGACACATGCCCTAGCCTTTGGTTTTCAAAGTTGAGTGGATAAATGTTGTATTAAGTCAAGTATATGACATGAAGATGTGGTTAGAGGATAGACCAATTAAGATTAACAAGGCTATCATATGCCAAGTCACTAGTTATCCTACTTTGGATAGACCTAAGACAATGAGAAGTGTCGTGAGGGATGTTGTCGAGCAACAAACGAAGGTAAAGTGGAACAATGGAATGTTTATCGATGGGATCAAAGACTCGGTCATTGAATTTGCAATACATGTAATCACACACAAATTTAATCATTCAAGCCAACAAAATAGTGTACCTTGCATTGCAGTGGACCTTGGATACAAAATTGTGAAGAAATATCGTAGTTATGATCTTGTCAAGCTGTAATTGCAACGATTGTCAGAGAATCTTGTAGCAATAAGGAAAGCCAAGAATACCTCATGTAAGTTTGGTTCCCTACTTGTTTGTATATTTTTCTATGTATAGAGTTCATTCCCCACCGTTAGCACCATAGCATGGGATAGAAGTAGATCGGAAATAAAATAGATAAGTGACTTAATTAGTCAATTGGGAGAAAATTTTGAATCTATAATGGATAATTAGTTTGAAGAATCCAAGAACAAAATGAAAAGAAGGATGAGGATACCTAAGTCAGTTGTAGATAATTATTTTGATGATATATTTTTTATGCTGGATATAGATTTTATATGTGTGCAGGTAGTACTACTAAGGGTTACATGGTTGAGGCCTATGCAATATGAAGTTAATGTTGATGAAGTGACAACAACAGTGATTGCTTTACTATCTGAAGAGATTGACTCAAATGTTGAGCCATTCGACACCTAGGAGATAGCCAAGATTAAAATGAAGGAGACATAAGTGCCCAAGATAGATAGGAAAAGAAAGAAAATTATTAAAGATCTTGAGGGTAAACCTAGTGAAGGTCAACTTCATATCACTGAAGGAAAAGGAGAGGATGAGAAATCAAAAGATGGAGTTGAAGCCAAGTCATCTAAGGGAAAAGAGCTAGTTATTTCCAAGCCCAAGGAAATGAAACAAAAGAAAATAGTGATTATTGATCCAAAAATAAAAGAGGATCTAAAGAACATTGTAAAGAAGGTCGTTACACCACCTAAGCCAAAGATAAAAAGAAGAGTAATAACAAGATCAAAGGCAGCTCAGCTCCTAACTGCAAAGGAGAAAGAAAGTTCATCAAAGAGAAAGCCAACCAAAACACCAAAGCAAAATTTACCTAAGAGGTCGAGGAGAAAACTGGTTGTAACACTTGAGGAGGAGGAAGATGATGAATAAATAGAGTCTGGTGATTAGGGAAAACTTTAGATTGTACCCAGACCGCCTCCAATTACTATTGGCTAGGTATGTGAAATGATAAAAGAATTAGCTAGTATAGCAACATTAAAGACAATAAATTTTGATTCTTTAAATAAAGATGATCAAGAGAATCTTGAAAAAGATACGATAGATGTGATGATACAATTCAAATCTATACCTATAGAGTTAGGTGAAGACATCCCTAAGAATTTATATGATAAAGTTGATGTTGAGTGGAAGTGGGAATTATTCATTGAAAGACAAATCAAGGAGACCACGTTAACCTAGACAATGCAAAATTTAGGAAAGACGCATATGTATGTAGCCCTAAAAGATTTTCTAAATAAATTTATGCCTAAAGAGAGGGATTACAAAATTTTGAAGAATGAGGCTCATGAAGTAGAAAAAGAGAGCATTCTTATATAGAAGGAAGCATTTGGGTTTCTTGTTCCATTAGCTAACAAAGAAGATGAGGATTAAGGAAGAGATGTAGAAGTAAAAGAAGGGCAAGATAATATAGAAGAAGTTGCAAAACTTGTAGAAGAGATAAGACAATTAGTAGAAGGGTGTGAACAACAAGATGTTGTCGCAGTTGAGGACATTCCTGATTCATCTCCATAGAGACCTTAATTGTTACACCTATACAACAAGTTAAATTAACTCAATGGGAAAAGACACTTGGATCGAGTGCAAAGGGAAAACAACTGTAGGTATCACTACCTAGTGATAGCACCCCTCAATCTCAAATGATAGCATAGCAAGATGATGCAATAGAGGAGTCAGTGAGTTTAGATGAATTCATCACATTGCCTATGTATGACTTAAAAAACATGATATTGGAACATATGGAAGAATTGCAAATCTTGTTGAGTCGTGAGACAAAGCGAGAACAGTTAAGAAGAGAACACAAAAAGATATAAGTATTGCACAATATCAAAGATATTTTTGTTGATGCATTTGAGATTTCTGATGTTAATGAGAGACATCAAATTTTGGATCAGCTAGTATATATAGTTGACAAGGTTTAGACTAAAGATATTGAGACCAATGATAAATTGATGAGATGGTCTGAGAAGCAATTTGAGCAAAAAGTCTCAACAAAACTTGTAATTAGGTAGATTGAGCTTTCTAACCTTACCACTTAGTTTGAAGGAATTTTGAAGTTCATTCATTCATTGAATATGGAACTTTGTGATGTTAAGTTTTTCACATTAGAGAATCAATATTCTATTGATTTCATATAAGCAGATATAAAAGCATGTACAATTTCATTGGGCAAGAATGCAAGTTCAAGCTTACCTTCATATAAAAAGTTGATATTTGATCAGTAGAGATTAGCCTAGTTAATGACTAGAGATGATGGCATTAGGAAAAAATTAATTTCAATCCAATTTATGCTACTACCCCATTTGGAGATAATTTAGAGGGAATCATCTATGGCCAAGAATTTAATCAGGAAAGATACACATCTTTGAACACTAGAGAGCCTCATTAATCTAGATGCTTAGCTAGAGATTCATATTCAACTCATGGAATCAACAAGAGATAAATGAAATAAAGGAATTGAAGAAATTTGGCATACAAGGGGGAAATAATTTCATGACATACATTAAAAGGAGAAATATTCTAACAGAGGGAAGATGACATAAAGGGGGAGACAAAAATTGAAAATAGAATTATCAAATGAGTCAACATCAAAGTTTATAGATACCTAGTTACAGCCTCAAGGGAGTGTTACATTTGGATATTTTGCATGGATAGCTAAGTCATGAAAAAATATTTTTGCCACTAATGTCAAAGGGGGAGATTGTTGATCTCTAAGCCCAAGTTGCCTATTAGTGTCTAATACTTTGTCATTTCCAAGGCAACATTTGACAGTCATCACTACAACCGAGTCATCTAGAGAAGGTTGACCTATAAAGGACTTGTTTATATTTCTTCATATGTTGAGCAAGTCAAAGGTTGCCAAGCACCCTAGTAGAGACCAAGTCAACATACATGTCGAGTAACACAGAAGAGACCAAGCATTTGTAAAGATAGTTAATGTTGAATGAGTTAGTATATGTTGAGCGTAAAGAAGTTCATGAATGAATAACATTACCAAGATGCAATGCTCGGATAGGGGTGAGTGCAAGAGATAGATCTATAGGAATGAATAATGCTCCCAAGGATGGAATAATGCTCAAAAGCTCCATCTGTGCACACCCCGAGGGTAGAATGCTTGGGAAAAGGCTCTCCCTAGTCACTATTCAATTATTCCAGTAGCCTGGTAGGCTAATGGGAAACCAATAACAACATGAATACTAGTTATGACCAAGCGTCAAAATATTCAAGTGCCAAGTAAACCAGTTTTGACATATGAGTTTGTAATTTCAAAAATACTTATGTAAATCATTTTAGCCAACTTCTACATGACATTTAAATATTGTAGAGACAATTAAGGAGAATATTACACATTTTGTCAAAATGCATTAATCCCAAGAAAAGAAAATTAACCAATCAGAAAATCAAAAGGGTAAAATGGCAAAAGGATGAAATATGGATAGTTGATTATGATCTAGAACTTTCTATGATTGTCTGTTTAAGAAGGGTTTGAACCCTAAGATCATAATGAGATTGAACAGATTGCAAGAGTTAGTGGAAGTAAGCATGATGAAGAAAATAAGCTAAGTACAAAGCAAAGGAAGGCTAAGTCTGAGAAGAGATCAGACAGAGAAACTAGAGCAGTGAAGGATAGAACATAGCATATCAGATAAGGATATTAGTTTGAGATATTGAAGAGAGGAGATCTGTAAAAAAATTTCAAAGAAAACTAAAGGATCAAATACTAAATCATTTTTGATAGATTTAGTCAAGGAAAATCTCTTAATAGACCTTATTTAATCTCCTAACAAATTCCTTACTTCATTGTAAATGTAAAATTCTTAAATCAAGATACGACCTAATAGTCTTAAATGCTTTTAATAGAGAAGGCCCCTCATAGGGTAGATCATTAGAAGTGATCAAATTGTAGCCCTAATAGGAGAACTTTTTTATTACAGCAGTAAAGATATGTGGGTTTCATCTGCACCCCAATTTTACCTTCATCTTGAAGTGTTTATGGGTTACCAAAATCATTGTGTTATGAGTTTATATTTTCATGGATGTTCGATAGATTTCATTTTAACATTACAAGTTTATGATTATATGGTATGAAATCTAAGATATGAGATAGATTAGGTGTGAATAGAGTTAATTGTATTAACAGTGAAGTTTTATAGACCCTCATTCACCCCACCCCCCTCTCAGTATCTTGTTTTACAATAAGATTTTCAAAAATAGTAGTGGGTTTAGGTGCTTGAGGTGGATTTGGAAGCATATTGGAGGAAGATGTAGGTACAGGGGGAAGAAATTGTTGTGGTTATTGATAAGGACTTATTATTGGTGGTGGTGGAAATGGATGTTGTGTGGCATAAGAATATGGTGGCACTAGTACATTTCCCCTTGTTTTTTTACCAAAGTTCATATTGGCCTATGATTTCTTCTTCTTCTTTGTTTTTATTCTCGATTTGGTCAAAATTTTGACCAAATTAGGCTTTTTATGCCCAAGTTGGTTGAAATTTTGACCAAATTAGATTCATAATGAAAAAAAATAAAATCGTATTCATCATTTTTTTATTTGGTGAGTTTGTTTGGCGATGCGACTTTGTTGTTCAATTTGTGCTCAAACTGTATAGGAACACCTCTCGACATAACAAGACCCTGAGGTAAATTCCTATTGCTCAAAGCCTACGAATGTTAATAGGTTGGAATGATATATATGTAGCATTTTCATTTTGTAGAACCACATAAATTTTGCATAGAAAAAATCTATGCAAAAATATTTAGGGTTAAAGCAATTATTTTTCCCCATGATGAGTATGAGATTTAAATTAGAGATTGTGGATTGGGATATTTGGTACAATCGCTACAACCACACAAGGCTCCATATCGACTATGTTGTGTCCATGTAACCAATCATGTATTTGGACTTGCTAACCTTTTCTATAGGCTTATGCACTGTAACTTTTGCTCTTTAGGTGTGTAGGGCTCATTTGTTAGTGTGTGGAGTATATGCTTTTGGTAGATTTATAATGCCTGTTATGTATGATATTATCATATTTTTGAGTTTAGTAGGTATCTACTTGTAACTATGATATCTAACATATATTTCAGAATTACTAAAGAGAATAAGAAAATTGCCCTCCTCTTCATTCTTTGGAACATGGTGAACTTAGGCATTGCATGATTAAATCCTTTCGTTGAAACTTGCCATAGATCCAGGCTTATGCATCATAAATTATGCTCTTTAGGTGTGTATGGCTCTTTGCCACTATATCATTGTATTGTGTAGATGCTTTTGGTAGATTTTGAATTCCTATAATGTATAATATTATAATGTTTTATAGCTTAGAAGGTATCTATTTCTTACTATGATATTTTACATAAATTTCAGAATTGTTGAAGAGGATAAGAAAATTGCTAGCCTCTGTAGTCTTTGGAGCATGGTGAACCTAGGTATGATATGATAAAATCCTCTTACTGAAACTTTATGTAGATCCTTTCCCATGCTAAATATTGGTAACCTGAGCAACATGAAGGTCTGGCCTCTAGAGTCTAGACATAATGTTGATTTGAAGCATGGTGTTACCGTTGAATATACAGATTACACTGGGAGAATGATGAGGAATGAAAGGTTGCACATAAACAAAATCTAAATTCTACGATCTACTACCACTTAATGAATGACTACACTCACCAATTGGTAGGAGAGAAGTTGGATGAATGTAATAGTTTAAATACACTAAGATCTGCTTACTCTTGTATAACTAAGAGATGTGTTCAAGAAATATAGATAAATGCAATTTGCTAAGGATTATCTTTTAGTTTGGTCCATTTAGCATCATCAATAACCTCTAATACCTAGGTCACATATTTAATAACAATTTCTCTTAGCGCATAATATGGGTGAATTTGAGCGAGGTGACCAAATTTTTCTTTCAAAACCATATGTGCAGATATAAACATTAAGTATAACATGTCCAATAATTTTGCAGATATATTTTCCTCTGAAGAAAGACCATGCTTGGCAATATGAACCCAAAACAAAATAATGAGAAAATTGCTAGATAGTGGTCTTAGTTCTAAAGAAAAGTTGATAAATGTAATCGTCCTTGCAAAAAGTATAAGGGCTTAAAGAATCAAAGAATTCTAATGTGCCAAAGGACATGATTGAAGAAGATGGTATTGGTGTAGCTGATGAAGATGCTCACGATGATGGTACTAGTGCATCTAATAATGATGATAAAGATGGTCTTGATATACCTATAATTAAGAAGGCATGTGAGCCCCTATACCAAGTCTCCCAAACAACTCTTGTCTTTGTTATAGTGTTGTTGGTGAACTTGAAGGTTATGAATGGTTTATTCAATATAGCAATGTCACGTATGCTAAGGTATGTCATTTTTATCATCTTCAATGTTAGCATACCATTACTTTTTATTATATTAACAATTCATATTTGTTTTTGTAGGTTGATAGGTGAGGTTTTGTTACCACCATCAAATATTTTGCCACGTTCATACTGAGAATTGTCTACCATTATGAATCAAATTGGAATGAAGTATCAGACAATACATGCATGTCTTAATGATCACATTCTATATCATAAACAACATGAATTTGCAATAGAATGCTATGATTGTCAAATTAGAAGATATCAGTTAGATAAAATAACAAAAAAGGTGCCTCACAAGGTTCTTTATTACATTCCCATTATTCCACGTCTTGAATGATTATTCAGGTATACTAGCTTGGTACAAATTATGGATTACCATGCACGCAATAGAAATCAAGATGACATTATGTGAATACCTATGGATGGTTCTACATTTAAAGAGATAGAAGAAGCATGGCCACACTTTAAAGAAGAACCTTGTAATCCCAAGCTTACATTAGCGGCGAATAGTGTCGATCCATTTAGAGATATGAGATCTATTTACTTGGTGTGGCTTGTTTTTGTTATTAACAAAAACATTCTTCCTTGGATGTCCACAAAGAGGGAGCACATAATGTTGTCAATGATTGTACCAAGTATTTTTTCATTTAATAGTTATCTAAATTAACTTATAAATAGTGCATCAAAATTATCATAATAATTATGTAATATTTGTGTTCATTAAATTACTAGGTAAGTACCAAGTTAAAGATATGAACATGTATATTGAGCCCCTTATTGACAAGTTGTTGAAGTTATGGAATGGGGTCACTATGTATGACATCTCTAGACCAATAGGACAAAGAGAATTTCAATTCCATACAATACTTGTATGGACAATACATGATGCCCTTGGGCTAACTCATTTTTGTTGTATGTTATATTGTTAAGGTCGCATATTTTTGGTCTACTATAATGCTTACACATTATTGTTGTATGCTTAAGTTGTGCATGATAATTGTACATGATCTTTTAGGTCTTCAAACAAAGGAAAAATTTGCATGTCTAGTTTGTGGTCCAAAGATGAAATCTCATCATTCAAGAAGTTTAGGAAAAAAGGTGTTTGACGATTTTAGGCACTCTCCACAATAATCATAAATATCGAATTACTAAAAAAAGTCTTTTTAATGGGAAAGAAGAGACAACATTAATTCCATGAAGAATGACACCTCATTTATGGAAGTTGGAATACGATCAATGAATTTTGAGGTAATGTTCAGTTTGTGGTCCGAAGTTTGAAATTTATATTTTGATATTGTCTTTTATTTAGTAATTATGTAATTGATACTCGTGAAGGTCATCAAGGCATCAATGACCAACTTCTTAGAGGAATAAATAATTGTCCTACTCAATTTAGTAGGTTACTATACTACAAGGATCTCCCAATCATGCATTTCTTTGATGCTATGCATATTGGAAAGAATATAATAGAGACACTATGGAAATATTGGATGGAAGGTGTGATAGAGAAAAAAATGCCAAAATTTGTAATGACATTCATGAATCCAATCATGCACTAAAATATTTCCCTTCCTTGGTTATTAACAAAACAAAAAAGTGATTCATTAAAAGAAGTCATAATTTTATTTTTTTTAAATCCCACAGTATTTGTTGCAAACATAAACAATCTTGTATCAAAGAATGGTGATTTTGGGCTAGGGTTGAAAATACATAATTGGCATACCTTTTTCAAGGTAAGTAATGTTTTCTATTTACAATATATTTGTAAAATTGCATGTACTACCTATTGTATTATTTCATAATATATCGCATGTACTACCTATTGTACCAAGAGTGAGTGACTAATTGGCGTCTTCCTATTGGTTGAAGGTTATTAACTAGGATAGTGGAGTGTTAGTTTTGCAGAACCATTAATCCAATGATGATTAACCGCCATCACTTCCCCACATTTTGAAAGTGCACATAGTTTAACCAAAGTGGGGAAGCGAGGTTGTGACATGTGGACTTGGTGGAGTCAATTGTGTCATGAGTTGCAAAATGATGCTAAGTTGGATAATATGCCAAATTTTTTGTTCTAGTTCACCAAAGGTACATCATGTAAGCAAAGGTGGATGCTAAGTTGGATCAGTAGGCCTGATGTCTTTTAAGTGAATGTAATAATAGTTAGAATCACTCAAGATCATTGATCAAATGATGATTGATGATTGTCACTTCTCTAGATTTTGGAGATGATCAAACTTTAACCAAAGCACAGAAGTGACACATTGACATGTGTCCAACTTCTAAGAAATGCAATGCATCTTTTTAAAGTTTTAAAAGGAATCGTCTGATTTGGCATAAATCAATGGTTAGGTTTCAAATTTTGTGGCATGGCTTAAAATATGAGTGTTATAGCATTAATTCTGATCAATGCAAGTTCATGTAAAGATAATTTCCATAAAATTGATGATTCCTCTCATTATTGAGTACCAAGTAGCAAAGAATTTTAATAGTGTAGAAATATTCAAAATTTCAAATTGGATTTCCTCAAATCCATGAATTATTGTCTATGGAATTCTCAATGGAGCAAACAAGTTTTTCTGGGTGAGTACTAAAAATCTCTGGTTAGTCAAGAATTTTTAGTTGTAATTGAGATAATATAGATAAAATGACCCTATGAAGGGATTTTTCGGGAAAGGTAGATTACCAGTTGAGAGCTATGCATGATGATTTTTTGGGACAATTACCACAATTAACTAATGAGTCTTCCAAAGGAAAATAACTAATGCCTAAAAACCCTAGATTACTAGTTGGTGAGGGTTTCTATGATAAGGCCAATTGGTTAAGAGATGCCCAAACATTTGGTGGGGGTTTAGAGATTCTTCGTAATTGGTTTTCAGAGAGAAAACTCGATACTCCTCTAAACAATGTATGGGAGTTCAACATTGGTAAGCTAGTTGTCCCAGGTGTTTTCTTCGATGATGATTTATTGGCCATGATAGCAAAGAGATATAACCTAGTGTCAAGGATGGAAAAGAATCATAGTGGAGGTGGAGATAATCTCTTTAGGGTTTCACCATAGCTAATTAGGGAAGTTTTCATGTTAAACCCTAATTAGGCAGTACATGAGAAAATTGACATGGAGGATTTGCAAGCAAGATATGATGCACAGAAGGTGTACCTAAGGAGAAGGCTATTGTAGGAACATTTTGTTAAAATAGGTCAATTACCATTGGTGACTGCCAATACCCCAGAGCCATTGTTAAGGAAATATTTCAATCCTAGGGCTCAAGCAATATATTTTTCTCTCTGCAAAATATTTGAAATGAATGAATAAGATCACATCCAAGAATCCATTATTTTTATCATTACTTAGACACTGCAATATGGCATGAGCTCAATTTTTTATTTTGCTACATATTTAGCAAAAGAAATCCATGATGGATTAATAGGCATAACTAAGGCTAAAGTTGTAAAATCATTTTGCTTGTACTCAGTGTTAATGTACATATGTTTGTACAAGGGTGTTAACTTTTTCTCCAAAGAGATAAAGTTGGAGCTAGAGAAGGATGGAGAGAAATTACCAGTCTAGCTATGGAGCGCTGATATGACCTGGGAGATCATTGATGCTAGTTTCATCAAATTTGACAAGTATTTTACTTCCAAGCTAAGAATTCTATTCATTGGAGATAACCCTAGAATACCTCAGTCCTTATTGGAATTGATTAGACCAAAGGATCATGCCAAAGGATAGAACGTGAGCCATAATTAGGGAGACATTATCCCATATTTAGTTTCTATAGTGTTCAAAGTGTATGGTTTCCTAAGGAAACCACATGTTTTGCCATATCAATTACCTTTGAAGGTGGGGATTGCAGAATTATTATGGCAAGTAGGAGGGTTAGAATAAAAGGAACTGTTAGGCAAATTTAAAGATACTTTCTTCCCTCAGATTACTATTGTCCACAATTTTGTTTTTGTCAAGAAGGGTTGGAAGAAATTAGAATTTTTTTAGAAAAATACCAAATGGCCCAGTCCCATTCTCGTTTTATAGATCCCGAAGGTTTCTATGGTTTGTTTAAGGAGAGAACAAGAGCCAAATCACTAGATGTAGTAGATTAGCAAGTAGTTGCTACCACGGAATTGGTCCCACCACAAGAATATCAGTGATAAAGACATTATATTGTAAAGTTGCAGGAGAGCACCAAATTTTTTCTTTTTGTGATAGCGACAGCCTTGGTCCTTTTGTCTTTCTTTTGTTCTAAGGATAGCTATCCTTTTCCCTCTATGCTCGTAGCTTGTTGCATCTCACACTAAATAAGTGAGTTCCCAAGGCTAGAAGAGGGTTTGAAGTTTGTATAACTTTTAATGTTTATGCTATTGTTTGCAGTTGGTTCAATTTTCTTTATGTCAATTGTATGATGTATTCAATTTTGGAAGTCTATGAATATTGAATAACAAGTCTGACATATCTAGAGTTGTTATTAAGTCTAAGAATATTGAATAACAAGTTTGTCATATCTAGAGTTATTATTGAGTTTATACAAGTAATGTATTAGTTTTAAAGAATATTAATACAAGGAGGTAGTTTTGAATATCCGTGTCTCTAAATTTTGCCTCCATTTTCATATGTTTGTTACTTTGGGATTGATTGAGCAAATTTCATGCAATTTAATGCAGCTTAGATAGGTTGTATGTCAATTTATTGTTTCTTTTAATTCAAGGAATTAAGTATTTTCTTCCATAAATAGGATTTCAAAGCATTTGAGAGGGATATCATAAGAATGGGGTTTAGGGTTAATAGCTGATAATTTTAATTACAAGGCAATTATATAGGTCAAGTATTTTTTGGTGTGACTCAGTACAACAAATGGATAAGGTACTGATCATAAGTTGTGATGCAAATTGATGCAATTATTTAGTTACACAAAGTACATATAAATCAAATCAATTTTACTTTTCTATAATAAAGAATCAAACTGTTGGTTTTCACTTACTTGTAATAATATTTCTTTGAATTATAGGTTTCTATTGTAATCAAGGAGTTATTACAAATATAAGAAGAATTGTGACCATTATCTGCTATAGGCGATAGATCTAGAGAGAAGAGTGTGAATGAATGAACTATGAAAAATAATATTAGAAAACATCTAGTCATTCTCATATCTAAGGTGCGCCCACCTTCACCCTACAGAGCTTAAAGTGTAGAGAGTCCTTGTAATTCTATGGAAGTCGGTCCATATCTGGAGGCAATTAAATTGAATATAGGAAGTAGCTAGCCCTTAGACTAAGTCTTGTCTTTTGCATCTAGTCTTCATTTATTGCCATGCAAACTTGATAAGGATACGTAAAAACCTTATTCATTCCTTATATCCCTAAGTCCTTTTCCTTTGCATCAAATGAAGATTTTGAAATTGTGATGATGTGATTACCTCTTTTTGCTCCATCTCCCTAATTTATTACTTAACTATCAGAGGCGTCGTGAAGGCATGACACAATCATCTCAATAGTTAGAGCAGCTTCGCAGCTCAGAAAGATAGCATCCAGTTTCAAGTCACAAAGTTGCGACTAACCATACATCGCATGGTCGCAAGTCAAGTTCTACCTTAAGAATACCTCAGGGGGCCCACGATTTTCATAATCGTCAAATCTTGTTAGATCAATGGCTAGCGTATTCGAACTTCTTGAAGATGCACAAAGTTTAGCCAATGCGAGAATATGAGCTTTTGACATGTGTCTTGGTGGGCCAAGTGCATATGAGGTCATCATCGCATCATCACAAGGGTTAATAGCAAGTTAGGACTTCAAAAAATTAAGCAGGAAAAGTCCTGAGCATTCTTAAAAATGCGAACAATGTAAACCCACTTTTAGGAATCTAGGGGAAAAAGTCATTAAGGTAACATAATTTTAGGGATTTCAAATGGATAACTGGATTTTTCATTGTAATTTTGAAAATTTTCAAAAATGTGAAAAACCAAGCTAACATCCTGAATATGGATGACCTTTGAATGCACCTTGCATCCATAGTTTCTTCCACGATGACCATTGTACCTGCTATCAAATCTCCTTGCAATCAACAACCTATGAACTTATCTTCAATTCAATCTATACATATACATATACATAAAATAATTTCATATAACTAGTTAAATTTTGTATCTGAATAATATAGGGAGCCATGACAGGATTTGTTGGATTCACAAACAATGATCTTGCAAGAATTGTAAAGAAAGTTGCAATGCTTAGTTTTGTTGCTTATCTAGATCATGTTACTTATCCCCTATCAAGAACTACAACAACAATCAACCTTGATCAGGTACTTCTTTTTAATTGTTTGTTAACTACATTTCTATACTTTAAAATGTATACTGACTTTCTTTAATGCTCACCATTTTCGTTGACAAGTATACTTGGCTCTAGGCATCTATGAATACAATACATCAACATAAGTTGTAGAATCATCTATTGAATATCAATACAAATTTATGAATACAATACAATACAAAATTATGAATATCAATATTGTATTTTACATTCTCTCTTTTACGTTGATTTAATCATGCTTTAAATCACATTTGGTATTTTCTATTTATTTCAGGGGAAGTAGTAGCTAGGGATTTGAGGCTATGGATTTGTAGATTCTTCCAGGAGTTCAAAAGATGTTGATCTTTAATTACTGGTGAGCATATAATAAGTTTTGATATATATTTCCAAATATTGAATAAATGAATTAATAATATCCATTTGAAGTACACATTCACTAGGAAGGTGTTGCAGAGATAGTATTGGATCTGCACATCACATGGAGGGACAATAGTGGTGTAGCGCAAGAAATATTCTTCCAAGATTTTGTGTTGCTAATTATATTTGTAGTTCTCGTAGACATAATTCTTGTTAAATTAGGATACGTCCCTCTTATTTAGGTGTCACAAACATATAGATTATGTATCCTTAATTTAGATATCATGAACATGCAGATGCACATTTGCAATTCAAGAACTCATGAATAAGGTCATTATGTCAGCAAGCTACATGAAGTTGAATGACAAGAGAGAAAAAACCTCTATTTCTAGTGCTCGTTAACCATTTCTATTAATTAGGAATTTTTATTTATTTTATCTTTTAGACTCCATATCTCTAAGCTTATGATTGCAGTCAACATCTTTTGGTTAGAAGTTAAGCTTATGTGCACTACTTTACATGTTGGGGAGCTAATAGGTGGAGCCAAAGAGAGGAGCGATTGGAAGTTATTGAGAAAAGGTATGTAGTGCAATGAGTTATCTTTTTTTGATCTTTTTAAAAAAAAAGTTTGAAAAATAATTTTTGTTTTGCATAACTTGTTTATGATGTATGGATGTAGCTACATTGCTAAAGAGCCACCTTAAGTTGCAATGACCCAAAAGCTAACTAGAATAGTCCATTTCACACCATCACAAGTGATCAAGGATAACTTGGGGTCAAGATGGCAATGGCGTGGAATGCATTGTTAACACTATCACAAAGAGTTAAGTTCAAACCCTGGTCAAAGCTGCATAGTCATTGTTTGCACCATCACAGGGTTATTTGCTAAGGTAAAAAACTAATTCGTGATGGTACGATGGCAGTTAGTCTAGTGGTTATCGTCATTTCCTAGTAGTTAGTGGAAAGAAACATCAAGCAATCGTGATGGAGTGATCAATGGTTGAAATTTATCTTTGCAGCTTTGCATTTCTACACAGTCAATAAAGAAATGAAGTCACAAAGTTGTGATGGCATAAAATAGTTGGTTGCGAGACAATTATCTTTACCTTTTTGCCACTTTGGAACTACTAGACATTTTAGTCTAGCAATTGCAAAGTAGAAAATTTTATTTTTAAACAAAATAAATTGGTCAAAAATTCCACCAATGCATCGACCAACGTTTGTGGAACTTTCGACCAATCTTGGTGGCAATTTCAACCAAAGATTTATTAAGAATTCAACCAACATTGGTGGAACTTTCAATCAATCTTGGTGGCAATTTTGACCAAAGATTTGTCAACATTTCTACCAATGCATCGACCAACACTGGTAGAACTTTTGACCAATCTTAGTGGCAATTTTGACCAATGCATTCACCAGGATGCAATGACAAAACAATTCAATTTTGACCACATAATCATTGACATTTCAATCAATACAAGCTTTGGTCAAAATTTCAATGACAAAGATAGTGACAAACCAATTGTCAAATATTAGACCAACATGGGTCAAAAATTTGACCAATTTTCATCAAAAAATGAGTCAAACTTTACTAGTGTGGTGGAGGTGGATAAGGGTATTATTGTGGTGCATGTGACCTCCAAGCTTGATGCCATTGTTGTTGTGTAACTGGGGGTTGTGGCATCTATTATGAATATTAATGGAATGACTACCATTGTGTTAGTTGTGAAGATTGTTTCCAACCCCCATATCTCCTACATTGATTGGTGTTGTCCCATTAAGTAGTCATTTTGCATATTGGGATGTGAAGGATGAGAGAAAGGACATCTAGGTGCCATGAAGTACACATGTTCTTTAGAATACTCAACCTCAAGAGTCACCACATGAAAAGGTTTTAGACTTGAGCTTTTACTAGCTTCTTCAAGGGAGGAGATGTTGGTCCTACTATAGGGACATTCCTCGCTACCATGCTTCTTTCTACATGTGAGACAAATTATTGCCAATGCATGCTTTGCCTCTTCTTGTTTCCTATGAGTATAAAGTTTATCAATTAGTTTTCCCATATGATTTAAGATATTAGTTTTAAGATCATCTAATAGATTACCAATTTATCTTTGTGTTATACCTGATGTATTTCCAAAAGAAGTATACTTACTTGGATATCCTCACATTGATCATTGGGACCTAGAATAGTTCTTGCAAATATCACAAATGTCTTCATAAGGTAATTGATAAGAAATGTCTCCTTTTCTAATTACATTCAAAGCATCCATGGTTTCATCTTGAATTCCCCTAAGGAAGATAATTTTGATAGTATCAAAGTTAAATTGGGATGTCTTGAACATTGTAAGCTAAAGGCAAATCGTTCAAGGAAATCTTCTATAGACTCTTCTCCTCATTGAGTCATGCAAAAAAATTCATCCCATACTTCCTTGATTTCGTAATATTCCTAATATTTTACCAAAAAGGTGTCTTTCATTTGATCCCATGTTCTAATGTTCCTAAAGCTCATTAACTATCTTAATGCAACATCATTTAATGTAGTTGGGAATAAATTCAATTTTTGTGCATCACTTTGATAATCATAACTATTACAAAGGACATCAAACTCAAATAGGAACATATCAAGATCTTCGGTAGCTAATCCTTTAAAGAGAAACGACAAAGTGAGGTATATTATTCATGGGGGCATTTTCTTTGGGAGGTTGGATAGGAAATTCAAAGGTCATATTGTTTTGAAAAATTGCATTACCATTGTTTCCACCATTATTACCTCAAACTACATGTCATGTATTATCAACCATGACTCTTTCCAAAACTTCTACTACCCAAGGTGTGTAGTACATTTTAAAAGGTTTCTTTGGTGGTTTTGGAGGTTTGGTACCCCTAGGTTTGTATGAGTATTTGAATTTTTGAAAGATTTCAAGAGGTATAGTAAGTGAATTTGGTTGGAAAGGTTGTCTTAAACCGACTTCTTCTTTGGTTTTGCGTTTGGTGTTTAGTGGTCCTTTCTCTTTTTGTGGTTTTTGAGTTTTTGAGCTACCTACTAACTCTTTCTTAATAAACATTTCTTGGTTGTTCCTAGGTCTATTCATGCACTATAATTTACTATAGTGCAAACCTAATGTATTGAATTAAGCAAGGTTGACACTTGTTTAGACACTCCCAAAGATGTACTATTCCTAACTTCACTTACTATGATTTTACAGCTTTAAAATCTCTCCCTAGAAATTATTCCAAAAATGTAGGGAAAAGTTGAGGTCTATCTTCATGGATTACTTTGGGACATAATTTGAGTTGGAATACCCTAAGAGTGTCAATTCAAGACTCGTGAGTTGATGAGAGATATAAAAACTATTTGCTCAAGGGATGACGATAGTAGGACAAGTGGTTATGGATGTAGTCTAGTTCACACACAATTGAAAGTGTTATAATGAGTTGAAGTTCATACACAAAGAAATCACACTCTCTCTTTCAAAAGGAATACACACTTGGATCTGATCAACTAGCATTAATTAGCACAATATCGTTATAATTACCAATACATAAAAAGAAAATACTTAGTTAATTACACATTCATAATAAAAATTAAATTGAATTGCTCTAAAATAACACTAGTAATCTAGATGGATTCAATTTGTGATAAGAAGCCCAAATGCAACAGGACACCTAGAATGATGGTTATCGAGTAAGATAATGAAAAATGACAGGAAACCTATGAATTGCAATAGGAGGTTGGAAATTATATGATAATGGAAATAACAAAATTATAATAAATACAAGAGATTTGATGTGGTTGTAGCATGATGTATGTAATATGGCAAGGAGTAATGAAAATATGTGGAATATTGTGGACTATCACTAAGCTAGTGAGATTAAATTTCAACATAAACAGTCGCAATGGTGTATGAATTCAAATCCTTAAAGTAAATTATCATAGAGCTATGAAAAAAACTACTTTAGGATAAATAATTTAATCACATCATACATCATTCAAACTATAAATCAAATCATTTCATGTAAACCACTTCATACAAAGCATTGATTACTCACAAATTAGAATTACAAAACATAAATGAAAAACAACTAAAATAGTCTCACCCAAGTTTCGAGAGGGGGCCCTTCCTCTAATCCTCGTGATGAGAGTAAGCTTAAATCAATCGAGCTACTTCAGCACATGAGCACAGATGAATATATCAACCAGAAATATGAACTTTTTCACAGAGCTTAATCACACTTGTGTTGGAATACTTTAGAATAACTAAGAGAGGGGGTGTGAATCAATTATCCAAGGTCCAGATGTATAAATAAATAAAATTCACAGCTTAGTGAACCCATAAAACATTTATCATCATGCATGCATCCATATGATTATGGAATTACTTAAATCTTGTAGGTTACTATCAAATCAACTTGCAAAAATGTAAACTTGAAATCTATCAGATTCAGCAACAGATTTAACACAATGATTTATGTGGAAACCCAATTTGGGAAAAAACACCAGTAACATGCTACTCTTTTTCACTCTTCTAAAGTGATGCCCTATTAAAGGCCAACCTTGTTAAAGGTTACAATACACACTGTTAAATGTGACCCTGTTAAAGGATTTTAATCTCCTTGTTAGGAGTGAGCCTTGTTAGAGGACTTTAGACCATTCACTTGAAATGTCACCCGATTAAAGGATTTACAAATGACTATTAGGTCAACCTTAATCCAAAGGATTTACCCTAGACTAATACAATTATTAGAGAGTAACAATAAGGCTTGAATTTATAACAACTTACAACTCCATTTGCAAATTATAAATAATGTAGCCACTCAACATTATCTTGCTTCTAATGCTTGACACATACTGAGTTGCTCGACATCCTCTATGAAATCAATTGGCATGAACTAAAGTTTATTGGTGCTTGGTATCAACTAAACTTTACTTGGCATTCACTATTTTGCTTGGCATATACTAGAATAGACTTTTACTTGGCTCCAACAGATTTTCTGCTCGACTTGCACTGACTTTGCTTAGCTCCTACTATCCACTCAGTCAAGCTTGGTAGACAAACTTTGTGTAACTTGTTTTTCTAAACTTTCTTAGTGTAACTACCCTTTGTAACCTTAAGTAGATTATCAATAGATCATGTTATCACTGTCTTAACTGATTCTTGCACTTCTTTACATAATCATAACTCAACCTTTCCTCTAGGTGCTATTGCTACATATTTTGATCAAATCCTTTTCATCAATCAAATAAGTGATGGTACTTAAATCATATAAGCAGTTATCTTATCAACAAATAGTAGGTTTGACATCAGGGAAAAAACAATTATTGAAGCATATTGATCATACTTATATCAATTTGTTCTCAACAATTTCCCTCTTTAATAATCTTCTTCAATCTATCTTCAACAATCTCCCTCTTTGGCATTGATGGCAAACCAAACTGATCAACCAAACTGACTAGGTTAAAATGGTAAGACCAACAAAATACCAAAAAGAAAATAATTCCTTGTATTGAAATCTCTCCCTCTATCAGCAACTTTCATCTTCTAAATAGGTTACAAAACTCTTTTGTATCATTCTTATAGCTCCCTCTAAATTACTTCTTGTATCTCCCTCTTACTAGGTAGATGTATAGGATTTTCTCTTTCTTTGTTCTCCTGATCAGTAACTATCTCCCTCTTTGACAACAATGCCAAAGATATGTCATCTCAACATGCAGATATAAGCTTCTTCATTTTCTTCAATTTCTTCCTTTGTCACCTTGCTTGTGATTGATTTGAAGTGTCAGTTCTTTGATTACTTTAGGTAGCTCCTAAAGTAAGATCCTTTGCATCAATTTTTAGTATTTGAAAAGCAGCTTGTTTGATGTAGGGCACTCCTTTTGTTACTTAGATAACCTTTGATAGGGGTATCACCCCTAGTTTAGCTCTTAGATACTCATGAGTATCCTTAGGTAATGCTTTTGTGAAGATATCAGCAATTTGCTCTTTTGTGATAACATATTCCATCTTCACCTCTTTATCTTGAACTAATTTTCTCAAATAATGATACTTGATTGCAATGTGCTTAGTCTTTGTGTACATCACATGATTTTTTGATATATTAATAGCAATTGTATTATCACAATAAAGTGTTACAGGTTCTATGATCTCTTCCTTTATACCTTTGAGTAACTATTTGATCCATACAATATTTGTACAATTTACAGTAGTAGCAACATATTCAGCTTCGGCAATAGAAGGTGAGGTGCAATTTTGTTTCTTATTAGTCCATGTAACTAGCCTCTTGACCTTTTAAAAATGCTCCTCCACTGGTGCTCTTTCTATCATCAATTTTTCTAGCCCAATCAACATCAGTATAAGCTCTTAATTCAAATTTCTCATTTTTCTTATAATATAGACCATACTCCTTTGTTCCTTTTAGATGTCTCATTATTCTCTTTACATCCATCAAATGATTCTCCCTCAGATTAGCAGAGAATCTTAACCATCCGTATAGATAATGCTATATTAGATCTACTATATATTACATATTGTAATTTGCCAATCATAGACCTGTATAATGTTTGATTCACCTCAGCTGAATCATCATTCTTTGACAACTTGTATCCTATCACCATAGGTGTACTTATTGGTTTGGAATCCTCCAGTCCAAAAGTTTTCAGTATTTCTTTGACATATTTTGACTGAGTGATGTATATACCATATTTCATCTGATATATTTGCAAACTCACAAAAAACTTGATCTCTCCAAACATAGACATTTCAAATTCTTACTTCATTTCATTTGCAAAAGCCTTATATAAAGCATCTTGACCTCCAAATATGATATCATCGACAAAAAATTTTAGATAACAAAAAACCTTTGCCTTTTTATGTCTTTATGTACAAATTTTTGTTATCATCAGTCCTTTCAAATCAAATCTTCACAAGATACTTATGAAGTCTCTCATACCATGCTTTTGGTGCTTGTTTCAAACCATATAGAGCTTTGTGTAATCTGCATGCCATGTTCTTATTATTAACATCAACAAATCCTTCTAGCTATTCTATGTAAACGTCTTCTTCTAATATGCCATTCAGAAATGCAGATTTAGCATCCATTTGATAAACTTTGAAACCTTTGTATGCAAAATAAACAAGTAGAGTTCTTATTCCTTCCAATCTAGCAACAAGGGAAAATGTCTCTCCATATTCAATTCCTTTTTCTTGTGCATATCCCTACAAATTAATCTTGCCTTATTTCTTGTGACTTCACCATTTTCATTTCGCTTGTTTCTGAATACCCACTTGGTGCCAATCACATTTTTGTCTTCAAGTCTAGGAACTAAAGTCCATGTTTTATTTTTCCCGGTTTGTTCAATCTCCTCTTCCATGGATTTACTCCAGTCCACATCTTCTAATGCATCTCTTACTAATTTAACATGTATCATTTCTCAATATGTTTCTTTTCATTGGTCTAGCATCTTTATCTCCAATAATTTGTGCAACAGGATGATGTCTCTTGACATATTTAGACAATCTTGGTTCAGCTTTAGTTTCTTCAATTTGTCTTTCAACTTTAGAGTCACTATGCACATCTCTGTCAGGTAGCTCAACATCTCCACTAACTCAGAATCTAAATGTGCTTCAACTTCATTCTGTAACTTGGCATCTAAATGTAGCTCGGTTCCTGAAAGCAACTCGACATTCATAGTATGTGACTCGACAGTCACTGAAACTTGTTGTTGGTTTGTAGCTTGATTTGCAACATCTTCTTCAATAAGCATACATTCATAAGAGTATACAAATGATTTGTATTATTTTGGTTCTTTCATAGGTTCATCCTCATGTACTTCCATATATTCATCAAAATTTATATTTGCAATTTCCACAACTTTGTTAGTGTTAGTATTTAAACACTTATAAGCTTTACTTCTTGTGGAATATCCTAGGAATATACCTTCTTCACTTTTTGTGTCTAGTTTACTATTCCTGGAGTCTTTAAGAATGTAACATTTGCTTCCAAATACCTTAAAATATTTTACATTGGGTGAGTATCCATACCATAGTTCAAAAGGTGTTGAATGAGTACCTTTCTTGACTTGTACATGGTTCAAGGTATAGACAACTATACGTACAACTTCTCTCTAGTATCTCAAAGCAACATTTTTCTCCATCATGAGTATTCTAGCACAGTCCATTATAGATCCATTCCTTCTTTCAATAATTCCATTTTGTGGAGGGGTTCTAGGGGTAGATGTCTGTCTTTTGATTCCTTTATCATTATAAAACATCTCAAACTCATTTGGTGTAAATTCTCCTCCTCTGTCAGATCTCAAACATTTTAGACTTTTACCTGTTTCCTTCTCAACTCTTGCTAAGTACCACTTAAACATTTGGAAAGCAGCATATTTCTATTTTCGAAACATAATTGTTATCATTCTAGAATAGTCATCAACAAACAACACAATACACTTATCTCCTTTGTAACTTTGCACTTGAATTGGTCCACACAAGTTAGTATGAACAATCTCTAGTATTCCTTTAGAGCTATGATTTTTACTCTTAAAACTTGACTTTGTCATTTTTCATAATTGATATTGTTTGGACATTATATTATCAGGCTTCTTCAACTTAGGAAAGCCTCTAACTTTTCTCAATTGCTAATACTGACTAGGTTATCAAAATTAACATGAAATAACCTTTTGTGCCACAACCACATGTCATCAAATTTTACAACTAGACAAGTAGCATCCTCTATATCAAGATAGAATAGATTACTTTTAGTCTCATCACCCTTTTCAATTAGTTTTCCATTTGTGTCATATATCTTAGCAATCTTGTTTTCAAACTCAACCTTACATACTAAATTATTCAGTTGTGACACACTCAAGAGATTATAATTAAGTCCTTCAACATAGTAAGCATTGTCACATAAAATCTTATCTATGATTTTGATATAACCTTTTTATTTTATCAAACATGGTGCATTATTACCAAATCTTACACTATTTCCATCATAATAATTCAGGATAATGAACTTACTTATGTCTCTAGTCATGTGATGTGAACACCCACTATCAATGATCCATCTATCACTCTTGTTCACACAAGTCACAAGTGCAGTTGCCTCATCTTCATCAGATTCGTCCTTCATCACAACATACACCACTTCATCATCATGTTCATCAAATTCATCTTTTGTTTCCTCTTTAGCAATGTAGCATGACTTTTTGCCTTTGTCTTTGTAGTCCTTACTGTCTTCATCTCTCTTGCTTTTGTATTTGTCACCACCTCTGTAGTTCTTCTTCTCTGGACATCTAGCAGCAATATGACCAACCTTATTGCAATTGAAACACATGATAAGTAATTTACCTTTGAACTTTCCTTTACCTTTATGGAATCTTCGTGCCAGTAGTGCTTCAAGTTGTTCTACATCCTCCTCATCTATATCACTATCACTAGACACATACTTTATCTTTTTCTTTTTCTTCTTCTCATCAGGTTCGTTCAATGACACTTTAGCTTTGAAAGTAGATTCAATATTCTCCAGTTTGCAATTATCAAAGTTAGATAGCTCAAAAGTAGTGAGTCTACCTACCAGACCTTCAAGTGATAGATTATTTCCTAGTATGCATCTTAGTTCTTGAATTACAGAAACTCTAATAGCATATATAGGCAGTAGTGTCCTTAAAACTTTTCTTAGTATAGTATCATCATCTATTTTGCCAGAAACTCCTCTTATTGCATTAAAAACTTCTTTTATCCTTGCTACATATTAAGCAATATTTTCACCTTCTTCCATTCTCATATCAGCAAACTTACCTCTGAGACTTTCAGATTTGGCTCTTAGAACATATCTGTCTCCTCCATAGATGGTGGTTAAGGCATCCCACATTTTTGTTGCACTATCAAGACCTTTAATATCATCAAACTCGACATAGTTTACAGTAGAAGCAATCTCAAGTATTGCCTGGTTATGTTCTTTCTTCTTTTTCATATCCTTGGTTGTTGGGGCTCCAATAGGATCAACATGCTAAGTAGTAATGGTAGATTGTGCTTCTAGTACCTTCAAACTTATTCCAACATAACTATTATTATGACTTATGGTAGATATTATTCCAATAGGATCAACTTGATCTTTGTGCTTCTAGTACCTTCAAACTAGTCCTCTTAAGTAGATGGCTCTAATACCAATTGTTGGAATACTTTAGAATAACTGGGGGGTGGTCAATCAGTTATCTAAGGTCTAGATGTATAAATAAAACTTTTCACGACTTAGTGAACCCATAAAACATTTATCATCATGCATGCATCCATATGATTGTGCAATCACTTAAATCTTGAAGGTTACTATCAAATCAACTTGCAGAAATGTAAACATGAAACATGACAGATTCAACAACACATTTGACACAATGATTTATGTGGAAACCCAGTTTGAGAAAAACCACTAGTAACATGCTACTCATTTTCACTCTTCTGAAGTGATGCCCTGTGAAAGGCCAACCCTGTTAAAGGTTACAATACACACTATTAAATGCGACCCTGTTAAAGGATTTTAATCACCTTGTTAGGAGTGAGCCTTATTAGAGGACTTTAGACCATTCACTTGGAATGTCACCCAGTTAAAGGATTTAAAAATGACTGTTAGGTCAACCTTAATCCAAAGGATTTACCCTAAACTGATACAATTATTAGAGAGTAACAGTAAGGCTTGATCTGATAACAACTTACAACTCCATTTTTAGATTACAAATCTCTATTTTAGTCTCCCATTTTGCTTGGCCTTCATACATTTTAGCTCTGATAGCTTGTTCACCCTTCAAGCATTGACACCCTTAAGCCTTCTTGCTTAACATGCCAATTTAGACTCTTCTCTTAGGTTACTTCATGAAGCAAAACTCTTGAATCCTTGTCTTCCTTAGGTTCTCGCACATGACAGCCTTTACTTTTGACCAACCATTCCTATAGGAAATTAAGATCTTTTTATGCTCATTCTCCATCGTCCAATTTAGGGTTAGGACATATTAGGTAGGATACAATGAATCTACCCTATATTCTATATCTCTTCTATAAACTTTTCCATCAATCTTGTTTGAATTCGCCTAAAAATAGTTTACCTTGAATTATGTGCCACCATCTCATCAATCTTATCTTCCACGTGGTTCACACAATCCAAGAAAATAAACTTGTTAGCTCAAATCCATTAAATTCACAATCTTTCAAATAATGCAGCCACTCAGCATTATCTTGCTTTTGATGCTCGACATATACTAAGTTGCTTGGCATCCTTTGTGAAATCACTAGACACGAACTAAAGTTTACTAGTACTTGACGTCAACTAAACTTTACTCGACATCCATTTTTTTGTTTGGCATACACTAGAATAAACATTTACTCGGCTCCAACTGATTTTTTGCTTGGCTTGCACTGACTTTGCTTGGCTCCTACTATCCACTCGGTCAAGCTTGGTAGAGAAACTTTGTGTAACTTATTCTTCTAAACTTTCTTAGTGTAGCCAACCTTTGTAACCTTAAGTAGATTATCAATACATCATGTTATCACTATCTTAACTGATTCTTGCACTTCTTTACATAATCATAACTCAACCTTTCCTCTAGGTGCTATTGTTACATCTTTTGATCAAATCTTCTTTATTAATCAAATAAGTGATAGTACTTAAATCATATAAGTAGTTGTCTTATCAGCAAATAATAGGGTTGACATCAGTGACAAAACAATGATTGAAGCATATTGATCATACTTATATCAATCTATTCTCAACAATATCACTCTTTAATAATCTTCTTCAATCTATCTTCAACAACTTGCATATCATATTATAAATATTTGAAAGGTCTACACACACACATATAGGTATTTTGAATGTTCCCTGTCCATAAAATATGGATAAAAATGGAGAATTCATTCCAATTGATCAACAATCTTAACAAATTAAGATCATGGCTTTGGCCATAAGCCAAAAGCCATAAACAAACTAAATGTTATCCTCAAAATATAAACATACTCATAAAAGTTAAGATCAAAATAAGGATCCATCGAAATCCATTTCTTCTATTCCCTTCACCTATTCTATCACGTAGCATTCTTAGAGGTGATTTTCTACGGTGATTAAAAATGTGTCACATAAGCACCAAAAATAGTTTAAAACACATTATTTCCAACTAAAAATAAATTAGGCATACTACATGTATTCCTACTAATTAATTGGGACTTAGGAACTGGGTGGACATAAAAATGAAAGAAATCTAATCACAAACTAAGGCATTTTCAACCCTCATCAACTTATGTATCATGTTCTCCCTTATCTTCTTGTCCTCTTCAATTACTCTTTTCTTCATGCTTATCAATCTATCATAGAGATCTTTCAAAATCTATTTTTGTATATCTTCAAATCTCTTGTTAGACAAAATCATATGCCTAACTACTGCATTTTCCAATTGCAATCTATCCATATTACTATACAAATCATAAAACTTATTTAACTGCACAAAATTGCCATTGTTTTGTTTAATATCTCTATCTTTGGATTCCAAGGTTTCATTCTAGTACAAACCTTCACTTTTGTCTGTTATAACATATAGTCCACTGATATAACTGAGAGGGCTGGGGGGGGGGGGGGGGGGTGTGAATCAGTTATACAAATATCATCATCTACATTAACCTTGAACAAACTTAATCACTTGAGTAATATAATCTGAAACCACAACAAGATACTCATACAAAATTAACACCATATATGTTAACTAGGGAAACCCTTGATTAGAAGGAAAACTTTGGTGGGGATGGTAACCACAAGATGATGTACTAATATAAATATTCCTTGTTAGAGGATAGACCCTGTTAGGAGTCTATTACAACATTTAGTACATATAAGTCTTGGTTAGGAGACTTTGAATCCCTGTTAGGAGTTGTGGAAGACAACTGGATCCACTACCCAAATAGCTTCAAGGTTAAGATCAAAGAACCCATTGTCCAAATGATATTTGTATTATTCCTTTTAGAATAATAGATCTAAAATGTACTTCCTTCCTCTGTCTCTATCCTATCAACCAGACTTTTGTTCCTTCAGATCCTGTAACCAGATCTCATACTGTGCATCTAATGATCCCTTGGATTGCTTACATGCATTCAACAAGCATTTTTCTCCTTGTGTTGTGCACTAATACTTCACATTCCACTTGATGTTCTTCTTTGAGATACATTAAAAATAAGGAAAACAAATTTCCCTTATACCTTATCTTCATAATAATTCCTTGAGTCAGCCTTAATACTCCCAACTAAGTAAAATAAGATAATTAATTAAGTTCAACACTATCAGCTCACAGTCTATACCAAACTTCATACGTGTGAATCCATGTCTTGCACACATGTTGGCATCACCATACGATTGTCCTTTATCACTGTATAACTACACATCTCTTCATTACATCTCAGATGAAAGATAGCAATAGATCATCAAAACTTTATTTTCCAATACTCTGTTTCTACATTGCTTCTAGCAAAACAAGTGTAACTTCTGTACAACATCGAGTCAGACTTAGTACTTTGAACTACATCATCAAGAAAACCTTAGGAACATGTCCTTTACTGCACATCATTTGAAACGTCCTCAACTTTTGCACATCTTAAGATTACTAATTGCTATTCTTCCAATCTTAACAAAATTACTATTGTGTTGACATCAATGACAAATGTAGTCATGAATGCAACATATCCATACTCTTCAATACTTAGGATACTCCCCCAATGTAGTATCATCAATATTGATGACAACATAGATGAAAAACATCTAAGTTCCAAGAATACCAAACAATACTCTGCTACTGACATCTTCTCAAATCCTCTTCATCAATCAAATCTAAAATCCTCTGGAACACTGCTCTGTTCTTCTTCTTCTTTTAGGATCACCAATAGTTGTTCACAGTAAACAACCTCCAATACTTTTGGTCTACATTTTTACATTTATACTTTCTTTTGCACACTTGCATATCCTTCTATGTATTTACATGAATATTTCTAAATCTCCCTAAAGAGATAACTCTCCCCCATTGCCATCTCAACAGGTTCTTCTCTTCCCTTTGCTTATGTATGTTCTCTCAATATGTTTTTCATGTATATTCTCTCCCCCATTGACATCAATGTCAAAGGTGTCAATCACGATACCACTTATTACATACCAATTGCTAATCAGTTGCTCAAATCATCAACCAACTCGAGTGTCCAAAGGTATTATTCAATACCAATTACCAAGAGTCCTTCATGACTTAGTGCATACTAGATACTCCTCTATACATGAAGCATCAACATTTAATCTAGCCTAACCATAGTGCCTTGTACCACTGAATTGATGCACTTTCCACATCATCTACTCTGAAGTAGGTAGGGGCATAACCCCTAGTATACCTCTTAAGTACTCAAAGTATCTTTAGGCAAAGGCTTCATAAAGATATATGCAATCTAATCTTTAGTGCTTACATATTCCAACCTTACTTCTTTCTATGTTGCCTTCTCTCTCAAAACATGATATTTTATGGATATGTGCTTTGTCTTAGAATGCAATATCAGATTCTTAGACATACTTATTATACTTGTAATATCACAATAAATGATAATAGGTTCTATAAACTCAATTCCAATATCCTTCAACATTTGTTTCATCCACATAACTTGATTACAGTTATTTGTTGCTGCAACATGCCTTGCCTCAACTATACTCTGAGATATACAATCATGTTTCTTGCTCAACCAAAAAACCAATCTTCCTCTAAGAAAGAATGCTCCACCATTGGTGCTCTTTTTGGCATCCATATTGCCTGCCCAATCTACATCAGTATATGCGCACAAGGTGAAATCACTTGATCTATCATACCAAATTCCATAATCAAATGTACCCTTCAAATATCTGAATATCCTTTTTACTATTGCATAATGATACTCTTTTAGATTATCTTAAAATATTGCTACAATCCTAATTGCATTTTCTATATATGATCTGGTGTGAGTCAGATATTGCAATCCTCCAATCATAGATCTACACTTTTCTGCTCAATTGTATGTGTTTCATCTTTACTGGATAACTTGTGACTAGTTATCATGGGTGTACCAACAGGTTTGCAACTTTCCAAACCAAATCTTTTCAACAAATCTTTCAAATACTTAGTCTATAAAATAAATATCCAATCTTTGTTCTGTGCAATCTATAATCCTAGGAAAAACTTCATTTCTCCGATCATGCTCATTTCAAATTCATTTTTCATCTTTCAGAAAACTTGTCACTTTCTTCATCATTTCCTCCAAATATTATATCATCCACAAATATTACAATGATAAATAAACCATTATCAGTTTTCTTCAAATACAAATTACCATCTGATGTACCTTTGATAAATCCAAGCTTTGACAAATACCTGTCTAATCTTGCATACCAGGTTCTAGGTGCTTGCTTCAGACCATACAATGCCTTCTTTAGTCTACATACAAAATCTTTATCTTCTGTCAGAGGGGATCCATCAAGTTGCTCAATGTAGACTTCTTCTTTAAGTTCTCCATTCATAAAAGCTGACTTGGCATCCATTTGATAAAACTTGAAATTCTTGCTTGCTGCATAAGCCAAGAACATCCTTACTAATTCCATTCTTGCCACAGGTGCATAGGTTTCTTCATAATCTATACCTTCTTGTTGTGAGTAACCTTTACAAACAAGTATGGCCTTGTTTCTCACAACTTCTCCTTGCTCATTCATCTTATTTCTGAATACCCATTTGGTTCCTATCACATTCTTGTCTTTAGGTCTAGGAACTAATTCCCATGTCTCATTCTTCACAATTTGATCTAGTTCTTCTTTCATAGCTTGCATCCAGTGATCATCTTTACATGCCTTATATGTGTTCTTAGGTTCCACTTGATAAATTAGACATAATTCCTCATTCACTTTGTTCCTTGTCATCACAACTTTATCGTTGCTCCCAATTATCTAATATGGAGGGTGCTTCTCTGTCATGTTTTTGTTGGAAGTAGGAATTGACATCTCAAATCTTATCTCTTCTATAGGTTCAAATCTTTGTTCCTCTATATGCTCAACAGATACATCATTCTACAAATCATTGTTAGTCTCAAAAAGAACTTTAGCATTCTGTCTAACAAATCTAAAGTTACACCCTTCTTCATCAGAATTATAATCTACCATCTTCTCTTTAGTACCAAACTTTTCATCAATCCTTATATTTGCACACTCAAATATTGTCTTAGTTCTATAGTTGAAACATCTATATGCTTTACTTTTCAATGAATAACCAAGACACGTACCTTCATCTCTTATAAGATCAAACTTACCAATATCATCATCTCTCTTTATGTAACACTTACTTCCAAATATTCTAAAATATTTCACTAATGGTGAATGACCAAACCATAACTCATAGGGTGTCTTATTCATAACCTTTTTTATCTGTACTCTTTTTAAAGTGTATACTATAATGTTAATTGCTTCTCTCCAAAATGTTTTTGAGACATCATTCTCAAATAACATCACTCTTGCTATCTTTGCTATTGACTTATTCCTTCTTTCAGCAATCCCATTTTGTTCAAGTGTTCTAGGTGAAGATAATTGTCTTTTGATTCCATTTTCTTCACAGAATATGTTGAACTTATCTTTAAGAAATGCTACCCACATCATCCTGGTGAAACCATCAACAAAAATTGTAAAGTACCTTTCACTGTAGAATCCTCTGGTTCTTATAGGACTACTCAAATCTGTGTGAATAATCTCCAATTTCTCTGCATAGAGAACTTCTTGCTAGGAAAAGGCACTTTCCTCTTCTTAACTAAAATACATTCCTTGCAGATAACATTCGTAGGCCTAATAATCTTAGGTAGATCTCTTACTGCAAATGTACTTCTAACTTTCACAATGTTATCAAAGTTTATATGATAGAACCTTCTATGCCATAACCAACTGTTATCAACCTTTGCAACCAAACATGTTATTTTAGCAGGATTCAACTGAAATACATTAGCTCTGGATCTGGTTTCAGTACCAATCAACACCAATCAATTAATGTTTTTTCTCTAATGTTGTCTCATTTTCTCAAAATATTACCATTTTATAAAGTAACTCATTTCCTCAGAATATTACCCTTTATGGAAGAAGCTTAATATTTGAGTTTTCATAGAAAACCTCAACTAGATTAAAAAATAGCGCAATGATTGATTTTATTAACTTTGCTTACTGTCATTATCATCAAATTCATGTCATGCACCATTGTTGATTCATATTTTGAAGATACATGTAATGAAATGACCTTCATATCAAATTTGCAGAGATATTGTGCATAGCCGTTGGTGAATAATAGATCCAAAATTTACAAGCAAATCAAGAGGAACAATAGCAACAAACAAAATGCTAAAATAAAAAATAAACAAGAGGATTTATACTGCTATCTATACATAGGTTTTAGCTATTTATGTAGTGATTGATTTTATTAACTAGCCTGCTAAGTTATAATTATTCCAATTTGACTACTATTTAACATCAATGCTAATTTAGATTTTTTTGCTCCCACAACACAATGGAAAAATCAAAAGGCTCATAACTATTCTCATCTAGTTAAGAAATCCAAGTTGTTTCTCTATATTTGATTCATCGACATTCTAGAATTGGGGAATTTGTGGGTTACAATTCCCAAATAAATACAACAGGTTCAACTTTTTAAGGGTTTGACTGCATCTATCTTCATCGATATTTAAGTTATAATGCAAATTGCCAAGCTAGTGACAAAACTTGTATGGTTGGCTGCACAAATTGATGCGAGGATGAAGAAGAAGCCGCAATGCAAGGGGCCACTTTTAAACATCACACGCTAAGGAAGAAATTAAGCTTTAAAAAATAAGTCAACCTTGACCATTTAACACTTTTAGCATAAGAATGAAGCCTTAGTGTGTGATGTTTAAGCCATCCACAATGGAAGGGCATGAGTCGCAAACATCATCTCCTATGTGGTAATTATCAAAACAAGTTTCCTGATGTAGGTAATAGGAAAAGTTCTATCAACTCCAACTAAAATATTAATGACATCGATGACTTCACTATGAGCAAGGGCCATGCAACTTTCTTTGAAAGTGTTAAAAATTAAGCAAGAATGCAACAATAGATGTAGTGCTTGCCCCCAGGTCGCATTTTTGTTATCATGGCTGAACTTTGTTAGACTAGTTATCTGTTGATGGTTAGTACCATTGTTTTGAGACTACTAGATATCGTGCTATGGATTCAGTTGATATATGATGTGATTATTTAGACTTTGCATTTCATGTATGCATGATGCTTATTACATTATTTAAGTTATTGATGATGATTAGTTAGATGGTTTATTATCACATGTGTTTTCTTATGGATACTTACCCCATACTTGCATGTGTATGGTGTGCGTGTTTGTTTTCTTATTGTATGGCATTTCTAATGTGGTTAAGGAAGGGAGTCGTAGTCACCTGCTAGTCGAGATCTACACGATGCACCACTTCCTGCCATTGCCTGTTTAGTTTAGCATATAAATATATTGTATGTACATGCATGGTTTTTTTATGCAGGTTGCAGGTACCGGGTATCGACTTCCCTGAATTGCCAGGATGAGCGTACCCTATCGCATTGTCTCAATGGTAAGAGAGGGGAGATAAATTCTCAAGTCCAAATCCTAAGCCCTTAAACCATTTGTCCTAGAAAGGTAGGACAAGTATTCGAGATATTTTACCTTCCGAATGTGTCAGATGACATAATTCGTGATTTTAACCCTTTAGACTGATTTGGTATGGATTGTTCTATGATGGGTTTTCATATTTTATCTTGGTGGTCTTTGGAGAATATTTTATTAATTAAGTCTTAAATTAAAAGATTTAATTAATAATTTAATTATTATGGAAAAAAGTTAATATAATATCATGATCTTTAGATATTTTGATTTTAATTAATTAAATGGGAATTAATTGAGAAAATGAATTAAATAAAAGAAATTAAAAATAAAAATAATAAAAATAATAATAATAGAAATGATAAAAGAATTAAAATAAAAGTTATAAGTCTACCTAGGAGTAAACGCACCTCTTGATTGCACATATGTCAACAACATAGGAGTTAGCGAACAAATTAAGCACATGGTGTCTACAACCTTGTGACTCATCTAAAAGGTTGGAAAAGACTCGTGCTTAGTTGTCAACACCTTCTGGTTGTTTCTAGAGACATTCTAGGTGCTTCTTGAGAGTTCTTTATATTTAGGCACTCCTAGAAGCTTAGGGAGCGTTTTGGAGGACCCGAGAACGTGGGAGAAGGAAGGAGCTTGCTCTGCAATTTTTGAGGAGAAGCGAATTAGCATCAGTGTTCAGGTAGACACTTGTGATTCTGCCTATGTTATTTCCGCTTCTTGCACTTCCTGTCTTCTTCGTGTCTTCTGAATGCTTTCGAGATTTTCATATCTTGGTTGTATGCATTTTATCATGGGAAGTTAAATTCTATATAAGAAATATATGCATAGATCTAAAGAAACTATGGGGCTAGGGTTTTCAGTTGCGTATGGACAAACTTAGTTAAAAGAATTAAGGGGTAAATTTAGAGAACAATTACTTTTTAGGAGAAACTCTTAATTCATCAAATTGGAAAGCCCTTTTTGTTTAAATCTAGGTATATGTTCTCTTTTTATATATATAAAATCTGCATACATGTGTGTGTGTGTGTGTGTGTGTGTGTGTGTACATATACACATATACATACACACACACACACACACACACACACACACACACACACACACATATATATCTATATATGTATGTATATACATATACATATGTACATATATATGTATACATACATATATACATATACATACATACACACACACACACACACACACACACACACACACACACACACACACACACACACACACACACATATATATATATATATATACATACGTATTAAAACAATCCAAATCGAGCATACTATAAACATTTTTGAAAAATGTTTAAAATATATATATATATAAAAAGCATGGAAGGGGGGATTTTACCACACCTCGTCCCCTTTTTAAGATCGTCGGCAGTCCGTGCCTGCTGTCACAGGTACTGCGACTGTTGTCCCAGGCCCTGCGACAAAGGCAGGACCGCACGACACTGCTGTATGTAATGTGGCAACGACTTTAAAGCCTGCACCCATGTTTTAAATCGTAGAGACAATACTTTTATAAATATACATCATTTTATAATATGATTCAAATTCAATTTGGTTATTAATAATTTTTTGAATTTGTAATAATATTGTGAGTTATATATATATCCAGTGTTTGACTTTAACATTGTTACTTTATAAATGTTAAATGTTGATAATTGTTAAATATGAATTATCAATTTAATAATAATTTGCTAATTATTGTTAGATCGAAAAAAATATATTAAATTCATTAAAAATAATGAATCTAGTATTGTAGATTTATTGATAAATTTGTTTTAAATTTAACTTGTTAATATTTATTAACAAGTTATTATTAGATTATTAATTTGAATATTAATGGATTAGAAAGTAGTTGATTTAAGAAATTATTGCTAAATTATTAACCAACTGTTATCCATTGGCTTGTTAACATAGTTATGTAATTATTAATTAATTTAATTAATGCTAGAATTAATTAAATTAAATTGATAATTAGGTTATATAACGAAGTTTTAATTGAATTGATTTGATTGAAAGTTGATAAGCCTTATCCTAATAATTTTAATAAGGGGGAACACTTCTTAGAGATAAGGAAGTTTTATCTAATCATTAATAACATTGATTTAAGTAAAACAAAGTGAATTATTTATTAAGCAAATAATTATCTAGGGAATAGTTCTATATCATAATCAAGGGGATAGATGGGTTGACTTGTAGATTAATGAAGAACCTTATTCACTTGAAATATATATTTGAAAATGAAAAATGAAACCTCACACTTAATTCAACTATGCAATTTTAAACAAACCCAAACTTGTGCTTGCATCTTGTGTTTTCTCTAAGCTTCTTGTTTTGGGTTTTTGGGTTGACTAGTTGTTGACCAATTATAGAACGTCTACTAGAGGCTCGATGGTTATGACTGTGATGTCATGATGATGTCTTTTGATCTCGATTCTTTATAAACCCAACCATGGTAATGTGATGGTATGCTCTATGAGATGTTTGTATTTACTGATTATTATTGCTCATTAGTCTTCTTGAGTGAAGCTGAGTTATATGTATCTAAGACACTTGACTTAACCAGTTTGAGTCATCGATCAGTTATCCTTGGATTACTTTTCAGTCGCCATGATGGGACTAAAGTGTTGATTTATTTTTTGATGTTGTCATGTTGTGACATGTTTTGACTCGACCATTTTGGAGTCTTCGATCAGTATTATTTTATTTGAGATACTTTTTGGTTACTTGTTGAGAACCAATGAATATTGTGATTATTAGTGATACCTTCAGTTGCCAATAAATAATTGTTGTGGTCGTGATTATATATGGATGCTTTTTATTTGCTCACGGAGATTTGATGCTCTTATTATGGATTATCTTTTGGTATTTTTTCAGTTGCTTGTATATGACTGAGGTGATTTTGTGATTTATGATTCCATGAGCTTAGGGTAGGTTATCTACTTGTAGTGTTGGGAAGTGGCTTGCAATGGGGGCCAGGGCCCTAAGTGGCTGCCAGGGTAACTCATTGTAAGTTGTTTTAATAAGTGAAAACATCACACCTAATACTGACTTAAGTGAACCTAATAAGATAATTGTTTGTTCTTGCCCATGCCTCGAGTGCTAGTACATACTAGGATGGGAGTACAGAGAATGCTTGGTTACGACCTTGCATTCCGTAGTATGCCTCATCAATATGAGAGGATACTAGTGGCCGCATAGGGATCACTAGGTGGCCGGGGTCTATTGGGAGACTACCAGGGTAACTCTAGTGCAATTCGTGCGATGACACTTTCCCGCTTGTATAGTAGGTTTTCTAAAAGTCTTTGTGTGCCTTTGGGATTAGATGTCAGTTTGTGATTGGAACCTTTGAGTTAGTATATTTCTAGGATTCCTGGACTTAGAGAGTATTTGTGCTATGTGGTTTGATAGCCTATTTGGGACTTGAGATTATCTCCTTAGCGTGGTGGGAGTGGACCATTTAGGTACCATGAGGTCGGGTGGTAGTGCTTTTTCACTCTTACCAATTGAGATCCATCCGAGACACCGTGGCTGATGCATTCTTTGATTATGATGGTGGAAATGTATCCTTATATTGATGATTTGCATATGTTAGATGATGCTCTTTACTTATCTTATGTTTTATCTTGCATGTTAGATTTCTTTCTACATATGATGTAGTATATTTTAGGAGTGACATTCCTACTATGTTAATACCGATGATCTCTTTGGTGATTTGGAATGTTACGCACAGAGGGATGGCTAGGGCCCACGATGGTCTAATGATGCTATTTACGGTTGGGAGGAACTATGCACAGTCAATTATGTGTTATGATTTATGGTTATCTGCTATGATGGATGTTTATATCTTCTATGATGATGAATCATGTATGACATGTGGTTTCATTTACTTTATTGCATCATGGACTAGAATAAGGATGATGATGTACTTTATTTTCACACATGTATATTCTTTTAAGCCTTTCATACCCCGTGGCATGTACAGTGGATGATCGAGCAATCGGGAATGTAATTTAAGAATGTTGGACTTTTTATTGTTATTTTATGTGGATCTAGTTTTAGATGGGATCATTAATAGATAAATTAGATGTGATTCAACGTTAAGGGATCCTTGAAGAATGTAACCTGTTATGTATGTTTATGATTACTTCCAGTTGAATGATGTTAATGCTTTCGCTACTATGTTATGAATGGTTTTACTTTCATGTTTCAAAAAAAAAAAAAAATGCTACCAAACTTAGTGAAACTTTAGGTTAATTCTTTGGATCCCTTAGCGGGGCGTTACAATAGACATTAATAATGATGCAAACAACCAGTTTACAATTTTATGGCTAAGACTTGTTTGACGGTCGTCTGACCTTCTCCTTGAATTTGGACCATTGATTTTGAAAAGTAGGGGCTTCATTTCATATTGGAAATGCCTATGGTGTAATTATTCTAACCGTATAAAGAAGTAAAATTTGAAATATTCTATTATTTTTTCAAGTGAAATTATAGAATTTAATTATAACCAAAAATAATGTAATAACTATTCAAGAAGATCATCACAAATATAAAGACTATTTGCTTACCCCTCGCATCCCTCAAAGGTGCAAGCGCTAATTTACCATATTATAGACTAGCAATCGCACCTTAAGGTGCAATAGGCATGTTGAAAATAATATTAAAGGTGAATTAGAGGAAAGCATTGGTCTATTATTTTGCATATATATATATATATATATATATATATATATATATATATATATATATATCACACACACACAAATTTAATTAAAACCTTTGCACTTATTCTTATTATAAACATTAAATCAAAATAATAATATGATCATAATCCTACAAGAGTTTCATAACTCAAATTTTAAACGCAACCCTAACTCTAATCTTGACATGAACCTAAACCATTATCCAAACTCTAACAATAGTCAAGACCTCAACTCTAACTATAAGCTAGCATATACTTGTAAGCTTAATTCTTATCCTAACCATGGCACTAACAATGACCTAACCTCATACATTAACCATAATTTTTATGGTAAACCCCATGAAAACCCTAACAATCCTAACACCAATAGAAACACAAAACCCTAATTTTAAACAAGATCATAGCCCAAGCTTTAAACACAATCATAACCCTACCCATAGTGTAGAGTTTAACCTACTTCAATATAAATCTTAACCACATTCTAATTCTAATGTAAGAATAAAGATGATGTAAAGCATAATGCTAACCATGTTTATAATTAAAATTATAACAACAAATCCTAAGACATAATGGTAATCCAATCCATGAACTCTCACCCTAGTGAAACCTAACTCTAATCATGATAATAATCTTATGAAACTAATAAAAAAATAAATTATTATTTAGATTCATTTTTATTAACTTTAATTATTATTTACATTCTAATACAAAGATAATAAATTTTATACAAAACCATAAATGGTTTTTACAAAACACTTAAATGAAGAAAAATACTTAAAATATGAAATAATGTTAATATTTTTATATTATCAATCTTCCTCATTAATCTATTAGTTAATTAATATACTTCCTTTTCCTAGACGCAGATTTATATGATTTAAATTTTTTGTACTATAATTTAAATATTCAACTTTTTCTTTCATGTTATTAACTGATTAAATATAATATTTTGTTTTAAATGGTAGGGCCCTCTACATGCACAATGCTCACTCTACATGCAGAATGGGGAGAATGGAATTGGAAATAATGGGACAGGGATAAGTAGTTGGAGAAACTTATCATCTAATATGCTTGCCCTCTCTCTAATATCCAAAATCTGCCCTATTCTTTATTATTCCCGCCCCTATATAAGTTGGCAAGTGTTGCCATATAGAGATAGGGGCACTACTAGTGAGTGAAATGAAACCTACTGCTAGTGAGATGAGACCTGTCGTTGGGTTCAATTGGGTTACTTACTTCTTTGTAGCATAGTGGACCTGAAGTGTGAAGATGGAACTTGACTTTACCGGGGTTCTCTTTCTAAGATAAGGACCAGAAAGACTAGGATACTATTTTATTCCCTCAATCCTAAGGACCTTACTAGGTTTACCTTTCAGGGCTTGGCCTCTACTCTATAGGAGGTACTTCCCCCTTGTAGATAGAGCTTTCCCTAGTTGGAGAGAGAATCAATTTATAGCAGGGTCGTAGAGACAGCACTAGCAGGGAAAGAGAATGCAAAATTGCCTCCCTAACGACACGATATGAGACACCCAGAGTTTCTTGTTATGCGATTATGGGCCCTTAGAATAGTAGGGCATTTGTGATGCTATTATGCTAGTTCTCGGTATGGACCTGACCAAAAAGGCAACAAGCAATACCGCATCCAATAGCTAGTGACCCAGTGTTTAGTTTCAAATCCATTTGGCAGAGGGAGATCTAGTTGGGGACCCACTTGTTCAAGAATTTATTTTCAACCCACCCAGTTATTAGTTAGAGATGTTGGAGTGGTCGAACCAAACCTAAATGGTATGAATCGAATAACTTAATAATCCAGTAGCAACCTTTGTTTAGGCCCATTCTTTTCATAGGCCCCCTCCCTTCCAACTAACTTTGGGGTAGAGATACCAATCAACAGCTTGAATCTTGATCTAATCTTCCTAATCCATATGTTCCTGGCCATTGGGCCAACCTATGGTGTACTGATTGTATCCAAAATGCAGCGCCGAGAAACCAAGTCTGTATAGAAGAATTGCTGAAAGCATCTGAGCGGGAAATCCTTCTCTATACAAGTTCTCGCCCAATTGTGAATGCGAACAATATAGTTGACCGTTGGAAAATTGGTGAAAGAACATCACTTCGATAGGCTATCCGTGTAAGCACCACAAGGTGTGTGTGTGTGTGTGTGTGTGTGTAAGCATAGCACCGCAAGGTCTCAATGAGATTTTACTAAACCAGAACCCCTACTATATGTGGATGGATGGAATAATCAATCAATCCCCCTCCACCCATAGCCATTGAATTTTAGGGTAAGGCAGGGTAGGGCGGGGAAACAAAAGAAGAGTTGGGGTAGCATCCCAGTTGCTAGTTCTAATAGATATAGCTATAAGCTCCGCAAAAGAAAAGATATAGCTGCGCTTTGAAATGAAATCACATACCTGAATCCTTCTTTGCTCTCATTACAAAACGAACAGCTACAAACTAAAAAATTGGTGGTAGGTGAGAATAATGTAATAGTAGGGGCCCTAGCCCCCTTAGAATAATAACGTATCTATAAGGTACTTCATGATCATGCAGTAGTCCCCATTAGGGGATTGGTTGCTATAACCAGATCAGAGGCCGATAGGGGCCCCAGTTTGAATAGAAGGGGCCCGAAGGGAGTGGGAATGATTTCTTGATTCGGGGGACCGACTAGGAAATGAAAGCAGCCCCTACCCCTGTTGGTGCACCAGGCCCCCAAATAGATTATTGCTTTTAGATCCCTACTAGCAATTTGTAGCCTAGAGCAGAGATAAAGATTGGTTCCACATCGAGAAATGGAAGAGAGGGAGAAGCCGCATCATTGTCCCAACCATCGGGCCATAGAATTTTAAGGCATGTGGATGATAGTTGGGTGGGAGGAGAGAGAGGGTCGGACAAAGCATCTTGAATCAGTAGAAGCCTCTGGGCTCCCTGCACCTTGCCCCTTTGCCATAGTAGGGGGAGGGGGCTCCTTTTCATATTATTTGAGTCAAATAATATACCTTAATTGGTTTTTATAGGTGGGGGGAAGGTGGGGGGGGGCAGTCATATGTAGCAAGTTCAATTCTCAATGGTTCTCCCATAATCTTCGTCAAACACAGCTTATTTCTTTATAAATAAAATAGTTAGTTTCAAATATATTAATTTAAATGCAATATTTGTTTTATCATAGTTAAACAAACATATATTTAAATATAAATGAATAAACAGAATAATTACTTTAATATCTTCAAAATTATAACATTTAATAACAATTATATTTAATTAAATATATTGTACTATCATAAAATTTCATTTAATTTTGTTTAGTTACCTATCTAGGTAATTGGTAATTGAATAAAAAATATATGTCAAAAAAGTGAAAAACAAGTGATAAATTCTATACATCTCTAATTAGAATGCTTTCTAGATTACTCTATTTGACGATGGATTGGTTTAGCGGATGTTACAAAGCTACACTCTTCTATAATGAGACACTTATGTGTGTTATTGGACTTAGAGTGCCATATTAATAAATTATTTCATTAGCCTCCATGATTGAAATTCAATAAAGGGAAAATGATGAGCTCTTGTGTGTATGTGTGGGGAGGCACATAGGTAGCCATATTTTAGTTATAGCACTAAAGAGAGTGATCATCTTGCAAGCCTTAAATTTGATTCACAATACACAATTTAGAAAGACAGAAATGAGGCTTGAGAGATAAGCTTAAGACAATATTATATTTCCTCTAAAAACAAGTAATTGAAAGTTGCGATTGAATGGTTAGGCCCTATCTTTTTGTTTATAGAAATTACATTAAAACAAAAGGAAAGACAATGAAGCAACAAACAACAATTGCCTATTCATGGAATTTCATCTTCAGAAATTGCCTTTTATATAAAAAAATGTATGTAAATTACATTCACTCTATCCCAGTTCTTGCCCTTCAAACACGCCCATAAGCAAACCCGCACACACCCAAATAGGAATCCCCAAGGTAAGGTACATCTTTTTATCAAATGAAAATTTCCTGCAACAAATGTGTAAATGATTGAAGCGAGAATTTTTAGACTTGAAGTTGACTGAAATATGTTTTTTACTACTCCAAGACATTTCAGTCATATAAAAAGTTTTTTTTGATTGTAATGAAGAGCTAAAAGTAAAACATAACTAAAATTTTGGAACTAATAACTTATCGGTCAAATCCTATAAATTAAACCAAAAAAGAAGAATCTGAAACTAAAACATTTCATCTCCAAATCTAAGAAATTGATCGCAAAAATGTAATCTTGAAACTAAAAACTTACCGCTGAAATCCAAGAAATGGAAGGGATTTTGAAGGAATTAAACAACTAGAAAAATGGTTGAACATGCATTAAATATTAAAGAAAATGATTGACAATGAAATGCTCAGAGTTTGGAGATCACTTCAGATTGATTCCCACAACGACCACTAAGTTGATACTTTGAAATGATGGGGAGATCTTCACAAATATGAGTGGGAAACAATAAGAATGTACTAAATTTGTACACAGTTTTCTCTGTTCACGACAGAGTTTGTTCCCGATTAAATGCCAAGTGTCACACATGCCACGAACTAACATTAACTATAGCAAGAAAGTCTTCTACAACTATGCCTTCACAAGAAGCATAAGCAACCAATTAAAATGGATGGAAATAAACGGTTGAAATTAATGCCATCGTCTTGCATTGTCTATAATGAGACAGAACCGTTGATGGAAAAGTGAGCTGAAACATCTTAGTATAACAAGAACTCTGGCTTATTACATTTTCCTTCTATATATTCTACTAATTCAAATTACTTGCCTTTGTGGTAAAGCATATCATAAAATATCTAGAACATAATAGGAATGAAATTGTGCGATTTTCGATCAATCTAGAGAGTCGGTGAACAAGATCACTTGAAATTTGGCAGATGAGAGCACCATAGTTCATCTTCCGCCGCCTCACTTTGACGGTCCGATTCTTCCTCTCACATCAAATCTCACCTATAAATATCGATTAACGCAACCTTGTCGCATGCAATAGTTTAAGGCGTGGCGGTGGATGCTATAGTTGCGGTTTTTCCTTCGGCAAGGCCCGCTCTGAGAATAAATGGTTCAGTTTAAGAGGCGATGGGTGTATGGTGCGCATTTCAGTTTTCATTCAATTATTTCCGGGGTTTGATTTTATTTTGGTTTTTCTAGTTTTTTCTCCTCTTAAACGGAAATATACTCTTAGCCCTGACAAAAATGATATGTAAGCTTGTAACCAATTTCAGTGAGATCACGCGTTTGTAGATTTCTTGGCGTTAAATCCTTTAATATGACGAATATTAACCTGAGTTAACGGATCATATATGAAAGAGGACCTCGAGCCAGATACCTATCTCTCTATTTATGTGATGTAAGTTAGCTGGTGTATACTATTTTTCCCTAAGTGATAGCTTGATCCATCTTTATCTCGACGAGGCAGTGAAAGGTGGTGAAAGCCAATTAAAAGCCCTGTTGGGAGAAGTCAGGGTCAACCGGAAGGAATTAGGTCATGATCATACGAAGGAGAAGACATTCAGAAATAACTGGGTAGTAGTGCCTCCGATATCTGAGTACTCTCTAACATTCGATCTCTCTCTTTCTTCTCTACATATCGGCGTATTTGTGGAATTCATTTATTACAGGGCATTGCGGTGGATTGAATGCATCTTTAATACTTAAATAGATATATTTTATGGCATTTAGGGGTTTCATTACAGGCACTGGTGTGGCGCAAGATGGGTTGTGAGTTTGGCGCATCGACGGTAAGTTTATCTCAACATAAAATTTGACTTTGCCAAAAGTACTTCGAAACATTTATTTTCCAGGACATTTTAGGGTTTTCGGGGAAATTAATAGTTTGTATTTTAGGGTTTGCAGGGAAATTGGTAGTTTGTATTTTTCGTAGGCTTTATATAGCATCAAGGGTTTTATGTCACAGGGTCTTGAGGGGGAACATTGATATCTCTGGAGTGAATCACGGTTTGTAATCTGTAATAATATTTTATTGGCCTAGTGAATCACTATATGTCGTCTCCTACAATTGGTTTGGAAATGGGTACAACGGCCCAGTGGATCAAGATTCGGAAGGTAACTATGGCGAAGGATGGGAATAAACTTATATTGGTTGGTGTGCATTATATGATGGATAATCTACTTCTGTATAGATGGAGTTTCGAAACTTTGGTCGTTTGTGTGGCACTTTTTGGATAGTTGAAGACTCGAATTTGACCTCTTTTAGGTAAGAAAGTGCTCATGAGTGGATATCGGTTTAGTGTCAGGTGTAGAAACAAATCATTAAATTTCGACAACAGGATGAGACTATATATTTACTTTATTTGTATTGAGCCATTAAATTTCGACAGCAGGATGAGACTATATATTTCCTTTATTTGTACTGAGCGTTGTGTTTTTAGTTTATTAAAATAACTGATATGGTCTTAGTTTTGTGAGCGAAGTAAGAAGAGGATTAAAGTGGCAACTTAAACACGGCGTTGAATAGGCATTGTGTGACTCGGATCTATGCTATTGAGTGGGATCAAGAATAAGTGGTATAATTTTTATTATCTTGCTATAAATATATTGTCGTGCAGTGTCTGGTCTTTTATGCAACTGTCGTTATGTTTTTCAGCTGCGTTTTCTACCGAAAATATTTTATAAAGAAATTTTAGTGTTTTGGGAACCTTCCCTGGTCAAGGGCTTGTGTGCTTCATGCTATGGAGGGGTGAGCTACAGCAGAGGTGATACTTGATTGTGTGGAGAGACTAGGCGAGGAGCGTTCATCACAGGCGAAGAAAGTACGAGTTCATTAAATGACTCGAATCTGAGTCCTTTCTCTCTCCACTTCTTTCTTCATTATATATAGGCGCAATGTCTCTATGACAACACCTATTTTGTTTACTTTTTTACTTATTATAGTCGCTACCGTGAACGATGCACAGAAGAAACTATTTGATAGATACTATCCAAACAGTTTTAAGGATTTGTCAGATTATTCGATTCCTCTAGGTTAGTATGAGAGATTTTGACTATTGGGATTAATAGTTATATTTACAGGGCAGAGAGAGTGCGTCATGATGAAAAGGCCTATATGAGGGCACCTATTAACTGGAAAAGGGCACCTATTAACTGGAAAAGGGCACCTATTAACTGGAAAGCAAAAATGTTGATGGCACAACTTAGAACTAGTTCACATTAGTTCACATCAGCTGCGATGTGAAACAGGTAGATGGCAAGTTCCAAAGGAAGAGTGGGCAGACAGAACATGTTTATTCTGTAATACGGGAAACAGTTGAGACAGAGCAGCACTTTGTCAAGGAATGCCTGGCTTACAACAACATCAGATCTGATTATACAAAAATATTGCAGAACAAGGACTTAAACTATTTATTCGAGGAAGATCAAGTGGAGAACAGCGGATTTGATTATCAAAATTCAGAGAAGGAGAGACAAGTTAACCAAAATTTTGCAACTGACTAGTTTGGCTCCTGACTCGGGAGGGTGATTGCATGCAACTGACTAGTTTGGCTCCTGACTCGGGAGGGTGATTGCATGGGTTCCATAGACTACTTTAGTCTCGTGGACGTCATTAAAATCTGTCATATCATATCAGTGGTCATGTATTTGGTGTTTCTACCTATCAAACAGCGCAACTTGTAATTGCGGGAGGAGGATAAGAAATTCTTTAGTCGATGATTTGAAATCAATGCAATCAATGCTGTCTCCATGATGGATTTAAAAAAAATGATTTGATTCTAGATTTATGTTAGATTTTTGAATTGCGCCTTGCCTCTGGCTTTGCAGAACAATTTATCCATACAGTTACGTTGAAATTTTTTGAAAAAGTTATGGTAATTACATTGAAGTCAGAGGAATAACTGGTACAATTTTAATTCTCTTGGTAGATATAATAATTATAAATTCATATGCTATACCTACGAGACGTTATTTGTTACGACTGAATTACCTACATTCATTTACAATTAGACTTGTACATGGATAAACTTTTTGTTTTAGATATTATCCAGACTGTTTTTGGTTTTGGTGGTGTGCTAAATTTTTCCAGTTTCATTAAGGAAGTTTGAGGTGCTCAAAAAAGCAGGAATCTGTTCTCTCATTTATGAGTTAAAATGCATCTTACAGCGAAGAGTGTTCAAAAGTGCGGTTGGAACCATCTATAGAACAATACAGCTTCTAATCTGGCAGGAGTATAAGAACTTCTCAACTCCCTCATTCTAATTCTGGAAAGATTCGATTTATGACTAGTTGTCTTGTAGAATTGTGTCTTTGATAAGTCTATAGTTATACATTTTGTGGGGAAGTAAGGTTTAGGTTTTTTGGGTTAATAATATAGAGCACATCATAATGGGCATGGATTTGGTGTTCCAGCTATAAAATAATAATTAGTTGATGTATCTGTCTCAATTTGCCAATTTCTCTTTGTTCTCATTAGTGGCCATCTACAGTTTGCAGGCGTATACGAAATTCTTAATGGTGAATTCAATGTTCTCTAACTTTAGAGGAACTAATTTAGTTTTAGTTATCTATTAGACTTGTCCGCTATATTTTTCCCAGACTGTTTTGTTGTTCTGTTGGAGTGTTTGATTGACCAGTTTCGAAAGAGAAAGGAATCCGTTCTGCCATCTATGGGTTAGTAGGCAAGTCACTGTGAAGACTCGTTCTACAATGGGCATGAATTAGGTGTTTCCAGCTATTAAACACTTCAGGAGGATAAGTAATTATGAACTTTATGATTTGATATGTATTGTCTATACAGATTCTCTATGTAGATAAGAAATCTATATAGAGAATTAATATTTGGGCTGGAGGATAAGATATCTTAATTCTCTGATTTGAATCTGACGTTCTCTCTATGATTGGTTTGAAACAACTGATTTGATCCTAGATCTGTGTTATAATAATGCCTTTGTTTATGATAAACAGTGCACTGTCTATACAGATGGTGAGTAGGCAACATAAGACATTGGTGCGGAAGTTCAGTATTAAGTGGTACAATTTTTATTCCCATGCTAGAAGTAATAATTAGGTATGATTTCCGTTGTTTAGATTTCCTTTGTACTTACTGTAGTTGTCTAAAGTGAACAATACAGAAGTACTTTTGGATATGAATCAAACATTTTGGTATTTTTGTCCTTGGTTTAAGGTTGCTAGAGGGAGGAGGTTGCGTTTTTTTGGATAGGCGTGCTTTTGGACTTTCCTGCTATTAAACAATGAAGCTTCTTATTGTAGTGGGAGGGTAAGAACTTCTTAATTATTTGAATTTTATAATGTCTCCATACAAATGCTGGTAAAAGAAGGTTTGAGGTTCTATCATCGGAGGATAAGAACCTCTTAATTATTTTGAATTTTATAATGTCTCCATATAGATGCTGGTAAAAGAAGGTTTGAGGTTCTGGGTTAATATCAGTTGACATGGATCCAGCTATTAATTGATTCAATCTCTAATTTGGGCAGGAGGATAAAAGCTCTTTTAACTTCCTGATTTGATTAGACTACACTTCAAAAGGATGGCTGTTTCTGGCTTAATAGGTAGATTTACAGGGAGGAGAGAGTGCCACAGTGGTCATGGATTTAGTGTTTCCAGCTATAAAACAATACTATAAGAAATTCTCTCAACTCCTTAATTTGATTTCAACGCTCTTGTTATGTTAGCTTGAAAGGACAGATTTGATGCCAGTTTTCTTTATAGAATTGTTTTTTATAACACAAAACAATGTATATCTGTCCATACAGAGGCTGGTAAAGGACAGTTGAGGTTGTGGGTTAATAGGTATTTTGTGTGCATCACAGTTGACATGGATATATGGTGTTCCAGCTATTAAATGGTTCAATCTCTAATTTGGACAGGAGATAAGAACTCTTCAACTCCTTGATTGATTTCAACGCCGCCTCTGCCTGTATGACTGATTTTATGTAATCTGATTTGGTCCTAGATTTTTGTTAGATTTTTATTCGCTTGCTAGAAGTAATATTTAGGTGCAATCTCTGTCTCTCACAACTCTAATTTGGACAGGAGGATAAGAACTCTTTAAGTCCCTGATTGATTTCGATAAGAAATTCTTAACTCAATTATATATGTTTTCAGTACTCTCTCTGTGATTGATTTTAAAGAATTGATTTGATCCTATAATTTTGTCACCACAGTGGTCATGGATTTGGTGTTTCCATCCAAAAAAACAATACAACTAATTGTGGCAAGAGGATAAGAAATTCTTAAAAGGAGGGTTCAGTTTGTGGCATAGTAGGAGATAGCACGCCACAGTGGTCATGGATCTGTTGTTGCTATAAAGACAATACAACTAATTGTGGCAGGAGGATAAGAAATTCTTAACTCAATTATATGAATTCAGCACTCTCTTTGTTTGATTTTAAAGACACAAGTTTAAGACTGTAGTCACGTACAATAACCATAGGCAAGTAGATCTTCTGCATAAGGTTTAATGTATATGTTGGATGTTGTCAGGACTATTTAGCTGTTCTGTTGGAGTGCTGGATTTGTTCAGGTTTCTGAAGAGAGGTATATTAGAGGCAACCACTTAAATGTGTACATGGATTTGGTGTTTTAGCTATAAAACAATACATCTAGTTTTCTCTATAGAATTGTCTTTTTGTGACACAAAACAATGTTAATCTGTCCATACAGATGCTTTTAAAAGAAGGTTTGAGGTTCTTGGCTAATAGACATATTGTGCACATCACAGTTGACATGGATCCAGCTATTAAATGATTCGATCTCTAATTTGGGCAGGAGGATAAGAACTCTTTAACTCGTATTTCAATTCAACACTGCCTCTATGAATGATTTTAAATAACTGATTTGGTCTTAAGATTTTTTTTATTTTAGATTTTTATTCCCTTGCTAGAACTAATATTTAGGTGCAATGTCATTCTCTTACAAATATTATGTTTCCTTTGTCCTTGATTAGTTTAGGTTCCGAAAGTAGGGCTGTTTCTGGCTTAATAGGTAAATTTACAGGAAGGAGAGAGCATGCTACAGTGGTCATGGATTTGGTGCTCCAGTATAGGACAATACGATAAGAAATTCTCTCAATGCTCGGATTTGATTTCAATGCTCTCTCGCTCTCTCAATGTTAGTCTGAAAGATCAAATTTAACGCTAGTTTTCTTTATAGAATTGCCTTTTTATGATACAAAACAATGTAAATCTGTCCATACAGATGCTGGTAAAGGAAGGTTGAGGTTCTGGGTTAGTAGATATGTTGTGCACATCACAGTTGACATGGATGTGGCGCTCCAGCTATTAAATGATTCAATCTCTAAATTGGGCAGGAGGATAAGAGCTCGTAACTCCCTGAATTGATTTAAAGTTTCAATGCTGATTTGGTCCTAGATTTTTGTTAGATTTTTATTCCCTTGCTAGAAGTAATTTAGGTGCAATCTGTCTCTTACAACTCCTATTTTGTTTCCTTTGTACTCGATTGGTTAAGGTTTCCTAAAGGAGGGTTGGCATAATAGGAGATAGCACACAACAATGGTGATGGATTTGGTGTTCCCAGCTATAAGACAATACAACTAATTGTGGGAGGAGTATAAGAAATTCTAAACTCGATTATATGAATTCAGCGCTCTCTCTGATTGATTTTAAAGAACTGATTTGATCCTATAATTTTGTTAGAATTGTGTCGTTGATACAGTTTTGCTAGAAGTAATAATTAGGTGCAATGCCTTCTATTATTACACACAAGTGTAGGATTGTAATCACCTATAAGTAACCATACGCATGTAGATCTTGTACATAAGATTTAACTTAAATGTTGGTTATTGTCCAGACTGTTTAGTTGTTTTGTTTGATTGCTGGATTTGTTCAGGTTTCTGAAGGGAGGTATATTAGAGGCAACAACTCAACTGCGTACATGGATTTGGTATTTCCAGTTGTAAAACAAATCTAGTTTTGTCAGGAGTATAAGGAATTCTCAACTTCCTGATTTGTATTTGAAGCTCTTTATATCATTAATTTAAAAGAATTGATTTGATGCTAGTTTTCATTATATAATTGCCTTTTATAATTCAAAACCTCGTTAAATCTGTCCATACAGATGCTGTTTAAAGAAGGTTTGAGGTTCTGGGTTAATAGACATATTGCGCACATCGCAATTGACATGGATATGGTGTTCAGGCTATGAAATGATTCAATCTCTAATTTGGACAGGAGGATAAGAAGTATTTTTGATTCCCTGATTTGAATTTAATTCTGCTGCTATGACTGATTTGGTCTTTAGATTTTTGTTTAATTTTTTATTCCGTTGCGAGAAGCTTAGAACTACTATATAGATGCAATCTCTGTATTTTGCAACTATTTTGTTTCCTTCGTACGTGATTAGTTTAGGTTCTTAAGGAGGGCTGTTTCTGGCTTAATAGCTAGATTTACAGGGAGGAGAGAGCATGCCACAGTGGTCATAGATTTGGTGCTCCCAGCGTTAAGACAATACTCCTAATTGTGGCAGAGCGCTCAATTGTGGACATGGATTTAGTGTTTCCAGCTATAAAACAATAAGAAATTCTCTCTACTCCCTGCTTTCATTTCAACGTTTTTATTTGTCAGTTTAAAAGAACTTATTTGACACTAGTTTTCTTTGTAGAATTGTCTTTTATAATACAAAACAATGTAGATCTGTCCATACAGATGTCTGTAAAGGAAGGTAAAGGTTCTGGGCTTTAATAGATATATATTGTGCACATCACAGTTGACATGGATACGGTGTTCCAGCTATTAAATGATTCTATCCCTAATTTGGGCAAGAGGATAATTACTCTCAACTCCCTGAATTGATTTCAACGCTGCCTCTATGACTGATTTTATATTAACTGATTTGGTCCTATAGATTTTTGTTGGTTTTTTCTCCTTTGCCAGATGTAATATTTAGGTGCTATCTGTGTCTCTCACAACTCCTATTTTGTTTCCTCTGTACTTGATTGGTTTAGGTTCCTAACGGAGGTTTCTGTTTTTGGCATGATAGCATGCCCCAGCAGTCATGGATGGTTTCCCAGCTATTTAAGACGATACAATTAGTTGTAGCAGGAGGATAAGAAATTCATAACTCTATTATATGAATTTTGTACTCTTTATTGATTTTTAAGAATTGATTTGATCCTATAATTTTGTTAGAATTGTGTCGTTGATACAGTTTATATGGTCGTGCTAGGAGTGACAGTTAGGTGATATGCCTTAACTTATAACACACAAGTTTAGGATTGAAATTGCCTAAAATATCCGTATGCAAGTAGATCTTGTACAATATTTAACGTATATGTTTGATATTATCCACTGTTAATTATTTTTTGGAGTGCTGGATTTGTTTAGGTTTCTGAAGGGAGTTATATTAGAACCGATTTGATGCTAGTTTTCTTTATAGAATTGTCTTGTTGTAACACAAACCAATGCAACTCTGTCCCTACAGATGCTGGTAAAAGAAGGGTTGATCAATCTCTAATCTGGGGAGGAGGATAAGAACTCTTGCTGATCTGAATTCAACGTTGCTTCTGGACTGATTTTAAACAACTGATGTGGTCCTATATTTTTTTGTAGATTTTTATCCCTTGCTAGGACTAATATTTAGATGCAATCTATCTCGTACAACTATTTTGTTTCCTTTGTATTCGATTGTTTTAGGTTGATGAAGGAGGGTTGTTTCTGGCTTAGTTAGTTTAGATTTACAGGGAAGGCGAGAGCAGGCCACAGTGGTAATGGTTTTGGCGCTCCCTGTGCAAGACAATACAACTAATTGTGGCAGGAGGATAATAAATTCTTAATGATATGAATTCAATGCCATTCTCTACGATTGATTTAAAGAATTAATTTGATCATATAATTTATGCTATAAACAATGTGCTCGTTTGTACAGGTCTTGTATGGCCGACCAAACTTATTTAAGAGGATTTAGTTGTACGACTTTTGCTTCTTTGCTATAAGTAATAATCAGGTGCAATGCCTCATCTTACGATACCTGGTTTCTTTTCCTTGTACTGACTATAATCACCGTACACAAGTAAATTTGTGCATGAGATTATAACTTATTTGTTGGATATCGTCGGACTGTTTTTTTTTTTTGTTCGAGTGTTCGAGTGGCCCAGGTTCATAAAGGACGGTGGACTGTTTTTGTTTTTGTTCAACTGCAGGACAGTTGAGGTACTTACGGATTAGGAATCCGTTGTTTCAGTTATGGTTTATTGAGATCATCCATTATGCTCGTTGAAGTGAGCTTGTGGTACATTCGTCTAATGATAGAACTATTATACATTTTCACACCCATCGAGCAAATAGGAGAAAAACAGCAGAGATTTCATTTTCATTCATTTTATCTTTAGTTTTATAGGAAAAAGATGCATGGAAGTGTATAGCTTTTCACAGTGGATGTGGAATTTCTGTCAGTTCCCAGTTTTGAAAGGAAGCAACGTTGAATTATGGTAGCAGGATGCCAATTTCTCTACTCCCTGGTTCCAATGCAACTCCACTACCAAGTAATGTTCTTATCATGATCTTTTTAGCATTGTATTTGGTCATGTACTTTTTAGACATGTTTGGTTATGTACTTTTAATACAGGCTGGTGTGTTGGAACTTTGACATGGCATTGAATAGATGATTCAGATTTGGCTATGCTTAATCATTATTAGCGTACTCTTTGGGGTCCGAAAATTTTCTATTTGTGGAACACTACGTTTCTGGAATAGGTGGGGGATGTATGATCATATTATCCAAGTACCAATAACAAGGATCTAGGAGTCCGTTTAATCTATCCCTGGCTTCTTGTGAGCATAATTGTAAAGAGCATTGATGTTGATATGAATTACAGGCAATTGAGAGCACCTTACAGTAGGATGACAATTTTTCTTCTAGCCATGAGTACAGTACAGCACCATCATAGAAGTTAAGATTGTGCGCTTGCCTCTGGCTTACACACCAACATTATTCTTTGGCTTACAGACCAACATTGTGTCTCTTTGGGCAGGAGGGGAAGCCATTTTCTCTCTTTGAACGGAAGGGAAGCTGGCAAGCACAGAGAGGTTTTCTGCATTCTTTGAAAGTAGGCTATATGCTATGATCACATATCATCAGCCTTCTTGTGTTTTAAAGAATTTGTGACATTTTTGGTGTGCAATGTTTCATCCTCACCATTACAATGTCTTATAGCAGTGTTCATTTCATGTGGTAAAGTTTAGTGAATTTTGCACATGAATTTGTTCAGGAGGCAATGCGTTTCTTTTTTGTTAAAAATTATTTTTGCAGTCGGTGATTTGTTCCGCAATATAAGTAATTGACTCAGCTGCAGTTCTGCCGATTCTGGATTTTATTGTTCTGAGCGGGGTGAGCTGAGGAAAGTTGTATCTGTTAGGTTGTTAGCTTCTTTAATCAAATTTTCCTGTGAGCAGAGAAATCAGCTGTGGTGACCAGATTCTTTAATCAAAATTTCCATTAATCAAATGTTCCTATTATGCCCTACTTTAGCAGGGGTTTTGAGTTGCAAGCTTAAGTTGTTGTGACATTCCTGGGTTTTTTAATCATACGATCAAATTATTTTTCTGTAATCATATGTGCTTTAATTAAGATATACTCAGTGGAGATCATCGTAGCTGTGAACTTTAATTAAGATGTACTCATTGGAGAGCATCATAGCTGAGAACTTTGATTAAGAGTTTCTGAGAACTTTAATTAAGAATTTCCAATCTAAATATGTAGTCACTTTGAAACTGTGAGATACAATACCTATTAACTGAGTTTTATCACTTTTCTAAATCGGAAGTTTATCTTATGCATCACTTTTCTAACTGTGATGCAATTCTTATTAAACAGTACATTTGAATACTTATCAGTCGGAAGTTTATTATTTGTCATTTGTCATTGTTATATAATTTTATGGTATTGTCCATGATTCAAGTCTGCCCTTCTTTGTTATGCATCTAGATTCTAAACAATTTTTATACATCACTATTAATCAAATTACAAATTTGAAATTGAAACACTATTTACACTTGATATATATATATTTTTTATCATTTTTTAATTTGGAAAACTATTTGACATGTCTTATATTTAAAAAAAAAGGTTTGAGGTGCGCACGAGGTTTGGAATTTGACAGTCATATGTCGTGTGAATTTTAATGATGGTTTGGTCAATTTTTTGTTTTCCGTTTTCCGTTTACCGTTCAGGTGTTATATGAAAGAATATAAAATTCTTTAAAAAATTGTCAATAAAAAATCAAAATTCAGACCCAGATTCTGAAAAAGATCTTTGTGAAAATGGGTGGAGTGAGACGATTTGATGCCTGTTCACCCCAGTGCTTGTGGCCTTCCCTTAGATGGAGCCCGGAGATGAAAATGCATGCAACTTCATTGAAGACGCGTTAATGGACGAGTTGGACTGGATTTCTAATCTTTAAGCAGATTGCAAAGTAGTGACAACCTCTGTAATTCTAAGAGCATCAGACAAAGTATGCGTTTGGCATGTCTTTGCAAGTGCCAGCTCCAACTACCTCCCGATCCAATGAATACATCATTTTCCTTGAGTCTTTTATCTGCCATTTAAACACCAGTAAAAAATGTCGAATTCAAGAATGATGATGCTGATAGCATTTGAACCAATAAGGGCATTAGTTAGAAACTCACAATATTTCATTAATCCTTATGTTTGTGGTGGAATCCAGCGTGCTTCCAACATTTTTTGGTTTTAACTGTGGTTTCTATTTTTAGAAGGATGATCATCGACAAATGAAGATTTTGACAGTTTTCCTATTTTCACGTCGTCTGACCACGAAGGGATATCAGACAATTATTGGAGCACATTCGCATGTTATTGTAGAGCATACGCATATGTTTAATTTTGTGCAAGTTCTCCGTGAACAAAGTGTGTGAATTTTATCATTAAGCACATCTGATAGGTATATGAGCACTTTCACTAATGATAGCGCTTCCTCCCTATTTTGTAGAGCATTGGTTTACTATAACGCATTTTTGATATGTATTGGTGAATTTATGAATTATAATAGCGCTTACAAATGATATAGCGCATCTTTCTTTGAAATAATGCATTTGAATGATAAAATATCGCATTTGATGTAGTGGGTAAAGGTCACTAAGCAAAAGTAGAATACGTCAAATAATATCCAGAATGACAAATTGTGAATGTGAAAAATTAGTTGTGATCAATTGTAGGTTGAATGAGGAATTTGATATTCAATGGAAGATTTAAGAGTCTTGATGCCCAATTGATAATGTGTTCGCACAAAACACAAACAACAGAGGAGTGGAATCATAAAGTGATATGTAGGATTAATCCAATAGGTCAGATAGATACAATGTTCCGGTCTCAAGATATAGAGGTGGAAAAAACAGTGTCCAGCTCAAGATGTAGAGATGGACGAATAATGGGTTCCTAATTGAACCATTAGTTAGGTAGCTAGATGTTCTCGACCTAGATGGATGTAAGATAATCTTTAATGATGGAATAATGCAATTGTTTGATGCTTGAGGAAATAGTTGCGTGGGAAAAAGCTCTTGATGCACAGGTTGCATCCTTGGCCATTACAGTCGAGCAATAGATTGTCGGCCTAGGATGGACATGTTATAGATAGATGTGGATTTTCATATTTGCCTCAAATGCCTTGATTTTGAGTGAATTGAGGATAATTGACAACTATGGCCGAGCGGTGGCCATCAAACCACATTATCTTCCATTTATTGATTGGGGAGATGACTATTACATTGGAGGATGTATATAGGATTCTCTGGATATCTACAGTAGGGGATTTGGTATATTATGATCAAACAGATGATGATATAGTGTGGAGAGACCTCTTTGTGGATGATGACATTAGGAATGATAGCATCTCATGGTTTCAGATGCTCTAGTATGATTCATATTTGACAGTGTTAGCAAGGTTGATAGGAGGATTCCTTCTTCTAGATAGGTGAGGTCATGGATGTCTTGATGGATGAGATTGCATTATTCAAGATATGAGTGACTGATCGACCACAAAGATTTGTGTGGGGAGTTGTATGTTGATACATTTGGATCATGATTTACTTAAGTGGTATGCTTTAGAACATAAGATATGCCCTATATATATGTACTTGCGTATCATTATCCAGTGTCCTCTGGGAAATAGAGAGTACTAGAGGTAGATGTTGGATGACGTAGATGAGGTTGTGTGGAGACATTATAGGTACATAGCGCTGTGGGTTGAGGATGATGATGAGATGGTATTTTTTTGGTTCTTGGTATTTACTTAGTTTGATTCCTATGGCGATATAGAGATTTTGCTTCATGAGGGTAGTTAGGTAGTTTGATTGCCGACAGGGATGCCACAGGGATTAGTACATTATGCTTGTGTGTATGTAGAGAGACTAGTATAGGGCCCCACATTAGAGTATGAGGTGTGTTGACAAACCTTTATGTAGATGATAGCAACACCACATAGATGGTCGCTTAGAGATGATGTTCGGAGTGCTAGAAATAGATAATACTGAGAGGGGTGGTGAATTAGTATTCTACAAACTTTTGCTCACAATTGAATATTGTTACTTTATAACTTGCATATCAAAGTAAACCAACAATGTTGAATATAAAAATATAACCATACATAGAGAACTCATAACACCATTATTCATTAATTAGGGAAACCTTAGCTAAGGGAAAACTTTGGTGGGGATGATACCTAGAAGATGATTCACTAAACAAAAGGATCTTGTTAAGGATATTTACCTTGTTAGGAGTTTATGAAGTACATATAGTGTTTTGAGTCCTTGTTAGAGAACTAGGCCTTGTTAGAAGTCTCAACTTTTTAAAGATTTGTTTCAACCATGTTAGGAGTTGGTAGAACAATTACAATGTATGCAAGAAGAGCCTATTGCCCTAACATGCATTTATACAATAAAGTTCTTCACAAGAATAGATATGCATACAATACTCTCTGAGTGTTGCAATTCACACTTCCTTTGTTCATACATTAGATCTCACATCACATAAGACTCATAACTTTTAAGCTGTCCGTACAATAGTTTGCATATCATACAATTTCCACATTTAGCGCAATTATTTGCGCAAGATAAGTTAATTACTTATACTTTGCAAATTAGTAAATTTCAGCTTAGTTGACCTTCATGTGTTTACATGCTTGATATAATACAAAATAACTTATGGAATAATATCCACAAAGTCGGCTCATCATGACTTAGTAATTATTTTGTTAACAAATTAATTTCTCAAGTCGTACAACTCAAATTTTTGCTATGCTCTGTCAAATACATATATTGGTATTTGAATTATAAATTGTGTTGTACTGTCCCTACACATTTGCACACTTTACCACATCATCATGACATTGTCACAAAGCTTTCCTCAACTGTGTCGTCCATACACATGTCATCTGTCTTTACGTTGCTGTAAAACATCTCATCTATCTCTGTGTTGCTGTAAATTGTCTAAGACACAATTTTCTAACTCTAAATGTATAAATGAAATGTTGAATACATGTTGCCATAAATGACAACATTTAACTATCTGACCATATTGCCACCAATCTCCCTCATTGGCATTGCTAGCAAGATTTGGGAAAATTGGCCAAGTCCCAAAATGATGTCATACGTAACAAAAACAATTGAAAGTAATTGCACAAAATTGCCTTCAAAACATAACAATGTTATTCATGTTTTGATGGATCATTACATTCCTTATCGCTCTACATTTATACATAGGTATACTCCCCCTTACATATGCATATACAATTTTTTTACATATATTACTTCTTTCTAAACATACGTGTCAAAAATTGTATATAAAAACTTGTGGCCTATTGTTGATCAACTTGACATACTAGAGAAACAATCTGCATATACAAGTTTTAGTCTTTCCACTTTCTTATTCGAGTTCTCTTTTACTGTATTAGAATTACTGATTAGTGCTCATAGTGCATAGGATGCCACTTCAATTGTGCTCAAGTTAGTATAGGCAAATATATCATCGGATGTTTTCGCTGTAAGACACTACTCCAATTGCCTCTGCAAAATGAAAATTTTGGGTGATAAGTATTATCTGAGGATAGAGAATCTCCTTAATACATTTTCCTTGTCAAACTCAATGCTTCTAATAGCATTGTGGATCTTCTACATCTCAATTTCAAAATCTTCAATTCTGGCCTCTAGTTTTTGCAATCTTGTAGTGAGTATATGAAGCTCACTCATTTGGCCTTTGATCTTATTATCAAAATCTAATAGGTAACTGCATGACATTGCACACTGTCCATACAATTTCTTACCTTCATATGTTCTTTTCCTCAATTTTTTGATCCACTAAAGTTTTTAGATCATTTCTAACATTTGTGCATACTATATCAAATAGTGATGTATCATGTTTGGCCTGTGCTTGCGCTAAAGCTACATCAACTAAGGTTTTGAATTCCTCATCAAGAGTCTTCACCAATTCCTTTTCTTTCGATTGCAAGTCTGGACTAGCTACAGTTATAGTAACTATCTTCTACATTTTGTACAAGATTTCAATTAGAGTCTTCTCCAAAGACCTTACATATTTGTTCTTTTAGATAAACTTGCTCAAAGAGATCATTAGACCCTTTTGATCATCATCATCTGATGGTATTGCTATTGTTGTTGCTGCTACTGGAGTTGCAATTGGAATGGGTATAACTGCAATCTTTTTCTCTTTCTCAACCTTCTTTTCTTCTTCCAATTTCTTAGTTGCTTATACTGCTTTCTTCCTTTGCTCTTCATCTTCTTTCTTCTTCTTCTTCTTGCTTTCTTTTCTTTTCTTCTTCTGCTTGCTTTTTCTTTTCCTTTTCTATCGTCTTTTCTTCCTTTAACTTCTCAATTTCTTTCTTCTTCTTCTTGATTTTTCTTTTCCTCTTCTATCCTCTTTTCTTCCTCTTTACTTTTCTATTTCTTTCTTCTTTTCTTCTTCTTCATCACCTTCAGAGCTTGAATAAGTCATGATATTGCCAACAATGGATTGGCCAAAAGCTGCAAAAGGATTCTTCTTTGCATCCATAATTATGTGTGTATTGTCCACTTACATGGATTTAACACCCATAACAATATGTGGTGGTGAGAGTGCTCGTGTCTCTTCTACTTCTTCCTCACCATTGGAAGGTGTACTGGCTTGTACATACACTAGGCTCTTAGGCTTAGATTGTGCACTCACCTCTATTGCTGTAGGCATTGAGGTCATGTATTTCACAATGGTCTCTTTTGTTTCCTTCTACACATCCTCATAGTTACCTACCATTAGAAGAATTGCTCTTCTTTTGTTCCTCAACAAGGGCTCAATACCCTTCAAAATTATGTCTGAGTCCTCCTTGGAGTTAGTTACACACAACTTGTTGATCATTGTTATTCTCAAATTTTCTTCTTCTAACAGCCCTTTCTTTTTGTTCAACAACCTATTAAATAGGTCTTCTGGAATCTTATTTTGTATACTATCAAATCTTTTATTTCGTAGTATCATGTTCCTTTCTATCCATGTTATTGTACAAACTATAATACTTATTTAATTGCACAAAATTGTGATGCTTTCTTGCGTGTGGCTATCCTCCTTGCACGGCTTGCTCCACTGGTCTATCTTCAATTTCATCCTTAGACTCTTCAGAATCATTGACTTGCATTGTTTTCCTTCTCTTTCCTAGTCTAATGGTGGTCTTCTTGACCCTTTTCTTGGTGGATGGTGTTGGTTCTTTTTTGACTTTTACTAGTCTTTCTAATTTCCTCTATGCAACAGGTGCTTCTACCTCTGGCTACCTCCTAGATTGATCACTTTGTGTCCTTATTGGTTGCACTTGCGCAACTGCTGCATATGGCATAATAGGGGCTTGTGCACATGGTTGTGCAATGATTACACCTTTTGAAGGTCCTGCAACGACAATTAGGGTTGCGGCTATCACTTTAGATTGCCCACTTGCCTTCATTTCTAATGCAATTCCTTTTGCCTCATTGAATTCTTCATGAGTCATACTTGATTCCTTAAGGATGGAATCAGTTGCCTTTTCTACTTTCTTCTTGCTCTCCTTACTCTGTAGGTCATAATGAACTATTCTCATTTTCTCTTCATAGGTTCCCCATCTAGGGCACTTGATGTCCTTAGATTGAAGTATGATCTCCGCATATCTTTCAATAATTTATGCGCTCATCTCATATCCCATGGGTTTTATGAACTTTACCCTTGGTTCCACAACTTCCATGCAGGGGTTATTAGTCTCCTCCATGAAGCATATATCATCCTTATATTTCTCTACCATGCAAGGGGTATTATGTTCCTCTATTTCATCTCAGTCTGGAAGTTCTAAATCATTCTATCAATGTCATTATCTCTGACACTTTCTAGGCTTGACCTGTAGCATTGATTTACCAATTTCATTGCTCACTCAAATCTCTCTGGAATAGTCATACCTGAGAACTTCCTTGTTGCATAGAAAAACAAATGAGTCACAAACAATTGTTGACTTGAATGTCTCATCTAGTGCATCGAAATACTGTTCCTCCAAAACTGTATGAGAGCTTTCTAGTTCCTTAGCTTTCACAAATTCTTCTTTGAATTCATCAACATGTTCCTTGATTGCTTCCTTTTGATTGTTATAACTGCGATTTCCATTCCTTCTGTCATTTTTGTTGTTGTTCTTTTGTAGTTAGAATTTCTATTGAGATTATTTTTGTCCATTCTACAATATCTCGATATGTGTCTAAAGTTATTACATAATTGATCTACATGTGCATTCCTTTTCTGATTGGTTCCATTTTGACTTTTAGGTGCTCTACAATTTTTTGCAATATGTCCAGGATTGTTACACTTGTAAAATATAATCTATTTCTTTTCTTCATTAGGTCTTCGTCCATCATTAGATCTACTTAGTGATCTCCCTCCTTCATTACCTACATGGTTAGTATTCCTAAACATTCTATCTACTATATGCATTATTACCATCAAACTTAGGTTTCTTACAATCTATTGCTTTATGTCCATAACCATGACAATTATAACAATAGAAATTAGTAATACGTTTAAAAGACTTACCTGTGCAATCTCTTCTCATATGACCAACTTCGTTGCATATGAAACATCTACCTCTGAACTCATGTCTTACTTACTTGGGTGGTTCATCTGGCTTAGGTTTATCAACTTGCTTTGTTTTCTTAGGCTCATCATGTTTCACTGATAAATCAACTAATTCAATCTATTTAGATACTTGAGTAGTTGTGCTTGATTCAACTTTACTCATATCAAATTCTTTAGGGGATTCAACAATTGGATTTGGTTCTCTTTCGATTTCAACTTTCTTGGCTGATTTCTCATGAATAAGATATCCAAGTCACTTCTTATCATAAGGAGGTCTCTGGTATTATAAAAGCTTTTTCCCACAATTGAATATTATTACTTACTTTGTAACTTGTATATGAAAGCAAACCAATAATGTTGAATAGTAAATATAACCATACACATAGAGAATTCATAACACCATTATTTGTTAACTAGGGAAACCCTGGCCAAGGGAAAACCTCGGTGGGGATGATACCCACAAGATGATTCACTAAACAAAAGGATCCTGTTAAGGATATTGACCTCCTAGGAGTCTATGAAGTACATATAGTGTCTCGAATCCTTGTTAGAGGACTAGGCCTTCTTAGAAGCCTCAATCCTGTTCGGAGTTGTTAGAACAATTACAACTTATGCAAGGCCCATTGCCTTAACATGCATTTATACAATAAAGTTCTTCACAAGAATATATATACATACAATAATTTATGATTGCTACAATTCAAAATTGCTCTAGTCATACATCAAATCTCGCATCACATAAGGCTCATATAACTTTCAAGTTGTTTATACAATAGTTTGCATATCGTACAATTTCCACATCTAGCACACTTATTTGCGCAAGATAAGATCTTTACTTCGTAAATTAGTAGTTCTCTGCTCAGTCGGCCTTCATGTGTTCACACCCTTGATATAATATAAAATAACTTATGGAATAATATCCACAAAGTTGGCTCATCATAACTTAGTAATTATTTTGCTAACAAAATAATTCCTTAAGTTGTACAACTCAATTCTATGCTATGCTTTGTTATGCTCTATTAAATACCTATACTAGTATTTTAATTATAGCTCACGCCCTACTGTCCATACACATCTGCGTACTTTACCATGTCATCATGACATTGTCATAAAGTTTTCCTCAATTGTGCATAAGCTAACTTGAAGTGTGTCGCCCGTACACATCTCATATGTCTTTGTGCTACTCTAAACTGTCTAACACCTGGACATTTTTCTAACTCTAAATGCATAAATGAAATGTTGAATACATGTTTCCATAAATGAAAACTCTCAAGAGATCTATTTGACCATATTGCCAACACAGATGGCGTGATGGAGGGGGATTATGTGCGATGGTTCAGAGAGAATCCCTTTTTGAGATATACAGATCGAGTAGAGCTAATTCTATCCATTGATGAGTAGTCTAATGGAGGTGAGGATGATGATGGTGAGGATGGTTGAGGGGGTGGTCGAGGGAGGGGGGAGTCAGAGGTAGAGGTAGGCATAGAGGTAGAGGCAAAGCCATAAGGATGCCACACTAGAGAGCCATTCCACAAGTTCTAGTGCAAAGACACATTTTGGTTTAGAGACCAGGGGTGTAGTAGGGGATAGACCTAGAGTAGTCCGTGGTCATAGGGGTATTTTGTTGGGAGCAGGCACAAGGCTAAGCTTGAGAAGGGCAATGGTTGGTAGCAGTGTTCCTCATAGGAGCAATAATGTGGGTCTTAGCAGGAGGATGAATGATTTTGATGAAGGTGTAGTGGGACATCAGAGGAGGCAGAGACAACATGTGGAGGAGCCACTTAGTCAGGAACGTATCCCACAACAACCACATGTGCAACCACCTCCAATTCAGTAGCCTCCAACACAAAGTGAGAGTATTCAGTTGGTAGCTCAGATAGATTCATTAGAGACACGTGTGACATAGATTGGTTCTGAGGTGTCACAGTCAACGAGTTTGATGAAGACATATATTGTGGCAATGGTACCGAGACCTCTGTATCCTCCGCCAAGAATATATGGAGCTACCACAAGTTAGGACAATCCACCTATACCAGGCACACAAAGTACATGTGGGAGTATAGGTGTGCCTAGAGGGTCCAAATCAAACACAAAGAGATGGGACTAGGTCCCTAGTGATAAGACACCTCCAGATCAAACTTAGATAGACGAGGTAGGTGTCCAAAGTGATGAGACTCAGTGATGAGATTTTGTTTGATAGACAAAGGATTGTGGTCAGATATATCATGTTTTTTATTAGTTGGATCATCAGATGTATCATTGTTGTACTTACATGAACCATTTGATAGACTATTTATGAGCATTTCGATTGAGTTTGTTATCTTGAACGTCATTGTACCATGGACTTTACATATTTTATTTGTGGTATCTTTTATATATATTTTTTATGCATGATGTAACGTGTATATCTATATGTTTGTGATGATGTAGTAGATTTTTGTTGTATGTATGATTATGATGTGTGGATTAGAAATGCTTAATGTTATATGTTATGGATGTGCAAAAGAAGAAATCTAATGTATGGATGCATATGTGATGATATATGTGATGAATGTATATGGTAGGTGCAAATGAATCTCTATGGATTTATTTATTTCAATGGAAATTATATGGATAATGCAATAGATGGTTAAGATAGGATTGATCTATGTAAATAAAATTAATGTGTATGTATGTGATGGAAATGAGAATAATAGTTGATAAAATATGAAAATGCAACTAAATGTAATGATGTGTAATGAAACATGGTAATGAAACTTATAAATGAATTGTATAAATGATAACATGAGGTGACTAAAATGAATGGTGATGAAATGAATAATGAAAATGACTATAATGAGATGGAAGTGCAATCCGAAAATTTGAGATTCAAAGGCCACAAAATAGTTCATTGAATAACTATATGCAATCTAAAAAATGAATGATGTGATATAATGGGTGAATGAAGTGCAACTAAAGGTAATGATGTGTAATGAAATATGATTGTGAAATTTTAAATGAATTGTATAAATGATAACATGAGGTGACTAAAATGAATGGTGATGAAATGAATAATGAAAATGATTATAATGAGATGAAAGTTCAATCCAAACTTTTGAAATTCAAAGGTCACAAAATAGTACACGAAGTAATGATATGCAATCTAAAGAATGAATAATGTGATATAATGGGTTAATGAAGTGCAACTAAATGTAACACAAATGTAATTGAAAAAGAAAGTCGACAATACTCAATCAACAAAATTCGTTGTGATGGTGTTTTTATTTGTGAATTTTTTTATTTTTTTGTTTATTTATTTTCTTCTTTCAATTTTGAGTGCCAATCCTTTAGATGATTTTGAGTGATATCCCCCTTTTGTGCCAACCTTTGGATGAGTTTGGAGTGACCCAACATGAAATGCAATCTACACAAAGACAACTAATTATTAATGTTTTGTAAAGAGATGCATATTAAACATCATCATTGAGTGCCTTAAAAAGGTTATAGTACAATCATCATTGGTTCAACTATGGCAATATGAATACTTTATCATTCTAATCATTGGAAAAATATTGTACATAGAAAGTAGGGTAACCATTAAACAAAAAATTGTTGTAGTAAAGCATAGAGAGAATTATGGTACACACAAGTAGACAAATTTAAAACAAGAGACCTCACCTTGGATTTTATGTAAAACTGGAGTAGGTACACATGGCCTTCCAATCAGGAGGAGGCACTTATAAAGGGACACCAATGTTACATGAAATTGCAGGATCATTGGATCAAAACACCATAAGCAAAAAGCAAATAAAATGTCATGGTTTCATCTTGGCTCTTATAGTCATTTACATCATCGAGTTACTAGGTACACTCGATAGTGAAAATCTAATATTCTTGGATCCTTGTGCTAGTACTTCTATGCCACAATGTGAATTGTGTTACATCTTTGTAGCTTAAAGGCATTGTGTGATTCGTGTAGATAAACATTGAGTGATATAGTGTTGATTTTGTATCAGCTCTTTAGAATAGGGTCATTGTGTGATACAAATGTGTACATTGGAGGGTGGAAGATATGTACATGTGTATCAAAATAGTTTTTGTGGATTTGTGGATATCAATGTCATATGGTGTCTTATGAGGAAAGTTCTTTGGTAGATGTATTTTTGGTTGGAGGGTGATTTGGTGTACTATGGCATAGTAATGTCAGAACTCAGTGGTTACCACACATGGGTTTGGTACAACTGGTTGCGTAGAGTGAATGTGTGGCGAGATGCAAAAATCACAATAACCATTGTGTTTTGGCCATAAATAGAGGATTATGAGCACTGGAAACAAAGCACAATGAAGTGAAAGCATTGTATATGTTTTAGATTAAATGTTTCAAGAGGCAGAGTGAGTGGAAAACTATGATCATAGAAGGCTCACAAGACCAGACACAACAAGAGGCATAGATGGGGATATTGGCTGTGGAGGATGGGTGGGAAAGGGTGACGAGTAAAGCATGCCCGTCATATGTTGAGTGAGTTGGTTAATCAACTTGAGCTCCAAATACCAAACCATGATTATGTTAGGTTGATTTAGATGAAGGTTGCGTAGGAGAACCCTGGGGGTTTAGAATCCAAGGTGGAAGAACCTCCCTTGTCAGCTCTGTTAATGTTGTCAAGAAGTGTAGTGCAACTCATGCTGCAAGAGGATCTAGGCATTGATTCTATGAGTCAAGTGGAGGGGGGTCAACTGGAGGCGACAAAATTTTTCCAAGAGTTATTTGCAGGTGTGGGGGTCACATAAGAACATACTGAAGAATCAATTGAAAAATGATAAATAATCCATGGAGAGATATAACAAACCAAAAGAGGCAATAAATTACTTTGAAGAACTTATGAAGTCTTCAAGTTGTTCTAATGGGTTAGGACATTCATGCACTAAGAAAGGAGAATAATCTAGGAATGGAGAACTGAGGAATGCAAAGTCAAAGAACAAATCAACATGCTATCACTATGGAAAACTTGGTCATACTGCAAATATTTGTCGAAGAAAACATGGTATGCGAAATTCTAAACCTAAGTTTACTAATTACTAGTTTTACTGCAAGAAATAAGGACATCAAATACATGAGTGTAGGTCAAGACTGAAGAATACAACTGCTACACCTAAATTGGTTATAACTGTCAGAAGTATGGGCATAAAGCATATGAATGCATATCTTAGAAAAAATCTTATTGGACAAATTAGAGGAAGAATTATGCACCTAACAATGCATGTTCCAAATGTCACAAGTTTGGACATCAAAGCAAGAATTGGGGGACTCAAGTACATTCAAAAAATTAGACAAAAGGCAAAGGCAAAGGAAAATTGGACATTAAGAAAATTGTGAATGAAATGAACCAGAAATGGAAAAGGAAAACAAAAGATGGAAGTAGTGGAGCTAATGGAGAAGAGATCACCCAATCCAATGGAGAAGGTGATCATGTCACATCAAACTAAGCAAGAGAGTTATGTATGGAAATGTATACTTAATTGATATATCATACATCAATTCCTTACATGAAAATGTGCTAAAAGTTCATATCCGCATATGGGAAGATGCATAAGAAAATTTGTGAAAGGTTTTCGAGTGTCAATAAAATTGTCTATGTTGACCAAACATTGCAACATAGACCGAGCACTTAAGAAGAGGAATGGTAGAGACCGAATGATATGGAAGAGACTAAGCTATAATACAAAGACCTACTTGGAATGCATCAATACCGACTGAGACAGTTGGCTTCCACTCACCTAAGTACATAACATTAATGGAGACCCTAAATTGATCAAAAGAAGGTATATAACAAAATTTGAAGAAATTATCACATACCTTGCATTCATATTTTTAGAGCATAGAACGATTTGGAAATTTTAGCAACTAACAAAGATTTCAAGAGCAATTTGGGCGAAGAAGCTTGAACGAGTGAAGATCTGAACCGTGTCGAGTATCTAGAGAAGTAAGAACTTCAAACCTTAACTACAAACATGGCAGCTTCATCAACTGCTGGAATGAATCAAGAGGTTAGTAGAATCCAATTGGTGAAGAGTGATGCTTGTCCTCCACCAAAGTTTTGTGCTATTCCAAAGATTGCTATGAAGGGAGACTCAATGGGTGCCCTATCCTCAATACCACCTAAAATCATTATGATCTATGATGTCAGAAGTTGTTATATTTGTAAATTTTGGAGAAATATGAGATTATGAAATCAAAGAAGCTTATGAGAACTTGTACTTGATGAAGGAATCTTGAAGGACAAATTTTAAATTGTTACGAGGAAAGGGTTAACTCATGCCCTAGAATTCATAAGAAATTTCAAAATCAAGTAGATTAAATTTATTTTGAGTAGAATTAATGAAATCAAGTATTGGCTACAAAATGGACCCGTGGAGATCACAAAGAAAATGATTCATATGGTTATAGGCTATCCAACCCTAGACAAGAAGAAAACCATGTGATGTTTGAGTTGTGAAGAAATAGAGGAAAACAAAGGAGCCGATTGGAATGGACGTGGTCTGTCTATTACAAACATCTATGATCCACTAATTGAATTTGTAGTGAGGGTCATAGCTCAAAAATTATATCAATTGAGTAGATTGAACAGTGTGTCTTGTATGGTTGTGGATCAAGCATGGAAGATAATAATGAAAGATCATGAGTATGATCTTGCCAAGCTACAAAGACTACAACTTGCAGATAATCTATCATCCATAAGAAAAGAGAAGAATTCAATGTGTAAGTTTGTATCCCTCATTGTTTGTATATTCTTTTATATCTAGAAGTATTTTCTTGGTATTAGTAATGTTGTATGGGAGCAAGAAAAACTAGTGACAAGGCAGATAAATGAGTATATTACTCAATTAGAAGAAACTTTTGAGAATGTAATGAATGCTTATTTTGATGAATTCAAACAAAGGATGAAAAGGAGGATGAGGATACCTAAAGAGTTGGTCACAAAATATTACAGTGACATATGTTTTCTTGTGGATACAGACAACACTTTTGTACAGGCATTGAAGCCGAGGAAGGATTGGTTATAAAGTTTTTAATATGAGATGGACAGTGATGTAGTAAGTGCAAACATTGATGCACTACTGAAAGAAGAGATAGATGTCGAGGTTGAACCTTTTGGTAGATATAAAGAATCCAAACAAAGAATAACTCTGAATATCAAGATAATTTCCAAGGAGAAGAAAAGGAAGAAAATGATTGAAGACCTAGAAGTTAAACTGGGCACCCAAGGCAAGGGAAAAGAACCATTACAATTGACACGAGGTCTTGGTCAAGATGAAGAAAAAGAAAATGGTGATGAGGAAGAGGAAAAAAAAGAATGTGACAAATGAAAATCCCTAGTTGTTGTCATGCCACTGAGAAAGAAGGCTCAAGGAACAAAGAAGAAGTCAACAATGACACCTCCACCATCAAAAAAGTCAAGTAGACTGCAAAGTAGAAAGTAATAGCGGCAATTGAGGAGGCTATGGTAGAAATGATCTCAAATCTCAAACTAGTTCCTATTGAAATAGAGAAGAAGATACCTCAAGATATATATGATAGATTGAAGAGAAGATGGGAACAAGCATAGAAGGAAGAGAAAAAGATAAGGACTAATGCATTAGTCAGAGTAATGCTTGATTTATCCGAGAAGTGAGATGACACATTTTTTGAGAAGTATAGGAGTATATTTGTTCCAAATTGTAGAACATTTTTTATCAAATAAAGTTGAACCGAGTGCATCTATTGTTGTCTCAAGCATAGATGCGCTAGCAAGATTGAGTGGTAACACCCCTTCACCAACTCTTAAGGTAGTGTCAAGCAACAACATTCCTTTGTTAGAAATAATAGTTCACCAAGATAATTGAGAGGGGGGAGGGGATTAATCTTTTATCCAACTAAAATATTTATCAACCTTAATTAATCTTAATTAATCTTAACCATATAACCAAAGTAAATAGCAACCATAACAAGATGCACATACACAATTACACCAGACTTGTTAACTAGGGAAACCTTTAATTAGAGGGAAAACCTGGATGGAAATGATGCCCACAAAGATATATATTCCTTGTTAGACGATGGACCCTGTTAGGAGTCTATAAACACATTCAGTTGATGAGAGTCCCTGTTAGGAGACTTTGAATCCTTGTTAGAACATTGCAAACCTATTAGGAGTTGTGCCATCCCTGTTATAAGTTGTAGAAGGCATAAGGACCCACTTTCCAAATAGCTTATGGGGCAAGACCATTAAACTTCACTGTCCAACTGATCTCTCAACCATTTCTTGTAGAATGATTGTTTGTAAAGTGCTTTATCCTCTTTCCTCTGTCCTATCAACCGAACAAATCATTGTCAAACCTTGTAGACCAGGTCACAAACTTTGGATCCAAATATCAAACCTCAGATCTCAAAATAAAACCTCAGCAATGAAGTTTTCTCCAATTTCGCTCTGCTCTGCTTATCTTCACATATCAACCTAATTACTCGATGTTTATATCCTTTTTTTTTTTTTTCTCTTTTTTCTTACTTTTTTTATAATAAAGGAAAATGTCCTTCCTTTATACTGAGTCCATAAAATAATTCTCTTGAGCCGACTATTACACCTTCTCAATTAATTATTATACGACTTCATTAAGAACACATTTTACTTAGTGATAACATCAATATGTCACCTTGTAACTTGAATATATTTCCGTATGTGTAATATTATGATGAGCGAGATTAGCCACATCATCTCCAGCATGTCTTCTACACACCTTTTAACTTGATTCTCAAAATAACAACTTTGCTAAGGGATATAACAAGTTTATCAAAACATGCTTCTGTAAACTCTATCTCTGAACAACCTTCACCAAAACTTGTATAACTTCTTTCAGACTTAATATTTTTGCACTCGAGGTTAGCTGCATTTACTAAACACTTAGTAGTATCTCCTAGTAACCTCACTAGTGAAAATACTCAACGATCTATTTGTACCAACTTAATCTTTACCGTTGTTCTTCTGTCACATACTACAGAAAACTGTTATGTTGACGTCAATGACAAACACAATCATGAATGTAACATATCATCATGATAATGATATAATCACATTTTTACAATACTCCCCCATAGGAATATCATCAAAATCCATGCTTCCAACAATCTCCCCTTTTGGCATTGATGTCAACATAGATGAAAAACATCTAGTTCCAAAAATACCAACTGTTAAAGACTTATCCTTTCTTTTCAAATCCTCTTCATCAATCATAATGGCTACTATGTTTTCTTAACCTTATTACTGACATTAATTGTTCACACACTTCTCCCATGTATCAAAATGTTTTTCATGCTATAATCTCTCCCCCATTGACATCAATGACAAAGGTTTTGGCAACCATCTATCATTGCATCTTGTCAATCTCTGCAAAAATTGTCTATGACCTCCTCAAGTGTCCAAAGACACTATTCAAAACAACATCTATCAAGAGTCCTGGATGACTCTGTCTATCACAGATACTCCCCCATACAGGAAGCATCAACATTCAGTCCAAACAAACAATAGTGCTATGTATCATTGGACTGGTGCACTCTTGCATCATCTACTCTGATGTAGGTAGGGGCATAACCCCTAACATACCTCACAAATACTCAAAAGTCTCTTTGAGAAGAGGCTTAGTGAAAATATCTACAATCTGTTCTTTAGTGCTTACATACTCCAATCTGATTTCCTTTTATGCAACTTTCTCTCTCAACATATGATATTTGATAGAAATGTGCTTAGTCTTAGAATGCAACACTGGATTCATAGACATATTCACTGTGCTTGTGCTATCACAATATATGACAATAGGTTCACTAAATTTTATCCTTATATCCTTCAGCATTTGCTTCATCAAGACAACTTGATTACAATTGTTTGTTACTGCAACATGTTCTGCCTCTATTGTACTCTGTGACCTACAATCTTGTTTCTTGCTTAACCAATATATCAATCTTCCTCCAAGAAAGAATGCTCCACCATTGATGCTCTTTGTGTCATCCATACTGTAATGCCCCACTCGAGAACGCAAAAGAAATAATCCTAATTTGTTACAATGTTTGCTAAACTATTTTTTTTTAAAATTTAAACAATATGAAAGTAACAATAATGTGGAAGCAATATATACATACACATCAAATACTCATAAGCAATTACAAATACAGTTTCAATTCCTCAAGGGTTATTTCATGTTGAGTCACATTTAATAAAGTTTTATTAATAAGTTTAAGTCTCAATTACAATGTTCATAATCATAAAATGAATAAACACATACATAGTCATATAAGCAAATGCATAAGTACAACTAATAATATGAAAACACATCTTATGAATAACATCCATTACACATGTTATAGGGTATGTGAAATAGATACAAGTACATCAATATACAATACAATATTTCGTAAGATTTCAAAACACATGATACATAGATACATCAAATGAATATAAGTCTTTAATAAGAGGAAGAATGATATTGGTACCACTGTATCAAGAAGCATCCAACATCTATTAATTTGAGGGGGACCCAAATGGTAAGAATACACTACCTCCCGACCGCATGGTCACCTAATCAAGCTCCCACTCCCACCGTGTAGGAGAGATAATGTACGATCCACACAAATAATCAAATCATAAAATAATCCTAGGAAATGAATCCTAATAGCCAAAACTACCTCAAGGGTAACACAAACCACTCAAGATGAAGACATAATCAAAATCAAAAGGACACTCATTCCAATACTAACATCTCATACCAAGTCAACATATGAATACCAAGACAAAAAATATACAACCACCTCAAAATCAATGTCAAGTGTCACAAGCACAAAGACCAACAGATAACAACTGTCATCGATAAAAGTAAACTACCAATCACTAACTCCAACAATAAAAACACCACCAATGAATAGTTGATCATTCATTAATAAAACTCAACTGTCAATAATAAATGACATCTAATTAATGAGTAACAACTCACAATAAATGCACCATTAAAAGTAATATCCAACAAGTACACCACTGTAGGCAAATATTAAAAAAACTATGAAAGAGATTCAGACTACATACTATGGAGTGTCATCACATGAGAGCCAACTCTAAGGTTAACCTGGTAGTCTCTCAAGACCTTGGCCCCCTAGTGACTCTATGCAGAACTAGGGTACCCTCTCATGAAGACGAGGAAACTAGTCATACCTCTCAAGGTATCATCTCCATCTCATCCTTAGTCTATACAAGCACTCAAGGCATGGACAAGGAAAAATCTCCAACTTATCTTTTTAATGTATCTGAAGGAAAAGGGCTAGGCCAGATATTTTAATTACTATGTTATCAGTTGTTACACAACTTACAATGAGTTACCCTAGCAGTCACCGCCATTGCAAGCCACACCCATAGACATGCACCTAGACTGCACCTAGACTACCTTCCCAAAAATCACAAACCACAATAGTGTACCATACCACAAGAGTAATATTGATCGAATTTGGTTCCTTAACAAGTAACCCAAAAAAAAAAAAGGTTTTTGAAACCCAAGTTTTTATAAATGCTCAATAACATAAAGCTTATAAAACATAAATCTCAATTCAAATAATAAATATCATCATGACATCAAGTCAAATAATCATAAAAGAAATCTCAAAAATGCCTCTAGTGCACATCCTAAACTTGGCCAACTAAACAACTCACAAAGAAAAACCATCACGAAAATAAACATCACAAGACTATAAATAGAATATTAGAAAACACATAGTTTTCAGCCACATGATTTAATTCCACCAATTTCTCTTGTTTAGTTTGGGTTATAAGAACGTTTTTAGAAATAAGGTAAGAATATACATGTTAGTATAAATTGTTATGCTAATATACTTATTTAAAACAATAAGTATTCACTATCCAATCTTTTTGTGCATATAAAATATCATGCAATGTTATCATATTATTAATTTAAATAATCTCAAATCATAAATAATTTAATTAATAACATAAATGTATATTATTAGATTAAATACTAATATCAATTTCATTTCTAAAATATTAATATGACTTCTATTTAAGTCTAATATTAATATTCACTTTTCCTTTAATTCATAATGCAAACAAGATAAAATTATAAATTTAATTTAATTATTTATAATTTCTCTCATAAAATCAAATAGTTATTAACTAAATGATTACAAAGTGAACTCCACCACAACTTCTCTTAAAATATAATAAAAATATAAATATTTATTTATTAAATTTCCTTTTGCATTAATAAATATAAAATCATTTATATACAATTAAGAGTTTAATTAGACTTAAAGAATTAATAATACTAACATTCACTTTATAATAAATGAATAATATTTATTTAATTTTTGAAATTAATAAATTATCTATTTATTTATTTATTTTTAATTAATTAATTTTTAAAAATAAATAAATCTGAAAATTAAATTATATTTTTTATAAAATTAAAATAAATAAATCATGCAAGTATACTATACTTAGTTTTCTATTTTTAGCATATTTGATTTCACATGCATGTAACCTTACTATACTTAGCTTTCTATTTTTAGCATATATGTTTTCACGTGCATGCATAAGTTTAGCTACGTGTTTTCCTCTTAATTAATCTTTTTTTTTTCCCAATTTATTTTGCAATTAAATTATTTTAGATATAAGAATAATATTTATCTATATTTAGAAAATTTATGATAATCACATGATTCTAATGAAAAATATAAAGTTGAAACCCAAACTAATCAATTTATTGTTTTTTTCTAATTTTCAATAATCAAATTTTCATTATATTAGAAAGGGTTTTATAAAAATACAGTCACAATAATTTTTTACAATTTTTCTATAGTTTTCCTCAATCAAGTTTTCTTGAATAATAAGTTTTCCTTTTCAAAGTCTACAACATAATTCTTTATTCAACAATCAATATAGTAAATTAATAAGCAATATGCAAACACCTAGGAAGACACAAAGTAGACAAATCTTTCAATAAAATTATACAATGGGTTTTGAAACCTTACCTCAAAACCACAGCTAAAATCTGAGACAATCTGTGAACGTATATAAATCTTGACCCCCCTGAAACTTTCAACAATTCTTTTGATCCAATTCTAAATTTTGCTCCCGAAAACATGTCTAATTGCAAAATAAGCTTCAGATCTCTGATAAAAAATTCTCTCCTAAATTGGGGCTCTGATTGTGCAATCACAAGAGGGAACTCACTAATCAATTATTGTTTATTACTTTATTACCTTTTACCTTTTCATGCATAACTCTTTTAGATATTTAATTACAAAATATCTTAATTTAAATAATTAACTTTCTCTCTTTAATTAATTTTTGAAGCATTTTTAACAATATATTTATTAATTTAGTTAATAACATTATTTAAAGTTTATTATTAAAATAAAACTCCTAAATAATTATCATTAAATTCAATAAATATAACTACACCACAATTAGAACTATAAATTTATCTTTAAATTTCATTCTTTTATATTTTATTTTCCTCCAGTTTATTAATTAGTACATGCACTAATTAAGGCATAGTTTATTATTTAAATTAATAATAATAATAATCAAAGCTCATTGTTTAAATGAAACTTTAATTTAATTATTATTAAATAAATAATTATAATAAAATAATATTAAATCTTTAATATTTTAATTCACTTTTTGTCCAACTTCTTAAATAAAACTTTTATAATTAAATCTTTTAAACTGAAGTGCATATTTAATTAATTTATAATTAGTTAAATATCATCATATTCTAATTTCTCTTTACCCAATTTTCTAAATTTAGACATCTAAATTAAGACTTTTAAATTAAAGCACATATTTAATTAGATTTTTTAATTAATTAAATATTCTCATGCTTTAATATTTTCTTTTTAATCAAATAATATTTAATTATATGATTAATCCAAATATTATAGTTAAATCATTTACCAAATAAATCACATAGTGAAGTCCACATAAAAGCAACATTACCAAAACAAATTAAAACTCAAAATCAAACAACACAGACAAAGATAAACTCACAGATTCAAAAAGGGTGGAAAGTCAGTTACGAGTCCTCTTTGCAAGACAAGTATTTAGGCTATGGCTGGGATTGGACTTGAAAATTATCTCCCTATTCTTACCATTGAGTTATTGTGATAGGGCACGCTCATCCTGGCAATTCAGGGAAGTCAATGCCCAGTACCTACATTCTGCATAAAAGATGAGCATATACATGTATATAAATATATCTAAACTAAACAAGCAATGGCAGGGAGTGGTACATCATGTAGATCCCGACTAGCAGGTGACTACGACTCCCTCCCTTAACCACATTAAACATGACAAACAGAAAAGTAAAACAAACATGCATACCATACACATGCAAGTATGGGGTAGGTACTATAATAAATCTTGGGTATAAATAATCACATATTTAAACATGAAAGCTCATCATTTGACATCAATCTGAAAGCAACCACATTTATTAACTAAGAATCATTAAAACATTATTAATACGGTAGTAATCATAATCAACAATCAACATGTGAAATATAATAAACTAAGTAATTCTTTGTTGTTATACATGTAATCTAAGTCATGAGATAATGTCATAATTATAAATCCAATCTCCTTGAAAATAACACATGCATGAAATAGGCATAAATGAGTTTGGTAAATATAACGAAAAAATAAACTATGGGTGGGCATTACACACAAATCCAATTTTGTAATTTTATTCTTTTTGCATGAGCATCACCTTCAAAAGTAACTTCTAATGCTTTCCAAATTTCATGAGAAGTTTGAAATGTCTTTACCTAATTATATTTATTCTCTGGAAGAGTTTATAGTAGGGCTTCTTTGGCTCTCATGTTACACATGAATAGATCTCTTTCTCCCTCACTGTATTCCTTTAACTTTGATTCTTCAACAATTTCCTTCTTAGCTCTTGTCAAAAGCTAATATCCTAGACCCATGCATAGTAGATGAGTCTTCATTCTTTCCTTCCAACTATCATAGTTGGCCCCATCAAATCTTGGACTATCTTTCTTGAATATATTCACCATTAATCTCCCAAAGTTGTTGAGCCTTATCTTCAAGGACCTGATGCTCTGATATCAATTGTTAGAACATATAGTCCATTGATATAATTGAGAGGGGGCGGGGGGTGAATCAATTATACAAATATCATCATTTACATCAATCTTAAACAAACTTAACCATGTGGGTAATGTAAATTGGAACCACAACAAGATACTCATACACAATTAACACCAGATATGTTAACTAGGGAAAACCTTGATTAGAGGGAAAACCCCAGTGGGGATGGTACCACAAGATGATGTGCTAATATAAATATTCCTTGTTAGAGGATAGACCCTGTTAGGAGTCTGTTACAACATTCATTACATGTGAGTTTTAGTTAGGAGACTTTGAATCCTTGTTAGGATATTTCAACCCTATTAGGAGTTGTGGAAGATAGTTGGACCCACTGCCCAAACAACTTCAAGGTTAAGATCAAAGAACCCACTATCCAAATGATCTTTGTATTATTCCTTTTAGAATAATATAATTGAAATGTACTTCCTTCCTCCATGTCTATCCTATCAATCAGACTTCTAATCCTTCAGATCTTGTAACCAGATCTCATACCATGCATCCAACAATCCCTTGGATCACTTAAACGCATTCAACAAGCATTCTGCTCCTTCTTGCAGTATGCACTAATACTTTGCATTCCACTTGATCTTCTTCTTCAAGATACATTACAAATAAGGAAAACAACTTTCCTTTATACCTTATCTTCATAATAATTCCTTGAGTTAACCTTAAGGCTTTCCTAATTAATTAAAATAAGATAATTAATTAATTACAACACTGTCGGCTCACAGTTTATACCAAACTTCATACATTTGAAACCACGTCTTGCACACATGCTAGCATCACCATTCGACTGTCCTCTATCACTGTGTAACTGTGCATCTCTTTATTACATATCGAATGAAAGATAGTGATAGATCATCATAACTCTATTTTCTAATGCTTTGTTTCTGTACTACTTCTAGCAAAACAAGTGTAACTTCCATACAACATTGATTCAAACTTAGTCCTTTGAACTACCTCATCAAGACAATCTCATGAACATTTCCTCTACTATGCATCATTTAAAACATACTCAAATTCTATGCATCTTAAGATTACTGACTACTATTCTTCCAATCTTAACATAATTACTGTTGCATTGACATCAATGAAAAATGCAGTCATGAATGCAACATATCAATACTCTTCAATGCTTAGAATACTCCCCCAATGTAGTATCATCAGAATTCATGCCAAAATTATCTTCACTTCTTCTGCCTCTTTTGCCTTTACCTTTGCTTCTTCTTCTTATTCATTTGATTCAGACTCAACTATTTGTGTCCTTCTCCTTTGAGTGCCTTGAAGCGTTTTCTTTTCTTTCCAAGTTTGCTAGCCATTTGTCTGGTCCTCTTGTGTGTAGGAGATTTTATTGGTTCATATTTTACCTTAGTTAACCTCACAAACCTTCTAGTACTAGGAGAGGTAACTATTTATACTTTGACAATACTGACATATTCTTCATCTTGTTTCTTCTAAACTGGTGGTACAAAATGTGGTTTCTCTTGTGATATTGTTACGTATGGTGCACTAGCTAATGGTCCAATTACTATCACTCCCTATTCTGATCCATAATCAATTGTTAAAGGCTTAGCAACTAGTACTTTAGACTGTCCACTTGCTCTCATTTCTAGAGTTATTCCCTAACTTCCTTGTATTTTTCTCTACTCATGCTTGTTTCCTTCAAAAAGGTTTCTATCTTCTTTTCCACTTTTTTCTTGATTTTCTTGAGGTGAAGCTAAGTGTCTATCTTTTTGACCTTCTATTCATATGTGCCTCATCTTGAACACTCCTTGTCTTTCTCTGATTCTAGAAATGTCTTGCATATCCTTCTATCAATTCCTCTGACATTTCATACCCCATAGGGTCAATGAACATAACCGTTGGTTCTACTGCTTCCATACATGTTACATCAATTTCAACCATGAAACAAATGTCATCTTTGTATTTCTCTACTAGGGATGGAGGGATTTGGTATCTTTGTTTCATCTCTACTTGAAAATTCCTCATTATTCTAGTAATATCGTTTGTCATTCTATCTTCTGGATGCTTCATGTAGTAGTGTGTAATAAGGTTTATAGTACATTTATTGGTATTTCACTCAAAATCTAGCATTCCAATAAATTTTCTTATCACTTGGAATAATAAATGTGTTATCAGAGACTCAAACCTAAATACTACATTCTTTGTTTTCTTGATTCTGTCAATGTTGCCCAATAATTGTTGTTTCAAAATCTCACACATATAAACACTTTTTCTTTCTTCATAGTCATTAGGTAAATTGCATGGATAAATCCAACAGGTACTGAGTTCAACTTTGAACTATAATTCATCTTGTAGGCAATTATCTTTCTTATCAATCTAATATCAACCTCATTAATCAAATCCAACTTCATGTTTCTATCATTTGACTTGATTTCAAAGTTCTTTCAACTAGCTTCTTCACATTCTTCTCACTCACAGGATTGTTACCTTCATTACTTAGTCTAGTAAGTTTATAAAGTATGTCATTGTCTATCATAACTATTATATCACCAACCCATAACATATCTTCACAAACCCTGCTCAAAATAATTCTTGTCCATTCATGGTTGTCAAAATCTATGTAAAACATATGCCTAATGATGTTCAAGTCATTTAGGTGTTCAAACTCTTGCTTGAAAGATAGGTCATTGTTGCAAACTAAGTCCAAGAATAATACCTTTCATGATGTTTGCAAGATGCTCATCATTATTAACTTCACATAACTTATGTATCATGTTCCCCTTATTTTCTTTTCCTCTTCAATTACTCTTTTCTTCTTGTTTATCAATCTATTATAGAGATCTTTCAGAATCTATTTCTTTATATCTTCAAATCTCTTGTTAGACAAAATCATATGCCTAACTACTACATTTTCCATCTGCAATATATCCATATTACTATACAAATCATAAAACTTATTTACCTGTACAAAATTTCCATTGTTTATGATTGCATGTTTAATAACTCTATCTTTGGCTTCAAGGTTTCCTTCAAGTAGGAACCTTTACTTATGTCTTCACTTCTTCTTCCTCTTTTGCCTTTACCTCTTCTTCTGATTCATTTGATTCAAACTCAACTATCTGAGTCCTTCTTTGAGTTCCTTAAGGTGTTTTCCTTTTTCTTTCTAGGCCCACTAGCTATTTTCTCGGTCCTCTTATGTATAGGAGATTTTGTAGGCTCTTTTTTTAACCTCAATTAACCTCATAAACCTTTTGGTCCTAGAAGGGGTAATTGTTTGTACTTTGATAATGCAAATATCTTCTTCATCTTGTTTCTTTTGAACTGGTGGTACAAAATGTGGTTGCTCCTATGATGATGTTGCGTATGGTGCACTAGTTGATGTTCCATCTATTGTCACTCCCTATGTTGATGCAAAATCAATTGTAAAGTGCTTAACAACTAGTATTTTAGAATGTCCACTTGCTCTCATTTCTAGAGCAATTTGCATAGCTCCTTGTATTCTTCTCTACTCATGCATGTTTCCTTTAGAATGGTTTCTATCTTCTCATCCACTCTTTTCTTGATTTCCTTGTTGTGAAGCTGAGTGTCTATCTCTCTAACCTTTTCTTCATATGTGCCCCATTTAGGACATTCCTTGTCTTTCTCTAACTCTAGAATTATCTTCGCATATCCTTCTATCAGTTCCTCTGATATTTCATACCCCATAGGGCCAATCAACTAAACCCTTGGTTCTACTGCTTCTATACATGCCACATCAGTTTCAACCATGAAATATATGCCATCTTTGTATTTCTCTACTAGGGACAGGAGATTTGGTATCTTTGTTTCATCTCTACTTAAAAATTCCTCATCACTCTAGTATTATCTTTTCTAATCCTATCTTTTGGATGCTTCCTTTAATGGTGTGTAATCAGATTCATAGTGCATTTGTTAGTATTCCACTCATAATCTGACATTCCAAGAAATCTTCTTATCACTTGGGGAAAAAAAAGTGTTATCTAAGACAAAAAATAAATACAACATTCTTTATTTTCTTGATTCTGTTAATGTTGTCCAATAATTGTTGTTTCAAAATCTCACACATATTTACTTTTTCTTTCTTCATAGTCATTTGGTAAGCTGCATGGATAAATCTAGCAGGTACTGAGTTCAATCTTGATCTATAATTCATGTTGTATCCAATGGTCTTACTTATCAATCTGACATCAATCTCATTAATCAAATCTAACTTCATATTCACGTCGTCTGACTTCATTTTCAAAGTCATTTCAACTAGCTTCTTCACATTCTTATCAATCACATGATTTCTACCTTCATTACTTAGTCCAATAATTTTATGAATCATGTCATTTTCTATCATAACTAGTATATGATCACTAAACCAAAACATATCTTCATGAATCCTTCTCAGAATATTTCTTGTTCATTTGTGGTTGTCAAACTCTATGTAAAACATATGCCTAATGATGTTTAGGTCATTTAGGTATTCAAACCCTTGCTTGAATGATAGGTCACTATTTCAAACTGAGTCCAGGTCTCTATGGATGTCACTATCACCTATATTCTCAAACTTGCAGTGAATGTATGCCCTAATGTCCTCTATGTGTAAAATGTTGCAGGGTACTTGTGAAAATGCTCCTAGAGGGTCATCTTATAATGAAACATAGGGATTCTTCTTGAATTTATACCTAGGCTTTTCACTAACATCACATAATGTTAGGGTTGCCATTCTTTCAAATTACAACTGCATAAGTGATAAATACCTCAATTTTGTGAAACTAGGGCTTGTTGAATTTGCTACTCAAATCACTTCAATTTTGCCTTCAATTTTTCTCCAAATCTCTTCTTTAATTCTTGCACAATCAAATAGTACTCAAGAACTTAATTTCAAGCTTTAAATCAAATCAAATTCACTTCTAAATCAATTGTGCAAGTATGCAATTACCAAAAATTTGTTCATGTATACTAAACTTATTTTTCTTTGCACACTCATATGTGAGATCCAAATGTCATATGCTCTTAACCATAGCTTCTTCTCACCATATTCTACCTCATACTAACTACAAAATTCTCCAAACTTCTCTTAATGTTTTAACTAAGTTTTTGATCCTAAATTTCTAATGTCTTGCTTGTAGAATAAGTTGCTCAATCAAATAATGATTAGTTACCAACTATCACTAATTTCAATATGTTATCTAGTGCTCCACTCAACTGACTTTCCAACACAATATATGAGATTTATATCTACTTAACTTTACCAAAATATTCATCAAAGTTTCCTACAAGATTTTTTATGTTTTCTATTTGATTATTATTGATATTCTCATTCCTTTGGTTGTTGTTTGTGTTCCTTCTAGGGTTAGGGTTTCTCATGTTGTTCCTCATGTTCATCCTACAAAATCTTGGTGTGTGTCCCATGTTGTTACAAATCCAACAGACTATAACATTGTTTCCATATCTAGGTCCTAACCAACTAATCTATACTCTGCAATCTTTAGCAATATGTCCAAAGTTGTTGCACTTATAACATATAATGCCATTCCTTATAACATTGGTTCCTCCAATAGGGTCTGTTTTCTAGAGGGTTAGTACCTCTAAACATTCTACCATTATTATTGTTATTATAAAAATTAAGTTTTCTACAATTTACTGCTCTATGACCAAAACCATAACAATTATAACAATAACAAGAAAAAGGTTTGAATGACTTATCATACAATCTCTTTTCATATGACCAAATTCATTGCATGCATAATATCTACATTTTAATTCCTTTCTCACTTCGTTAGGTGATTTGACTTTCTCAGGTTGCTTAGGTACATCAACTTGCCCAAGTTGATTAACTTGCTCAACTTGCTTAAGTACTTCTTTAGATTGACTCAACTAAATCTTGTTATGATTATCTCCTTCATGTTCAGGCTAATGGACCACAAGATACGCTTCTTGTCTAGCTCCAGACTTCTTAGCTGACTTTTCTCCAAGGTATCCAAGACCTATCTTATCATAAGAGGGTCTCTGTATAAATATTTGTTCATCAAGCTTTTTAGTATTAGAATATAACTTCTCAAGTTGTAGCTTAGTCTGAGTTAACTCTCTTTTTACAATACTATTATACTTCTCAAGTTCTGCATACTGCAACTTTGTATATTCAAGCTCAAATATTACTTTGGTAAGATTGGATCTCAAACTATATTTTTAGTTTTCAAATCTAACTCAACTTTACTATCATCATCCTTCAAGCTCAACTTCAAATTAGTAATCTTTAGTTCATGCTTTAGGATCTCATTTTCTTTTTTTAGTCTTGAAAATTCATCATTGTCCTTGATCTAATCTTTAGACTCTTTCTCAGATTTAAGATAATCTATCTTATCTTTCAACTTCCCAGTGTTGTCTTTAGTATCTTCATATCTATCCTTTAAAGTATCTCTTTCTTCAGTAACAACATCAATCTGCTCAAGAGCTTCTTCTATGTTCTTTTGTATCTATTCCATATCCATAGGGATCTTACTCAAGTTGTTAAGCCTTCTTTGATTAATTCTGCTCTGATACCAATTTTTATAAATATGAAATATTGACCGAGGGGGTGAATTAGTATTTCACAAACTTTTGCCCAAAACTGAACATCTTTAATAACTTTATAACTTGCATAAGAAAGTAAATTAACTATGTTGAACAATAAACATAACCATAAAATAGTGTAACTCATAATATCATATTTTCTTAGCTAGGGAAAACTTTGGTGGGGATGGTACTCTTAAAATGATCCACTAATCAAAAGTATCTGGTTAAAGATATTGACCCTGTTAGGACTTTGTTACATCTGTCTAGTGTCTCGGCCCTTGTTAGAATACTTAGACCTTGTTATAAGCCTCTTCCCTATTAGGAGTTGTTATATACAATTAAAAAATTTATGCAAGATGAGCCTACTACCCAAACATGCAATGTACAATAAAGTTCTTCAATACAAAAGATAGATACAAAAACATTTGCACTACTATTGATATCTTCAATATTTGATATTGGCTTCACTTCTCTTCATTAAAATTTATCACAATTCACACTGCTATGATCATACATCAGAATTCACATCATATACATATCATGCTTACTTCATACAAAAGCACACTGAACATCACATTTATGATTTTCCTTTATACCTTGTTATTTTGATGATTATTTTCTCTATCGTCCTTCATATCTTACACACATTTGCAAAATATAAAATCAACTCTTGCTAACTTAGGGTTATCATTTAGGATGTCGTCCCTAATTAGTTAAGTAATTATTTTGGTAAATAAAATAATTCTTTAACCCAAAATACTCATTTCCTTATCTTGTTTTGTTTTGCCTGTAAAATACTACAACTGGTAAAATCATTATAACTTCGATTGTACTTACTATACTATTTTGTTCTCTTACACACATCATCCTCATATTCTCTACCTAACTCCACATGTGCCAATATTTCTTGTGTGAACCACACTGATCAATACTCTAACTATTTTGTTAGATGAACTGTGTAACACTTAAGACAATTTCCTAAGTTTGTAACCTAATTCTTCATCCTTATGAATTTCTCACTTCACATGACTTATATTTGCCATAAATGACAACATCATGCTGGCCAACCTAGAAAAATTGCCAACAGTCCTTATCTTTCACTGTTCCCCCCTGATGTCAGTTCTTGTCAGTCTTTGTTATTCCTTTTCTTATTTTAGCTATTTGTTACTGTTTTTGTTCCATTCACCCCTTCGTGAGTATGTAGTATTATACTTTTGTAATCTTGATGAATGATTAATTATCTATCTCCCTTTGTTATCTCTCTTCCTTGGCTCCTATCATCTTTTGTTTTTTATTTGTTTTGTTGCTCTTTCTCATTTCTTTAGATAAAATGGATGTGCTAATTGATCCTTGGTGTTAAGGATGCATTGTAATTCATGGAGATCTTAGCAATTCATTGTATTTGTTTTATTTTTTAGTTTCCTATTTTCTCCCTTTCTCTACAGTCTATCTCCTGGCTTCCTCGTCTGTTGGTATGTCTGTTGTGGTCTCTTCCTTCTTTCCTAGGTATGTGGTTTGTTTTCTCTTCTATTCTCAGGGTTAGTCTCTTTAACTAACTATTTATTGGATTGAGTCTTTGAGTTTCTCTTAAGGTTGGATGCCCTCCCCTTTTGTTAGTGCATCCAAAGAACATAAGGTTTCTCATAATACAATAATCTATGGGAAGTATCCTTCCCTAAGACATGTAAGTATCTCCTCTCTCTTTATGTCCCTATTGTATAGAGACTCATTCAATTGGGTGGTAAGCTTCCAAAACTTTCCCAAAATCAGATAAATGGATTGGCATTATATTATATTTTCTTCTATAAGAGCGTATTATTAAGATGATTTGAATAATGCATGATTATAATCATTTCCTTTCTTTTTGATGTACTAAATCTACAAAAATTCTTCTAAATAATTTATTGGTACAATTATAGAAATGAGTTTATTCACATTTGAAATAAGAAAGATGAAGAAATATACTAAATTAAATAATAAAAAATACACATTTATTTAATTTTATTTCATGATAGCAGTGAAGAAAAACTTGGATTTCATAGATTTGTGTTGGAAGGATTAATTGGAAACAAGATACTAAGAGGGGGGGCGGGGGGAACGGGGGGCGAATGGGGGGAGGGGGCAGGTGAGAGGAGTGAATTGGGATTTTAAACTTTAACTTTAAAACTAAATTATTGAATTCACACTTAATTCATCTCATATCTTAGATGTAACTTAAAACTGTAATGTTGAAACATAAATGAAATACATCACATCAATGAAAGATTCAACACATGACACAAATGATTTGCTAACCCAGAAACACTTCAATGTGAAGGTAAAACGAGGGTGGGGGTAAAACCCACAAATCTTCATTGTTGCAACAATAAAGTTAACTTGTTAGGGTTAAAAGGTTTGATCATAATCTATGATCTACCCTATGAGGGGTTTGCCATGTTACAAGCTTCAAGACTATTAAGTCCTATGCTATTAAAGGATTTTACATTTATAATTAAGGAATTTGTTAGGAGGTTTACATAGATTTGTTAAGATCACTCAGTTAAGAGATTTTCCCTGATTCAAAATTGATTTGGCACTTGACCCTCGATTTTCTTTACAAGATGATTTTGGATCTCCTCTATACGATCTCTCAATCTTATATCTCCTTTCAATCCTTCATTGCTTTGATTGTCATTGTCTAAACTGATTCTAGACTTAGCCTTTCTTGTTTTGTTATGTCCTTTGTTCACTTGTTCTCATCACACACACATACATTCACATACCCATCCACATATCAATTCTAAGGTTAGAATCCTCCTTAAATAGATGTTATGTGAAAGTTCTAGATCTTAAGCGATGATTTACAATTCATCATCTTTTGCCATTTATTATTGATTTTCTGATCGGTTGAATTGCATTCCTTGGGATCATTACCTTCTGTGATGATGTGTAATCTCCATCTTAATTGTCTCTACAAATATTAAATCTTATATGGAAGTTGGCCAAAACAGTCTGCATATTTGTTTGTGCAATTACAAACTCATATGACAATACTGAACTGCTCGTGCTGATACCCGATCATCGTTTACATTCATACTAGCACTCAACTTTTATATGCATGTGCTTCTTTTTTTTCTCAACAAATAATGTCTTCCCAATTTACTCGGTCTCTATTGAAATGACTCAGCTAATGTATATACTCATTCTCAACTGGGGTGCTTAGCAATCACTAACTTGTTCAACATGTTATGCAAAATAAACAAGTCATTTGGTATGCTCGAGCTTTACTAGATGAATTGGTTGCAGTGATGACCATTTTGTTGTAAATAAAAATGGGAAATGTATACTTTTGAGAGGGGGGGGGGGGTGTGAATCAGAAGTATTAAACTCTAACCAATAAAACCTTCAACTTTAAAACATTGCATGCATAAACATATAGAAGTAATATGTAAAGCAAATGCATCCACACAAACACTTGACACCATATATGATTACCCAGAAACCCTCCAATGAGAAGGTAAAACTGGGGTGGAGATGACACCCACAACTCTTCACTACTGCAACAATAAAGTTCACTTATTAAGGTTACATATTTTGACCATTCTCATGATTTGCCCTGTTAAAGGCTTACAAGGATTGTTAGATCCTACCCTGTTAAAGGATTTTAACACCCTGTTAGAAGTGTGCCTGGCTAAAGGACTTTAGAACACTCACTTGGAATGTTACCCTATTAAAGGCTTTATACAATGGTTGTTAAACCAACCTAAGTCCATAGGATTTCATTCTACTATGACAATTGTTAGAGAGTACAATAGAATGTTTGATCTGATACACTTACAATTTGATATTGTTGATTTCAGATCCCTATTTAGTCCTTCTTGCTTCTTGATCCTTCTAATCTAGTATGAAATTGTTGTAACCTTGATCCTTTGTTCTGCTAACTAATTATGCAATTTTGTCCTTCATCTAAGTCACTTTCAACCTGATCAATTCACCCCTTTCACTTCCTTCAAATATTTGCTAGCATTACCTCCTTGCATGCATTCTCTCTTACACTGTGTCTACGAAATATGGGGCTTCGTCTCTCTTTAAAAAAGCTTTGGTGGCTTAGGGTTAGGTATGAATCTATGATGGAGATTCATCCAACTTTCGTGCTCAATTCATTCCACTTTTCTGATTAGTTGCATGTAGATCACATAGGGAATCCAAATAGATTCAATCTTATCTTCAAAGCTTCGAGATCTATCCATATGTCGGCTCAAAAATGGTTTACATAATAGTTTGTGCCTTCACAAACTCTTATGTCAATTCTGTGTTGCTCGGCACTTGCTTAATACTGATGCTCGACACATACTATAATTCTATCTAGCTCGACACTTGAACTTGCTTGACATCTATAGTTCACTCGACACTTGAAACTTTCTCGACACTGTCTATTTGTTTGGCACTTACTATTTACTCGGTACGTGAGTGACTCAACACTCATTGCAACCCGACATCTATATTATACTCGGCATGAACTTAGAAAATTTCTTAAGTGTGTTGACACTCAATTGTTAAAACCAATCTGAGATCAACAATCTCCCCCTTTGACATGAGTGGAAAAAATACTTAACTATACATGATGAATCTAATCTCCTCAAGTATAATATACATTTTGTTCGACATACATACAAAATTTCAAAATTTTGTAAAGAACTATATACCTCAAAATTGTTGTAACTCCCCCTGATTTGATGTGTCCTTTTGTATCCAAAAATCTCTCTAATTGGATTTTCCTCATGCTAATTCATTCTGATACTCTCTATCTAATCTGATCTGATATGCCCTATTTTTGCTTTTCGCTTTGTTTGTTTTGGCTCCCCCTTTCATTATGACTTTCCCTTTCACATGTCTCCCCTTGCAGATCAAGTCTCCTTCTGGCCTTTTGATTTATCTCCCCCTTTTGACAATTTCCTCCCCTTTTTGACACTTATGTCAAAGGGTCTATATGCTAACTAAGTATTTTTCCAAGGTCTTGTTTACTTCCATTACAATTCTCAGAGTAGCATCTTAGTTTTGTATTGCAACTTCTAGAGATTTGATTTGTATTTTTGTCTTTGCTGTAAGGTGAACTAAGCCATCTAATGTTGAAAGATTAGGATCTTTCTTCAATACAATTTCTGCATAGGCTAGTTCTTTTTGTAGAATCTCCATGTGAGGGGTTAGGGAGGCTTGTATTTGAACTAATTTGGCTCTAGTATTAGCCTCTTCTGCTGTCAATACAACTAGTTCCTTCTGTGTGTGAAGCGTTGTTTGAAAGTGCTTCTCATTTTGACCTAGATCTTTTGGCAATTGCATGCTTCATACTTTCATATTTCTTTCCAAGCTCATTATTCTTTGGCTGGTTTCTTGTGTGAAGATTGAAGGATCACACAATTTTGTGTACAGTGAGAATATATTCTCAAGTACTGTCTTCACCTTCTTAATTTTATTTGCTAGCTCTACCCATGATAGTGCTATTTCACTAGATATCCTTTCATTTACCTTTCCTTGAAACTTCTTCTCAGACCATTCCATGAGTTTTACATTAGTCTCCTAGTCTTCATTGGTCACCTGTTCAAAAAAATTTGACAGTTGTTCCAATATTGGCTTGGTTTCTTCAGGTGCCTTCAAGTTGAATGCATCTAGAAAGATGTCTTTTATCTCAATTAGTGCTTGCCTTTACTTATACTCTTTTCTGAGTATCTCTTGGTTTTTCTTTCTTTCCAATGCATCCTACATCTCATTGATCTGGTCTATGTTCATGGTTGCATAGTCATACTTTGGAATGACTATTTCTTCATCTAATGTAGGGTCTCCATAGTGAAGTACCCTTGCAACCTTTGTGGAGCTCGAGCTTGGTGCTGAAATTTGGAGTGGCATTGCTTCAATGCTCGACTTCTGAGGCATTCTTGTAGGAGTCCCAGTAGTTGGTAGATTTACCAAAGTTTGAATTGCTTCTTGCTCCTTTTCCTTTGGAATCTCCTTCTCTTCCTCTAACTTGTCTTTATCAATAATAATTATTTGTGGTGGTGCACCTTGTACTTGTGCAGTAGGAACAAAAGTATCCATCTATCCTGTTTGTTCCTTTGCCAACTCCTCGACAGTTGTAGCAACTTTAACTGTGGTATCAAGCTTAGTTGATGTATCTTGTAGTGCTTGCTTTTGAGGTTGTCCACTTGTAGCTATAGGGATGGCATGGGATGTTTCTTGTGTGGCCACCTTGTCCCTAGTTAGGTTAGCTATTGCTTTCTGCAACTCATCTACACTGACCAATACTGGGTTGTCACACAACTTTGCTTGTAAAGTTGATTGGTCAAGGATCTTTTTAAGATCCTTTGTAGTCAATGGATTGATGTTCTGACCAGAGTTGTCAGGAACATCCTTTACTTTTATTGTGTCTGCAAGTGTAGATGTGTCATATGAAGGGCTCAAAGGTGGCAATTATGTGTCTGTCACATTCTATTTTGTTTGTTGCTCTTCAACAGTAGCCATATTATCTTCTTTTTGTGTTCCCTCCTCTATTGTATCGTCTACCTTTTCCTTCTCACCTTCTCCTTCCTTATCATTGTCTTCCTCTTCTCCATTATTTCTTCCCTCAAAGGGATCTTCCTCTTCTTCCTTAACAATGGTTAGGCCATATATTAGCTTCCACATTTTAGTGGACTTCTTGACAACATCTTCAATCTTGTTTTGAAGAATGTTGAAGGCTCTATATTTGGGTGCAAATTTTCTCCCATGCTTCTTGTTAGCCTTAGTTATTTGTCCTTTTGTAAGCTCTGGCATTACTCAAGCCAATGTAGACTCTCTTATTTCCTTTTCTATGTTAAGGCAATAATGCTATTTATTTTCAACAATGGAATATAAATATTTAGGCATTGAATTGTCAAGTTCAAGTGGGGTGTTCTTGAACTTAGCCATCATGGTATAGATTGATTCCTCAACCATGTTTTGTTCTTCCCTACTCAACTTATTGAAATCAATGTTCTTTAAGCCAGCTAATTCTGCATTATCTTTAATATTATCACAAATATTTTTTAAATCAAACTTGGTGGCATGGCTTACCACTCTAAATTGGCTTGTGTCTTCTGACTCGATCCTTTCTTCATCGAAGTTAGGCTATGCAACATATTTTCTTCTTAATTTCTTCTTGGCTAGACCTTGTTGTTATGTAGCCTTCTTCTTTTCTTGCTCCTTAGCCTCTTTAGTTGTGGCTCTTGTAGCTAGGATAGTAGGCTTGGTTGGGTTTGGCTTTGCAGTCTTTTTGACCTTAGGCTAAGTTGCAAGCTGTTTCTAAGCTTTTCTCTTCTTAGGCTCTGGCTTAGTTGGTGCTTCCTCAGCTTGTTCCTCCTCAACACCTTCTTCTTCTTCAACATCTTCTCCCATGCCTTGTGTCAAGGCAAGTGGCTTTTGGCCCTATTCTTCTTCATCTTCTTCACCTTCAACTCCCTCTCCAAATTTTGGTTTGAGCTTCTTAACCAATTTATCCTTTTTCTTTAGAGTTGAGGCAGTTTTCAACTCCATTTCCACCTTAGAATTCACAACATCATAAGTGCCAAAACGTTTTGCACTTTTATCAATTTCTTCTACAAGCAATGTTGTGATTGCTGCTGATGCCCCATCAATGTTTATCTCATATCCTAATGGCCTTAGTCATCTAACTCTTGGTACTGTTGCTTGGATATAAGTATAATCAATATCAACTAAGAAACACATATCATTGATGTGCTGGCCCACTAGAGAGACTGGGATTCTCAGTCTTTGCTTCATGGACTTCTTGAAATCCTCAAAATAGCTTATCATGATGGTTTCAAAATTGGCTCCCATCTACTCTATGTACTCATTTATCTGTACAGCTATAGACCTATTGGTCTTCCATCCTATTTTTCTAAAAGAGGGAAACTCATTCTAAACATAGAAAAATATACATATCAAAATGGAACCAAATTTGCATTGATCACCTTTTGATCTCCTTATTGCTCCTAGGTTCTCCATGATTTGTTGCAACTATTGCTCGGCCAGATCATAAGTGTGATCTTTATTCACAATCTTGTACCCTACATTGACTACAATGCATGGTACACTGTTTAGTCGACTTGACTGATAAAATTTGTGAGATATAACCCTCACTACAAATTCTAGAAGTGGATCTTTGATGGTATCAATGGTCATGCCCCTTTTGTTCCACTTAGCAACTATATTATTCTCAATATCTTCCTTTGAGTTGCTTTTTAGGGTTTTGGACCATTCTAGGGTTGGAAACCCTAAAACCCTATGCATAATCCTTTTTGACAACTTGATGGGTCCTCCTTCTAACCATAAACATCCATCATGGATTTTGCTTAACACAATTCTTATCCATTCAGTCTTGAAGATGGTGGGAAAATCTAGGGCACGGGTTAAGCCCTTTCTCTCAATGATTTGAAATTCTTCCTTTAACACTCCATTCTCACATAGTTTGTCATATGCCTATCAAATTTCCATATCACTTATTGCTCCAACCTTACAGATATAACACTTTCTGACATCTTGGACCATTATGACTTTAGGTGGAATAATGGATAGCGCGCTAGCAGGGTCGTTCTTGTATGCGACTTCAGGTATTGGCCTAAAATTTGGTTGCTTGACTTCATTACTAACTAGCTGAACCTCAAACGGTTCCTTATCTTTAAGATTTATAGAGCTAGAGGCCATTTCTGCAAACTAGGGTTTAAAATTATAAAACAACGTAGCTTGACACTTGAAAAATACCTTAGATCAATGAAATGGTACTTGGTCTTTGCTAGAATCTATGCAAAAGCTTCAATCTTTGGTCGCCAATTGCTTCTGTGCTCTACTCACTCTTGCTCTGTGTTCATAATGATGAATAATGATAAAAAAAATTGACCTTATACCTTTCAATGTATAGCATTTAATGCTTAGTGCATATACAACTGTACACTTAGCTTCTATGCAATTCTACTTTACTTGGCTTACATTGATTCTCCATCACTCAGCTTCAATAGAAATTTCCTTTTACTCCGTAACTACTACTAACTTGGCTTCAATTGACTTTGGCAAACAACTCAACACATACCAACATTCACTCAGCATCTAAAGTGAACTTCTCACACTCGACAGTAAAATGAACACTTTGAAGATTTAACCTTACATCTTTATTCATGTTGATCTATCCTTTTCAGTACTAACTTATCTAGGAACTGATGTATGATAAAGCATTTAAATATCAATCCCACATACCTTTTTTCTTAGTTTGATGAAGTGTGATCACTTGACCTTTCAAGTGAAGTGATCCTTTAATTTGATGTGATACATCCATCTTTCTTCTTCCATGTCTTGTTCGTTTCTCCTCTGATGTGCTCAACATCTACCTTGCCTTTTCCCTTGTTTGACTCTGAGTTGGGTGCCTTTGTCCTTGTTGGGTACTGCTTGCTGATATGACCAGTCTTCAAACAACTAAAGCATGTAGTTTGACTTAACCATTTGTTGTAGCTTCCACTGAAATGTGTTCTTATACAATTCTCAGGGATGTGTACATACTCTTGACAGTAGTGACAGCTATGTCTTGTATTGTAGTCATAATTATAGGAATTTTCATGGCTTCTTCCCTTGTTTGATGACCATGTGGACTTGGATATGCATTCAAAGGCTTTGTGTCCAAACTTTTGACAATTGTAGTAGCGTCCTTCAAATCTTGGTGCATGCATGGTCCTTGTTCTACATTCATGTGCCCGATGACCTTGTTTGTTGCACTTGTAACAATGGATCATGCTCCTTGGCTTGGCATTTTGACTAGCATTCTTGTTGCTACAAACATTAGCTGTATGTCCTTTCTTTCCACAATGATGAAAAATAGGTTTAGAGTTTTTAACTTTGTCATTCCTTTATTCAATAGTCTTGGATGACTCTACTTCTTTAGTGCTTGTATAGCCCAATCCTGATGTGTCTTTGTTGGATCTAGGGGATTTCAGTAATTGTTCAAAGTACTTGATGGCTTCATTTGGCTTGTTGAAACTTTCATCAAACTCTTTCTCTCTTTTTAGGTCATTTTGCAATTGTTCATTTTGTAACTTCAATGTAGTTATCTCAATGTCCTTGACATTCAACTCATGATGGGCATTCATCATTTGGCTTAGGGTATCCAACTGCATGTTGGAGATCTTAGATAACTCTGTTGATTTTTCTTCCAATCTATTTTTCAAGATTCTTTTGTCTTCTTCAATCATGGCCTTGTCCTGTATAGCTTTCTTCTTTTTCTCAGCCACCTCACATAACAATATAGCTTGTGATTCTTGCTCCAGTTTGAGATTTCTAATCTCTTCATCTTGTGCTTTGTTCTTGTCCATGAGATATGCAATTTTTGAATCAAATTCATAGGAGTTACCATCTGCAAATAGCTTTGTGGTGTCAATCTCCTTGTATTGAGTGTCATTTTCTGCTATGGCAATTTCTTTCCTTCTCTTTAGTGAACTCCTCAAAGCATCTCTGGCTTCATCCAATTGTTGTAGTAAGAGGTGTATCTCAATCTCCTAATTCTCAATGGTCTTTCCCAACTTGTAGACTTCCATCACAAGATCTTTTCTCCAAGTTGTAAGGCTTCTCCTAATGAGAACTAAGCTTTGATACCAATTGTTGGAGATACAAATGGGAAATATATACTTCTGCGGGGTGGGGGTGGGTGCTAAATCAGAAGTACTAAACTCTAACCAATAAAACTTTCAACTTTAAAACATTGCATGCATAAACATATAGAAGTAACATGTAAGGCAAATGCATCCACACAAACACTTGATACCAGATATGATTACCCAAAAAACCTCCAATGAGAAGGTAAAATTGGGGTGGGGATGACACCCAAAACTCTTCACTACTACAATAATAAAGTTCACCTATTAAGGTTACATATTTTGACCATTCTCATGATCTACCCTGTTAAAGGCTTACAAGGATTATTAGATCCTACCCTGTTAAAGGATTTTAACACCCTGTTAGAAGTGTGCCTGGCTAAAGGACTTTAGAACACTCACTTGGAATGCCACCCTGTTAAAGGCATTATACAATGGTTGTTAAACCAACCTAAGTCCATAGGATTTCATTCTATTGTGACAATTGTTAGAGTACAATAGAATGTTTTATCTGATACACTTACAATATGATATTATTGATTTCAAATCCCTATTCAGTCCTTCTTGCTTCTTGATCCTTCTGCTCTGGTATGAAATTGTTGTAACCTTGATCCTTTGTTCTGTTAACTGATTATGCAATTTTGTCCTTCATCTAAGTCACCTTTAGCCTAATCAATTCATCCCTTTCACTTCCTTTAAATCTTTGCTAGCATTACCTCCTAGCATGCATTCTCTCTTACACTCTGTCTACGAAATATGGGGCTTTGTCTCTCTTTAAAAAGACTTTGGTGGCTTAGGGTTAAGTATGAAGATGGAGATTCATCCAACTTTCTCACTCAATTCCTTCCATTTTTCTGATTGGTTGTATGTAGATCGCATAGAGAATCCAAATAGATTCGATCTTATCTTCAAAGCTTCGAGATCTATCCATATGCCAACTCAAAAACAATTTACATAATAGTTTGTGCCTTCACAAACTCTTATGTCAATTTTGTGTTGCTCGACACTTGCTTAATATTGATGCTCGACACATACTATAATTCTATTTGGCTTGACACTTGAACTTGCTCGGCATCTATAGTTCACTCGACACTTGAAACTTGCTCGACATTGTCTATTTGCTCGACACTTACTATTTACTTGGCAAATGAGTGACTCAACACTCATTGCAACTTGACATCTATATTATACTCGGCATGAACTTAGAAAATTTCTTAAGTGTGTTGACACTCAATTGTCAAAACCAATCTGAGATCAACACATTCATCTTTTTGTAGTAAATGACTAAGTGTTTGGGCACTAATAGACAACATAGGCTTAGAGATCAACATATTCATAGTAGGAATAATTTCCTCAAAAGTTAATTTATGAATATAATAAAACAATTTGTTTATCATTCTAAACAATACTAACACTTAGATCTTAGACTAGGCTAAAATCTTGTAGGTCACATTAAAAGGACATATGAGGTCAACATCTAAAGCAATATTAGATAAATGAAATAATAAAAAACAAGGAAAACAAAATGTTTCTCTCAAGAATGAAGACATCTATAGAACTATTTGGCCAACAAGCCTTTTACCTATGGAATTTTTAAAAAAAATATATATATATCGATTGATCAAAAAGAAAAAGTACAAAAAGGAGGAGTGGGGAAGTGGAGCCTCAATCACCAAGTTCACAACATAAGAACCAATTACAAAGTAGGACTGCTCATTACTGAATATAACAATTATCGAGAGTAAAAAACACCAAAAAGGAGCCAATAGTAATCAGTACAAAACATCACTATAGTCTTCAACTTGGGAGGTCCACCCTTGAGCACCCTCCGTCCAAACAACTTTCTTCGTTTCAAGGATATGAGCAAATAATTCTAGCTTATCAAAGTAGGGCGCTCTAGTATCCTTGATTTCTTGCAATAGTTTTTTAAGAGCATCATCAAACATAGCCTGATCATATGCAATAGTGGCCCATTCATAAGTATTCTTCATTTCGTAAATAAACATGGTGGCACGACCATCATGGAGAAATCTTTGCAACTTCTCCCACTCAAGCCGCATCACACAATAGACCTGCAAAATAATTTTAAAATGTATGAGTTTCCAATGAAACCCAGTAAGAGCTCTGCCATTACTTTGAAAGATATCCTCATTTTAAAATTTCCAAATAAACCAAAGGATGTAAGAAGAGAGAATATGCCAAAAAAGGTTAGCATCTTTTTTGAGACCAAGAATAGAACCAGTGATGATATCAAAAGAATAAGCATGTTCAGTCAAGGAAATTCCAAATAACAACCAAATTTCTCTAGCAAAAGAACAATCAAAGAAAATATGTCTCATCACTAGTAAATTTAGGCCTAATTTGCGAAGCAAAAAGGTCTCAATTTCAACACAAGTTGGTCGCTAAAGCCACCAAAGTCGTCATCGAACAAATTTGGTCAATTTTTTGCCACATTCATTGCGCATCAGAATTTCGACTACATAAACGTCGATTTACCGACACAAATTTTGACCATTTCTCTATCCAGCCTAAACTATTATTTTCCCAATTTCGACATAAACTTGCCCAATTTTGAGTTGGAATTTCGATGAAAAACCCTTAGCTTTCGACGCCGGAGCCATACTCGCGACGTAAATGGTGCTAGTTTGGTGTCTCAATTGCGATGAAGATTGGTCACAATTGAGACCAACATATGTCGCAATTGAGACGTGCTGTCCCCTTTTTTTTTAAAGCTTTGCTCTCATAGGAGCGTTCAAAATTGCACAAAACTTGATTATAAAGTGTAATTGCTTGATGCATGAGAGTCAAGGTATCATGCACATTTCTTCCTCCACACCATTGTTTTGTTCGTCAAATGATTTATTTTATACAAAACAATGGGAAGGAGGAAGAAATGTGCACGATATCCTGTTTCCACTGAGCAATTATGCTTTACAACTCAAATTTTGTGGAGTTTAGAAGGCTCCTATGAGAGCAAAGGCTTTGCAATAATTGGCATAGCGCGTCTAAATTTTGGTTCCTGCAGGGAAGAATAAAATTAGGAAATAATTATTTATCAGGAATGAAAGCCAATAATTTCATCTATTTTTCAAATAGATAAACGTGACAAAAAAACTTACAGTCCCAATCACATTATCATAAGAGTGCATATATAACTATAACTATAACTGTCTAAAACCAACATAATTTACAAATATCCACAATTCAAATATTATCCCTTGATGTTTTCTTTAATAATGCTCCAATGTCTTAGGGCATTCAGTTAGAAACTTCAAAATGCTATCAAGTTAGATGTCGTTTCATAGCCACCAAGGATAAGGTCCAGAATAAGATTCAATATCTCTTCTTCCATAATGTATATTAATGCTATCAAGTTAGTTGTTATATTAATAAGATTCAATATCTCTTCATCAATATACCTCTGGTTCTCGATGGAGACGTGCTCCAATCAATAGGAAATGTCATCATGAAGCAGGAGGTGAGGTTGAAGGATTTTATGGAGGCATTCGGAAGTTAATTACAGAGGAAGAGATTTTAGCCTGGAAGAAGTTGTGGCCAAAAGAATCGCTAGAATGATTGATTGTTACATTAGAATTATCTTCATTTAACATTAAAGCTGCATGCATATTGGAATGGCTGACATCATCGTTAAGTGCATTTGATGATAACACATTTGTTTAGGATATACATAGAGAATGTCAAGAGTGTTGTTGACAAATTTTGTATTTCTTTTGGCTTTAACATTGATGACTGTGTTCCAACTATTTTGGGCTAATATTTGCTTCACAAATGGCCGATGTATATGAATCTTGTGCCAATAGAATGACTTTTGTTGAAGTTAACCATAATGTATACATATATTTGTAATCATTATAGTCAGGATGACAACTGTTGCAGTTCACTTGCCCATTGAAGAGTTGATTTTTTTATGACGACACAACAAAATGTTCTGAACCATAGATTGCTTATCCTAAAAATATTTCATCATCCTCCAAAACTGATCAATAATAATGCAATATATTATAGTATTAACTGTTTAAATTATTCCTGCAAATGAGGAACTTAATATAATTTGATTGAGCAACCTTACATTTTGTACATTGCCATTTTGTATTATACCTCAAACAAAAAAATGATGGTGCCATGTGATCAAGACAGCAAAAATCTCTATGGAATGTACAAACCTTGGCACTAGACTTCTTCTCCATCTACGAGGCATTCAATGTTGGAGACAGAACCTTGTATCTACTCCACAAATAATGTGCTTACTAAAGTTGCTGTGCAGAAAGTTCTCATAGGTTAGTTCTAATCAGGTCTGGTGAATAATATGTCAAAACATCAATATACCCAAGGCACTAATTTTGCCCCATTTTCCTCATGTATGAGAGCCTTGAAGAGAAGCTCAGATAAAAAGAAATTAGTCGTATGGATTAACTTAATAGTAGCAAAACTGAAGAGAAAAATTGTTGGCGGTGAACTACTTAAGCTGCAAATACAAGAAAAAGACTGGTCGCAATGTATGGGCTATCCTAAGTGGTAGAAATGGTCATAGTACAGTGAAGTTTACAGTTTCAATTAATCTAATTTGTAATTAAAAATAAATTTCACTGTATGGAAATATGAGGGCTTCTTTTACAAACTTTTTTTCATTTATAAGAATTTTAAGAAACTTTTTTTGTCAAATTTTAAACCAAAAGGATTGCATTGAGCTAATGTTTGAAACTCTACCAAGAGGAAATTGAACTAAGGCATCCAAATCTTAACACACTATATTATAACAATTTCATAGTTAAGAGTTGTGCTTGTAGACAACATCCAAATCTTATCTGATGGGTGCCTCTCATATTAAATTTTTAAAATTATTTTTTTCTAGTTCAACATGGAATGACCTTTCATGTTGGTTAGTCTACTAACCCTAACTCATCTCGTCTAGGTCATATCAGATCTTGATAAAGGCTAGTTTACAACAATTTAACTTCTAATAGCTAGTTTGTAAAAGTAGTTAAAATAACTTGTTAGTAATACAATTATCTTCATAAGGAGGTCTAATTTGCATTCTCAGTACAACACTCACCCAAATATGCTTTCAAAAGGTATTTAAACAACAATTAGATCTTGACAAAATTAGATATGAAAGTGGAAATGATAATCAGGTCATGTAACTCTTCTTCATCTCGTTTGTGCTTGTTTTCCTTAACCTTTTCGTGAAGATTTGCAATGTACTTATCAAATATCTCCTGACAGAAGCTTTCATCACTAATTGCACTGAATATTCATATCCAATATAATTATAGCTACTACTAGTGTAAGGTACGTGGTAACTACCTTTAATTACTCACAATAAGATTAATACCTGATAGTGGCTCTTTTACCTGTATGCTTCCGCATCTTTGAGAAAAGGTATGCAATCCTCCCATTCTGAGGAAGCAACAATTTCCTGAAATGGAAAAACAATATATAACTAATTTATCGTTACATAGATAGAAATTTGTTTATGATAAGAATAGAAATTCATTCATATTCAGGATTTTTAATGTACAAAACTCTGTGAAATTTTACTCCAAGTGTAAAAGTAGTAGAGGAAAAAGAGACTGCATTAGAAGGATTTTTTCCAAAATGAATAATGTAAACCTTCAGAGAATAAAGGAAAGCCGTGAAATCATCTGCCAGCCTTTCCCTCCTTTTTGCTTCTTTCTCTTCGTTTTCCTTTACTTGTTCAATCACTTCTTCAAACACAAGCTGCAAGCAATACACATGATGTCAGTAAGACCTAACAAAATCATATATCCCAAAACAACTTGCATTACTTTCAACATTTGCAATTGTTTCGATTTAACCTAATAAAAATCCATTATCCACTAATGAGAACAGACTAATGCATTTGTGATAGCGATTCACTTCCAGCAACTACCTACGAGTGCAAATGAGTCAAAACGTAATATAGCTAATGCAATGATCGAAGAAGTTAGGAACCAGAGTCATATGGAACATAAGGATAAGATCCTTGTTTGTATAAATAGTAGTTACTAGGAACATAACAATATGTGACAACATTGTTCAAAGGCAAATACCAAATACTTTTATTGTGAAGTCTTCTGTAGCTGAGACAAAAAATCTAGAAATGTAACCAGAACAAACCTTAAGATTTGTTTCAGATGCAGCAGCCAAATCATATAGTTCCCCAATGGAGGCTTTGAACTTGTCAAGAGTCCATGATGATGTTACTGCGAGCTGCAATCATTACATCAAAAAGATTACAATATATTTTACATCCAATGGAAAATCTTAAAGCACAAAAGGCACACCTTTCCTGACTCCATAGCATCTTTTATGTTTGATTTGTCCTCCTAGTACTGCCAAAGATACATATTCAAAAAATGGTTACATCAAAGGAATCAAACATACATTGCCTTGAGTAATAATGATTGCAAGCCTAATTGTGAAAGTGCAATTAAATCCTGCAATCAAATCATTAAAATATATGCAACTTTCTTACCTGCTTTTTCATCCCTTCTACAACATCTTCAAACAAATCCTTGGGTGGTGAACCAGATGTATTTGAAGCAGGCTCTTTGCTTTATGATCCTCCAGTTCTTTGCTTTATCAAAGAACTGGAGGATCATAAAGCAAAGAGCCTGCTTCAAATGAAGTGTGTCTTTTCTGTAAGTAGGCCAGTTGCTTTATGATCCTCCAACAATCTTCAAAATTCATCCCAGTTTTTACGTTCTTTTTGGCACAGTTCTTCCTGCATTTAAAAATATTCAAGTCATTCCAATATACAAAAATAAGACAGATGAAAACTATGGAAGCACACTACTCTCTCATTCTAGACAACCTTTTGAATCGTTTGTACTTCTTCCTCCTCCAAATCAGATATAACACGTCAAAATTTTAGGATGTTCTCAGGTCATTAGGTATGATAGCTTTTGGAAGGATAAGATGCTCGTAACCGAAGCCATTATCCACATAATGACAGCAAACTATTCATCAATCAAGATAAAAACCAAACAGCTTTCCAAACACAAGCATTTCACAGCTATGCCATCACCAACGTGCCTTCCAAATTTGAGTACAACAATATGGGTTCTGAGATTACACCAAAAGCAGGTCCAAAGAGAAAGTCAAATAAATTCGTAGGTTAACATGTGTATTCAACACAAGATCACAATTTCCTACAGGCAAGACTTTAAGATAGAAAAAAAAGAATGTGAATTTGAGATTTGCTGGGATACCTTGCAAAGTCATTACAATTTCAGAGATTCCTGACTTCAGAATTCATAAAAGAAATGGAATAATGTTTTAAGGAAGATCAATTGGGGTTATAAAACCCAAGCATGAAATTGAGGAATAGGACAAAGAATGAAATGTCATTATTTTATCAATCTAATTTCGTGTTCATGTTTTCTGCTCACCATAACCTTCCTACCCATCTCAAATATTATAATGTGAGCAAATGCCGAAAACTCACCTTGGTTGAGTGACTTGTCCACCCTTTTGATTCCCTCCACTATTGAAAGAACTAAAATATATCAACAAATTAAGTGTTAGTGAAACTACTTGAACAAATGAAAGGGAAAAGTTAACAAATTTTGTACAATCTAAGGGATTTATTGTGAATTAAGTAGACTTCGAGATCATTTGATTTCTAACATATGATAATAGATCACACTATTGAAACATTGATATAACAAGCATACAATATATTAAAAAATAACAACAAAAAGCATTACATATTGTAAAAACAATAATATGTACCAGAGATGCAAGGGGTGAGGACGCCATCTCCTATAACCATACAAGTCCCCACAAGGGCTAGTATTAACAAACATCTCTTGGAAAAATTACTTTGTTCAAGAGCTTCCTTTATCCTAATGGCTCTATTGAGCTGTCTACCTGCAACTTCAAGTGTATATGAGGAGAGTTTCCTGTCTTCTTCTTGGTGATTGGGTATCATACTGACATTTGCATGGCGGCAAATCAAAGAATAAAGAGAAAACGTTCCACCTGTATAAGAAACCATCCCTTTAAACTTAGAACACATGTTTTCACATCAAAAAGATCAAACTTTGACCTAAAAACCAAGTGAAACTAGAGCTATTATAATCTTACCATCTCCGTTATCATTGGCCCATAATATAATGAAGACGTATTTGATGAGGGGCAAAAGAGTGAGAGAATATATGATCAAAGACAAAGCCCCAAGAATGTCATCAGGATGTTTGATGTCATTAGGAAAAGTACTCGCATACACATAAAGTGGTGATGTTCCTATGTCCCCATAAACCACACCAATACTCTGAAACGCCAATTGCACAACTGCAGCCATGCTCAACATCTGAGAAACAAGATTTGTCATAAAGCGATGTTAGAATAGTTACTGAAATGGTCATAAATTATGTTGTTATAGTAAAAGAATACTTTAACTTAAGAGAAAAAAACTATACAATATTAAAACATGATATCATGCTTTAAAAACTAAAAAGGTACCTGTAACGAAGAACTTCATTTCAACTTGCTAATTGGTTGTCACTATTAACTATAAGCTTATCTTTAAAGTTTGAGCTTCACTTGGTTTCGAGAATAGTTAAATATTCTCTACTTAATAGGGCTAACCACGTGAAGGTGGAAGCTCATTTGGCCCCTCCCCCCCCCTAACATCACTCTAAATCCCCATTAACATTTAATAACATTCAATTCATCCATTTTTGAAATAGAACATTAAATCATTATAATCACATGATAACATTCATTAACACATAAAATTCATAAACATTCACAAATAATTCATTAACACGCAACATTCAAGAGTAAGTCATTCATGAATAATTCATTAACACAATATTCATTAACAATATTCAAGAATAAGTCATTCATGAATAATCATCTCTTTTTTGCTTTCTTGCCATTTCTTTTTTTCAAAAAATTTCTAAGAGGAATATCAATTTCCTTGTTAGGATCCCCCTCCTCTATTGGTTCTAACACATGTCTCCTCCTCATCCGTTCAAGAACACCATGAGGCCGCTGCACCAAAGGGGGGTCCGTTGCAATAAAAAGTACTTCATGAGGTTAAATTCCCACCATTTTATATTAGTGAATTACGAGTTTTTATTTAAGTAAAAGAAATATAAATCAAAAAATTAATTTAAAAGAACAAAACATAGATTTTCTTTATCTGAATGTGCCACATGATCTACCTACTTATCAGTCTAAACATCCTCTGGCACTCGTTCAGCATGACATGATTCTATATCCTCAACACAAAAGGTTACACCAAGTTCAATTAAAGATGTTAAATTGTATTAATAATTACATAATTAGTTTTAAATAAAAAATGAGCACCTCCATCGATGGTACGATGCACATTAGGGGCTTCATGATGCTGCGTATGATCTGTGTCAGGATTAACAGGCTGCATTGCAATGTCATGCACATTATTATCAAATAAATTGTTGCTCAAGTATTCAATTTCTAATATATTTTTTGGCATATTTACCTGTGCACATGATGCAGGAGACTGTTCGGTTGGGGCAATGGAAGCTTGCCGTAGGCGTTCAGCCACCGCTACATAGCCTTGCTTGAAGGCAATTTTTTTGTGTTCTTTTGTGGCCTCCAGATTAAAATCAACGCCCTGCATTTTTTTATTAATTAAAAAAATTATTTGCATTTTATAAATAATTTTTCTTTGCAATTCATTTATTGCTACTTACAACGCGTGCTTTGATTTTCGAATATCCCCCAGAGCCAAGTTTGTGTTGCCTAACCTTTTCCAGCCTCGCCTGTGTTGCCTTTGATGTGTCCTGCAACCTATGAAAAGTTTGAAATATGTTAGATGATATAAAGAGAATACTAGAATCATTGTGGAAACATTTACTTCACTTGGGTTTGATGTCTTTGGAGGAAAAGATGCGCCATATGTATGGGTTTGATTTCCTGGTCAAAATTCATGGGATATTTTTATTGAGATCCTTGACAAAGCACATATAGTTACAACTCTAGGAAGTGGGTTTGGACCTGCAGGTGAAGGTTTTATAAGGGTGAGTGCCTTTGGTCATAGAGAGAACATATTAGAAGCTTCATTTGTCAATATATCTTCATTTGTCAATATATCTTATGTAGCATTTATGCCTAGATTGAGATTGAGATTTATAAGCAATTGTGTCAGCATATGAATTACATACCTTTCATATTTACAATAACAAAATTTAAATACCAAAATTGAGGATTATGCATGGTAGTATGTTGGAGAAATAACTCCTATTTTAGGGATTTTGACAAAATAGCATAGTGAGAAATATTGAATTCAAAAGGATGAGAATGTGAAGGAACAAGAGGTGCAGGTGAAGGTTCAAATCACATGAAAAGTCGTTTGTACACATTGTGAATTTTGTTGTACATTATGTTGTATTTTAAGAGTGCTCCCCCAAGGTAGATGTGTTAGGCTTGGTACTTTGTCTCTTTACTTCACTGATATATGTGTTTGAATTAGTCTACACACAAATAATTAACATGTTACCAAAGCTGATACGCCTTTTGTGAACTTGCAAAGAGCTAAGGAACGGAAGACAAAGATTGGAAGCAGGGTGATATCAGGAAAAATCTCTTAATGAGTTTCCATCTTTACAGTTTCCACAGGAGAAAAAGCAGGGATTCCCTAAAAAGGATAATCTATTGGTTGGGTATAGACACATAATCCATGTGATCAAAGCTTTAGCAACAACGGAAAATACTAAAAAAGAAGAATGGATTTTAGATGTGGTGGAAATGCTTAGCTTTAAATTCTTTAGGATTCTCAGAATACATTATTATCTGAAGATAGAGATTAGATTTTGTGATGCTTCACACTTAAATCTGATGTATAGTGTATATGCACTTCTTTTTTGATTTGCAACAAAGCACAAAATGGAATTGATGACAGTATAAAATAACAATCACTAATGACAACATTATATACTATTATCATAGTTAACAAAATACTACAGAATATGGGATTTGATATTTTCAATGATGGATTTCATCAGGATTTACATGCAGATTAAGTGCAGATTTGATGCACACATGACCCAAAAGAAAACAGGGGATAGGAAACTCAAGATAGCGAGCAATTATTGTAAAAGAAAGGGAAAGTCAACAAGTATAGTGGTCAAGGCGTTGCCTATTTTTATGACTCAAAATCTAACATGGTACATCATATCACAAGATTCGGTTGTCACAACTTTGAGTAGGAATTTCTTAGTTGAATTAGAGTTTGAGTTCAGCGAAGATAAAAATTGAAAAAAGAACCCATAGGAGACATAGGCTCTAAAATTTGTCACTAAATATGAATAAAGGGCTTCATTTTGTCAATATATCTTATGTAGGATTTATGCCCAGATTGAGATTGAGATTTATAAGCAATTGTGTCAGCATATGACTTACATACCTTTCATCAATAGATAGATTAGATTGAGCTAGTTGAAATTGTTGATGCTGAAGTTGAACCCTAAATTTGCTCATTAATGTACTAGTAGTTAATACTATTGCATACCTTTTTGGATTTGTTGGTGCACTTTCTTTTGGCGGATGTTGCCCTTTCTCCTTTGCATCCAAAATGAACTCATTCCAGTCCCTCACTGAAACAAAGGGAGGACGCTTGTAGTTCAGGTTGTGGACGAGGCTCTTTCTATATGTGTCCCTCACAACCTTAAGATGTCTGGCAGCTTTTTGTAACAATTTCTTACGATCAAAAATATTACTACCAAACTCATGCTCTATATCTTTGATGAGCTCATCTTTTAATTTTTGAGATTGGTAGTTCCACCTTTTAAGAAAAAAAACAAAATCGTTAGATATAGCTAGTATAAGAAAAGACTCGAATGAAAGGAAAAATGTTGCACCAATTAATGATATGAAAAAAAATAGTGGGATAAAATTAGTTCAGTTATGATGTACAGCAACCTAGTACGTATGGTGGGCCCGAATCTTCGTAGCGTGAGGTCATAAAGCCTCCTATAAAATGTATCATTTCCTGCAAAAAATGTCATGGGATAATTAATAGTAAAAACCATTAAAATGAATCATATGAAAGAAGAGTCCCACTTTTGGTTCTCTGTAGAAAAATTAGTTAGTATCTTCTATTCAAAGCATGAAATTGCAATGTACCAAATTACTAAACTAGAGAATTACTGGTATAGACAAAAGGTCATTGATAATTCAAATGATCCTACCAAACCCCTAATAAAAAGGAATTTCAGAATAATTAAACAACTTGCACAATACAACACACTAAAGGTCACGAGGCATCACTCCACATCAAAATCCCTTGCATTCACCACTTCCTATCATGTTTACATCTTGCAAGAAAATCCTTATTACAATATAAAAATAATTATTTAAAGTACCTGGAAGCTTAGGACATTTCAAAGGCATTAATTCATTATGGTCAATCAACAACGATGTCTCCATAGATCTCGTGCTAGAAACACGGGTAGCTCCAGGAAATGATGGTGAATTATCACCAATAGATGTACTATGATTCGCATTTGGCAGCATACCAGACGGTGCATCTCCTACCACAAAAAAAACAATACACTATGTGATGCATCCCAAGATTAAAGTACATATTATCAACTCATAATTAACACAAAACCAAATATAGCAAAACAAGGATTTACTAGCTGGATGTCCCCTTGTTGCCGACATTGCAGTCAGCAATCTCGTACGAGCATCCGTCAACCTTGTAGGAGTCTCCTGCACTAGATGACTTGAACAATACATTGTTAGCAAAGACATTATGAAATAATAAAAGTAAGAGTTAAGAAGTTTTGAATGTTCGAAATAAAAAATTCCTTCTAACTTGTCAACTAAAAGGTTATTTTACCAGTGGCAGCCGGAACTCTGCTACTAGTGCCCTCACCGCGTTGTCCTTGACCACATTCTGGATCAATTCCCAAAAATTCCTGTATAACAAGAATTTAGTAGTTAAAGTTTCTTACAACTCTTTAAAAAAATTGCATCAATAAAGTATTTTTGCACATATTACATATTTTACTTCACAACATAAAAGATTATAAAATATAAATCTTTATTAAACTTTTGTTATAACTAAATATTCATTGGAGCTTACTTCATAACGCTGAGCTTGCGCTTTCAATTCTGATAGCCTCTTCCTCATCTCCTCGGGTTCCATATTTGCCTCATCCAAAATTTTCATTGCTTCTAAATTAATTTGCCTAATTTTTTTTTCAACATTTTTATAAAATTGGGAGTATCAGCAATATCGGCCTCATCAGAATGCATAGCTAGTGGCTCGGTGGTCACTGCTACTGCTTTACCCTTATCCTGAACATCAAATTGTGAGAGGAATATCAGTAAAACTATCATAAAAACTCAAAAACCATAAATAAAATAACATAATAATATAACATTTTTCAACTATCTAATTTGTACAATTTCAAAAAGGTTTACCCTCGCTAAAGAAGGGGTGGGAGAAGCATCCTGCTGACCTCTATCATCTGTCGGATCCATATCATCCTGTCACAAAGATTAAACATAAAAAATTCAGCTAAGTGAAAGCAATAGACAACAAAAAAAAACTTATTAACAAAATGGTAAATAGTACTTACAACCCTCATGATAGTAAGATTGTTTGTATCTATGCGATTTAAATGGTAATCAATTAGCAGTTCTTCCCCTGCACTTATTGATTTTATTGCACAAACAAAAATTTCATTCCCCTCACGTGCCTCAAATATGCAATTGGGTTGCTTACTAGTTGAAGCAAGTCGCGTACTATTTATAAAACCTGCAATATTACCTATTGCTTTTGGTCTCCCATCACTGTACATAGAAAATATGTTACTTTGATCATTTTCTTTCTGTTGTATATAATTAGCTGATACCCCATACCTACACATACTTTTTTTATATCGAACAATCTGCATCCAATCATTGTAATTGTAACATGGACCGACATACTTGAGCAATTCGACAACTTTGTTGTAACATACCTTCATCCCATCCATGGAAAATAGGCCCAAACCATGTAATGAGGATGGAGCAATGCGATATATCCTCTCGTTAACACAAAAATCTATGTTAATTGGAGGTAGCTCATTGGGTATCCATTCTTTCTCAATGTGTGAGTACCGAAAGGGCACCTTGATGTCGCGTTGGGTCTCATCATCATAAGAACATGACCCCCCATTAGCAAGGAAAAATTGAATGTGTTTATCAAAAAATTTCTATTCTTTTGACCTCTAGTTGATCTCCCTCTTTTAGCCGTACTACATGTAGAGCTTTCATCTACCATTTCTTCATTTCCCTCATTCGATGTAGATAGATCTGACAAGTACCTATTTGGTGGGTCATGCAATCCATCAAATGGAAAGTGAAAGTGACATATATAAAATGTAGTAATTTGAAAGTGATTATACAATTATATTTCTATACGAACCTTCTTTGTCTATATATACATTATATGATTATATAATGTCTATTTATAACATACGTGCTCAATGATAAACAAGAAGAATATAAGAAAATTATGTCTATTTATTGACTTATACCTGCTGATCCATGTCACTGTGCACAATCCACGCCAAACAGGTCAAATCTCTTGTAGTCAATTGACTGTTTGCAAAAAGGGTGACAATCAGACACAATATAAACATTGGTAATTATAAATAACCTATGTTGTAATCATTAGAAATGAACACAATAAATATGTAATCAAATTTCCTGAATATGTTAATCATTTACCTTAAGTTAGCTAAAAATTACATGATACACGTTTGCTACAAATAACTTAGAAGACAACATGAACAATAGGCAACATCGCAAACATGTCAACAGAAGGGGTGATGATGTACTTGTAGTCAATTGACTGTTTGCAAAAAGGGTCATAATCAGACACAACATAAACATTGGTAACTATAAATAACATATGTTGTAATCATTAGAAATGAACACAATAAATATATAATCAAATTTCCTGCATATGTTAATAATTTATCTTAAGTTCGCTAAAAATTACATGATACGTGTATGCTACAAATAACTTAGAAGACAACATGAACAATATGCAACATCATAAACATGAACAAATTTACCTTATATATGGAATGAAAGATCGTCAATAGAAGGGGTGATGACGTTTGTAGTCATTGATTACCTTCTTATTCATCATCATCATCATCATCATCATCATCATCATCATCACCATAATCATCGCCATCATCATCGCCATCATCACCATCATCATCGCCATCATCACCATCGCCATCATCATCATCATCACCATCATCATCATCATCATCACCATCACCATCACCATCACCATCACCATCACCATCACCATCACCATCACCATCACCATCATCGTCATCACCATCATCTTGATCTTCATCATCTTCAATATCTTCTTCTTCCATAACATTATACTTTATCAGCCTTCCTCTTGGATCATGTCTAACAACAAATGACCAACCCTATTTATTTGGAACCTCTGAGGAAAACACTTGCTCACATTGGCTTGGAAGAACATAGGGCTCATCTCCAACTGGCTCAAACGACCTTGTATTGATCATTGTAAATCCATTATCATGTTGAATAACCGTTCTATCTGGATCATTTTGATTTAGTCGTAACCTATACCATTTGACGACGAATAGAACTACTTTGAAGGTGTTAAATTCACACTCAATTATATCATCCAAGATGCCATAGTATTGATTTTGAGATTGTTGAGGATGTATGTCGCTTCTAGATGATATATTGGTGACCTCGAAAACTGCAGTTATCCCAGAATCACAAGTTTTCTTTGTGTCATCCAACCTTTCTATGTGGAATTTGTGGCCATGATAGTACATAGCTTTTTGGTGCTTGACCTGCAATTTTTGAAGTCTGTGTAAATTATTTTCATCGTGAGTTGATACGAAACATACATTGAGTTATGATCATTAATAAATTTCTACGTACCTCTCCACCTCTTAAACCATTTACTAGATCAACTACCATCAGCATAACATTGGAATCTCCATTACGATGAGCTTCCGTAACCAATGAAGCAACACCTTCCCATGTTAATGAGCAACCATTTTGTTGACATCGTTCAATCCATTCCGTCATCCAATCAAGATTGTTCGCAATATACAAATGTATTGCATCCCATTCTCGACCACCTGTTTCAAATAAATACGCCAATTAAAAATAACTTATATTGAAGATTTATATGAATTAATTAACTACAATAAAATCTTAGATTTACCTCTCACTTTCCTCGATCTACCTTTGCCCATCAAGTACTCCCCTTCGAATTTGTTAATTGAGTTGGGATCCCGAATATGATCTACATGGATGTTTGCTACAAACTTAGGAAGATATTTAGTAATGTACACCATGGTCTGGTATACCATATATCCCTCCACCATAGAACCCTTGGGATGTGCTCTTTGTCGAACCAAGCCTTTCAAAAATTTCAAGTGCCTCTCAACCATCCACATTGACCTGGTTGGTACAGGTCCACACAATTCAATCTCCTCAACTTGATGTATGAGGAAGTGTTCTTGTGCATTGAAAAAACTTGGAGGTAGACACTTTTTCATTTCACACATCAGAAGAGGAATTTTTCTCTTCCAATATTTTATATCTTCTTTATTGATTTCTTTAGATGACAACCACCTCATGTATTTTCTAAGATCACATATAACCTATTTGACATTGTTGGCAAAGTGGTGTGGGAGAGATAGAGGTAGAACGTACTGCAATATTTGTAAAATGATCTTGTCAATATTTTATAAAAGAATGCAATTGAAACTACATGCAGTATATAAATATATAGTGAATACAAAATAACATGAATTACCTTAATAAATGTATGTCAATCGTGTGTTTTCAACCCTGGCCCAAATTCACTTTTATTTGATATGACATTGTTTATGTTCGCAACAAATCTTGTGGGAAATCGTATTTTTTTATGACTTCTTTTATAGCATTGCTCTGCTGCTCTGACAATAACCAAATAAGGGCACTTGTATCAATCTGGTCTCCATTGTTATTTGGTCGAATACCATTTTTCATTGCATGGTTGGATTCTTCAATGTCACTACAAGTTTTGACAATTTGATCTTTGTCATGCCTTCCATCCAAGATTTTCCATAATGTCTCTGCTACATGCTTTCCAATATGCATAGGATCAAACAAATGCACAATTGGGAGTTGCTTGTAGTACGAAAACCTAGTAAATTGTGTAGGATAAATTTTTAGTCCTTTTGGAAGTTGGACATTGATGTCTTGACGACCTTCACAACCATCAATCACATCATCAATAAACAAAACACAATATCGAAATATAAATTTGAAACAAAAAGCATCAAATGGAATGACATTACCTCGATGATTTATTTTATTGTATGTCAACTTCCATAGGCGAGGTGTCATTCTCCGTGGCTTTGATGTAGTCTCTTCTAGACCATTGAAAATATGTTTTTCGGTAATTCGGTACTTATGATTTCTGTGCATAAAGTGTCTATTCTCATCAAACACCTGCTTTCTTAAACTTTTTGAATGACGAGATTTTGTCTTTGGACCACAAACTAGACATGCAAATTTACCCTTTGTTTGAAGACCTACAAGATCGTGTATAATTGGATTAAATGTGTTAACTTTGACATACCAAAAAAGAGGTGTCAAGAAGAGAACATACCACAAAAATGTGTTAGCCCAGGGGCATCGTGTATTGTCCATACAAGCATTGCATGAAATTGAAATTGTCTTTGTCCTATTGGTCTACAAATGTCATACATAGTAACCCCATTCCATAACACCACCAACTCGTCGATAAGGGGTTCAATATGTACATTGATATCTTTGACTTGGTACTTACCTAGTTGAATGAGCAAAAACATTACATAATTATTTTGACCATTTGATGGATTAGTAATAATAAATTAATTTAGATGACCACTAAATCAAAAAATACCTGGAACAATCAGTGTCAACATTATGTGCTCTCTCTTTATGGACAACCAAGGAGGTATGTTATTGTTGATAACAAAAACAGGCCACACTGAGTAAGTAGATCTCATCTCTCCATAAGGATTGACACCATCTGCTGCCAATGAAAGCTTGAGATTACGAGATTCTTCTTTAAAGTGTGGCCATTTTTCCTCTATTTCCTTAAATGTCGAACCATCTGTAGGCATTCACATAATGTCATCTTGACTTCTATTGTGTGCATGGTAATCCATAAATTGTGCCAAGCTATTGCATTGCACTTGAATAATCGTTGCAGACGTGGAATAATGGGAATATGCCGAAGAACCTTGCGAGGCACCTTTTTTGTTAATCGATCTGATTGATATCTACTGATATGACAAGTAGGGCATTGTGTTGCAAATTCATGCTGTTTATAATACATAATATGATTGTTCAGACATGCATCTATTGTTTGATACTCCATTCCAATATCTTTCATGATGGTAGATAATTCTCGGTACGAGCGAGGTAGAATGTTTGATGGTGGTAACAAACACTCACCTATCAACCTACGACCAAAAATATAATTTCTTAATTTAAAGAATATTAATTGCTACACGAACCCAATGTTAATTGTAAGGGAACTACGAGTAAAATAATGAAAGAAGATGGCATACCTTAACATACGTGTCATTGCTACATTGGATAAACCATTCATTACCTTCAAGTTCACCAATAGCAATACAACGACAAGAAGAGTTGTTTTGGAGCCTTCATATAGGGGCTGCTCTGCCTTCTCAAGTAAAGGTACATCAAACTCTGCATCATCACCACCACCATCACCATCATCATTATCATCTTGATCATCATGATCTTCTTCCATGGTATCATTACCTTCTACTTCAATATTTACACCTCCATGTTCCCTTGTTTAGAAATCCGCATTCTCTGAATTGTCATGGTCCATAACATGAAACTCAGGGATGTTGACCTATATGAAAATGATGACCTTATATTAACCATGACCATGATGTCATCATCAAATCATGTCTCATGTAATTTATAAACTATTAAAATACATACCAATTGGCGATACTCGTTTCCCCCTTCAATGTGACCATGTTGCCTACAATGTTGCTCAACTGTTGTGATTAGATATCTTTGAGTCTTTAAGCCCTTACACATTTTGCAAGGACAATAACATTTTCCATCACCTTTTCTTTTTAAGTTAGACCGTAGTCTAGCAATTGCCTCCCTATTTTTTTGTGCATTGATATCGTCAAACATGGTCTTTCTTGAATGGAATGACTTGTTGGTGGAAGAAGGATGATTTGTTTGCAACCTGCAGATGGAGTAGTAAGAGGAAGACACATATAAAATGGAGTTAGGTCTCTGAACCAAGTAGGAGTTAGGACATGTTGGAGTGCGGTCAGCCCAAGATATTTTGGAATCTTGAAGAACTTGGTAAAGGGTATCTGGAAAGGTGAAAATAAACAAGTATTTTTACAGCTACAAAGGAGGAATCGAGAGCATTATAAATAATGAAGAAGAAACTTAAATCCATACAACTTCGCCTCTATTTACAATTTGACCTTTCTGCAAGTGAAATATGACAATATACAAAATTTCCAATCACATTTTCACTTAAAAAAGAACACCAAATATACCTTTGCTACAATATCTTCTTCAAATTCTTCGCTATCAGATTCTTCAGAACTGCAAGCTCCTGTGCAGAAAAAAGATGAGATGTACTAAGTAATTTTTGATGGGGAATATTTAAACAAATCGACTATCAAAAAAAAATTTTATGAAATTCAGTTGCTTTATTATGTACGGAAGACTTGGCAAGATGTTCCCAAGTCTATCTATAAAATGCCTATCTGCATGGTTGTTTGCAAATAGTCTAGTATGGTGCCGCTTTTGAACAACAACAAATGTCACTGGGGCCTTAAATTCATTGACTATTATTTTAAAAAAAATCTATGGCGAGACTTATTTTTCAGATGCATGATCAGAAACGATTTCCACATTGAAAAGTTTTATGAGAATTCCTAGGTTCAACAGCTATGTCTTTTCTAGGGCTTATATCATCTCTTTTTTTGAGCTTATGCAAGTGACAAAGTATGAGAAGGGTAGACTTTAGCAATGGCTATTGCTTTTGTTATTATTCCATTGTTTATTATTTTTCTTATCTCATATCTATGTTTATTTTACATTTTTTCATTTCCACGTAAATTCTGGCCTGAGGGGCCACACCTTTTTATATTGATTTAAGAAAAAAGATCACACATAAGGGTGCATCTATAGCTAACTACTTAACATCTAGAATCATATTAACAAAAAGGTTCATATTCATTCTCAAACATATTAAATTGTACATCAGCATAGCCACCAGGGCTAGCCTCCAAGAGCAATCTAGAAAATTTCCACTATTCAGAAGGGTGACAAGAATCATAGTCCATCTTGCAAAAATCATTTTCCAGACCGATACACAGGCTTTCTCAAAAGTATAGAGAATAGCCCAAGCTTCCATCTAATTTTTAGAATGAGTACTTAAGGAAGTAGAAAAGAAAAACTAAACAGGGCTTAAAGTTCCACTACTAGTACCACCCATTCCTGTTGGACATGGATTACTCCTTCAAAATCCACCTATATTGATTTTGAGGAAATCATTTGGGACCTAAATGGTTCACTTTCTTGACTTGCTGAACTCTGGGACCAAACCTATTTTGTGAAGAAAGAGAAAAACATTGATCCAAGTGATTAGCAATGTGGAGATCCAAATGAACAGTTGACTGAGATAGCTCTTGTTTCAACAGACCACCCTCTCATGAAATCTCATTCATAGTATAATCTTGCACGATCTTATCATAGCAAAGGTGATTATGAAATTGTTGGCCACTGCTACTATTTGGCACCCTCAAATTACATGTTACGCTTTGATGTTGGTGTTGCCATTCAGAAGTTTTCAACTTCAACACTTCAAAAGCAAAAACGTACTGCTGATGAGGTTATGAAAATGTCACCTATGCAAATAAATGTTACTTATACAAATGTCGGTTATGACATCTTGTACATATGTTACTTATTCTAGTGTCACTTAATCAGTATCACTTTTAAAATTTGTAAAACTAATATTGTTCTTCAAACTTACTCTTTTGTTGGTTTAGAGTCAACAATTTATTTTTTTAAATTAAATATTTAAATTTATATTGGAAAAGGTAGAAACGAATACTTATTGATTTAACTCAATTTATAATTGTTATTTAAATATTTCTTAAAATAACATAATCCTTAATCTTTTTTTTAAATTCTCTTCCAACTATCTCTATTTAGTGCCTACCATGTTTATGTGCATGTTTTTTATGTGTTTTGGATAGTAAGTCTAATTTAATTTTTCTATGGACTAAGACCTTAAATTATTGAGCTTCTCTTTGTTTTGTGAAAACTATAGCATTCTTTACTTAACAGGGCCAACCACGTGAAGGTGGAAGCTCATCATGGCCCCTCCTAGGAGTCTCTTATGACCCTTTACGACATTTTAAGAGCTCTAAGATTTATTCTTAGGGATCGTAAATGATTGTAAAGGGTCATAAGAGATCTTAGGACACAACAACTAAGAAATATAATTGTAAGCATCATGGTCACATTTTTTTGGAATCAATGTAATTGAGTTGTATACCCAAGCGACGAAGTGCATCTAGAAAATGAAACTACAACCTATTGGGATTGAGACAAACCTTTAAACAAAAGCAGCTAGGAATGATCGCTTGCCAATATCTGTTAAATAGATTTTTGGGAGGACCTCGTATTCATGACCTACACCTTGTATTCATGAGCTAGGAATGATCGCTTGCCAACAGTTTGTAGGGCCCATTTGTCGTTGCACCAAAAGCCATGACTGTTAGTGAACATGGAACACCACATAATTAACCACCTGTGGGCAGGGGAGCGCGTCGCATCACCCAACAATCCCCCCCTCGACGCGCATACCAGGTGCTTACGCGGGTCGGGAAGGCACCGGGGAGATTTGAACCCATGACCAGGCCAAAACGAGGCTCTAATACCAATTGTAGGGCCCATTTGCCATTGCACCAAAAGCCATGACTGTTAGTGAACATGGAACACCACATAATTAACCACCTATGGGCAGGGGAGCGCGTCACATCACCCAACACAGTTGTTGAATACATTTGTTGGAGGACCTTGTATTCATGAGCTACAAATGTATTCAGCAACTGTTGGCAAGCGATCATTCTTACAGATGAATTAGACTTGGAATCGAAGGTGTGGAAGTTGCTTTACATTGCTTGGGTACACAACCCAATTACGTTTCCAAAAAAATGTGACCATGATGCCTACAATTATGTTTCTTAGCTATTGTGAAATCTACATATTTGATAGGAGAAGCATTTGAAGTTTATGTTGTGAATCCACTAATTAGGGTCAAGATTTGATTTGGGAATGTTGGTCAGATGATCTGAGAGAAAGAATGGACAGACAGATGGAGAGAGAGATAATACAAGTGGTAGAAAGAGCCATGCCATTTGCAGGACGCCACCATCCTTTTGGTAGATCAAAGGAAAACATGGTAAGGACTATAATACACATTGTCCTCAAGAATATTATCTAGGAGTCTTTCTATCACTTGTATTATCTATCTCTCCATCTGTCTCTCAACTCTTTCTCTCAAATCATTAGACCATACTATTTAATCTTGCCAGGCTGTTTCAACAACTACATGACACTGAAAAAGCAAATCTTTTGTATAGGCTAATATTGTTCAAGTTTCCTGATTATGTGGATGCATATCTACGACTTGCAACCATGGCCCAGGCTCGAAATGAGATCCAACTAAGCCTAGAATTGATTGGGGAGGCACTTAAGGTGGATAAAACCTCAGTAAATGTGATTACCATGCTTGGAAACTTGGAATTGAAAACAGATGACTGGCTTAAAGCAAAAGAAACAATTAAAGCTGCACAAAATGTATCGGATGGTAAGGATGCTTATGCTGACATTAATTCTCTTGGAAATTGGAATTATTTTGCAGCTTCACGCAATGAGAAGAAGGATCCAGATGCAGAGCAAATACATCTTGATAAGGCTAGGGAACTGTATTGTAAAGTGTTGGCTCAGAGACCTAGAAATGTCTATGCTACAAATGGGGTAGGCATTGTGCTAGCCAAAAGGGGTCATTTTGATATTGTAAAGGAAATTTTCACACAGGTTCAAGAAGCTGTAGCAGGAAACATCTTTGTTTAGATACCTGATGTGTGGGTAAATCTAGCACATGTTTACTTTGCACAAGGACAGTTTGGGCTTGCAGTGAAAATGTATCAAAATTGTTTGAGGAAATTCTATTTTGGCACTGACACCCAAATTTTATTATATTTAGCTCGATCACATTATGAAGCAGAATAGTGGCAAGATTGTAAAAGAACATTATTAAGAGCAGTACATTTGGCACCCTCAAATTACATGTTACGCTTTGATGTTGGTGTTGCCATGCAAAAGTTTTCAACTTCAACACTTCAAAAGCAAAAACGTACTGCCGATGAGGTTCATCAAGCAGTGTCTGAATTAAAGAATGCGCTCTGTGTGTTTAGACAACTGTCAGTAGTGCCAAGCCCTCATACACATGGCTTTGATGAGAAGAAGATAGAGTTGCATGTGGACTACTATAAACACTTGCTTGATGCTGCCAAAGTTCACAGAGAAGCAACAGAACGCGAAGAACAACAAAGCCGTCAAAAGCTAGAAGTAGCACGCCAACTTGTCCTGGCTGATGAGGCAAAATGAAAAGCTGAGGAAGAACGAAGGATTATGATGGAAAGGAGAAAGCAAGAAGAAGAATTGCGGTGGGTGATGCAACAAGAGGAGCAATTTGAACGTGTGAAAGAATTATGGAAGAGTAAGCGTAAGGACATGGATGATGATGATGATGATGAGGCTGGTCAGTCTGAAAAGAAAAGAAAGAAGGAAAAGAGGAAAAAGAAGAAGGATAAGGATCACAAGGCTTATTATTCTAATATGGAGGAACTTGATATTGTCATGGAAAATGAGGCAAATTATATGAGTGATAAGGTAGAAGATGATACAGAAAATGCCCAAGATCTTCTTGCAGTTGCAGGTCTAGAAGACTCTGATGATGGCGACACAAATTCTCTAGTTTTAGCAAAATCATGAAGGAGACGTGCATACACTGATTTTGAAGATGAAGAACCCTTACAGAAACAGAGTCCAAGAGAAGACAATACTTTTGATGATGATGTCTACGCTTCCTGAGGATTAACTAAATAGATTCCAAGAGAAGATGATCCATAGAGTGATGATGGATAAGCTACCTAAACATTTAGTCAATCAAATATGCCTTGTCCCTTCCAAATCTGTTTGACATTGTTCCAAGTCAAAAACATCAATTGAATCATCTGTATGGAATCTTTTCTTTTTTTCCATTTATTGTTTTATATGGGCAACCTATTCTTGTCCTTATTCTAGAACATTTTCTGTGTTCTTCAATGTATATGCTTTATCTTCCTATTAGATTCTAGATTAGAAGAACACACAATTGAAAATAGATTATCTATTTTCTTGAGGTTTAACCTAACAGATTCCAAGATAAGATGATGCATACAATGACGATGGATAAGATACCTCAAAGTTTAGTCAATTAAATATGCTTTGTCCCCTCCAAATCTGTTTGACATAATTAAATGAGATCTATTCAAAAAGCCTCAAACGAATCATCTGTAGGGCATCTTTACATTTTTTCTGTTTATTGTTTTTATGGCAGCCTATACTTGTCCTTTTTTTATATCATTTTTTGCGTACTTCAATGTATATGCTTTATCTTCCTATCAGAGTAACAAGTAGTTGGTGTTGCTATTTCTATTAGTGTGAATTATGCAAAGTAGCCAATTGCGTTTGATAAGAAACTCAGTGTCAATTCAAACGACATCCATTTCAAAGGAAGAAGACCGTAATCTATTTTTTCAAGCACTTCTTCTTGATGTGATAAATCGGTAGATATAAATAGAAACTAAACTTTGATCAAATTAGTACATATAGTTTGAACCTAGAAGACTTTTATCTAATTCATCAATTGTAGCAATATTAATCATACCATAATAGAATAATACTAAAAAAATAAATTACAAATTACAATTTTCATACCAACACTTTTCATGGTGATCCACGAGAATCACCAAATGCATTGCAGAATAAAAATGTAAACATATTCATATTCTTCAAAAGTTTTCAATTGCTTCCATCTAATTAGTTTCACAATAAAAATTCTATGAATCCAAAGTTCTGAATCAGCAAGACACAAGATTTTTAATAAAATGTATGAGTTAGAGCTTCAACCGAAGATTTAATTCTAACAATTAAGCAACATATATACATTCAGGTTTTATACAACAGAAAGAAGGCAAGATTAGAAGGGGTTTAAGCTTCTATGTGCATGATCGTAGCAAGAATGAAAGAAATTTTGTTCATGTAGATTTCATTTTTTTTTGTCACTCACAGAGATAAGTCGGAGTCTTGTTTCAAAGCGTAATCCTGCAAGAAGGGGGTCTAAAACATAGGAGAAGAAGTAAAAGAGAACCACATATTGGAGATATTACATGTATAACTAAAAAGAAAAAAGTGTATGAGTTTTCAAACACTTGCAGACATACATGATACTAACCAAACCCAAATAGCTATACTCATGAAATGCCAACAAAAATATCTAGTGAGAAGTCTCTAAGAAAATGAAACTTGATTTCTAACATTTGAGATACTTGCATGTGAGTTACAAATTGAAATCTTCTATAGGAAAAAAAGTTGGGTTCAACAATAATAACAAATTTTCAGAACCCCATGATTTTCTTCCAACTCCTACAATGAAGATGGAAGAATTATATGCAGAGAATAGAAAGGAAAAACATAACTTTTTCTATGGAGGAAATAACCCACTATATACCTTTAAAATGGTGAAGAATGCCCAAATGTTTAGTAGGAAAAGCCACGGATTCTACTCCAAACATAAAAATGAAATGCTACAGGAAGACGATAAGGGGTTTGTTATTATAAAGGTCTGAAAGCAACAGGATACCATATTCTCATTACTCAAACATAGTTACCTTCATATAAAAATTATGGAGAATATGGCGAAAAGCTCTAAACAATAGTGGCAAAATCATCCAAAAAAAATTCTAGGAAACCGCATGAAGGCTCAGTAAAAGAATCAGTGATTATGTTCAAACCCTAAGGAGAGGCTCTTTGTATTTTAAGTTTTCATATTCCAAAATATTGAATGGTGAAAGTGATTCGTTTAGGGATGAAAAAACACAACATATATGCTCCTCAATTCCTTTTTCATAAATTTAGGAGTCCGAGTGCGTTGATGGGATTTTATTTTTTCCAAGTCCATGTTAATAACACAAACCGTGGGTGTTTAGTGGGGTCTTAATTTTATGTCCTTAGAAAATGCCTTAATTGCTAAGTGCACCCAACTACACTCAAAGCTGATTAAAGGAGCAGACGAGCAGCTGAATACAAGAAAAATGCAGTGAAAGCCGCCCATACAACAAACAGAGAGGAAGCTTATTGAAGAGGTTCCCATCTCACGCATAGATTAAAGACAGAGAGTAGGCCAATGAAGAAATTCACGCAAGTGATAGAAAGCTGTGGCCATTGCGGGAGATTTCAAGGTGCCAACAAAGAGAAGCCGCGTTAAGAATGCAACAGGCATTAAAAGGGAGAAACAAGCCAGCTAGGGGAGGCATTTCCGTAGCAAAGAGTAGCCGGCAGAAAGTTTAAACACCTTTTCTAAATGGGAAGTAAAAAAGAAGAGCAAAAATGCCCATAACATGAATGATCAATACATAGCAATAAGTCGCAACAAAGTTTAACGCACCCGTGCCCTTGTGCCCTTTTCGCGCAAATGTTGACGCAGACGTGCCCTTGTGCCCTTTTCACGCAAATGTTGATGCAGACTCACAGTGCAAATGAAATGTGAATTACATTTTTGCCTTTTTTTTTTTTGTTTTATGCTGCCGTGTTGGTCGCAATTCCGACCAAAGTAATTCGTCGCAATTGCGACCAACACGGGCTAGTTACTAAAAAAAAAAAAAATTTACTTTATAACGCAACCAACCAAACCATTTAAAAAACTTGGTCGCAAATTTTGGTCGCCATTTAGGGTTAAATCCACTAGTGCATACTCTCAGACATTTTACAAACAAGTATCAGATCCTCCTTGATGAGTCCTAATAGGCAGTCTATCCACTACCATTTGAAGCATTTAAGTTTGGGGGGAGGGGGGGATCAGGGACTTCCAAAATTTTCCTAAGATTTTTTTTTTTTTTTTTTGTTGGGGGGGGGGGGGTGGTTAATAAAGGTAGACCATATGGAATTAAGGTAATCCAAAATAGAGGAGTCTTTATTAAAAATCTTATAGATGTCTTTGGCTTTAACCTTAGGAAGGAGAGATCCATCATCCCAACGAAAAGTGAGGAATCTGTGGGAGTCCACATCAATGCTGTGTGGGAGATTAAGAGGGGAACAATAATTTTTAAGCATGTTGTAAGTTCTTTTGTGAGTATCAAGGAGATCAAAATTACTACTAAGAGTTTGCCAGCTTATAAGGTTCTCGTTGTCCAAGATGTCCATAAAACATTTAATCACTTTATTATTCATTGTTTAATTATTTAACTTGTGATATCTTGATATATTTTTTAAATATATATTTTAAAGAAAATATAAATATTATGAAAAAGAAGCATACAATCTAATAATACTAAATATCATAGATATAATCATAATATTAAAAAATGTATACCAAAAAAAATACTATCTTTGAATATAACTAAACGATATTAAATTAACTTTTAATATAATTGAACACTATAATTAATTGAATTGTGCTAAGTCAAAACTATGCATTGATCACAATGTCTCATCTACCTTTTAACCCTTGCCCAAGGTAGAGACTCAAACTCTCTTAGAGCTCTTGTTATTATTTGTTTTTAGATAAACTACTTAATGCTTCACACTAAGTGCTTTGTCACCTCCTCTTTAGATCTATTTTTTCATTGTATTATTATTTCTTCAATTCTAATTGGGAAATTGTACCACTACTTATTCAATTTTACTCTAGATAATAGAATGTTATTTAAATATATTAGATGAATTACTTATGGAAATTAGTACGATATAACTATTGTTTGAGACTCTAAGATAAATTGTTTATAACCCTTGTCTAATATCAACAATATAATTTAATATTGAAAATAAAACTACAATCTTACCATTTATAACAAATATTTGTTTTTCCATAGTATATTTCATAACTATTCACCAAAGGCAATTACTTGCCAACGTGGCACTTATTGATCACCAACCCATCTCTTATGAAGTTAGGGTTGAAATGAACAAAATGAAGTTCCCACCATCATTTAGTTGGCAATACTTTGTGGCATGGTATTGTTGGAGTTAATGTTCCAACGGTAGTCAATAATAATTGTTGAACATGTGGCAAGCCTTGTTGAGTTGCTGACAACACAAGTTTAGTTTAGGATTGAGTCAAACAGTTTTAGTTTGAATTAAGTTCTTATTGTAGATGTGTTTGAGTTAGGTGTCTATAAGTTTCAGTTAGCTATCAAGTTTGTGTGTGTTGTTAATCATAAAGTAGTTTGTTGTCAATCTAATTAGCAGTCATTTAGAAATGTTGTTGGGTCAATTATTGTATAAATTTGCATCTATTATTCAATAGAATAACAAGTTGAAAGTTCTTTCTTCTTTTCTTTTTTACTACTATTCCATTTTTCCAATATGGTATCAGAGCTCTCTTCCTATTAAGTTCTGTCTATTAGAGAAGAAGTTGTTAAGAAGATGAGGGCAAGAGAAGAACTACTAAATGATTATGTTTCCATTGAAAATTTTGTTTGATTTTGAAGAGATCAATGCTTTGGAAAATAGGAAATGATGTGGTAGAGGCTAGATGTATGCTTGAATAGTTTGAGGTGCTATAGGATCGGAGAAGTTATACCTTTACGAAAGTTACGAGACATCTCATGTGGAGATGGTCTGTCCAATCGTGTTTCAAAGTTGGATGATAGCTACATAACTATGAGAAAGTCTTACACCTTTAACATATTTTCAAAGTATAATTTCTAAATAATGTTTCCTTTAGTTGTCATATTAAGTGGGGGTGTTAGAGTTAATGTTCCAACAATAGTCAATAATAATTGTTGAACATGTGGCAAACCTTGTTGAATTGCTGACAACACAAGTTTAGTTTAAAATTGAGTCAAAGAGTAATTAGTTTGAATGAAGTTCTTATTGTAGATGTGTTTGAGTTAGCTGTTGAGGTTGTGTATGTTTAATTTGTTGTCAATGTAATTAGCTCTCGTTTGAAAATGATGTTGAGTCAGCTATTGTATAAATTTGAAAGTTCTCTCCTCAATATTTTTTATACTGCTGTTCTAGTTTTTCCGATAGGCATTGTGAGCGAAAACATGGACGATGTTGTGAAAGCAGCAGAGGCGCTGGTTCATTCGGTAATGGGGCAGTGGGATGCCTCTCACGATGCCTTCCATGCGCTCAGGGTTCGCAAGCTTGCACTTTCTCTAGCTGCTGAAGAACAGTTGCCCTCAGAAAGCATGGAAATAGTAAGCATCTTTTCATTTTTTATAATTGCCAATAAGTTGTGTTTTCCACCAGGCTTATACCCACGTTTTTAACAGGTCGAGCTGACAGCCCTGTTACACGATATTGGTCAGCATCTGATGCCTATCTCTATTCTTTATTAGTCACGTTCTGAATTCGCTAGCAGTCCTGTTTACACTCACTATTTATTCCTTTCTGTTCTCATGGTTTTGCTGCATAGACGATCACAAGTATGCAAGGTGGGTTATAATCATTTTTCTGTTATCTAGGTTTCATAGATACCATTAGTTTTCCCAATTCAAATTTCTTTTATTGTTTCAACAACCTTTTAGATGAAGAGAGGATTGATTTTTCAAATGTGCAGGAATGGGGAAGACAAGGTGGTCGAATATTTTTTGGAAAGCCACGGTGTGGATCCTTGGAAAAGGGAGAGAATAATGGCCATAATAAATAGAATGGGTAAGATTACACTTCTTCTATATTGAGATTGAAATACCAGATACAATTATAGATATGACGCTTCTAGTAGGGTTTCTGGAGCGGAGTTCTAAGCTATGCGTCAACACCCGTGGGTCCTCCATTTTTCTATTCATATATCATTTTTAGTAAGGTTTCATATAAGGGTCGCAAAGCCAAAATCGAGGGGAATAAAGTTTGAACAATATGTAAGGTAAGCTGAATTAAATAGCTTTATTGGATTACCAAAGGGGGTCTCACATACCTGAACGCTGTTTGCCTTTCACTTGGTGCTCCGTAAATCATGGGTTATACCTCCTACGATCCACAAAAATGGTTATACTCTTTGTCAAGTCACACTGTGAGTGTCAACCATTGTTTATTCAATTTAAGTGAATGTGAACAATAGTACACAGATGGTCAAATACAAGAAGCAACGCGAATTGGCTTAAAACAGAGTATACGCAAACACCATATCAAGCACACAACACCCAGATACTTTAGGAAAATGCTAATTGGGTGAAACGTCTAGAAGGAATGAGCATTCGTTGCTCAAATCACTACATCTGTCAAGTACAGTTGTTATACACCATTTAAGGTTAATTGATGTCTTACAAAAAAAACTAACTCCTTCAATTGGAAGCACTTCCTTATTCACTGTTTTTTAATAAGAACATAGAAACTTAAAGATACGCAAATAAGTCAACTCTTGCCATTGTGCTTTTACTCAAGTTGTATTACTTCTCTTTGCCTTTATGACTCCAAAATGAAGAAATTATCTGAAAGCCAGTAGATTCAAATTTCCCCCAAATAGAACGAGTTCTTCACTTTTACCAAACCGACAATCACAATTTTTCTGCAGTATGCTGTTCAATTGATGGAATATTATCAATGCTCACTGCAGTTAATGGTACTTTCAACATTTTTAAAAATCGATGAATTTGGCATTTGCCATTTTTCACCTAACTCTGACATTTGCAACTTGAAAAAACAGTTGTCAAGATGTTTAGGACCACCGCTTATATCGTCCAGTCAACTCCACAAAATATTATGCATCAAGAAATAATAGTTTTGTGGCAAAAACTGTTTCCTAGATGCAAATCACCTACTCTACTGAAATTAACTCTTCACAACCCTGCTTGTCTAGCTTGTCAAAATCTGATTCTTGGATCATCTAGAAACGATCTCTACCTTTATAATGGATTGCATCCGAAACAAACAGCTCTGAATGTGAAATTGTGTCCTATTATAACCTAATATAATGGGATCATTATTACTTCACTGGCATGACTCCACGAGGTTGACATCTATTGCATCCTGGATAGTGTGGAATTAGTTGTCTTTTTAAGTTGGATGAACGGTTATCATTCACATAAAGACAAGCTTCCTTGTGAAATACTCTATTTGACTTTGTTAGTCCTAGCTGTGTGGGTTTTATCGTACATAAATGTTCCTTTAAAAGATTTCAGAACCAAAAACCAACAAGAAGAACTTTTTCTGATGCTTTTATTGGAAAATCTGTTTTCAAATGAAAAACAATTGGGATGTATTCTGTAATTGATGTTTGATAAATGTTTTTAAGGATATTTTCATTGGCCTTGTTATATGCCTAACTCATTAAAGGTATGCTAGATCCCTATAGAAATTGCTGGGACACCCAGGTGTTTGCATACAATCAGTACACCCTTCAACATCAATTCGTTGCAGGACTTAGAAAGTAATAGAACATTTATTGGATGGTTCCAGTTTCAGAGGACTTTTTTCGAGGTGGATTTTACAGGAATGGTATTTGTTTGTTATATTGGAAGGATTTGCTACATATAAGTTGTAGTGCATTATTTTTATAGCTTAAACTTTATGTTTGCAGGAGTCAAATAAGACAATGCATTTATCCATTTGTAATAAGCCACAAGATTTGAAAATTTGGGAAGCACAGTTCTCCTCAAATCATGAATGTCGGCACAAAATTGTATGAGTTGCTTAGCCACATGCAAATTATTCAAGTAATGTAGAGTTTGATAGCTAGGCTGTACCGATTTTTGGGAAGAACTTGCTATAAGGACAGGTAATTCAAATCAAGGTATAGGCCTGGATCTGGTTTCTCAGATTCTCTATATCTTCTATTTAGAGTAGTTTATACAACCCATGTGCAAGAATTCATTAATGCTACATATATTATGGAACATGAACTTTGACTTCTGAAACAAAGTGAATTCAACCACAGAAGTTATTTTTTTAGGATACCCATTAATACATGATGTGAGTTTCATGCCATAACAACATACAGAATTGAATACTTAGTATTCTAGGATGAAACACTAAATCTCCAACTCTCTTTTGACACAAGGATGCTCATATGCTTAGCAATGTACATGGATTGTATGATCAAATGAGGCAGCCTTAAGGTTCCTTCTTTATCGTGGACTTATTATAATAATGTGATATGCTGGGTATCACAAAGGGACTTGCACTATTCATTCAATGGATATCAACTATTTCAATCACTTCCAACTAACTAAACTGCTAAAGGAAAGGGTCTAGAAAGCTATTATACTCGTAGAATGTAAGAGATAATGAATGCCTTTGTGACTCTACTAGACTTAGTTTAGCCAGCAATATCAACAAAGTTAGTGCGATTTCCTAAGGTCGATGTAAGATGTTCATCGCCATTCCATTACCAACATACATCAATGCATATGAATGTGCAAGCAATAATTGAAGTAAAGCTCATAAATATGACCTTCAACCATGCAAGACAAACTCATAATCATCAAGCAGCTAGTGGTTTGGTCTATGTGAGTTCACCAAAGATGTATCCACAATCACTTCCATTCAACTAAGGACTACTTTTAAATGACATGAAATTAAATCCTAATTCAAATGAGGAAATGTAGAAACCATGCAATACTACAAAATGATATAAGTTATCGACCATGAAGACTAACAATGAATTAAGAACAATTTGAGAGTATCTTAGCAACAATTTCAACAAGTCTCTCTTTACAATGATGAGGAGTGGGGTAAACAAATACAATGAACGACCAAAATATTTGATATCAATGCTCCAAACTAACTCATAGAAAACCCTAATTAGGGTTGTTACAATTATTAAATACTGAGGCACCACCATATGGGCTAATGAGAAGATCACATTCCATTTCCCCTAGAGGATGAATCAATGAGAAAATAATATGTTTCACGTGTTCATTTGTGAATGATTCTGATTGGATGATCTTGTAGATGTCAACTTGGAGCTCATTGATTGGTTGAATGATGGATGGATGTCACCTCAACTTGCTCATCTTTGATCCTTATTTCCTCATCTTCTTTCTTTAAGGAATTCTTTCAGTGAACTTGTCCTTAAAATTGTCCTTGATTTTCTTGAAGTGATGGGTTTGTCTCTATTGATCATGGACTTGTAAATGTTCATGTCCTTGAACCCTTGATGATCATTGATGGTAATTCTTCTTCATTGTAAACCTTTCCTCCTTGCATAATTCAATCATCCTTGCATGGTGAGGCTTTCCTCAACCAGTTTGGGACATCCTTGATACCTTTGTCCATTACCTCCTTGACTCAAAATCTTTTATCCTTGATCCCTCATAGGGACAAATTGGAGTCCCTATCAAATTATCCTTGAATGAATCCTGTTTATTCCTTATGGAAAATTGATGTGAACAGGGACAAGTTGATCTCCCTATAAGATAGTCCTTATTCTTCAAGCTTTTAATCAAGTGGAAAGTTGCCTTGCATAGGGACACATGAATGTCCTTGAATTTGTCCATGGATTCCTTGTTTTTAAGTTCAGACTTATCCATGTCCCTGCTTGGTGAAGGTTTGATCTTGAATCCTCTTAGTCTCCCTCTTGAATGTTGTTGATGTCAATTTTGTACCACTACATAACATATAGCAATTGAATACTTGATATGGAATATCAAACACTCAATTCCTCTCTTGAAAAGTTAATACTCATGAAGACATGAGAAAAACTCCAATGTTCCTTACACCTGTGGATACTAACTCAGTTATATCAATGTGATTTGCTGGTAATCACGTAGGCGGCCTTACGTTGTTTATTCGAGGATAACTTGGACGTTTGGTGTGATGGTGACGAATCTGACTTTGAAAAATATATGAGCGCCAAATGATATTGATGGTGGTGATGATGGAGGGTGTGTTCAAATGACTTATGCCTTCCTAACTTTCTTAGAATGAACTCCAATTACTCAAGTACTTGCTATTTTACTCCTCCTATGAATGGAAATATTAGCAAATGGACTGGGATCGAATTTGATGAAAGCTAACCAGCGACTCTACCTCCACAGATGCAATGTTTTGAGGGAAAAAGACTAGAGTACCATGCAAGGCTTCCTAACAAGCCGCTAGGATGCTAGTGGCCTAGTTTATAGTTCCCTATGAAACATCCACCATGCAACTATCCATCTATTCTTACTTTTACTTAACGACTTTCTCAAAATGATATCTACTTTAACAACTTCAAAGGAAATCTAATTCTAACTATTGGAAGTAGAAACCATGCAATAACACCAAGTGTTCTTAATCACCATGCAAGTCACAACAATGATAAAGAGAAACAATTTTGGTATTATCTTAGCAACAATTTTCTTCAACCCTTTACAAATGAGAGCAAAGGGCCTTATATAGAGGCCAAAATTACAACCAACAGTAGAAATTAAGAGGCAAAATCAACGATCCAGAGTAAATCCTAGAAACCCTAATTAGGGTTGCCACCCCATCAGCCAATGAGAAGATGCCACCTCATCAATGGGCCAATGAAAAAAAGAAAAAGTGGCAACCAATGAGAAGGTACCAAAATGACAACCAATCAGAATCAGACACCTATCCTACCCAAGAAGGAGAATTTTCCACTTGGGCTTACATCAAATGATCTTTTAATATAAATCTACCCTTTTCTTTCATCTTCTTAGCCAAGGCAATGAACTTGGCTAGCCTATCGTGGACTTCTTTCATGGGAGGGCAAAGCGTGTGCTTCATCTTGAGCTTAGCTGAATTCATCATGTTGCTTGCTGCTTGTAGTGACTTCTTCGCATATCCGATAAAGGCATTGAGAGAGGCAAGGGTGCCCAAATGTTTCTTCTTGATGACAACCTTCCCCAACTCATCCAATCTCGATCCAAACTCTGTTTTTGATGTTCTCCTCTTTGATATCTTCAAAATCAAGTGCAACCCCAACATCGCTCATCATGGTTGAAATGGAAGTGTCAATGTTTGGGCTGTGTTGTGCAATCTCGTTTTGTATCTCTTCAAGTATTCTCAATCTGATAGTCAAGACAACAAACCAAGACTCCACCGTACTCATTCCTCTTTCATCTACCAACTTGGTTTTTTCCAAATATCTCTCCAGTAGTTCGATAAATGCCTGTAGCTTGGGAATGGCTAAGTCCTTGACTGGAAGGAAATCCTTCCACTCACCTTCAAATGTTATGAATTTATCTCTAATAACCACTAATCACTTGAATGTCGACACAAAGGAAGGCAAGAAATTTCGCCCATCTTGAATTGTATCATGGATCCAATCCTTGACATCGTGCAACTGGGCCGATATCTCTTCTATGTTGCTCCTTCTGTCTTGTGGAAGGGCTGTTTGGTGCAACTGTTGGATAGGCTGACAATCTCTCCAATACTTGTTTTCAGCCTTCAACTTCACAATTCTTTCGTTTTCCTTTCTCAACCTTTCTCAAATTGAAACCATGCCTTCCTGGATCTCCTCGCATTCCATGTCATCCATGATTCTTCCCAAGTTATGCTCTACTATCTCATACTCCTGAGCTACAATCTCATCCAATGCCTTGCTAATCGTTGGTATAGCGATCTGAACCTTTTAGTGACCATCATCGTTGCTCCTAATTACCTTTGCCACCATTTTTGCAATTTGTTTCTGTTTCTCACTGTCACCCTTTTCCACTAACCCTTGGATATCTTCAACTGTTTGGGTAGTCACCACCTCGCCTATTGGCATAAGCATTTGCCTTAACCATAGTGGTGCAGTGCATCTCCCCAAATCTGGATTTGGTTTGACTAGAAAAGCATCACCAACGGTCTTGGGTGCCTCGCTTATTTCTTCAATAGTAGTTGGCCTATCTTCTTCTTTACTAGTGACTGTCATATCATCTCTATGTTGGTTCTCCGAGAGAGGAGAGTACTCAGTACTGTTACTGTAACCACTTAATTCTTAATCAGAGCTCACCTCTACCATGGCCCCTTGTCCACTTGTATTGTCCTCTTGGCCTCTAGCCTCAATTATGCTCTCCCTTGACGGCGCTGCATTCTATCTCCTTACTGGAGGTTCTCGATGTTCTTTACTTTTCTCAAACTCCAAACTTCACTTCTTGCTCTTAACTAGTCTTTGTTGCTGGCTACTCACTTCACCTTTCTGTCTGATCGACTTTGCTAGACCACCTTCCTCCGGTATCATCTTCTCATAAGTAAGGTGTACCTTTCGACTTGTAACTATCTTAAATTCTCATTGTACCACGACTCGGTATGTAGATCAACTGTCCTTGTAACTGCCTCTAAGGAAGGATCTTGATGATCATCCTAATCTACTGGACTCAACTCCATTCCATCCACTGTATCATAGTCTCCTCTTAGCACATTTCATTATCTTCCAGTTGATCGGGAATATCAAGGCCTCTCCATCTGATTGCCCTCATCATGCTCACTGACAACCTTGAGAAAGCTAGCTTCCTCACATGAAAGTCATCTTGTGTATTGGCCCAAAAATCTTGTATAGTAGGAATATGTTTGAATGTATTTCTGTGAGATGCTTTAATAAGACCATTAGGATCGAATCCTTGTCTTGCTCTATACCATCCTAAATGATACCATTCTAACTCTTTCTCCCCAGCTGCAAAGGCGACAGGATTGGGGCAAGTATCATTGCCTATTCCAAATGAGAAGGTAATCCTTGTCTCACCTTTAAATTTCATCATTTTGTCATAATGCTCAAGTTGCCTAGCCAACTCCATCAAAACTACCTTGTCGGGTGGGTACCTTGGAAGTCTCTTGGGACAAACTGTACTTCTTGCTACTCTAATATATGTGAATTGTGGAAATTGGATGAACCAACTCCCATACTTCTTAACTTTTGCTTCCGCTTCTGATGAGAGCCTCTTAGCAGGTGTCTCTTGTAATATCCTTACTGTCTTCATGGCAAAGGTGTCATAAAATATTTTATAATCTTTGGTGTTGTGCAAATGAAGTTGTGGATAACACTCATGCACCAAACATTGCCTTGGCCCATTGCCAATCACTCCTAAGACCTTAAGTCCAAGATTTTCATATAGTCTCGCAATCAGATAGAAAAGATAGGATCCCATATAGAATTGCCTTTGATTTTGTATTGTCTTAAGTTGCAACTCTAAACTTTCGCTTATGATCCTAGCCCAATCAAAATTTCTCTTTCCATTTTCAATTTCATCAATAAAGAAGTGCATCTAGTTCTCGAATTGCATACCTTGAGCTCCACCCATGATTCGGCTGATAAACACAATGAGATCGCCATACTCTAGTTTGAAATCTGACTTGGTGAACTTTGATGACTTGGTAACTCCCTTTTTGCCTTCGTGTAACTAATTTTGCTTTAGATGAATGAAGTAAGCCTCCTGATTATCTTGAAATAACTAAGCCGTTTGATCCATCATTACCATTGTCATGCTTTTATACTGGAGAATATTAAATACTTCTTCAACCACTTGTCCGTCGATGTTGGCTAACACTCTGTTCCCTTCATAAAAAATGATGGACTTGGTAACAATATCAAACTGAGATGCACACTCCATTACCAATTCTAGACAAGGCAAGGTAGGAGGGAAAGCCGCCACGTGTACAATTCTGCTCTTGTAGATCTTTTTTGCCATGGGGGATTGTCCTTCCTTCAATCTATCCTTCCACTGTACCATGTTCACTGTGTTAGTGTAGTTTTTTAATTTCCTAGTGGGTTATTTATTTTTTCCTATATTGCTAGGTTTTTCTTACACTTTCAATAATCTTGCTTAAGTTAATAAAACATGTTTTATTTAGAAAGTGGTTGTGAGGTGTCACCTTCCTACATGTGAGCATCCATTAGCTATCTTAGGAAGATACTTAGCTATCTTTAGTTCGATAGATGGTTGATCCTCATTGGTCGATGTTGCCACCTCCTCCCTCTTCCTAGTCTATATAAGCATGCTACTTGGCTTGTATTTGTGATCGATTTCTTTTGCATCCTCTTAATGTTATTTTGCTTCCAACATTTGCATTACTCTCTTGGAGACTAACTCTATGTTGCTATTTTGATTTTGTATCATTTGCATTCATAGTTTAGATATCTATTCTTTGCACTAGTTTTCTGGGTTATCAATCTTTTCAGATTCTAACATGGTATTAGAGCTTTTCTATGTGCAAGAATAGATTTTAGTTTCCTTATTTGAGAGATTCGGGGGGGTTAATAAATCTTATCGTAGTTTTTTGAAAAATGTATGCTCTTCTCTTGCATCTTCGGATGATCTTGAGAATCAGAAAAGTTTGACAAAAACGTTTTGAATCTCTGAGGTTTCAATCTCAAATCTGACAACCAACTTGCATATTTGGAGTTTTCAATCAGTATTGCAGGTTCTAGCATGCCATTGATGGACTTAGGAAGCTGATTCAACATTTGCATGTTATCTTTTGGTTGTTGGGGTCGTTTCTTGGTTGTTGGGTCCGTTTTTTGTTGTTAAAGACGTCTAATTTACACTACAGCTACATCTTTTGTACATTAGCAAAAAAAAATGCTTTCTGGGTTTTGTTCGCAGCACCGAAAAACCATTTGGGTATCTTTTAGTTTATGCATGCAATCTGTATATTTTGCAAAATCGAGCATGGAAAGCTACGGCCATACCCCTCTCTGTTGGTAGTTGCAGATTTGAACATAGTTTTCAAATGCCTCGTTCTTGCTCATACGGACTCCGATTTCGACGATTCTTATTATGAACTTGGCTATTTTTTTGTGCTCTATCCACTAGTGGAGTTGTTTTTTGATTCTCATGCATAAATTTTTCAGAAATTGCAGATTCTCGGTCGTGACTATGCACAGTTCTCGTTTTGGAAACTTCAGTGGATCATAATTTTCTCATACAACCTCGTATTGAGGAGATTCTTTTTTTGAAAGTGCATGATTTTTCGAGTAGGTCGCAGTGGTGCTATTTGTTTCCTTGATTATTGTGCCCAAGTTTCACTTTCAGCATATGCTCTTCATGAGGGTTTGTAATACATTAAAATTAAGACCACTAAGTATTTCTTTCCAGTGGTAGTTGTAAACGCACTAAAATAAAGTGCCAAATCATATTTCTTTGAGGGGGTTCTTTGATTGAGTAAAAAGGGGGGGCATTGTCGTGGTTGGGTTCTTTGTTCTTTTTTTTTTTGGCATTTCTTCTCTGCATTTCTTCATCATGGATCAAACAATTATGCCCATCCTAACTCCATACAATTACTTTGAGTGGAAATCACACATGACAATTCACTTGAGGAAAGCTGGATTAAATAGGATAACTATGGGACTTGAAACTGAACCTGATGAAGATGAAGATAAGCCTAAGTGGTTTAACAAATGTGATGAGGCATATGGAACATTGTGTTTCTCTGTTTCTCCTGATTTTCTATTTCGCATTGAATCTTTGAATACACCAAATGAAATATGGTTAAAGCTAGAAACACTATTTGGCACACAAGATTCAATGAGGGGTCATAGGTTGGAAAATGAACTAATTAGTTTAAGTCCAGGCAATTTCAACACAATCCAAGATTTTTTCACTAAATTGAAGTCACTAAGGTTGTAGTTAAAACAATGTGGAATTGAAAAGAAAGATTAACAACTGATTCTTAGTATTCTCTCTAAGCTAAGTTCTGAATATTCTGTGTTTGTCTCTACCTTCTATGCTACTAAGGGTGCACTTGATACTCAATTCACCATGCCATCTTTAGATGATTTTGCTATCAATCTCACTCGAGAACAGGACAAGCTAATCCAGATGGGCACTCTTTAGGTCCTCTAAGTCACATGCCTTGGTTGCCAACTAAGGCACAAAAGAACAAAAGGAACAAAGTAGTAACAACAATAGTAAGGATGAGAAACAAAATAATAGTGAGGAAAAGAAGGATCATATACCGGTTGCTTCAAAAGCTCAAAAGCAACTATTGATACCCCATCTTCCAAGGGCGATAAGCCTAAGAAAGAAAAGGTCAAATGTGCCTATTGTAAAAGACCTGGTCATGATGAACATAAACGTTTGAAAAAACAAATTGATCACTTGACATACATTCTTGAGAAGAAAAATATCAGTGTTCCTGAGTCTATCAAACAAAGTTCTAATGAAGGGTCTAACAAGCAAAAAGAAAACAATAAGGGGAAAGGAAAGGGCAAGGCCCTTGTTGTAGTTGCTTCCTCACCATCCAGTTGGGTTCTTGATTCAGGTGCTTCGCACCACATGGCTTCATCTAAGGAAGAACTTGCATCCTTGGAGCTGTGTACTATGCCTTCTATTTTGATGGGTGATAACACTCCTGTTGAGGTGTGTGGGAGAGGGTCTATTGATGTGGGGGATGACACATTCCATGATGTTTTTTGTGTACCCTCATTATCAATTAATCTCCTATAGGTATACCAAACCACTCACACAGGTTCAAGCAAGCGGGTTGAGTTCACTCCTGATTCAATGGAGATACGTGAGTTGCACAGTGATTCTACAGTTGCAATTGTAAGAGCAGATCATCAGTCACGACTCTATCTATTTTCTCACTTTGTTCCTGATCCTCCTTGGTCTGTTTTGCTCACTCAATCTAATGATGTGAGTAAATTATGGCATGAGCGGTTTGGCCATCTTAACTTCCGCTATTTGCATCAGCTCAACTAGCAGAGCATGGTCACAGGGTTGCCTTTAGTTCAGTTCTTAGGCGGTGTTTGCCAAGGTTGCATTCTTGGTAAGCATCGTAAGGAAAAGTTTGACAAAAGTAAGGCATGGAGAGCTTCATAGATACTAGAGTTAGTTCACAGTGATTTGGCTGGTCCATTTCAGTATCCTTCTTTCAACAGGGCCCGATACGTCCTCACATTCATTGATGATTTTTCTCAATATACTTGGGTGTACTTTCTCAAACAAAAGTCAGAGGTATTTGATTATTTTCAGGACTTAAAAACTTTTGTAGAGAAGCAATCCGGGAAAGCTATCAAAGTTTTGCGCACAGACAATGGTGGTGAGTATGTCAACCATCGGTTTGAAAGATTTTGCACTTCAAAGGGGATTGATTTACAACATTCAGTTCCATACAATCCTTAGTAGAACAATATTGCAGAATGGAAGAATAGATCCTTGAAGGAAATGGCAAACTGTATGATTCACTCTAGATCTCTTGCACCACAGTATTGGGCAGAAGCCATTAACTGTGTTTGTTATATCCAACGCCGTGTTCCTCACCGAGCCTTGAAGGGAGTTACTCCTTTTGAAGCTTGGAATGGTCGAAAACCATCAGTTAAGCACTTTCGAGTTTTTGGCTCTCCTGCATGGGCCCACATTTCTGCAGAGAAACGCAAAGCCTTGGATCCGCAAAGCAGACCTTGCATATTTGTAGGTTATCCTGATGGTGTGAAGTGTTATCAGTTGCTCCACCTTACTACACATGAGTTGTTCATTGAGAGGAGTGTTTAGTTTGAGGAGGGACCTTCAAGCTCCCTTTCTATCACTTCTCCAACTCTTTCTACTTTGACATTTGAGTCACTTGGAATACATGATAGATCTTCTGATGAGTCAGATTCACCTGAGCTGTCTTCTACCTCCAATTTTGATGCAGAGAGTGATTCAAAGGACTTACCTCCTTCCTCTCGTAGTCATCATTCACAGGTTGATGATTCTCCTCCTGATTCTCCATCTTTTGGTCCACTTTGGGTTAGATAGACCTTGCAGTCAGCAAGTGATTGGGTTGGGGATCCATCAGACACTAGGCAGACTCGTTCACAATTCCAGGATGCTTGACATGTCTTCATTGCGACTGCCTCAGATCCACCGTCCTTTGATGAGGCTTCTAGTATTCCTGAGTGGGATACAACTATGTAGGAAGAGTATAGTTCTTTGATGGAGAACCACACTTGGGATCTTGTCCCTCTTCTTAAGGGAAGAAAACTTGTTTGATGTAAGTGGATCTATCGGACAAAATTTACGAGCTTTGCTGGGGGTGCGGGATGCTTCATCTTTTGGGGGGGCCTCTTCCTCTCACTTGGAGTCCTGTTTTTTTTGGGGAGTCTCTTTTCTCTCTCTTTTGGAGGACTTTTATGTACATGAGTACCTCCTCAGGCCTGACTTGCCGGGACCCATTTCTACATCCACCTTAGCTTCGCTTATGGGGGGGTGTTAGTGTAGTTTTTTTAATTTCCTAGTGGGTTAATTATTTTTCCCTATATTGCTAGGTTTTTCCTACACTTTTAATAATCTTGCTTAGGTTAATAAATCATGTTTTATTTAGAAAGTGGTTGTGAGGTGTCACCTTCCTACACGTGAGCATCCATTAGCTATCTTAGGAAGATACTTTGTTATCTTTAGTCCGATAGATGGTTGCTCCTCATTGGTCGGTGTTGCCACCTCCTCCCTCTTCCTAGTCTATATAAGCATGCTACTTGGCTTGTATTTGTGATCGATTTCTTTTGCATCCTCTTAATGCTATTTTGCTTCCAGCATTTGCATTACTCTCTTGGAGACTAACTCTATGTTGTTTTTATTTTGTATCATTTGCATTCATAGTTTAGATATCTATTCTTTGCACTAATTTTCCAGGTTATCAATCTTTTCAGATTCTAACACACTGTACTGATATTGGTATCACTTATTCGCCTCTCTTTCGAGAAGAAAGTGGTTTTAGGCATCATGTCTTCCTTGTCTTTTTTGGTATTTGTTCCCTTTGGGTTCTTTCTTGCACTAACATCTACCATTCTAAACACTTATTTTTGCCCCTTTGTTTTAAATGATATAGACTACACTTATCAATCTTCAACTTTTTTTCTATTGATGGACTCTAGCTTATTTTTGTCTCTCTAAGTCCTATTTCTACACTTATCAATCTCCAACTTTCAACCTAGGAGTGGGACTACCACTTATTTCTGCCTCTTTACCTTAGGATGGACTACACTTATATCTCCCAACTTCAAACCTAGGGTGGTCTAGCTTATTTCTGCCTCTTCAAATATTCTATCATGAATTCTACACTTATATCTCCCAATTTCAGCCTATTAATGGAATGATGAAGTGGTGGATGATGAGTGCAAGAAGAAAATAAGAGAAACAAACCAAGCAAGAACAAGGAATAGAATCCACCCTTAAAACCAATCTTCACCTCTAAAAATGAATAGAATTTTATCTTAAATCTGCCTTTACCAATAATCGGGTCCTCTTCAAGTTCGGATAAGATCTTAGAAATTTCAATCCTTCTTGCAAATAATTATGCCTTAGCAAAAAATCAGAATTTTGGCTTGCTTGAAATTGCCCACATATGCCAACAAATCAGACCTTGAATCATGTAGCCTTCTCACCAAATAAAATCGCCCAATTTTGATATTTGCTACCAAGAAATGGAAAAATTTGCCTTAACAAAATCGCCCTAGTTGGAAAAAAATAAGAATTGCTCCCAAAATCGCCCTAGGGCAAAAATTCGCCCAAGCAAGGAGAAGAAACTGCCGCCAAAAAAGGATAAAATTTGCTCCTAGAAGAAATCGCCCAAGCTGGAATTTGCCTCTAGAAGAAAATCACTCACCAAAGAAGGAGGAAGAAGGAATGAGGAAATAAGACGGGGGGGGAGCCCCTCTTATACCAAATTTTCTTGCCTCTCCAAGTGGGCTAACTTGCTTGGAGGAAAGTAAAATTAAGTTAGCTCTTTTATTAACGGCTCAAATTTAAATGCAACATTAAAATTACCTAGCCCATAGTGAAATTAGCCCATTTAATTGCCAGTTTTGATCAAAAATTGCAAAATAAAAACAAGGTAAGCCTAGGAGATGTCAAAATTTTCATTTAACAACGTTTTGATAATTAAAATATCATTAAAATTGAATTTAGCAAGCTAAAATCAATTTTCAATTCCAATTTACTAATTTCTTTTAACATTTTTATAATCTTCTAGGCAATATTTCAACCAAATTAATGCAATTTTGCAATTTAATCCAATTTCAATTTTGCAATACAATTTTAATTTTTTAGCCAAAATAAATCATTTTTTTGGCATTGGAAATTCAAGCTCCACTTCTAATTTCACTATCAAAAAATTTCCCTTTTCACCAAAAAATTCAAGATTTTCCAAAACAATTAAATCTAAAATTCATTCTGAAAATGTCTGAGCTTATACAATTATTTCAAATTTTCAAAATCTGGCTAACTCCAAAAATTTGCAAATTTATCTTGCCGAAAAAATGTTGTTTTTGAAATTTGTTTGGCCTAAGGACAAAATTACATGCTCTGAAAAATCAAGTTAACACCGGGTGAAAAACAAATCAAATCACATCCCTCCTAACCCAAAGGCGTCCAAGGTGTAAAATTTTCAAATCGAAAACCTTTGGACAACTCTGAAAAAATTGCTAAGGCAACCAAAAAAAGGGGGTCCCCAAAATTTTTGGGGCGATGATGTGAAAACCTCACAACAAATGTATCGAGTTCTTTTTGCCTTGTAATTGCATTGCTGAATCCTCTTTTCCTCATCCGCTTTTCTGCATAATCTTGAAGTCTTGTCGTCCTTTGAACTTGGCCGCTTTAGGTTAGTCCTCCTTCATTGCTATCCTTGACTTTGAGCTAAACTTGTCTTCCACCTTGTTTTGTCACTTTCTTGTAACTATCCCTGCCTCTGGTCCAGACATGATTCCTGGTACAAAGCTCAAAGTTAGCATCTTGAAATGGATTTAATAAAAGGACTAATTTCAGGTTTTTCTAACCTTTATTTTTATTCTTAAAACTGATTCCAAGACTTCAATTTTTTGATAGCCATGGCTGCAAATGAAACTTGGAAATGAGGGCAATGCAATAATGAGCAAATCAATCCTTAAATGCATTGAATCCATAAGGAAAATGTAAATGTTGAAAAGCCATAATGTTCAAAAAATGTCTGAAAACTGAGTCTGAGGACAATGGCACAATCAGACTTAATAAGGCATTAAAAACAAGTCTTAAATGACCAGCTTAGACTCGAAAGTGTAAATATTAGATTTTATCATTAAAACATTAACTCAGATTTCCCCAGGACAGCCCTATAACAAGCTTGAAAATGTCATAAAATCCATCCAATCTTCTTGACAAATGTACTCTAACCATTGTCCACGACTTCTAATAAGAGTAGTAAGGTGTCTTATGATCAATCATGAGAAACAAATGCCTTTCCTTGATGATTTTTCTCTCTAAACCCAGTGATTTGATGTAAGATTAACCTCCCAATACTCAGCAATAACCTTTGGATCAATTGAACAACTTAGGAAATTACTATTTTTTTTTCTGAAAAATGCTCCTGTCATGAGAAGTTTCAGATTCAGTTGAAAACTAATGCTCTTTCAACCTCTTGCGGTCTTAGAATTCAGATTTTATCCCTTGAAGGACTCTGCAATGAAAGCAAAGGAGGATTAATGACTTGGGATTTTTCTATAGATTTAAAAAAAATCGAATCCTTATGTGTTTTCAGACTTTAAGTCTGCAGACATCTCACTTACAGCCCTCTTGGTGCCTCCAAATTGGTCTTAAAACTCTGATTTCGTCCTTAAAACAACCCACAACAAGTTTCCGTGTGATTTGACGACTCAAAAAGTTTCAAAGGTTTTTTGCAATATCAAACCCTTATAGAGGAGTTTCAGATTTTAATCTGAAAATATTCATGTCTTGTGTCAACTCATCATTTGGATGCTTACCATGATCTAGGTAAAAGTTCTGATTTTTTTTTTTTTCAAACATTTTCTTTGCAATTTGATTTTTATGGTTACCTCCGATATTTTTCCTATTGCTGAGTTCGAATTCCAACCTTCCTCCACCTTGGATGATATCCTAATGGACTTTTTGGCTCTTGCTTTGACCAATTCTTGACTATGAAGTCAATGCATCATTCACTTTTGTATTTCTTCACTGCTGCTGCGGTCTTTTAAAGGAGTCTTGGGTTGAACTCTCCCACACACAGCCAATGTGGGATGAAAATCACATCACCTTGAAGTTTGTGTATGCTGTATTTTAATTAATTTTTCTTTATAATTATTAAGGGAAAGTCGACCAGCTTAGGGATTCCATAATCCCTTCAAGTTTACCTCGTTACCATTTGAATAATCTTCCTTGTCCATAGAGGGGAGAATTGACCCTCATATGGACTGATATAATCCCAATACTTGACATTTTCACTTAACAAAAATGGCCCTTAAAGGGGAAGAACGACCCGCTTTTGGACTTGGGGAGATTTCATGTTCATTTGGACAAAGGGGAAAATCTTCTTCCATTTGGATTTTCTTGACTTTGGAGCTCAAAACTTTTCTAAGTTTTGGATAGTGGAAAAATCATCTTTGTCGGAACAACGGAGAAAGTTCATATCCATTTGGACAAGGTAATTCCTTTGAAATTTTCAAAGTATACAATCTAGGGGAAAATTGATTTGCATATGGACTCTTCACTTTGGTCTTTTTTCCTAATATCTAGAAGGGAAAAATTGATCCTTATCTCGATAAATTGATCCAACACTTAAGTTTTCTGCAGATATCTTGTTAAGAGGGGAAATTTGATTTTCATCTAGATTTTATGCATTTTGTGGGAAAATTATATTTTCATCCAAATTTTATGCATTTTAAGTGGGCAGATTCTATTTCGATCCAAATTTTATGCTTTTAGTTGGGAAATTCTATATTTGTCTGGATTTGTTATCTTTTTCTTGAGGGGCATGGGATGGCTTGTCATGTGAATAATTTCTGGAAGAAGGCCATGCCACTCACCTTCTTAATTGCTTCGGTAAGCGTGTTGGGGTTGAACCCTTCCACCCAACCCTTTAGGGGTTCCATTAACCCATCAATGATCAATACCACCAATCTCCTCTTCGAGATATCTGTCACCAACACGAATGGTCTTTGGAATTTTGTAATGTAACTATCCATTGGTCCAGACCATAGTTCAAAATAGTGCTGATAAGTGGCCGATAAATCAACTTCTTGCGAGAAGTTTGGAGTGGCGAGAAAATACAAGTTTTTCACCCCAAAATCTCAGCCGAGAAGTTTGAAACTTCTAGCTAAGAAGTTGACGATATCTCGCCAAGAAGTGGCATACTTTTCTCAAGAAGTTGAAAAAATCTTACGAGCTCCCCAATGAGATACCATTTAGTGGCTCATTTCAAAATTTGCAGCCTTTGGAGGAGAAGGGTTTGGTGGAGAGAAATAGTTATGGGAAGCCTTGTAGATTTATTGCAAGTGGATTCAAAGAGATTTTTGAAGAAAATATCGATTCAAAAGAGTGTGGTTTGCATTGAGATTGGATGACATTCAAGAGGAGGGCAGTGAGAGTGAGGATACTTAGGGCACTGAGAGTGAAGATATAGAAGATGAGGAGTCATTGCTAGCGCCAACACCAACTACATCTAGGAAATATTTAGACACAACTACAACCACAACCAGAGTGGACTACTAGGGCAAGAGCCTTTCTCGCTCCCATAGTTTTTACTAGAGCTACTGGGAAGGGGAAGAGGAAGATGTAGACTAATTTTATTTTGTACTTACATTTGTATTTGTTTATCTTTTTACAATAAAAATTTGCTATTTTTAGTTTGCTTCAAACTTCAGAGTCTTTAACTATGGTTGTCAGTCATCGATATTCCACATGAGGATGAGATTTTGTTATGTATTGCATTTATATAATATCTAGATCAGCTTGTTTGGTTTGTTTACTCATTTACTGACTCATTAGATGTATCTCCTTATTGAATTTTGCAAAAAAATGCATTTTAAATTAAATTTAAGTCATTTTTTAAATTCGTGATATTTTCCCGAGAAGTTATCGATTTATCTCCGATAATTGCCAAGAAAAGTTTTTTTTTTTGCCTCGCCAATAAGTTGCAGAGAGTGGGATTTTGAACTATGGTCCAGGTTGCTTCAATTGAGCCAACTCCTTGAAGTTGAGCTCTAGATCCTTTTTGTCGAAGCGGTCTAGAAGCCTCTTCGTGAATTAATCATATGAAGTTACTTGATCATGGGTGAGTCTGGCCATTCCATGATGCCACCATTCGCTAGTGACTCCTTGCAGGTGAAGTGTTGCAAACTTGATGGCCTCATCCTCAAATATTGGTAAGCTGGAAGTAGGTATTTGCTTCTTGACCCGTGCTTGTGCTGATATTATCCTAGTTGCATCAAATGTTGATAAATTTATCTTGCTTATGATGTTATTGTTGTAGTAGCCACAATTGCCACCTTTCGAGTATTTATATGAATATTAATGCAATCCTTAAAGGATATATCTTCCTCAAGATCCACATTCTTCTAGTCTTGTTCAATTGTTCTCGCAACTCCTAGAAAGTGGGACCATGCTCTTGGCGAGGTGCTTCTATTTTCTGAGGAAAGGTTGACGTTGATGATTGAGAATGTGTGTTGAGCGTTTGCTCTTCTCATGACAGAATCATTGCCGAGTGCATTGTGTTCTCCATCTTGCCAATTTCCACAACGTCTCCTCCATAAGTTGTCGTTGTTCCCCTTTGACTGTGGTTTTGTTTATGACCTTGGCTTTTGGTTAGCTTGTAGTGCCTCTCCCATTTGACTTCTGTAAGTCATCCTAATGGATGCAACCTTGTTGATCTTTTGTTGTGATGGGATCATGATTGTGACCCTGAGTGGTCTACACCGTCGAGGTGTTTGAATTTATGTTCCTGTATCAGTTGCTTTGTTTATGCTTTTGACTGATCTATGAGATTATGTTGTGATTTTTGGTTCACTGAGGTTTGTGCCAGTGGTTACCAAGATCGATGTGGTATCATGAGGTTTTTCCGTGATTACCCTGAGATGTGTGCAGAGATTGCACTATGTTCTATTACCATGCTACACTGGACTAGGTACCTGTAGCAGTGGTTAGTCATGTTTATGACTGTGTTTGCTTATGTGTTTTAAGTGTCTTTTTGTTGATTCTGTAATCAATCATTATGAAATGCTTAAGTAATTAGAAATATATTGTTCATGTGGGATCATTTGGTTATGTGCTGCAGACATTTACCTTGTTATATATTGATCTGAGAGATATCTGTTCTTATGTGATGGATTTAATGCTATGGTTATTTACTTCATTCCTGCGTTTTTATGCTTTATGTGAACGTGAGTGATGTAAATAGATTATTTTAATATAATTAATTAAATGGTTAAATTAGGTGATTTAATGCATTTATTGCTTCGGCTATGTTATTATATGCAATTGCACTTGATCGTGTTGTTTAGTGTGCAGGATTTATATCTTTGGCAGTGGCACATGGAGTTAGTGATTTAGCCATTCATATTTTACCAATGTCATCTTTATATGGTTGACGTATCCTTTATTAAAATGTTTAAGTTAAACCTTTCAGTGATTATTAAATCCGAACTCATTTGCATTATGTGATTAGACTAGTAAGCGTGTCTGTGCATTTAGAGATTCGCATTGTCACGAAAGTTATTAAAGAAATTTATGTGTTTTTGGATTTTTGGGCTTTTTAATTGATTTATTTTAATTTCTGGCAGCTTTGCCATAGATGAATTCTTATTTATAGGAATAGCCTGTTTTCATTTGGGTCGATTCGGGGTTTAACTAGATTGGTTGATTAAATGCCCTAATCGATTATTCATCCGAAAAGTGAATAAGTATCCAAAAAGGAATTTAATTCCTCACTTCTCACTTTCGAATTGGAAAGTTGGAGAGTAAAACCCAAAATCCTCTTCATGAAGATTTATTGTTTTGTTCGTTGTGGGAGCTACGGGCATAGGATCGTCGCGAGGTTGGGCTCATTGGATCCAGCTCGGGGAAACCTTGGATTGCTGCGATTTTCAGCTACTTCTACGGGATATTTATTTTATGGTTCAGATTCTCGTTTTGCCCTTTTGGCTGTGAGGTAAGGCTTTTCCGTTTTATTGTTTCTGCTCCATTTCTACTTTTGTTTTTGGTAGCCGTTTGTTTGGAGGTTGGGAACTAGTGTTCCCCTTCGTTTCTGTATGTTAGTTCTACCTGGTTGGGCGGGTACGAACATTTCCTTGTTTTCCGAAATGAGGGTTTGGGTTTTTGGACTGTTATGCTGGCTTTTTTTGCATACGGTGTCCGATTCCTTTTATTTTTAGATTTTTGGGGTTTTTGAACCCAAAGGTCAAATGGGTTTTAATTTTGAAAGTTTTTTAAAATTTGGGAGTTTTACCTCGTTTTGCGTGCCGCCCTATTTTCTCGGGTTTTCTTGGCACAATGTGGGTCGTGGACTTGGATGATTCGTTTGGATATCAGTCAGATCACTTTTGCATGTTTATGTTGCATTGGGATGCGTGTCGCACTCGTACTTCCGACTTTGCATTCGGTCGAGTGGTTTTAGGCCTGTTGTTTGGTTTCTTTGGGACCTTTGTTTTGTTTCATGGACACTAGGATTCGTGTAGAATCCATACTCTTGGATTGAGGCCGGTTGAGTAAGTTCATGACTTTTGGTCTCGTTACATCATTGGGATTCGTGTAGAATCCATACTCTTGGATTGAGGCCGGTTGAGTGATTTTATGATGTATGGTTTTTTTTTTTGGCTTTGGGATTCGTGTAGAATCCGTCCTTCCCGTGTTGCTTTCGGTTGGGTGTTTTCTTTACATTGTGTTCTCATTCCTGTCCTTGTGTTATGATCTTTGTGATGGTGGTGCGCCACACACGAGTATGTGCGTGTACATTTGTTGGGTGACTTGTGAAGCCCGATCTTCCGTGGATTTGCCGGAAGTTATGATCATTGGGGTTGGGATGGGAGTATGCATGCCCACGAGCACTTGTCGTAGGATGAGCATGGGTAGGGTAGGGTAGCATCTGGAGGGGGCTTCTATCTCGCAGCTCGGCGTTAATGGCGTCGGAGGTTGATGGAGGATAAGAAGTTTTAAGCAAGTGATAACTAAATAAAATGTGTGATTGTTAATAAAACTTAAGATAAATAAAATGTGTGAGCACCCGATTAAGTTCGAGGACACAATGTGTGAGCACCTGTTTAAGTTTGAGGACACACGATCTGAGCTTGGGCTTTTCGATGCCAAGCGACTCTCCAGGATGTCAGCCCCTACTTAGCAGCCTTTTGAGTGTCTGACCAGGACCTGTACTCCTTGCATTGTCTTAGGATCTTGGTTCAGCCATCATACTGTCTGGCGTGAGTGTTAGCCATGGATGTTGTGATTTTTGTGTGTTTGTGGTTGTATCATTATCTCCATCAGCACGGCGGGTGTGGACCTACGGGTGCCACGTGGTTGGGAGGAGTAGCTACCTTCACCACTGCTAGGGATCGGTGTACAGAGACGATCTTTTGTCCTAGTGCGACCGTTGCTAGATGTCTTCACTTGATACTTCGGGTTCCAGAGTATGCTTTCTTGTGATTTGTGCTTTCATTGGGATGCTTGTATATGTAATGGGCACCTGTGGATGTCCCAAAAAACTAAACCAATTTGCTGAAAGGAATTTTGTCAAACAGTTTGCATTCAACCTCTTATTTCTCCGTTTAATGTTTTAAACCTCTTATAACTCCGGAAATCAAACGTTTATTTGTTTGTTGTGTTTTGTGCATGGAATTCATATCATACAACATAAACAAGAAAGAAACTACAATAATATGCAAAGTGGAAATGAACTGTTGCTAATAAAATGTTATTTTCAGAATTCATAAAACCAAATACATGGCAGATTTATCAACTCACTAATTACTTCAGCAGTATTGACATAATACTCCAGCCCATGCTTTCGAACTTGCTGCTACAGTGCTTTGTCCTTCAATCAGTCCACTACTTTCGTAATATCATTCCCTCAAAGCAGCATAAGCGTCGGAAAAGTAGTGAAGAAGATATGAGCAAAATACCAAATCTGCCTGTAGCTGGAAATGCAACTAAATTGCCTGATAATAAAGCCAATAACAAAGAATTCCAAAGGCCAAAGCCCAAGGGAATGACGTCTAGAATGTTACAAGAGAGGATAGACGTTCTCAAATGCCAAGAACGGAGCTGCAACTCACACACCAATTTCTTCTCATATTCAACCTGGCTAATGAAGCCACAAATGCTTCCTTTTATTCTATTTCCAAGGGTCCGCTCAACTCATATGGGCAATGTGGGATAAAAGATGTGTAGTATATAAAACATATACTAAAATACCCTTTATGTCTCCTTTGGGTACACATCCCCATAAAATAAATATTAAAGTAACACTTTAATATTTTACAATTAAATTAGACGTTACTTTAATAAAATTTCAGGCATTAAAATGTATTAGCAATCGGACTTCGGATAATGCGAGTGATAGCTCATCGGAAAGCTCTCACCAAGGAGTATCAAATCCAATCACCAAAATTGACCTGCACTGTGTCCTACCGACTTACTAAATATAGTAAGTATGCCTGAAACTGAGTAAATCAACTTTGTTTTGGCCCAAATTGGAAATGACTAGGCCAAAACACTCCAAGATCCCATTAAACCCTTCGGTAGCCCTCGGGACCATGTAGAACAAGGCTAACGCACACACACTTGGTCAACTGCTAAAATGGGGACATTACAGTATATCATGTTTAGATGATGTTAGTTTATTTGATGCATTCCCTTATCATGATGTTTAGCATATGATTAGATGATGTTATTTGATTTAGTAGTATATTTGTTGCTTGCTGTTGTTTAACATGTGATAGGTGATGCTATCTACTTTAGGATTATCTTATGCGTTATCACTAGCATGTTAGATTTCCTTATACTGATATTGTGCATGTTTTTAGTAGTGACGTCCCTATTACGACAGTACCGACGATTTGGTCGGTGGCTTGGGATGTTACGCACGGGGGATGGTTAGGACCCACGATGGTCTTATGATGCTATTGACGGATGGGAGGAACTGCGTACTTAGTTTGGTTGTTTTGTTCCTGAGATGCATTTCTGTACATTGCGATGTTGCTTTTGTTCTCTTCGATCTTTATTTCAGTATGTTCTTTGCTGCTGTAGTTTAGATGGATAGATGTTCATCGTTTTGTATTGTTCTTGCACTTGAGTGTTCATTCCTCGAGCCTTTGTGGATCCGGTACTCCCTGGTGTGGAGGTTCTTTGCTCTATTTTGGTCAGTTGTTGGTCTTTTGTGTTTCTTGAAGTGTTTTCGTGTTCTTTGGGCGACATTTGTTCAGCATGGTGCAACATAAAAAATGTATCGCACGCCCATGCAAACTGTGTCGTACGATATTGTGAAGTATCGCACGCCTTCTTGAGAAATGTCGTACGACACTGGAAGAGTGTCGCACGCCTTCTTGAGAAATGTCGTACGACACTGATAAAGTGTCGCACGCCTTAAGGAGAAGTGTCGCCCTCCCTTAGTAAGAAGTGTCGCACAGTTTTTTGTAAAAACCTGCGCGGGCGGACAGCTGGCACTTTTCGTCATGTTCCAAACTTTTTAAGGGTTGATTTGGCTACCCTTTTGGGTGTTCTTCGACCCTATGCTGTTGCATTTTGAATTCTGTCGGTTTCTCTTGAAATCCAGTTTTCGTGTTTATGTTTTAGTCTCTTGGGGTTTAAAATATATGGTTTAAGTATAAGTTTCTTATACTTAAGATATATTTTAATATATGCGAGGAATCTTTTGAGATAGGTTTTAGACCTCTCGAAGATAAGTTAAGGATTCTAGGAAATTTTAGGGCTTCAAAAATCCAAACTTAGCCAATTTTCAGAGCTTCAGAATTTCAAGCTTAGCCAAATTTCAAGATTCTGCATTTTACCCTTTCAGGATTTTGCATTTTACCCCAGTTTGTGTTTTGTTGATGAGTGGTCGTTTCTTGAGCCCTCATCTTGTTGTGGTGGTTGTTGGCTTTTGTTCGCGTGTGTTAGTTGGTAGTGGCGTTCGGAGATCTGTTGGTTGCCGGGATTGTGGTGAAGTCTTTCGTTGCGATCGTATTGATCCCTGTATGATGTTGTCATGTGCATTCATACTTGTAAAAAAAAAAAAATTCTTGGCTTGTATTTCATGCTTGTTTCCGAGGATCTCTGGGCGGGGCATTACATCTGGTATCAGAGCCCATGTTCAAACATTGGGATCTCTATGTTTATGTTGCCCTTGTAGTTGTTGCTGCGTTGGTTGAGTGCAAGTGTCTTGGTGAGAACTCGTGATCTTTGTTGCTTTGGTATCTATTCGTGATGGACTTGCTTGTCCAGTAGATGCAACTAGATCTGTGTGAGGAGAAGGAAGTGAGTCTTCCTTCTTTTGTTGTTAGTGTCGATGTGCCTTGTTGGTTGGTTGCTTGAGTGACCCTTTTTGGATGGAGCCATTGATTGGTGTCCATGTGTTGGCCTTGTGTGCCTCTTCTTGTTTCTCCTCGTGGAGAAAGGTGCATTGTTTCCCCTATTTTTCTCCTATTTGCAAGTAAATAGATGAATCTTATTTGTGATTCTTTATTTTGTTGATTATAAGAATAAAATGGTTCCTTTCATTGAAAATGATTGTTTATTGTGAATCATTGCAAAGTAGTAGTTTTGCATTATATCCTTGGGTTAATGACTTAAGTCCCCAATCTGATTACTTCTTAAGCTTATGGAAATTTGTATTAAATTGATGAATATTTAAATGTTGCATTGCATGGAAATTATTGTTGCCTGCATATGTTGCATTGCATGGAAATTTAAGTTGACAAAATGAGGCACTCGGGGCAAAACTTATTTGGAGAATGTTTAAAGAACATAATAGTAAATGGGCCAAAATTTAATATCATAATTATTTAAACAACAATAATCTTTTGTTTTTGTTTAGAACTATTAATCCTCCAAAAGGTTCAAGAATTTGAAACTTTGTGTTGAACTCTCGTCCATTAATAGCTAAAAACCTAACTTGGGATATTGGTTTAGAGCAAGATGCTTTATTTTGGGAAGATTCATGGGATGGGCTCCATTATCCAGATATTGTAAATCTACCTGCAAACATAAATAACACTCTTTTAGCTCTATGGGGTAAGAATGTAAGTGATTATAAAATCAAAATTAATGATAATCTGTATGGAGGATGGGAATGGAAAGCCCTAGATGAGACTACATTTTCATCACAGGAAAAGTATATTTTTAATCAATTTTTAAAAGTAGACAGACAAATCATAAAGATAGGAAAGATAAAATAATTTGGGAAGCCTCGAAAGATGGAAATTATAAAGTCAAACTAGGCTATGAAAAGATAACAAATTCTCAGCAATGGAATAAGATTGACATCCCTCTAAATCTATGTTGGGATCCAACATGTCTTCCGAAAGTAGGTATCTTCCTTTGGGCTGCTCTTCAAAAGAGAATTCTAATTTCTAACAGCAGATAGGTTTACCAAGATGGGTTTTGAAGGACCATCTAGATGCCCACTTTGCAAAAAAGAATTTGAAACTTCTGAACACTTGCTTTATGATTGCCCCTTTGCCAAGAATTGCTGGTATTGGTTATGTAAAAAAGTAAATTGGCAAACTGCACTCCCTCATAACTTTTAATTTTTTTAAAAAGTTGGCCGAAACATGGTTTTTCTAAGGTTTATAGTAATTTATGGAAAATATCCCCCTCCATACTTCTATGGGAATTATGGAAAGAAAGAAATAGAAGAATTTTCTATAATGAAAAGATGGATCTAACATCCTTTTTTAATAAATTGGAGGCTTGTATTATTGAGGTAGCTAACAATAATTTCAGAAACACATATAAGAAGGAAGATTCCTTTTCGGAGTGGGATGCAAAAATGCGTAAAAATAGGTTCAAACTAATCAACCCACCAATGATATACACAAAATTCAACAAGTTTGCTAGGAAAGAATGTAAACAGGAACCTCCTCTTGTAGGATGGTCAAAGTTAAACTTTGATGGGGCCTCTAGAGGTAATCCAAGACCAATAGGCTTAAGATGTATTATTTGTTCAGATAAAGGATCATGCCTAATTAAACATGTCAAACCTTTAGGAGTAATGTCTGATAACTTAGCTGAACTAGAGGCCTTGATAGAAGGCTTAACTCTAAGTAGAGAGATAGGTATTAACAAATTAGTTATCGAAGAGGACTCACAAATTATCCTAAATGCATTAAGAAAAAGAAAGACCCCAAACTGGACCCTTAATTCTAAAGTGGAATATCCCCTAGCCATCGTTGATCAAGTCGAAGAAACAATCATAAAACATATTTATAGGAAAGGTAATAGAGAAACAAATAATCTCACTAATAAAAGAGCAAATGGAAAAGAGATTCTAATAAGACAAGCTAATATGATAAGTTAGATACTTGTTCTTGAAGTGAAATTGGTTTAGAACTCTTACTATTAAAATAAACATGTTTAAATTTAGCTGATATCATGGAAGTTCAATGTTAATAAGCGACAAATTTTCGGTTATTTAGAACTTTTCCTTATATACCAGTTGATTTTAAGATTAAAGTTAATAGGAGGTAAGTTTCAATTTGATTATGAAACATATTTCTTTTTGTTCTAACAACTTGATCGTAGCCAAGTTTAATTTTCAGGTTATATTCTCAAGGAAGTATCAAGAGCAATGTTATAAATTTGGAAATAAAAAGTGGATGCTAAAATTGGATAAATCACTCTGAGATATTTATGTTAGGGCTACACCAAGGATACCTATCCTGTTGGAAATATAAGAGGAGTAATTGAGAGGGGAGGGGTGAATCAGTTACTACAAAATAAATCCTAGATGCCTTTTGATGTTGGTACAAAATGCAAACATATAATTGAATACTGTTGAAGCTTGGTAAACACACAGAGTGCTGTAACTCAGTAGTAACTGGATTAGCTCGATAAAAGATTAACATAGAAACCATTAGATGTTATCTGTGATTACCATTACTTTAACTTAGTTGCAAACACATAAAGAAAATAGCATGAATACACTTGACACCAAGATCTAACGTGGAAACCTAATTTGGGAAAAACCACCAACAGCAACTAGTAACTAATTTTCACTCTTCTGAAGTGAGCCCTGTTAGGAGCCAACCCTGTTAAAGGTTACAAAATACACTGTTAGGTGTGATCTTGTTAAAGAATTTAATCACCCTGTTAGGAGTGGCCTGATTAAAGGTCTTGAGAATAATTCAATGGAATTGCCACCTTGTTAGAGGATTTGCAAATAGCTGTTAAGCCAACTTTGTTAAGAGATTTAGATCACTGCTACAATGGTTAGAGAGTAACAATGAAATGACTTGATTTGAATGCAACTTAATTGTTGATTTTAGATCTCTGTTCTGGCTTGTACTTGATCCTTCCTGATCGAATATGACTTTGGTGCACCACAAGGATATTCTGCTTATCCTTCAAATTCGCTTCTGCTGCTTAGCAATAGATCTTCAATCACATCATCATAATTCGCATATTCACTTGCACTCACATTTGCACACTTTCTTACACACTTTGAAATCACAACTTGACCTTATACTTATACTTCCACTTTGTCAAGTTGGCTCAAATACAATTTACAATAATCAATATTCATCACGTCAGGCGGCTGGAATCAATAGATAAATCAATTAAACTCAATACAACAAAATAGGAAAATCCTTTGCTAGCCGACCCTGCTCGGTAGAAACTAACTCTGAAATGATTTCCTTCATTAACCAACAGAAGCTCGGTTAACACTAAAAACTAACGAAAATCCTTTGGCTACCGAGTGAGCTAGGTGAACACTGATTCCATCCAACTTTCCTTCGTTACCCAAGTGAGCTCAGTTAACACTTGCTTTCTGCAATATTTCCTTCGACGCTCGAGTGAACTCGGTAGACACTGCCTTCTAAACTAGGCAAACACAGGAACGCTCGGTAGACACTGAGAACTGTCTTCACTGCCCGAGTGAGCTCGACATATACTGACTGATAATGATAATGACATTTGTGTAACATCAAAGACAACACACAATTAATCAATTGTATCCAACATATCCATCTCTGATCTTTGGTGCTCAATTGAGATGGTTTTCTAATCTAAACACAATCTTGGGCCTCATGGCCTTTTACCTATCAAAAAAAAAAAAAAATATTGATATTATATATTTTATTAATAAATAATTATTAATAAAATTATATTATCAAACATGATATAATTATTATATATGTAAATTCATGACTCTTAGAATGAAAGAAGTATATATATAGAATTAAAAAACTTTGAGAAATCATCAATCACATATAGAGAAATATGGAAGAAAATATATGTATTCAGTCTATAATTGGAAAAATAAAATAAATTATTGAAGGCCCCAATTGGGGACATTACAAATGGTAATATCAGAACTTTGAAGTTACTGGGTAAACAAAATTTGAAGTATTATAATAGTGAGGGTTTTGTGTTTCAGAGAATTATATTTCTTGTTTGGCAATAAAATTTTTTAAATGGGGTTGCAAGCTTTGGGTTTAACTGTGGAGGAAACTCTGTAGTTAAGCGCGCTCAGGCTGGAGTAGTACTGGGATGGGTGACCTCCCGGGAAGTCCCGGTGCTTCACCCCTGTGAGCATCACCTAGATCCAATGAGTGCTAAGTGTTCCATTTATTCTCATGAGAGATGGATTCATGTTGAATCACTACTCATGAAACATGGGTCATCGAGTTTGACTCAAAATCACACAGTTAAATCCTGATATTCACATTACAATAAAAAATTTGCTCGCAGATTTTGTGAGACCTGTGATTGACTGTATGCATCCATTTTTCAAGAGCTAGCCATCTGAGTTTGGCACTAATAATCTAGGTTTATCATATAGCATTTGGATGGGGTTGTAAGTTTCAAAGAAATATTTCTGAAGTCCAAAATATATCTGCCAGAGAAGATTATAAAATATATTGAAGTCCAGAGATCCCTATTTAATGACACATAATGCTGAACAATCTAGAAACAAACTGTATCTAATGACACATATGTTAGTGTTAAGTTGGCGCACAAAATTATTAACTGGTGAATTGAGGAAACAGTTCTAACTCTGTTTTTTGGCACCATTACCCTTTTATTTCTTGGAAACATTACGATCAAACCTTAACATTCTTTTGAGTGAAGAGTTGTTGAACCTGGAAGTAAACATCGAGGGACTCTTTGATTGGAGAGATTGCCAATGACCTTTGAGGGTTATTGCTCCCTCAGGCCACATAAACAACTCACAGACCTTCTTTTTTCAATTCCATCTATCTCTCTTCTACCTCTATGTGCCTATAATAAAAGACTTCAGAGGTTTTGGGAAAGGATGGACTATTGTCTTGTAGGCATTGGGTCATCCAATAATCATCTACCCTTCTCTTTACCGTTACAACTTACAGCCGTTGAATAGCAATGGCAAGACTTGTGACTATTTTCTATCCAACAGCTTCAACTCCTCACCTTACAACCCAATGTCTCTAGCAAAAATTACATACATTTTATTTATTGCTTTACATGCACACATTTTTCCATATCCCATATGGCATTCAATAGAAATGATTGTAGCTGTCCAGCTGCTTGAGCATCTAAATTCTTCTGCCACTTGTCTTTGTTATGTGTATGAACTGGTCAATTGGTTGCATGAAGTTAGCGATTGCCTGAAGAACAAATCACATTTTTGCCAAATTGTCACTCGTTGGTTGCGTCTAATTGACTTTGTGAGCATTGTGACGATTGCACAGCCACATCACATAACTTTGACAATGACTATTGAAAAATTTAACAACATCATGATTTTGTAAGTATCTTTGTGACTTCTGCAACAGTTGATTTTGTTGGCAAAGGCAATCTTAGGTCGCAAAGGAGAAATTCAGTAGAAAAGAATGCACCTCTACTTTAATTGTTGACTTATGTAACTAGGCAAAAACTAGGACATGACCCCAATCTTCCACCTATCTCAGATAGATCCAAAGTAGCCACTTAATTTTAGATCATCATGCACATGGAGGGCTTATTAAAACTTAAAATAATTTCTATTTAAAATCTACGACTTGACCTGTTGGCCCTCTTTGAATTCACATGCCTTCATAAACTAAACATTTCTTAATGACCATGGTAGTCAATGCCTCTTGCACCTTTACAAGTCATCTCAAGATGTTTGTTTGTGATGCGAATTGAGTCTCACAAACTTGATAGTGAAAAAAATTAACATTTTGAAAAGTAGATTTGCCATACAACCAAAATTCTATTGTACATTTAAACCAACAAATATTGAAATTTCATAAACATATCTGCAATAACTCCAACTTTGAGGACTTAGAAGTGGATTGTGACATGCAATGGTTTGTCATGAATGTTTGTATCTCCTCACCCTTTATGTACATTTCCTTTCTCCCATTCTATCTTTGTGCCAATCTTCTATTTACCAAGTTCCTAATGCCCCTTTCTTCAAGTTGAAATGTCCTATTTAATGTGCCTATTTTGGGAGAAAGAGAAGGAATTTTCTCTTCTTGCGAGGTGAACTCACAATGAATAGCTATGGGGCAAGCTCTTTTGGAGAAGTAAAAGATGGCCCTAGCAGTGATCTATGTGATCCTTTCTTGAATAATGGGATTTGAATTTCGCTCTATTGGTCACAGTATTTGTTGCTTCTTACTTTCTTATTGAAAGAAGAATTTATTCACCAGGCAATTACTTTTTTTTTTGTCCTAGACAAACTCTAATCCCTTGACTATACATGGTGAGCTTTCATCTATCTATGTGCAGTCTTGTATTCGTTATTGTGTTGATTGTTGACTTGGTGGTGAGCACCTCCTTCGGGGTTTGTGACATGGCTTAACCGCCTCTCGTGGATTTGGGTAAGTCTAGTGTTTGTGACGTTCATTAACAACTCGAGCTTTTGGTGCAGTGACAAACATGCCAACAATTGGTATTAGAGCCTTGGGTCACGAGTTCGAATCTTGGGAGGTCTCCTTCATTCCGTCGGTGCAGAACCCTCAGTTGGTGTTGAGGGGGAGATTGTTGACTTGGTGGTCAGCACCTCCTTCGGGGTTCGCGACATGGCTTAACCACCTATCGTGGATCTGGGTAAGTCTAGTGTTTGTGACGTTCATTGACAGCTCGAGCTTTTGGTGCAATGGCAAACATACCAACATTGACTACATCACAAAAGAAAAAACCACACTTTCTTGGAAGTCATTCAATCATCATCACATGTCTCCAGAGAGGGGATCCTTTGCCAAATTTGAAAGACATCTTTGCCTCAAGATCTATTGAACTTGAACTGGCAGCAACCATTATGAACAATAATAAAAACCTACATATTTGTTTTTTCAAAAAGAAACAATACACCTCTATTGTTCTTTTTAAAATTGTTTCCTTTTTCATGTACTATGTTTTTAATCTCTATGCATTATACCTGTCATGTTATCATAATATTATTACATAAGTATATATATATATATATATATATATTAAATATATATATATATATATTTAAGGTTGTAATGTTAGACCCAAATAAAGCTTGTTACTAACTCTTAAATAAACATGAACTCTATTAAATAAACATGAACTCTATCGAGTTGAAAGAGTGTCTTCTAATCATATTTGAAATTTGATAATCAAAGTTGAAGATAAAGTGATATACTCTTTGCTGACATAAATGTCACGGGAAATGAAAACTCTTTGTTGAATTTCTGGTATGATGAATTTCACAGGGTTTAAGGAAGAACTGGCAGGAGTACAAAATGACGAGCTTCCACCAGAGTTTGGAGTTGTGCAGGATGCTGATCGCCTTGATGCTATTGGAGCTATTGGTTTGTATATTATAGAATTATTTGTAAAATTAAATCTTGATTTTTCTGCCTTTCATATTCTTTTGTAACAATCCTTTACTCTTCCAAGTTAGTGGCATTTTCCTGAATATATATTTTTGTAATCAGAGTACTATGAAAAAGTTATAAAATTAAGAAGTGTAGATAATTCTTCTTTTGAACAGAGATATGAGTAGACAGAAAGCTTGAAGTCCTGAAGGAGGCTTTTAGTATAGAATCAAGAAATTTTGTCAGCTACAAGTTTGGACAGTCTAGTGTTTATAGTTTAAAAAAAAAGAAATAAATAATATTAATGTCCATGGTTGACTAACAATTAGGCCTGTGGGACTAGAAGATACAAAAATTAACAACAGAATGTTATAGGAAGCGAGATTCCTAGCAATGCAATTAATTTAACTACATTGTCAAAATAAAGCACTGTGCCACTAGAAAATTGCAATACGAATGGCAACCAAGGACAAACAAGAGCCCCAAAAACATGTGCTGATGCAGATTTCATGGAAAGATCATCAAATATCCTTGTTTATGTTTGAAACAAGTAGTTGCTTCAGCCATTATTGATACTGTGAAAGTTGAATAATGTTCATCGAGGAGAACCCAAGGGTGGAGATGCCAGGTTGGGAGATCCTAGGGGTAATCAAAGCACTTCCTTTAAAAACTCCCTTAACATTCAAGGCCAGTGCAGCTCCAATAGCATAAATAGATTCGTAAAATGAGTTTTCCTTTGTAGTCAAAGGGGCAGCCAATGTCCATGTCACTAGAGTGAGGCTGAGTCATGTCAATGGGAATGAGTAGAGACAAAAGCCCAAGGGTGAGCAGGCTAGGAAATCTAAGTAAACTGAGTGGTATGTAGCATTGAGAGAAGAACCCCCCTGATTGATTTGTCCACTATTATATGTGAAGTATTGATATCCAAAGGCTCTTTTCTTTTGCATGTTGCTTGTTACCTAGGTGTAAAAAGGGGTGAATAACATGGACTCTTTCTACGGGGATTTGCATCAAAGGGTGATGGCCTCACATGGAAAAGAGCTAGGCGCCACTAGTTTGAATATCTGCAGAAGGTTGAAAGAGTGTTGCTTGTGTCCCTATAGAGGCAATTGATATCTTCCTTGTTAAAATAATTATGTAATGTTTGTATAATGGTCATTCAGTTAGGATCTTCCCTTTTTTCAGTTAGTTCTTATCTAGACTTTCTTTTCAGTCTTTCGTTTCTGTTTTAGGAACTCTGCAAGTAGTCTTCATCTAAGGAGTATTCCTCTCCTCTGTTTATAGTTGAATTTGACTCGATTATCATTTCAGGTATTAGAGCCTATAGGTTATTTTTTGGCAAATTTTTAAAATTGACAGTTTCAATACTTGGAATATATCTCCGTAAGTGATTTAATGTTTTAAAATGAAAAATCATAAGGTTTACCAAGAATTTCTTTGAAATTTTTAGAAGATATTTACTGATTTTTTCATAAAATTGAAGTTTTCAGAACTGTTTAATGGTTTTCTGAGTTCTTGTTTTTTAGATCGGGCAGCAAATTGCAAGTGAAGTTTTTTTTTTTTGAGAATCAATGCTTCTGGATTGTGATTTTTTTGGGGTTTGCACGATTTTCTATAAAATCATGGTCTATTTTTGTGTGTGTTTTGGACTTTTTTCCAAAAATTCATAATGGGTCTATTCAATTTTTTCCCCTAAAAATCATGATTTGTTGTTTTTTGGCAATTTTTTAAGAACAAAAACTTGGCTTCTGCAGTTTTCTCTATAGATCTTGTACTGTCTCTATAGTGGTCAGTTAGTTAGGATCTTTCCTTTACATAGTTATAACTTATTTAAAATGCTTCTTTTCGGTCTTTCATTTCTATTTTAGAAACTTTGCATGCAATCTCTATTGAAGGAGTATTCCTCTTCTTCGTTTATAATTGAATATCAAACAATTATCGTTTCATTCCTTGGATCTCATAGTAAATGGGTAATCTTAAATGAAGTGTTTTTTGGTCTTTAATGCTTAGAGGTGTTGATGCGAGTTTTGTGTCACTACATAACATATAAGGATTTGAATATTTGATATGGGATATCAAACATGCAACTCCTCTCTTGAAAAGTTAATGCTCATGAAACATGAGTATAACCCCAATATTCCTTACACCGTTGGATACTCGCTCAGTTTATCGATGTGATTTGCTGGTAATCACGTAAGCGGCCTTATGCATGTTCATTCGAGGATGACTTGGACTTTGGTGGAGTGATGGTGATGGTGATGGGTTTGTGAAATATGTGGGTGGCAGATAATGTTGATAGTAATGATGATGGAGGGTATGTGCCTGCCAGTGATGATGTTGATGGGAAAGCGATGGTGGTGGAGGGTGAATGGGTGTGTTCTGATACTTGGCTTACTTCTCTAACTTCCTTCTCTAAACTTCGACTACCTAGCTACTCACTACTCTACTCCTACTCCTATGAATGAAAGGTTGGCAAATGGATCGGGATCGAATCTAATGAAGGCTAACCAGTGGCCCCACCTCCACAGATGCAATGATTCAAAGGAAAATGAACTAGTCTACCACACAAGGCTTCCCAACCAGCCGCTAGGATGCTAGTGGTCTAGTGTTGATCCCTATCAAACATCTACTAATGCTACCATACAGCTATCCATCTACTTTACTCTTGCTTAAACAACTTGAAAAGAAATCTAACTATGTGGAAGTAGAAACCATGCAATAACACCCAATGTTCTTAATCACCATGCAAGTCACAACAATGAAAAAGAGAGCGATTTTGGTATTATCTTACCAACAATTTCTTCGACACTTTACAAATGAGAGCAAATTTTCTTATATAGGGGCTAGAAATACAACAGACGGTGGAGATCAAAACAAGATAAATGATCCAGATTGGATCCTAGAAACCATAATTAGGGTTGCCACCCCATCGGCCAATGAGAAGACGCCACCTCGTCAATAGACCAATGAAAAAAGTGCAAAGAGTGGCAACCAATGGGAAGGCACCAAAATAGTGGCCAATTAAAAATAGACACTTGTCCTATTCTAGAAGAAAGAGAAATTGCCACTTGGGCTTACATCAAATGATCTTCTAATATAAATCTCCCTTTTTTTTCATTCTTTTAGCTAAGGCAATGAACTTAGCTAGCCTTTCATTGACTTCCTCCACAGAAGGACATGGTGTGTGCTTCGTCCTGAGTTCCATTGATTTCACCACGCTGCTTGCTGCTTGCAGCTTGCAGTATCTTTTCATGGTTCTCCTCATATTCTTTCACAAATCCAATAAAAGCATTGAGAGAGGAAAGGGTGCCCAAATGCTTTTTCTTGATAGCAACCTTTCCTAACTCATCCAACCTCGATCCAAAATCTGTCTCATTGATATCCTCTTCTCTAATATCCTCAAAATCAAGTGCCATCCCAACGTCGCTCATCATGGTTGAAATGGAAGTGTCAACGCTTGGGTTGTGATGTGCAACCGCCTTCTGTATCTTGTTTGCCAAGGGGAATTGTCCTTCCTTCAGTCTGTCCTTCACCCGTATCATGTCTACTGTACCGATATTGGTGTCGGTTATTCGCTTCATTTTCGAGAAGAAAGGTGTTTTGGGCATCATATCCTCTTTGTCTTTGTTAGTGTTTGTCCGCTTGGGATTCTTACTTGCACTAACATCCTCCAACTCGTCGCCCTATTACGGGATGGTAGAGTGGTGGACCAGAAGGCTAGCAGAACCAAGGGAAACAATCCTTAGACTAGAACGAAAGAAGGATGTTAGCTTGAGGACCCCTTTCAACTCTAAATGATTAAAATTCACCTTAACCAATAGCCGGACAGTGATATTTCGGAATTTAGGATCAGACCTCAAGAACTTCAAATCCACTTGCAAATCAGAAATTTATCATGTAATTCACCTTCAAATAAAATTGCCCAACCTAGGGCAAAAATCATAGTTCCTTGCAAAAAATCAGAATTTGCAAAAAAATTGCCAACACCATGAAAAATCTGCCTTTCAACCAAAAATCGCCCAAGACAAGGGCCAAATCTGCCCTCAAGAAAAATCGCCAATGGAAGGGAAATCTGCCCTCAAGACCAAAATCGCCAAAAATGGAGAAAAAACTGCCTTGCAAGGAAAATCGCCCAACACCAAAGAGCTGCTCCAAGAAGAAAGTTCGCCCAACAATGGAGAAATCTGCCCTCAAATAAAAATCGCCCAAAAGCAAGGAGGAGAAGATGAGAAGTGAGGAAAGAAGAGGAAGGAGTTTCCTCTTATAGCCAACTCCACAAACCCTCCCTAGCTGGCCGACTTGGACCCTGGGAGAAAGAAAAACAAATAATTAATGCAAAATTATGGCCCACAATTAAATACTTAACCAAAATTAATTTTGCCATGATGAAAATTAACTTTTTAAATTGCCAATTGGACCAAAATTGCAAAAAGAAAATAAATAATGCCTTAGAGGTGTTAAATATTTCTATTTAATGAAGATTTAGTAATTAATACGTCATTAAAATTGGATTTTGGCTAGCCAAAAGCCATTTTTCAATATTAAATTATTGATTTCATTAAAGACTAAAAAGTTTTCAAGGCAATCTAATCCATTTAAAGCCAAATTTTACAATTTTAATTCAAATCGATTTTGCTGAGCAATTTTAGCATTTTAACACAAATAAAATTATTTCTCTAAAGTCTAAAATTGATTTTGCAATTTGATTTCATCTTCACAAAAGAAATTTTCATTCACCAAAAATTTAAGATTTTCCAAAAGACCAAATTTAACAAAAAAATCACTTTTTGAAAATTATCCAAATTTACACAATTATATCTAAATTTTCAAAAGAAAATGTCTAAGTACAAAATTTACAATTTTATCCTGCCAAGTTGAAATTAACTTTGAAATTTGTTCGGCCTAAGGATAGAATTGGTCGCTTTGGAAAATCAAGTTAAAAAAAACCAGGTGAAAATAAGCTAAGTCTCTCCCACTGGCCTGAAGGTGCCCAAGGCTCAAAATTTTCAAAACTCAAAAAAACTTTTTGACAACTTCAAAAACTATTGCTGAGGTGATCAAAAAAGGGGGTCCCCAAAATTTTTTGGGGCGATGGTGTGAAAACCTCACAACAAGAGGGAGCAAAGATGATAGATCTAGTCTTGATAGAGGATGTGATTATCAATTTAACCTAGTAATTTTGAGAGCACATTCTCAATTGACTAAGGCAAAACCTCAAACCACGAGACTTGTGGCATTAGATATAGAGAGGGTGATTAATAACACCTCTCATCTGCAAAAAATGCATGATGTAAAAAGCCAACTTGGTGCTGAACAGATTAAAATGGAAGACCTAGGTAGTTTGGATGTATTGTTTGTATATGTTTTCTTTTGCAATTCTAGTGCCAACGTCCTTAGTAGGAAGGAGCGTAGAATATGAATTTTCTCTTTGTACTATAGTAGCTGCAGACAAGATTTTTTTCTTGAATTACACCTAGAATCCATTTGTGGTATTCATTGTACTATAGTACATCACTATTTATGTTTGGTACTAGCCATTGAAACATTTTCTGATGTATCCATGGAAGGTGAATAAAGCCCTTTGAACGTAAATTCAGGGATAATTAGTGAACCCAAGAGTAAGGCAAGGTGATCTTTGTACCTCTGCATGTACTTCCCGTGCTCTTAACATTAACCTCTTCTAGTGTAATTATGTTTATTACAAGTTCTTTAAATGGAAGTTCATTTTTCTTTTTGAACAGTTACAGTTTTCCTTTGCTTCTTTATGACAGAGTTTTTAAGTTTATTTTTATTACCATCCCAAGCCCTAAAAACCCATTTTATATTTATAATTTCTTAGTGATGTAGTGAGTCACTACACGTCATCTTGCAGATAATTGGGACTGATATTCAAATGGGAAAAATTGTGTGCTCATCAATGTGATCAAATGAGCTTTAGGCACTTCTGTTTGCAGTTGAATGATTTACACGATATCCAATATATTATGATCTGAGATCTGATGCATTGTATGCTAATTGGTTGAGTTGACATCTCAGGTTGACATATATCTATATAAATGATGTATTTTTTGTGGCAGATTAGTATGAGAGACATGTAATGAAATCTCTGAAATTAATACTGAGCAAGTGGAAAAAAAATAGTCCTATTTGATGTAGCAGATTGGCATGTGAGCCATGCATCTAGAACTCGAAGATTACCTTGGGCAAATGGAAACAACATCTGGTCCCATGTAAACTAGGTGAAAGTAGACTTTAGGTGGGTTCGTTCTGAGTAGTCCCAAAAATTTGTTTCAAGTCCAGTTTGAGAAAGAAAAGTCTGTTTGAAGTTGATGCAACCATCCTCAAGGTCTTAGAATTATTTATGGAAAAAAGGAGCTCTGAAAAATTAAAGAGGGATTTGTTGCAGCCAAAACTGTTGTAATTTTACCGACCAAAAAAAAAAGAATTGTTCTAATATGGGTTGAAGGGTGATGAGCCCCAGGTTGAAATGGTACACTCGTAATTGAGTACTGCATCTTTTTTTTAATCCATTGTTCATTATTGGAAGCATTTTGTGAAATATATCATCTTTGAAAATACACGGATGATGTCTCATAATTAGATAGGATTGACTGTCATTTGGAGTTGTGAAACGAGGCCGATTCTTATCACCAAGGGCTTATGGGTTCTTTGTTTTGAAGGCTATGCATGACTTAAAGATGAATTATATGGCTAACCTTAAGAACTTAGAGGAAAAAGATAATGAAGTAGTTAGTGTCATTAATGGATCTATTGATGGTAATGGCATTTAGGGAAAAAAATGTATTTAACTATGTCTTGATAGCTTCTGGACTTAATTGTGTCAGGCTGTCAGCAATTTTTACCATCTAATGTTTTCTGACTGTGTGAGCATTTTTAACTGTGTTTTGATAGCTTCTGTATAATTGCCAATACCGCTAAAATGTCCAGAAGCTATCAAGACATATTATCATGGAATGTGGAAATTTCATGCATCTAATGTCTTTAACTATTTGAAACCTGTAAAAGAATTTAAGACCTTGCAAATTGATAGGGCTATCTAAATTGAATGTTAAGTAGGTGAGAGTTTGGATTTAGAGCACTCTGCTTTGGTGGATGTATTATGCATCAGAGAAGATCTGTAGCCTCAGAGTCAAAGACTCTAATGCCATATTTTTGTTAGATTGATGTGTGCTTTACGTATGTGTGGATGCAAGTGAGAAAAGTTGTAGGAATTTAGAGGACATTCTTGTCAACTTCTTTACAACTCTTGCCTTCTGTAAGAGGAGGCATGAAAAAAATTTAATATTTACGCTTTTACCCCAATTTTGTGAGAAAAAACCACAATTTTGTATTTTGATAATACTTGCATAGCAAGAAGTGAAATCCTGACTATTTTAAACTTAGTGTAAGTGAATTAGAAGACTTAAATTTCAATTTGATTTACTTGAGCGAAATTTGTTTCAATATGATGTAATGATTTTTGTTCAAATCTGATATAGACTTGTCAGTTTCACCAGCATGTGCATTGTTTACAATCCTTTTAAAAAAAGGAGAAAGAGTTGGGAAAATATTCTTCTAGTTAAACTTGTAAAAAAGCCAACTAGGAGAAAATGGATTCAAAACAGAATGCATGCAAAAGGATGAGTAGGATGACAATTAAGACTTATTATAGTTGATGAAGAATACTTACTCCCTTTATCAACACAATCACACACAATAAAGTATAGAAATAATTGCTAGATGAGGAAACTTGCTTTATATTATCTCAATGAAATGGAATTACACTATTTAGAAATATGACATGCAAAGCCATATGGGCATTTCCCTTGCAATATTCTGAAAGCTAGAACCACCATATACCTTCCCAAAAATGACCTAGTTAGCCCTACATGCCTTCATTATATAGGCAATTTTTAGCCACCAAGAAGGTTGTAGAAATTTTAAACCTAATCTTGGTGGCTGACTGACCATCTCTAAGATATTATTATTTGTATTTTATTACACTAGAATAGGCCCAAACAATTTTGGAACTCAAATGAAATTTTGAATGAATTTCATTTTTTCTCCTATTTCAGGTAGTGCAATTTCGGGAGACCATAACTCATTGCTAGTTGACTCGATTGGCTAATATAACCCCTTTTTGGAAATGGCAGGAAGTGCTCTAAACTCTAAAGTTTCTGTATTTTGCTGCCAATATCACGTATTTTCAATATCTTCAAAACTAGACATGATCTTGCAATGAAACTTTACTGACAAGCTAATATATCCAAAGTGAACCTCTAGGGAAGAAATTAGAACATTCTAAGCTCCAATGACCAACTTATGAAAAACAATAAGTTTCTAGAAATATCAACTCTGCATTGAGCTAGCCCTTATTGACATACTAGATAATATTTTTGGGTGATGTAAGATTGCCTTTACACCCAAGATGTTTTTGCATTATACAGCTAGGGTAATTTGAGAAGTGACCTGGTCACATCTTAGGTGTTTAGAGGAAAACCAAGACAATTAACCTTCTTCCTTGATAACCATGATGAATCTTTAACATGGCTTCCTTCCCATTTCACCATATATTTTTCACATGTCTTGTTTCTTGTGCTTCTGCCAACATGGCTATCCATGATGTCTTCAATCTCCTTTGTAGTTGAAGTAGTTGCTGGAATATTTCACTGTGTTTTTGTGACCTCATTTTCAACACCTACTTCATTGTGCTCTGTTAGATTTGAAACATCACATTGGTGAGATATTGAGTTCACTAGGTAATTCTACTTCATAAGCATTTCTTGAATCATGCTTTTCAGTGTTTTGCATGATCCAAACCTCTTCATCTCCAACTTATGTTCCCATTGGAAATCTTTTCTTCCTCAAATGACCCATGACTTCATCTCCAATATGAAATTTCTTATGTCTCTTTTTCTCATCTGTCTTAGCTTTGTATTGTGTGTTCATTTTAGTAATGTGATTCCCCACCTCATGTAAATTCTTCAAGTGTTTTGCAAAGTTTTTAGCTTCTACTCATCTCCCCTTTGCCCAACTTCCTCAATTTTGAAGCTTTTTTGGGACTACTTCCATATAGTATTTGGAATATTGATCTACCAGTACTCCTATTGATAGAATTATTGTATGCAAATTTGGCTTGTGGTAAAATCAAATGCCATCCCTTTTGCTTATCCCCAACTGAACACTGCAATAGGTTTCCCAAACTCCTATTGACCATGTCTGTCTGTCCATCAGTTTGTGGATGGTGTGCTGAGTTGAACTTCAAATCTGTCTTTAACTTCTTCCACAATGTTCTCCAAAAGTATCCAACGAACTTGTGTCTCAATTCGTCACTTTGCTCTTTGGTAGACCATGAAGTCTCACCACTTATTTGAAAAACAATTCTGCCACACAAACAAAATCATTAGTCTTCTTGTAAGGAATGAAATGTGCTAGCTTTGAAAACCTTTCTACCACCACAAAAATTAAATTATTCTCTCAGAGTCCTTGGCAAATCAAGAACAAAATCCATGCTAATATCCTCTCATGGCTGCTCTGGTACAAGTAATGGTTGATATAACCTTGTATTCTACTTGGCTCAACTCTGTACAAATTTCTTAATATCTTGCTGCAACTGTGGCAAAAAGTAATTCTCACTAACTAGAGAAGTGGTTTTATCTCGACGAAAATGTCCAACTAACCCTCCACTATGCTTCTCTTTGATAAGATTCTTCCTCATAGAACTCTTTGGAATGCACAATTGACAACCTTTGAATAATATACCATCCTGGATTATCTAGAGTAACATGTTTTGTACAAGCCTTCCAAGCTTCGCCTAAATCAAAATCCTCAAGGTACAAACTCTTGTTCCTTGGACCCAACAATCTCAACCCTCTGTTAGCCAAATCTGTCTCCTGCTAAGGGCATTTGCAACCCTATTAGACTTCCCACTCCTATTTTTTAAATCAAATGTATAGCTCTGCAAAGACTCCACCCATTTCCAATGCTGCTGATTTAACTTTCCTTCACTGTCCAGATATTGCAAAGCTTGACAATCAATAAATAAAACAAAATCCTTAGGAAAAAGATAATGTCACCACTTCCTCAATGATTGGACTATAGCATAAAACTCCTGATCATAAATAGGATATTTTCTTTTGGCATCATTAAACTTTTCTTTGTAATAAGCAATGGGTTTACCTTCCTGACTTAAAACAATTCCAATGGCATTATCACTGCCATCATAGTCTACTTGAAACACCTTATCAAAATTTGGAAGTGCTAAAAAATGTTGATTTTCAACATTTCAAAACTTGTCTGTTGTTGTTGTCCACTAAAACTCTTTCCTATTCCCTCACATTGTTTCAGTCAAGGGTACACATAAATTAAAATTTCTGATGAATTTTTTGTAAAAGCTAACCAAACCATGAAAAGATCTTATCTCAGTAGCACTCCTTGGAGTAGGCCATTCGGATAACCTTCACCATTTTTGGTTCCTTTTTAAGACGTTTTGTTGAAACTACAAATCCCAGATACATTAACTCCACAAAGCTGAACTTCTTTAGATTAATCAACAACTTCTCTTTCCTTAACCTCTCAAACACCCTATGAATGTGCACTATATGCTCTTCTAATGGCTTACTGAAGAACAAAATATCATCCAAATAAACATTGACAAACTTATTGAGAAACTCTTTCAATACCTTGTTAATGAGCTGTATGAAAGTTCTCAGTGCATTGGTTAGCCCAAAAGGCATGATTAACAACTCATACAATCCCCCCTTCGTCTTGAAGGTTGTCTTCCATTCATCTCTACCATTGATTTGGATTTTTTGATATCCACTTTTTAGATCTTTCTTTGTGAAATACACAAACCCACTCAAACAATACATAATATCATCCATCCTTGGCAAGGCAAATCTATACATGATAGTGATCTTATTGATAACTCCATTCTCCATTTTTCTTTTGTGTTAGTACTATTAGTACAACACATGGACTCAAACTCTCTCAAATCAACCCCTTCTACAATAACTCTTGTATGTTCAACTCTTTGCTTTCTGCCCGAGTCATTCTATGAGCTGCCTTATTCGGCAATTTGGCCTTTGGAATCAAGTCTATCTAGTAAATGATCTTTCTCATTGGTGACAATCTATCAAGTACATTATTAGATACAATATTCTGAAACTCATACAACAAATCTGCAACCTCTGCATCTTCTACTTCCTCTTTACCAACTTTTGGAATTAAAACAAAACATATATGGTCATGCATCATACCTTCTAGAAACTTCCTTCTGTTACTACATACTTTTTCTTTTTCTTCCTTCAATGACTTTAACTTGTGTCAGACTCCATCCTTTGTTAAAGCATAAGTTCTTGCATACTTATCATGTATTGCACGATGCTCAAACAGCTAGGGCCTCCCTAGTGACACATAACAAATATCCATAGGCATAATCCTTTTGCAACCACCACCTCATCATGATCCTTTTGCAACCAAACAATCCGGTAGGGATTTAGATGCTTCATTCTTTCTAACTTCAACTAAGCAACCATTTCCTTTGAAACAAGATTATCTTTGCTACCACTATCAACTATGTATGCCATTGCATACTTTACCTTTAACTTACACCTTGTGCAAAACAAATTCTTTCTTTGTTTAGGTTCATTCTCATCATTCAATAAGGCTCTTTTGGTAACCAGGACTCTCCTCTTTCAAAATGTGATGACTTGAAATCCTCATCTACATGCACAACTTGTGCATTGCCCTTTGGTCTTCTATTGGTTCTCCTTTGATGTCGAGGACACTTACAAGCTCTATGACCTTCTTCTCCGCAATGGAAACATGTTCCTCGAAAACCTCCTCTTCCTGGTCCTTGCCCTTTTTCACTTCCTCTTTGATCCTTGTTATGTGATCACGAGAACGATTGAAATTATTTCCCCTTTGAGTCTGACTTCTACTTGATTCATCATTCTTTCTTTGATCTTCGTTCTGGCCTCCATAAGATTGTTTGCTGGATCTTCCACCACGACCTTTTCCACCTTGCTTGCTTTCAAACTTCTTATTCAAATTATTTTCTACCCCTAAAGAAAACCGGTACGCCTCTTCAATACATACCGTTCTAACCAGACTCAAGTCCTCTTGGATACTTAGCCTTAACCCATTAAGGTAACTAGCAAATTTTCCCTAATCAACTTTTGCATGACTTGTTCTTGATGAAGACTTTGTTGGTTCCCAAAACCGCAGATTGGAAGTCCAAGAGCTTGCCACTTCTTCGACAGGATTTCGCAATCAGTTTTGGCCAATGAACGAGAATCACCTTGATTCCCTTGCACTTTAGGCTTCAGTACACCTAGGCGGGTAGACCTTCTCCTCGAACTTGATCACTTGGTTCTGAGCTTTTCTAAAGCAAATTTAAGCTTTGGAGTTCTCCGACTGGCAAGGTCCTTGAACTTGATGAAACTGAAACTGAATGCTGAGTACTTAAAATGGTTTTATGTTTTGTATAAGGTTTGTTAATAATGAATTTGATGCTTGTAGGAAGGAATATATAGAGTTTCTGACTTCAACAATAAAAAGACCAGTTCCTTTTTCTCATTCGGGCAATAGAGTCAACTTCAACAAATTTTCACGTACAACTTTATAATATTTTACGCACTTATACTGCTAATAATTAAATCATCAAGATGCGACAGATCAAATATATATGCAATCTTAAATTAGTCCAGGTTGAACTTTAACTCCTTTGTTTGGGAGACAAACTGGACACAGATATAGAAACAATTAAATATTTCACACTATCTGTGATGATCGAATTTAAATGCTAAATGACCTTGTCCACTTATCCGATATTTATATTGTATACAAAATTCCAAATAATAATTACAAAGGACGATTCATTTGCAGTTTAAATCTCCATGCAATTTAAAAATAAACAAGACATTTTATTTTATTATAAAAATAAAATAATAGAATTTATATTACAAAGTCATAATGTTGCTCCTTATCCCTCCATACAATAATAAATATAAAATACTTTCTCCTGAGAATATCGATGTGAATGTTCAGATATGTATTCTTTACTTCTCCTATTTATATCATTTTTATCTTAGAGACGCGACCTTTTAAAAAAAAGTCTCACCTCATAAAATAGTCGCTCCTCTTCAAATAATCACACCTTACCATTAAATTTTAATCTTGAGTAGTTAATTTTTGAATTTCCTTTTTATGGACTTCAAACATTTTGAATGAAATAATTATTAATTTGATCCCTATCTTCCAAAGTTCCGATAATGTATTTGACCTCCTCTCAAGCATATGATAGCCATTATTACTTGTTTATTTCGATGATCTTCCCGACTGTGTATGCCATTTTGAACGTCAAAGCTTATATTATTAATCTTTCCAAATTTTGCCAAGTGCAATCGCTTTACACCCTTCATACTTCAAAATCGTTTGAGGGAAGCTCACAACGTCATACTTTGAACCCAAGTCACTTCATTTCTTTGTACTTTGGCGGACATGGTCATATGGCTTGGCCTCCTTGATGTCCACGTCTTTCCTCTTGGCATTGTTTTTCTTGGCATTGTGTCTGGTTGTCGCGCTTGTCATCACTATTGTTGATATACAACCCTACGCTGCTTATTTTTATCATTCTGGATAGTATTTGAAGATCCTTAGCACTCGTACATCTACAGTAGTTTGATTTGCCCTACATATGGTGTGATGACAAACAAAGTTGATAGTTAGGGAAAATAAAACTGGGCACACACACCTCCAAATTTTATTTGTGAATTTTTGAATTGCGGTGACTTCAATTCATGTTATGAACTTAATCATTTGTAGTGTTATCATCATCCTCTGGAATATTCATTCCTTCATTTATATTTTATCGGGTTGTATTCATTCTACACATTCCTGATGACTTCTTCCAGTTACGACAAGTTTGAACTATCTTTCTTTTGGTATGTTAAATGAAAACTTTTGATACTTGCAGATATTACTCATTTACAGGCGAGGGTGAGTTCTAGGAGTGAAGTCATTGGAATAGCAGTAAGATGGATTAATTTGAGAGCATCGAACTTTTCATGTTGACTCACTTAATCTGGCCTGTTAACAACATCATTTGAAACTACTATCAACATGTTCTTGCATGCACAAATTCAACCGCTTGTGCTACTTTGGGATCCCTAAAACTTTAGAAAAGTAAATGATTAATAAACATGACATAAATGGTATAAAGGATGGAAAAATGTCAAAAAATGGAGACTAGAAATTTTAGACTCCATCAGACTCGATATATCTCTTTTATATATTCCTAAACATATCTTCCTACTTGCTTCAACCCTTTCATTTTCTGTAATGTTCCCTTTTTGTAACATTAGAAATATTAAAGGGCACATCTATATGATATTAAAATTGACTATGAAACCATGGACTTTTATTATAAAAGGTTAGTTTAATATTAAAAGTGGGCTAAAGATGACAAGGAAAGATAAGATGAAATGCTAGAGGGAAGTTGAAGAGTCACGGGGAATAAGACGAAAGCTAGAGGGTAGTCGAAGAGTCTCAGTTTGTTTATTAAAAAGGGAACAAGGCTCATTCCTGGGCATGCTTGATTTATGATTCAGTTCAGTTTTCTCTCTTGTGAGAGTTTTTCATAAAGCTTCAGCTTTCAGCGAGTATGAGGACTTAGCCCCACGTGTCGGCAGACAGTGGATGCAAACCCATTGTCCTTGGAGACGTCACATCAGGTGTCTTGCTTGTGCTTATAGGTTCTTTTCTTAAGTTTTCCAATCTAACTGTTAAGCTGTATTTAGGATTGGATGCTGGTTATTGTATTGATGTTGTATAATGCAATAACGTGTTTGAAGGAATGTAATGTGAGTTTATTGGTTTAATTCTATTTTTATGTAATGTATTTTCATACGTTGGCATTTCGAATGTTATTTTGAGAAAGAACAACTTAGTATCTATTGGAGATTTTGCTGGTTTTATTGTATTTTGTAATACATCTGCAATGTTTAGCTCTGAATATATTGTAAAAAGAGAAATCTAGTAAATATCCGATTCAGGATATTTCAGTGGTATTAGAGCTGGTTTTTTTGCTAGCTTGTGAAGTTTTATTCAGATATAGACTCAATATTTTGCAGAAATTTAGGTATTAAGAGGTCAACATCAGATATTTCATCAGAAACATTTTTTGTTAAAGGTTATAAGACAGCGTTACCTACCGGCCTAGGTGTGTCGGTGAGTGACATAAGTGTCGATCTATTGAGCAGGTTAGTATTTTGTAATGCTTCAAGATCGTTTCTAAATTAATAAAATGTCATTGGTCTGATAGTGGAAGAGGGATTCCAATTCTAAATATTATCTAGGTCTCTGTTTATCTGGCATTCGCAGAAAGTTTTAGGATTACTGTCAGTATTCAACATCTAATTAATCCAGTATTCAATGGTGTTTTTACGAGAATATTGAGCCGTAAGTTATTGAGTGCTTCGTGTGTGTTTTAGTGATTATCAGACTGTTCAATTTTGTTCCTCAAACATCTGCAGATCAGCCCATTGAATTTGACAGGTGTAAAATTAATAGTGGCTTAATTTCTTTGTTCGAAAGGCTTAAAACTACCGAAGTTTTGGCATCACTATTGATAAAAATTTATGCTCATTCTTGAGGATCACTTTAGATCTCCATGGTAATAAATGATGGTATGAGTTTATTGGGGAGCCTCTGAGATTGATGGTCGACTAATGCTAGGTGCGAGCAGTGAGGGTAGTTGCAATAATAATAATGTTTCTCTAGTACCGTGTTGAGTTTCTATATTTAATGCAAAGGACAGACTTGTGATTTTGATGTTTTATCTCAGTGTTTCAAGACCGTAAGTAGTTACAGGTTGTTTGGGATCTCTGTGGTTTGGTTTCTACGAGAAATACAGGTGTAAAGATTTGTCATTTGGGACTGAGGGAATATAAACAGTTGGCGTGTAGAATCTATGCCACAATAGTTGAAAATGTCTGTTGTGTAATGAAAAACTGAGAGGTTTAATGATCGAACATCAATTGGGGCGAAGAAGTAGAGGCAGTATTTGAAAAGGTTGTAGGAACAAAATAGTAATACTTCTGTGAAAACAAAGCAGTCTTGAGACTGAGACGAAAAACATTTTTGGTGAATTAATGCAAGGAAGGTTGCCAAGTCAGAAATTGTAAGCAGGTGGTCGATGGCAAAGTATTAAACATCGAGTTGGAAATGATTGTTATTGTTTGCAACTGAAGGCAGTTTAGAAGCAAATGGAAGAAACGATGCAAGTGTCATAATACCCATGCATTCTTGCATGTAACGCTCCTGGCAGAAGCTGATTTGTCAAGAAGTGTGGAGTCCTTTGGTAATGCTCCTAGCAAAGAGTAAGGGATGAGTGGATAATTACTATGAATATTATAAGACTCAACCATCATGCAGAAACAACATTTATTCCACTCCTTCGATAACCTGATGCAACAGAGGTGAGAAGGAAGTGTTTCAGATTGAACAGATATACCTTGTCTGTTGTGTATGGAACTGTTTTCAAGCAAGGGAAAAATCGTGTGCAGGAAGCATTGTTTGGAGTTGGACGTAGTCCCAGCCTCTCATCAAAATATTTGTTCATTTTCAGAAGTGGAGTTGCAGTATGAAACGTCGTAACTAGTCGAAATCCAAGGAGTAAGTGTATCAAAACAGGTATTAACAGTTTATGAAATTTTGGTAATCATCAGATATACTTCCAACTCGTTCTCAGTTGGTAGGACAGGCCCAACCATTAATCACATAGTCACGTGGGTTTCAGTATAGTGTGGATGGGACAGTGGCTAGTGTGCAGGTTATCGGGCTTCAACATTTTTACAGCAGTAAGGAAATCGACTGTAGTCTTTCGTGTGGGAGGCAAGAGAACTCAGTGGACATGCTTGACCATTCTCATACTGTGGATCACAAACCCTGTCAACAAGTGTGAGAAGTTTGTAACTGACAGTGAGGGTGTAGTGAGTGGCCGCAAGGAGTGACGAGGTATTCAATCCAACACTTAACAGTCAACAACTATATCAGTAGTTCAAACCTTCACGGTATCCACAAAATTCTTAAATACGTGCACCTATAGTTGGACAACAAGGAGACCAAGCTCAATCACAACAGTAACAGGATTTAATTAAAACAAGAGAAACGGAGTTGAGAACATTACAACTTCATGCCTCTCCATTAGGCAAATTGTTGATTGCACTAATTTGTGAAATTTTGGAGTGGGCACATTTGGGGCATACATTGAAAGTGTATTTGCCTGAGTGTAATTTGCCCAAAGGGTTGTGGAAATCTGAACTTAGGGAGAAGTTTGGCTCGAAGATTGATGGAGAGCCTAGTAATGATGATGATAATGGATCATTGCTGATGGAAGTCCTGAAAACTTACTTGAACCGTGAGTACAAACATCTATCTACGAGAACATGACAGAGCAAAAACAATGCTAGAATTTGCTTGGGCTCAGAAGAGAATTTGCTGCTTGACTAGTCATTAAATTCGTTGGTGTTATAAATTTAATAGAGTCATCTCAACCTGCTTCCGGATTAACATTTCTAAGCAAAGTCTTCAATCCATAAGAACTGCGGTACATAAGCCCTCCTTGTCGGGTATTATCACATTCAGATTGAGCAGTTATCTTGGCACAAAACTCCTGTAGGTTAAACACATCAGTTGGGTCAATTTGTAGATGGTTGTCCAAAGATAAATTGCACATTTGGGTGATTGAAGTGTTCAATATCCAAAAGGAAGTCATTGGTGGGCAGCATCCAGACCAAATTGGATATCCTCTAATATTGGAGTTTGATTTGAAGACTATCTCATTGAAGATTATGCCTATCTGAATGAAATATTAGTTGGGTGGACTTTTTCAGTGATAGTAGTTGTTTGAGTTGTATCTGAATTTCCCCAAACATGTTTAGGCAGCTACCCAAATTTATTGTCAAGGACAAGGATCAAAACCTTGAAGAAAAACTCTACAATATAAAAAGAGAGCTTGCATATTTGCCTCAATCAAAACATGGTTTACTTCGCAAGTTGGAAGCAATAGAGAACTATGTATCCACAATGGAACAACTAGATTCAAAGAATAATCATGTGAACATCCTACTTGTTGTGATTCCTTTGGCTAAGCCAGCATTGTTGAGACATCTTGACAGGTAAGTAAGACTTGTAGTCACGCAATGTATTGTTCAGGTTATGAGGATAACTGCACCCTATGTTCCATACAACAGGGAAGTAATGAAAGAGGTATTCTGGTTGATTGTAGAAAGCTTTCAAAAATTGTGTAACATCCATAATCCATCCTTTGGTAAGGCAGTCAATATTTTAGAAATAGTAGCAAAACTTTGTGCTTGTGTGATTATGTTGGATCTCGGGTGTGAAGACCTAATTCATGATATGTTCCATCAGTTCATGATTGCTATTAAAGGGGACCTCAAGGGAAATGTTTTATCCTTTATGCAGTCCATTATGTCCTTGATAATTGAAGAGTGATGAGGATTCACAAAATTTCCTTTCTACCATATTGGCTGAATTGAAACAAACACATGTCACTTCTTTTGATGCTTATAGGTTGGTTGGCAGAATCGTCAAACAATGTGATAAAAAATTGAAATCATTCTTAGTAAGGTACAAGTTTGTAGAAGAAAGGGAAGAAAATTTGTTTCAGCCTATAATGGGGGATGAAAAGAAAGACAAAACTAAGTCATATGGGTAGCTTAAAGGTTATGAAGCTGTTAGTATTGTGCAGGACCACAAGGCTGAAAAAGATACAACCATGGATCAGATACCTGGGAATTCAAAGGAGTCTCTATGCATTATGACATCATGTTTGTTGGTTGATGACTAAGATTGATGAATCATCTTTTGGATCAGCTAAATGTGTAGCAACACCTAAGGGTAATTGTTCTTATGATGATAATACCTTCAACCAACATAATTTTGATTGGTTAGAACATAGTAACTCACTTTTTGGGATGGATGCTACTTGGATAATGGAGAATCCCTTATTTGAGTTTGAGGATGGAATAGCTTTTGATATTGATCAACAGTCGCCAATTAAAAGTGATTGCAACTAGTTGGTGACTGATTTATTACATTTGACGAAGGGACATGATGCTGATTTTGCTAACAAGGCCAAGAGGCATATAAGGAGAGAGGACAATGCTGATGGGTATTCATTGATTGACTATTCTAATCATTTATCTAGTGCCTACAGTTACTCTACTGTCACAAATGTTAAGTACAATGTGGGTACTTGGTTTGATACACTTCCCTTAATGAAGGAGGAAGCCATATCTAGCTCGCTTCTTCAATACAATTATAGATTCAAAATACCTGTTAGACGATTAGTATGGTGGCAGTTTGATATTTTGGACATTCCAATGTTTTATGGTATGGAACGACAAGATATTCTAGGTAGTTGGGGAGGGGAATGTTTTTTTGTTTCTGGGACCTAGGAGGATGAGCCATATGGTCAATATTGTTTCAAGGAGTTGGTTGGCGTGATGTTGAGTTCCCATCCCTATTTGACTCTAGCAGTGCTTGTGATCTCGGTTGGAGGAAAGCCCTCAGTTGGATTCAAAATTTTCTCACGTGTTAGTAGACGATAGATTATGCATATGTGGTAATACAGGATCTTAGTATTAGCTTGATTGGTGCATCATGGGTTTGGGATCCAGGTGTTGAATCATATGTATATGTGGCTTGTTGAGGACTTTGTTGTAGTTCTACTCAATTTGAGGCTGGATGCAGTGATGATCAGAGTTGTACAGTTTATAGGTGCTGCATCACTTCATAGATTTTTTATGGGATCTAGGGATCCGGTTGATGGATGGATTGCAGAGTGACACTTTGTTTCGCAGTATGACCGGATTTCTTTTCAGATTGGACTGCAGAGCTACCTGCAAATTCATATGGGATCTTGGTATTGATTGCTTGAGGACAAACAATTTCATGGAGGGGAGATTTGTAATGTCCCCTTTTTGGGATAGTAGAAATATTAAAGGACACATCTATATGATATTAAAATTGACTATGAAAGTGTGGAATTTTATTATAAAAGGTCAATTTAATATTCAAAGTGGGCTAAAGAGGACAAAGAAAGATCAGATGAAATGCCAGAGGGAAGTTGAAGAGTCATGGGGAATAAGACGAAAGCCAGAGGGGCGTTGAAGAGTTTCAGTGTGTGTATGAAAAAGGGAAAGAGGCTCATTCCTGGGCATGCTTGATTTATGATTCAGTTCAGTTTTCTCTCTTGTGAGAGTTTTTCAGAAAGCTTCAGCTTTCAGCTAGTACAAGGACGTAGCCCCTCATGCTGATAGAGAGTGGACACAAACCCATTGTCTTTGGAGATGTCACATCAGGTGTCTCGCTTGTGCTTACAGGTTCTTTTCTTAAGTTTTCCAATCCGACTGCTAAGTTGTATTTAGGATTGGATGCTGGTTATTGTATTGATGTTGTATAATGCAATAATGTATTTGAAGGAATGTAATGTGAGTTTACTTGTTTAATTCTATTCGTATGTAATGTACTTTCATTTGCTGGCATTTCAAATGTTATTTTGAGAAAGAATGACTTAGTATCTATTGAAGATTCTGCTGGTTTTGTTGTATTTTGTAGTACATCTACAGTGTTTAGTTCTGAATATATTGTAAAAAGAGAAATCTAGTAAATATCCGATTCGGGATATTTCATTTTCTTGAGTAGATCAAACTCATAGTCAATGGAAATGAATTGCCTCTTAATTTCTCCACCATTCGGTCCCATCTTGTGATTTTCTCCTTTCCTCTTCTATTCTTCTCCAATTGTTTTTACACGCCCTTTTAGTTTGGCCTTTTCAAATTTACCCCTTCAATGATCTTCAACATCTCCATACTCAAAGTATTCTTCTAGACCATTAATCTAATCGATTAGATCTTCTAGGTTAAGATTTCTTGGAATTGTTCGGACTCCAATCTTGGGTCTCTTTGCAATTTTAGAAATAACCCTAAAAAACCTATCCTCCTCAGAATCCTTAGTTGCTTCTGGTGCTTCATATTCTTTCCGCTCTTCTTGAAATTCCTCCTCACTTTCCTTTTACAACAATATTCATTTCTCTCCACAACTCCTCTTGCAATGCATGCACTTGTCTTTGGAGGGCTCTAAAACCCTCTTTTGTCACTCTCCCAGATCTTCCCCCAACTCTTCTACTATGGTTTTGTTGTGAGTTTTTCACACTATCGCCCCAAAATTTTGAGGACCCCCTTTTTTTTTTGGTTGCTTTAGCAATTTTTCGGTCCAGAGGTTTCAAATTTGAACATTTCACACTTTGGATGCCTTCAGGCGAGGAGGGATTTGATTTATTGTGATTTCCTTTTTCACCCGGTGTTAACTTGATTTTTTGGAGCATGTAATTTTATCCTTAGGACAAACAAATTTCAAAAACAACATTTTTTTTGATGGTTAAAACGAATACTTGGCAGGATAAAATTGCAAATTTTTGGACTTGATGGATTTTGGAAATTGGATGTAATTGTATAGACTTGAACATTTTCAAATGAAAATTTTAGATTTAATTGTTTTGGAAAATCTTGAATTTTTGGTGAAGAGGGAAATTTTGTGATAGTGAAATAAAAATTGGAAAATCGATTTTGGATGCTAGAAAATGATTTATTTTGGGTTAAAATTAAAATTTCTTTGCAAAATTGGAAGTGGACTTAATTGCAAAATTTGCATTAAATTGGTTGAAATATTGCCTAGAAGATTCTTAAATGTCAAAAGAAATTGGTAAATTAAAATTGAAAATCGAGTTTGGCTTGCTAGAGTTGATTTTAATGATATTTTAATTGCTAAAACACTTTTAAATGATAATGTTGGCATCTCATAGGCTCTCCTAATTTCATTTTGTAACTTTTTGTCCTAACTGACAATTAAATGTGCAAATTTCACTATAGGCAAATTAATTTAATGTTGCATTTAAATCTGGGCCATTAATTGGGGGGATTTTGAAATTTTAAAAGGAAGTGAAATTGAAATTAAAATCATATTTTTGGGCTAAGTGTTTGTAATTTGGAAATTTAATTTGGCCCCCTTTGTGTGTTAAATTCAATGTATTTTAAGGCCTAAAGGGGTGAAATTCAAGGTAAATTATTGGGTCCACAATGGGGAAGGTTTAAAGCTATATTAGAGGCCTACATGACTTTTTTTAAAATTTTAAATTTTAGGGCTTATGGTAATTTCGAATTTGGCTAATTTAATCCCCCTTATTTAATTTTATATACCTCCAATGCAGGTAGGCCCTATTCAAGGAGGGAAAGTGGTATAAGAGGGCCCCTCCCTCTCCCATTTTCTCATTCCATCACAAGCCTTCTTTTGCTTGGCGATTTTTTGGAGCAGCTTTCTTCTCTAGCTTGGCAATTTTTCTCTTGGAGGATAATTTCAGACTTAGCGATTTCTATTGGAGCAGATTTCTTGTGGCTTGGCACCATTTTTTTCTTCCAACTAGGGCTGCGAATTTCTAGCCTAGGTGATTTTGAGGCAAATTCAGATTTTTCTTGCTTGGGCGAATTTTGTGGAGGCCTAATACTTGGGCGAATTGAGTGGAGGATTGATTTTTTTTTTTTTGCATAGGGGCTGTGATTTTATATCAAATTTGTTTATGGGCAGTGAGCTAGGGTTTTGAGGCATGTGTTAGCATCCGTTTTTGGCGATAGAGGGGACAATTTTGATACTTCTTTAGCACTCCATTTTGACGATTTTTGGGCAAGCATCTGGGGTTTTGGCGCCTCCATTGTGGATTGTTCTAGGCAGCATTTGTTTCATTTCTAGATCTGATCCTTTGGCTTCAATTCTAGTCTTTATAAGGCAGCAAAATCCATCACATCTGAGCACCTTCATTTTGGGCAATTTGCATGTGCATGTTAGGGTTTTATTGGCGGCAACTTCTAGGGCATTTTGGACAGAATTTGGATAGTGTTTTGGAGGTCTGATTTATATCATTTATGACAGATTTGAGGGTCTGATTTGACAAGTTTTATTGCAGCACTTCATGCCCTAGTTGGGTCATAACCAAACTCTAGCAATTTTCATTGACATCTTCTACTATTGGCAACTTTGAAGGATATTGAAGGCAGATTTGAGGACATTGTTTTGTGCCCTAGATCAAGTATTTCAATGACAATTTCCAGAATTTGATCAAGTCTGATTTGGACAACATAAGGGCAGATTTTCACACATTTTGGTGCCCTAGACAAGGAGTTTTAATAAGCATTTTCAGTATTTGCATAAGGTGAACAGAATTCCAAGGTCTTATTTCACTTGCCATGACTTCGCATTCTCGCTTGGAGGACTAAATTTTCACATGCATGGGCAATTTCAAGAGCACCAAATTCTGATTTTTCCAGTTAGGGCATCAAGATTTGCAAGGGATTTGAAATTCTTAAGTTTGATCCTAAATTCCAAAAGAAGATCCGGCCATTGGTAAAGGTGAGTTTAATTTATTTAGAGTTGAAAGGGGTCCTTAAGCGGATTCTCGCTCTTTTATTCTTGTCTAGTTTTGTTTCCCTTGGTTCTTCTTGCATTCATCATCTACCACTTCATCATCCCATCATAGGTTGAAGTTTGGAGATTGATAAGTGTAGAATCCATGATGGGACATTTGAAGAGGCAAGAATAAGCTAGACCACCCTAGGTATTGGAGAGGGAGATATAAGTGTAGTCCATTCTAAGGCAAAGGCGAGGCAGAAATAAGTAGTAGTCCCACCCTTAGGTTGAAGATTAGAGATTGATAAGTGTAGTGATAGGGCATTTGGCGAGGCAAAAATAAGTGTAGAATCCATCGATAGAAAGAAGGTTGGAGATCGATAAGGGTAGTCCATATCATTTAGAATGAAGGAACAGAAATAAGTGTTTAGGATGGTAGATGTTAGTGCAAGCAAGAACCTTAAGGGAACGAATACTAAGAAAGACAAAGAGGATATGATGCCCAAAACAACTTTCTTCTCGAAAATGAGGCGAATAACCGATACCAATGTTGGTACAATAAATATGATACAGGTAAAGGACAGACTTAAGGAAGGACAATTCCCCATGGCAAAGATCTACAAAGGCAGGATTGGCTACACGAAGGTAGGAGAGGAGTCATTAGGTCATCAAAGCTCACTGTGACAGATTTCAAATCAGAGTATGAAGATCTCATTCTGCTTCTAAGCCAGATCATGGGGTTAGCTTAAGGTATGCAATTTGAAAACTGGATGTACTTCTTTATTGATGAAATTGGAAAGGGAAAAGAAGATTTGATTGGGCTAGGATCATAAGCAAGAACCTAGAATTGCCACTTAGGACTGTACAATATCAAAAGCAATTCTACATGGGGTCCTACCTCTTTTATTTGATTTAGAGGCAGTGAAAATTGAAAATTGAATCTCAAGGAAGAGTGAATTTCAAGGAGAGCAAATTTGAGGAAGTGATTTGAAAATATTTGGGGCTAGAGGCCAAAGAGGTTAATTCAAGTGGACAAGAAGAGAACGTCAATGAGGCAAAATTTGGGTCAAGATTGGATGAGTTGGGAAAGGTTGCCATCAAGAAGAAACATTTGGGCACCCTTGCCTCTCTCAATGCCTTTATCGGATATGCAAAAAAATATGAAAAGGACCATGAGAAGACACTGCAAGCAGCAAGCAAGATGATGAATTCAGTTGAGCTCAAGATGAAGCACACGCTTTGCCCTCCCATGAAGGAAGTCAACGACAAGCTACCCAAGTTCATTGCTTTGGCTAAAAAGATGAAAGGAAGGGGTAGAACTATATTATAAGATCATTTGATGTAAGCCCAAGTGGCAATTTCTCTTTCTTCTAGGGTAGGACAAGTGTCTAATTCTGATTGGCTACCATTTTGGTGCCTTCTCATTTGTTGCTACTTTTCCTTTTTTTCATTGGTCTATCAACGAGGTGGCGTCTTCTCATTGGCCGATGGGGTGGCAACCCTAATTAGGGTTTATAGGATCCAATTTGGATTGTTGATTTTGCTTTTGATCTCTATCGTCAGTTGTAATTTTGGCCTCTATATAAGGCCATTTTGCTCTCATTTGTGAGGGAGTTATGTTGGAGAATTGTTGCCAAAATACTATCAAAATTGTTCTCTATTCATTGTTGTGGCTTGCATGGTGGATATACATGATCATTTTGGTGTATTGCATGGTTCTTCTCATCTCTCAAATTAAAGTAGGATTTCATTTCATGTTGTTAGAGTAGAAGTAGATGGCTAATTGTATGGTGATGTTAGTGAATGTTTGATAGGGATCTACAACGAGGCCACTAGCATCTTAGTCGCTGGTTAGGGAGCCTTGTGTGGTAAACTAGTTCTCTTTTCTTTTGAATCATTGCATCTATGAAGGTGGAGCCACTGGTAAGCTTTCATTAGATTCAATCCCCGTTCATTTGCTAATCTTTCCATTCATAGGAGTAGGAGAAGAATAGCGAGTAGTTGAGTAGTCAAATTTCACTCTAAGAAAGTTAGGAAGGTAGAAGTCATTAGAAACATTATTGCCTCCTCGCGCAATCAACATTATCTGACGTTACATCCTCCACCATCACTGTCACCATCAACATCACCTGGCACCCATACAAAATCGTCACCATCTCACCAAAAACCCAAGCCATCCTTGAATGAATAGTGTAAGGCCACTTACGTGATTACCAACAAATCACATTGATATACTGAGTTAGTATCCACAGGTGTAAGGAACATTGGAGTTATTCTCATGTGTTATGAGTATTAACTTTTCAAGAGAGGAATTGTGTGTTTGATACTCCGTATCAGATATTCAATTGCTAATATGTTATGTGGTACAAAAACTGACATCAACAGGTTCCTTCGCGGAGATATTTTCATAGTTAGGACTCAAACCCACAACCATAGTCCTTGTGTAAACTGCCTCATGTTTGGCGGTTTGTCTACACACCTAGAAACTTGTGCGTTGATCCTATTTGATGAAGGGTATTGTTAGAACAAGAAACTTTCTTTCTATTATCTCCAATGAAATGGAATTATAATATTTAGAACTATGACATGCGAAGGCACATGGGCATTTTGCTTGCAATATTTTGCAAGCCGGAGCCACTATATACCTTGCTAGAATTGCCCTAAATAATCCTATGGGCCTTCGTTATATAGGCATTTTAGTTGCCTAAAAAGGTTTTACACATTTGCCCAAGCTCCAGTTAGCCAAGGTTTGACCTCCTTTTGGAGCCTTTGAAGCCTTCAAACTGAGTTCAAAGATCTTGTACCTTGTTGTCAATATCGGAATTTTCAACATGTTCAAAATTGAACTTGATCTTGCAATGAAACTTTATTGGCAGAGTGGTACATCCAAAGTGAACCTCTAGGGAGGAAATTACAACATTCTGAGCTCTGACCACCAACTTACCAAAATAATAGTAAGTGTAACAACCACTTTTTCCTGGTCTTAACTAACAACTAAAATATTAAAGAAATACAGTCATTACTTCATATTCATAAGAAAATAGTTATACAGTTATGTTCATGTGGATGAGAATAATGGTTACAATCGGTTAAACATAAATTTCATAAGTATCAATTAGAGACACCATCAATGAATTTAACACGAAATTTAAAATCTACACATCGTAGAATTCAAAACTGAAATCTGTCAAGGGATGCTCCTGCAAGACCTAGGTTAGTCCATAAACACCACTTACGAACAAATAGCTATACCACTTTCTCAAAATGACAAATATCATCAAATACCATCGTATCAATTAGGGCATCAAAAACCACTGTACCAATTAGGGCATCAAAAACCACTGTACCAATTAGGGCATCAAAAACCACTGTACCAATTAGGGCATCAAATACCACTGTATCAATTAGGGCATCAAATATCATTGTATCATTTAGGGCATCAAATACCACTGTATCATCCCTTCTCCTTCCATTGTTAACTATGGCAATAACATGTAGTTAAAAGATACTCATTTATTTTTCACATAGATGAAAGACTGAATTAACAATCCATCAGATAAACCTATCTCTTACATATAGATATATTCCATGTTCAGTTGGAAGATCAACCGATCTAATTGGTTACCAATTTTTATTGACAAGAAAAGTTGCTTTCATTAAAGGAAATAACTGAATCAATGATATAAATCAATCCATCATAAAGTAAAATACCTGTTATCGACAATGTTTTGAATGCATAACTTATCTTTCTCTGGTGCATGTCCTAACATCTTGTGGAGAGGAAAATGTTGTCAGGGGCTTAGCCACCCAACTGCGGACCTTACTTATCCCCACACAATCTCTAACGAGAAAGACCCTCCCTACCCAAAAATAGATGGGGAACACCATATCCTACAACTGGGCATCCTGATATTTAGAGTATCATCTCATCATTCGACTTGACAACTAAGTGTACTTGGACAATCATGAGCTAATGCTTAAGTAATTTGCATTTAAAGATTCTTATCATTTATGGAATGACTAATCATATTATTTCTTTCTTGTAGGGGAACCACTCCTCACCCATTATCTAAGGCCTTTCCACCTTGGTGAGTCCCTGGAGTTTTACTAGATTTCTTGAGATCCTAACACACAGTCTCACTAAATATATTCACATATTAGAAATACAACGTGCACCCGCGTGTACTTTGGTTGCGGCTCCTAGGAAGTTCAAAGCTAATTTGAGGATAAAAACTCATAAGAATTATAGTAACATGAGAGAGATAGCATCATGGATAGAGATTCTTATCTGGACTAAGGTTTAGGTTTGATATATAATTGAAAAACCCACCCGACAATGACATATAGTATCAGCCGCTCATATAGAGATATAATAAACACAATCTAGTTGTATCAAAGCAACATCGCCTAAACTCGAAAGTCGAATATATGAGAGTTCTTCCCAACCCCTTCGCGTGAGCCAAGATCAGGGTTGTGGAACTGAACAAGGAGGAATGAGTAAGATGGAAAGAAGGAAATATGATGCCGATTCTGCAGAGTTGCTAGATGTTTCTGTGTTAATGTTAGAATGGTTGCTCTGCAGACTTAGCAAGAGAAAAGAGAAAGAGAGCTCTCCCAAACTGCATTCGCAGTAGTATTAAATACGAACTCCCACTTAGTTTCAAAACAAGAACATCAGTTGGTATGAAATCTTGATTTACGAATCTTGGAAAAACTCTGCGGTCATGAATACATGGCATCAACTCCTTGGGTCGCCATATTGATGTGATGGAAAAAGAATAATGAAGTCATTGGATAACATGAAAAATCTAACTTTATATATATATATATATTGAATCATCTTGTTACATGATTATACTTATAATTATACCTATATGTGTACGTATATTTATGTATGTTTTCTATTCAGAGAGAATGTAAAATTTATTTCTAACACTATTTCCCTTTCGTATTCACACACCCATATATATATACATACACGTATATGTATGAGTATAGGTGTTATCCATGTATCAAGTTGATCACACACACACACATATAGACTTAGCAAGATGACACTGATAGGGATTCAAATCAATAGAGAGGTAATTGCTCTTTAACAAAATATTTAAAAGCGTACTATTTTTAAAAGTTTGATCAAGTAGCTTGTGGTACTGTCCAACGTACACTCTTGTTTTCCTAGTTGCTTACCCTTAGCCATGGTGGTTCACAACTCATACCTATTTGCCCAGTGATGGTGCTGCTTGCCATGCCTAGTTCCTTTCTAGCAATGCTTTCCCCTTTCAACGCACTTCTGTAGACATAAATTTTTACGAGAATATCATATTCCTCAACAAGTTATTATTCATAAACCATTATAACGGCTAACCACCAATTCACTTCCATGATGAATAACCAATTTTACAAGATTTCAAAATAACAATATAATTGCATCATAACGATTAACCAACATGTCATCTTCATATGAAATTATAGTGATTACCCATCTTATCATTTCATAAGATCATAACTATTTTTTACCTGTCAACTAACTTCACATAAAACCTCAACTATATGAACATTTTAAATTGGGTAAAAAATTGGGATGTAACATACCATTCCCCTTGTGTTTCATCATCCTCGATGAACTTGAAAATTTAATGAACATTATAAAAGAGCATTTAAATTTGGGCCAAAAATTGGGATGTCACAGTAAGTTTCTAGAATAGCAATTTGTTCATGTCAGTTTTGTACTACTACATAATATATAGCAATTGAATACTTGATATAGAATACCAAACACTCAACCCTCTCTTGAAAAGTAAATACTTATGAACAACATGAGAAAACTCCAAGGTTCCTTACACTTATGGATACTAACTTAGTTATATTAATGTGATTTGTTGGTTAATCATGTAGATAGGCTTACGTTGTTCTTTCAAGGATATCAAACTTTTGCTATGATGGTGATGAAATCTAGCTTTGCAACATATACAGACTTGACCTTCTCAATTTACTTTTCCAATTTATCTCACTTTTGACTTTGCTCTTCCAAAACTTCAACTACTAAACTACTTGCTGCTTTACTTCTACTCCTATCAATGGAAAGATTAGCAGATGGACGGGGATCAAATCTGATGAAAGCTTAATTGCAGCACTACCTCCATAGATGCAATGATTCAAGGGAAAAAAGACTAGACTGCCACACAAGGCTTCCTAACAAGCTGCTAGGATGCTAGTGGAATAGTTTATGGATCCCTATCAAACATCCACTAATATCACCATGCAACTATCCATCTATTCTTACTATTGCTTAACAACTTTCTTAAAATAAAATCTTCTTTAACAACTTCAATGGAATTTAACTTTAACTATTGGAAGTAGAAACCATGCAATAACACCAAGTGTTTTTAATCACCATGCAAGCCACAACAATGATAAGAGAAACAATTTTGGTATTATCTTAAGCAACAATTTTCTTCAACCCCTTACAAATGAGGGCAAATGGCCTTATATAGGGGCCAAAATTACACCCAACAGTAAAGATTAAGAGACAAAATCAATGATCCGGATCAAATCCCAAAAACCCTAACTAGGGTTGCCACCCCATCGGCCAATGAGAAGACGCCACCTCAACAATGGACCAATGAAAAAAAGGAAAAGTGGCAACCAATGAGAAGGCACCAAAATGGTAGCCAATCAGAATCAGACACCTATCCTACCCAAAAACAAAGGAGAATTTGCCACTTGGGCTTACATCAAATGATCCTCTAATATAATTCTACCCTTTTCTTTCATCTTCTTAGCCAAGGCAATGAACTTGGCTAGCCTGTCATTGAATTCCTTCATGGGAGGGCAAGGCGTGTGCTTCATCTTGAGCTCAGCTAAATTCATCATGTTGCTCGCTGCTTGCAGTGTCTTCTCATGATCCTTCTCATATTCTTTCGCATATCCGATAAAGGCAATGAGGGAGGCAAGGGTGCCCAAATGCTTCTTCCTGATGGCAACCTTCCCCATCTCATCCAAACTCTGTCTCATTGATGTTCGCTTCTCTGATATCTTGAAAATCAAGTGCAACCCCAATATTGCTCATCATGGTTGAAATGGAAGTGTCAACGCTTGGGCTGTGCTGTGCAATCTCATTCCGTATCTCTTCAAGTATCCTCAATTTGATGGTCAAGGCAACATACCAAGACTCCATTGTACTCATTCCTCCTTCATCCACCAACTTGGTTCTCTCCAAATATCTCTTTGGTAGCTCAATAACTACCCATAGCCTAGAATGGCTAAGTTCTTGACTGGAAGGAAATCCTTCCACTCCCCTTCAAATGTTCTGAATTTGTCTCTAATAGCCACCAATGACCTGAATGTCGAGATAAAGGAAAGCAAGAAATTTCGTCCATCTTGAATTATATCACTGATCCAATCTTTGATTTAGTGCAGTTGAGCCGATATCTCTTCTATGTTGCTCCCGTTTTCTTGCGGAAGGGCTGCCTGATGCCACTGTTGGATAGGTTGGCAATCTCTTCAGTACTTGTTTTCGGCTTGCAACTTTACAATCCTTTCGTTCGCCTTCCTCAACCTTTCTCTAATTGAAACCATGCCTTCCTGGATCTCCTTACGCTCCATGTCATCTGTGATTTTTCCCAAGTCATGCTTTACTATCTTATATTCCTGGGCTACAATCTCATCCACTACCTTGCTAACCTTTGGTATAGCAATTTGAACTTTTCAGTGACCCTCATCATCGCTCTTGATTACCTTTGCCATCGTTTTTGCAATTTGTTTCTGTTTCTCACTATCTTCCTTTTCCACTAACCCTTGAATATCTTCAACTGTTCGGACAGTCACCACCTCGCCTCTTGGCATAAGCATTTGCCTTAACCATAGTGGTGCAACGTATCTCCCCAATTTGGATTCGGCTCGACTAGCAAAGCATCACCAATAGCCTTGGGTGCTTGACTTACTTCCTCAATATCAACTGGCCTATCTTCTTCTTCACTAGTGATTGTCATATCATCTCCATGTTGGTTCTCCGAGAGAGGAGAATACTCAGTATTGTTACCGTAACCACTTGATTCCGAATCAGAGTTTACCTCTATCGCGACCCTTTGTCCACTTGTATTAACCTCTTGGCTCCTAGCCTCAATTATGCTCTCCCTTGAAGATGCTGCATTCTGTCTCTTTGTTGGAGGCTCCTGACTTTCTTTATTTTTCTCAACCTCCAAATTTCTCTTCTTGCTCTTAATTGCTTTTTTTTGCTGGCTACTACACCCACCTTTTTGTCTGACTGACTCCGCTAGACCCTCTTTCTCCGGTTTCATCTTCTCATAAGTAAGGCGTACCTTCTGACTTTGTAATTGCCTTAACTTCTCATTGTTCCATGCCTCAGCGTGCAGATCAATTGTCCTTGTAGTTGCTTCTAAGAAAGGATCTTGATGATCATCCCAATCCATTGGACCCAGTTTTGTTCCATCCACTAGATCATAATCTTCTCTTAGCACATTTTCATCGTCTTCTAGCTGATCGGGAATATCAAGGCCTCTCCATCTGATTGCCCTCATCATGCTCACGGACAACCTTGAGAAAGCTAGCTTCCTCACATAAAAGTCATCTTGTGCATTGGTTCAAAATTCTTCTATAGTAGGAATATGTTTGAATGTGTTTTCATGAGATGCCTCAATAAGACCATTAGGATCGAATCCTTGTCTTGCTCTATACCATCCTAGATGATACCATTGTAACTCCTCTGCAGTTGCAAAGGCGAGAAGATTGGGGTATCATTTCTTATTCCAAATGAGAATGTAATCTCTGTCTCATCATTAAGTTTCATCATCTTGTCATAATGCTCAAGTTGCCTGGCCAATTCCATCAAAACTATTCTGTCAAGTGGGTACCTTGGAAGTCTTTTGGGATAAATTGTGCTTCCTACTACTCTAATATATGTGAATTGCAAAAATTGGATGAACCAACTCCCATACTTATTAACTTTTTCTTCCGCTTTCGATGAGAGCCTCCTAGCAGGTGTCCCTTGTAATATCCTTACCGTCTTCATGGCAAAGGCGTCATAAAACATCTTAATCTTTGGTGTTGTGCAAATGAAGCTATGGATAACACTCATGCACCAAACATTGCCCCGACCCATTGCCAATCACTCCTACAACCCTAAGTCTAGGATGTTCATATAGTCTTGCAATCAGATAGAAAAGGTAGGACCCCATGTAGAATTGCTTTTGAATTTGTATTGTCCTTAGTTGCAACTCTAAATTTTCACTTATAATTCTGGCCCAATCAAACTTTCTCTTTCCATTTTCAATTTCATGAATAAAATAGTACATTCAGTTCTCGAATTGCATATCTTGAGCCACGACCATGATTCAGTTGAGAAGCACAATAAAGTCTCCATACTCTGATTTGAAATTTGACTTGGTGAGCTTTGACAACGTGGTTACTCCCTTCTTGCCTTCGTGTAACCAATTCTGCTTTAGATGAATGAAGTGGGCATCTTGATTATCTTGAAAGAACTTGGTTGTTTGATCCATGATTACAATTGTCATGCCTTTATGCTGGGGAATATTGAGTACTTCTTTGACTACTTGTCTGTTGATGTTAGCCTAAAAAATGATGGACTTGGTCACAATATCAAATCGGGATGCACACTCCATTACCAATTCCGGACAAGGCAAGGTAGGAGGGAAAGCTGCCGCGTGTACAATTTCGCTCTTAGACATTTTCTTCGCCATGGGGGATTGTCCTTCCTTCAATCTATCCTTCAACTGTACCATATTCACCGTGCCGATATTGATATCACTTATTTGCCTCACTTTGGAAAAGAAGGTGGTCTTAGGCATCATGTCTTCCTTGTCTTTTTTGGTATTCGTTCCCTTTGGGTTCTTGCTTATACTAACATCCACCATCCTAAACACTTATTTCTGCCTCTTTGTTCTAAATGATATGGACTACACTTATACATCTCCCAACTTCTTTCTATCGATGGAATCTAGCGTATTTTTGCCTCTCCAAATCCTATATCTACACATAATCGCCTCTCCAGCCTAGGGGTGGGACTACCATTTATTTCTGCCTCTTCATTATCTTAGGATGGACTACACTTATATCTCCCAACTTCAATCCTAGGGTGGTCTAGCTTATTTCTGCCTCTCCAAATTTCCTATCATGAAATCTACATTTATATCTCCCAACTTGAGCTTTTCAATGGAGATGATGAAGTGGTGGACGAAAAGTGCAAGAAGAAGATAAGGGAAACGCATCAGGCAAGAAAAAGGAATAAAATCTGCCTTTAAAACAAATCTTCACCTGTAAAGATGAACAAAAAATCTCATCTTAAATTTGCCTTCTACCAACAATTGGGCCTCTTTAAATTCAGATGTGATCTCAGAAATTTCATTCCTCCTCTAAAATGTGATGCCCTAGCGAATGGATTACTTGCAAAAATCTGCTCCTTTCACCAAATTTTGACCTCCTTGCCAAAATCGCCCAACTAGAAGGAAAATCGCTGCCCTAGTGTAGAAAAGTCTTTTCCAAATCAGAATTTTGTTTGTCTAAATTTGCCCACACTTGCAAAAATTAGACCTCAAAGCACCTTGTCTCTTCACCAAACAAAATCGCCCTAGCTGGAGGAAAAAATTCGCTGCTCTAAGAGGAAAATCAAACCTTTAAAATCGTCCAATCTTGCCTAAAATCAGATCTTCACCCACAAATTTGCCTTAGGGCAGAAATCGCCTAGCCTCTAGGAAGAAATTCGCTGCCTAAAAATGGAAATCCTTAAGCCAAAACCGCTGCCAAAGGAGAAATTTAGTCAACTAGAAGAAATCGCTCAACATCAAGCAAGAGGAGTGGAAATGGAACGAGGAAATAAATGGGGCGAAACCCCTTCTTATATCCTCCTATTGACCTCCAGAGTGGGCTGACCTGCCTGGAGGGAAACAAAAACTTAAACCCCCCAAAATGGCCCAATTTTAAATAAAACATGAAAATAACTAAGCTCTATAGTGAATTTGTATAGTGAATTTGACCCTTTTAATTGCCAGTTAGACCTAGAATTGCAAAATAGAAATAAGGTAAGCTTAGGAGATGTCAAAATTTTTCATTTAACAACATTTTGACAATTAAAATATCATTAAAATTGAATCTAGCAAGCCAAAATCAATTTACAATTCCAAATTACCAATTTCTTTTAACACTTCTAAAATCTTCTAGGCAAAATTTCATCCAAATTAATGAGATTTTGCAATTTAATCCAATTTCAATTTTGCAATACAATTTCAAATTTTTAACAAAATAAATCCTTTTCTTGGCAATCGAAATTCAAACTCTAAATTCAATTACACTATTAAAATTTCTTTCACCATAAAAATTTCAAGATTTTCCAAAACGACTAAATCTAAAATTCATTTTGAAAATGTTCAAGCTTGTTCAATTAAATCAAATTTTCAAAATCCGTTTAAGTCTAAAATTTGCAATTTTATCTTGCCAGATATCATTTTAGCATCGAAAAAAATGTTGCTGCTCAAACCTATTAGGCGTAAGGATGAAATTACATGTTCTGTAAAATCTAGTTTCGCACTAGGTAAAAAAAAACCAAATCCCCTCCTAGCCTGAGGGCATCCAAGGTGTAAAATCGCCAATTCAAAAACCTCTGGACAACTCCAAATTTTGCTAAGGCAACCAAAAAATTCCCAACACCCGCGAAAATTGCCAAGGCTTGCCCAAAAAAGGGGGTCCCCAAAATCTTTGGGGCAATGGTGTGAAAACCTCACAACACAACTCCACACTAAGATAGCCCTTATTGACAAACCGGATAATATTTTTGGGTAATGCAAGATTTCCTTTATACCCAAGATGCTCTTGCATCAATAGTCTAAAAGAGGTTACTGTTGGGTGATGCGACGCGCTCCCCTGCCCACAGGTGGTTAATTATGCGGTGTTCCATGTTCACTAACAGTCATGGCTTTTGGTGCAATGGTAAATGGGCCCTACAATTGGTATCAGAGCCCATTTACCGTTGCACCAAAAGCCATGACTGTTAGTGAACATGGAACACCGCATAATTAACCACCTGTGGGCAGGGGAGCGCGTCGCATCACCCAACAATCTCCCCCTCGACGCGCATACCAGGTGCTTACGCGGGTCGGGAAGGCACGGGGAGATTTGAACCCATGACCAGGCCAAAACCAGGCTTTGATACCAATTGTAGGGCCCATTTACCGTTGCACCAAAAGCCATGACAGTGAACATGGAACACTGCATAATTAACCACCTGTGGGCAGGGGAGCGCGTCGCATCACCCAACAATCTCCCCCTCGACGCGCATACCAGGTGCTTACACGGGTCGGGAAGGCACCGGGGAGATTTGAACCCATGACCAAGCCAAAACCAGGCTCTGATACCAATTGTAGGGCCCATTTACCATTGCACCAAAAGCCATGACTGTTAGTGAACATGGAACACCACATAATTAACCACCTGTGGGCAGGGGAGCGCGTCGCATCACCCAACAGTTACAGATAAAATATTCATGGGAATGAAAATTGCCCAATTCTCATGTCCATGGGTATTTGAAACCATCAATACGGTGACATTCCCTTTTCATTTAACTTGGGAAATCAAGGTAGAAAGAGGAACAATGGGCTATCCCATTTTAATGTCAACTTGCTTCACTCCTAGTATCCATTGAAGTTGCACATACTTGGCAATTGCTGACAATTTAGTAATGTTGTTTACAACATGGACCTCTCTACAACAGTACTGCTGACTGAAATATGCAATCTGAGATGAGTAGCCAGATGCAATATGCTCAATGCATTTGGCTTGCTAGTGCTTCACTAGATTGCAAGCTATATAGAGCGACTGTTAATTGGCACACCAAAGAGTTGTGAAGTATTGGTGACAGATGCAAAACTTGGTTGATGTTGATGTGCCCATTATGCCTCTTGGTTATCAAGGACTACTCTTTTGTACCCTGCCTTTCTCAAAGTTGGTTCATCAATAAAATGACTAGCTCAGAGATCATGGACATAGCCAAGAGAAGAGTTGTGACATGGTCAACTTTGCCTGCCTAATCTGAGTTCATGGTCCACGAGTTGATGCAGACTCTCTGAAGTGTTCTTTATGACAAATTGAACAATGCCCTAGATATCCTGTGCTGCAAAGTTCTCCCTTTGGATTCCTCATACTTATATGTTTATTTTACAGTTTGAAATGTAACTTTATTTTGAGAAACATTCAGAGTGAAATACATTTATACTATACTTTTATGGGTTTAAATAATTTTAAAATACCATTTATATTTATCCAACACATAATTTATACATATATATTTAATAATACAAAAGGATACAATTATTCTAATAACATATAATTCTATAGACATCTAAAGATCAAATCATTACCACATTTCTATACACATTTTTACAAACACACCATACTTCAAATCACTATACATGTGTATTTGGTTGTTGCTCATTGCAAGAATTTACTAAACTAGTAATAGCTCTTCAGTGAAGGCAACATGAGTAAAATAGTCAAATTGAAATACTCAATCTGTCCTAACAAGACCTTTGCCTGATCAGATTTTAGTACTGCTATAGGCATATGAATTACATGAATCTATTCCACGAAACAATTTCTATTCCTATCAAGACAATTCAATTTGGTGTCGTTACTCATAAATCAGCAAATGAAGACATTACAGATTAAACTAATAACAAGAATTTGAAACACACAATTGGTAATCATTAATTGAAAGCATACCAACATAAAATGGGGTGCAGTGATTGACTCTAAAAATTCTGTCCTTTTACTTTGTTTACTAAATAATGATGCCATCTTTCTGTTCTTGAAACGAACAGAGGAAAATGAAACACTGTATCGGAAACACCATGAAGACAATAACATATAAATTGAGATTCAGTAAACATATCAATGATTTAGCAATTCATTTATGTTTACAGTAATCAAACTAAATCAATATATATATCTTATTGCTCATTTGTAATGTCCCCATTTTTGCCAGTATCAGAGTTTGAGGGAGCTATTATTGTGATCCTCGTAGGCTAATTATTGTGGATAGAGGGTCTTTGCTATGGGACGATCTTGTCTTCTTCACAATTCAGTATGTTCCAGTTTGGTCTTCGTTTGACTCTGATTGGACTTTGTTTTAGCTTAATTTCATGCACCTGCTATTTATGGCAAGCCTGGTGATGATTGAGAGGGACCCTTTCTATTTTAGGATAATGCATATGGTCATGTGGGAAATAATAGGTGTGACTTCTGTTTCTGATGATATATTTAAAGGATAAGTATTTTGGTAGTTATTATTATTCTAACGGCCAAATTATTATTAAATTATTAAATGAGGGCTTTTAATTGAAAGGTGTATTGATGAAGGCTCTTTAATGGAAAGTGTGAGGAAGAAGCCAAGTTGCATTTTAAGGAGACTTAATGGAGGAAAATAATTCATTCTCTTGGCTATTGATTTAATTATTTTGTGAGTTGTTGAAACTTGAAAGTTTTCAGCAAGCATTTCTGTGAGGACCGATTCCTCTCTCTACTGTTACACTTTGAGCCATTGGAACACATGGTGAATGGTGTTAAATTTGTTAATGATTATCAATCAAATTGTTGCTGTTGTATAACAGTTTGATCACTGTTTAATCTGAGAGTTGGTGTCCAAAGTGGGTTTCATATGCAAGGAAAAATATCTCTGCTGTAGCTGAAGAAAGGTGAAGGAATTTATCATTTGTTTGGGTGTTTACTCCTGGGGTTAATCGCTGCAATATCTGAAGCAGCATTTGACATTTAATTCATCAATTTAAGGGTTGATAGTGACTGTTTGAGCAGCTAGCAAGAGCTGTGATTTCCTCCTAAGGAACTGCGTTGGTTTTCTAGCAGCCAAAGCGTTTCTGTAGCAGCAATACACAGGCTGTTTTCACTGGCTTAAGGTGGTGTTTCAAGTCCAAGCCACATTGGGGGTATATCTACTGGTAATTGCAAGCTGAAAGGTGGCATTCCATTTCCCTTGACTGGGCAGGAATATTCAAAATTAATTCCATAACAGATCAGGTTCTTGGGAATCCATTTACTCGATGAAATTCTTCATTGTTTGGCAAACTTGTTTATTTTGCAATTGAAATTCAAGTTGTAAGCAACATTAGTTGTCACTGAAAACAACTTGGGATTGAAATGAGTGGCAAGGTTGGAACACAACTTTGATGAAATGCCAGATTGTAGTTGTGTTTCAGTCATTAGTATGCATGCTAAGTTTTTATAGAAATGTCTACTGGCTGTAGATACACATTTTACGTATTGAAATCATATGCATGAATTTGAATGGTTAAAAAAGATTGCATCTTTACTTCAGTTTCTTTGCTTGGATAACTAATAACCATTTGCAAGTGTTTAAACCAAATTTGAAACCATTACAAGCAAGCTAAAGTAATCTGAAAATACAGGACAGCGAGATAGAGGTTTCATGCAAAATGTTTGATAAAATGTTGATCATCTAGAAGTGAAGTAATTTGATGTTTGTTGGAGTTAGTTTGCTTGGGGTTTTTACATCATTGTTCTAATAACAAATCAATATTAAATAAGTAAGGATTTTGGGGGCATTACAATGCTAAAGTATTTTACAAACATTAAACTGGAATATAGGGGCCTTGTTGCATTGAAAGTAATGCTAAAATGAGGAAGATGTTGAATGACAGCTGATTTTTTACTTGCAAAAGAACAAGTGTGATATTTGGCTTCTAAAATGGACAAAGGACTTGAAATGGAATGTCAAAATAACTTGTTAGCTGCTGATGTTCAACCTAATAGTGTAATTGTTTTTTAAAGTTTGCATGGAAATTTTGCTGTTCACATTTATTAACTTTGTCATTTAGAAAGTAGAGCTTGAATTATTTCACTCTAAATTTTTTATAAATTGTTCATGTAATCTTTTGTTAAATTGATTTACTAATGTCGATTACTTTCCTCAGGCAATATGTGTTGCAGTTAAAAATAAATTAGTCTCATTACAAACATGCAAATATTTACATCATTTGATGAAATAAAGTTCTGGCAAGACTGAGTTTTTTTTATATTTAATTTAATATGTATCAAGATAGACTTTCCTACTTGTTTAGACTAGTTATTCTGATCATAGGTGTAGTTTTTCTATCGCCAATAATAAGTGGAGGCTGATGAAAGGGCTTTCCCCCCAGGAATTGCTCGATGTTTTACTTTTGGTGGAAGTCGAAATCGGATACTATATGATCCAGAGGTTGAAGCACGGATAAATTTGTCAAAGGAAGAGTACACAAAGAAAGATGGTCAGCAAACAACCTTGAATCATTTTCACGAGAAACTCCTTAAGCTCAAAGACCTAATGAAGACTAAGGTACTGCCCCTTCCTAACTGCAATTGAGCATGCTTGTTTATGTATGTAACAAGCTTAATATTGGAAGACAAGAAATACTTAACTATTGGGAGATTCCAATTCTTCGTTATCTTTAATTAATTATAAATATTTGAGCGTGATTTTTGAAGCTTTACTAGAGATGTAAAGAAATTGCACATATTGTATTTCTATAAAGTTAGACAACTTGAGGGAACTATTTTAGTCATGCAGAAGCTTAAAAAAATAGATTATAGAAGCTTGGTTGCAGTAGGAAGCATGTTTTAAAACAGTGAAAAGGGACTATAGATTAGACTATCCTTCTCTTGAGAGAATTGTGGGCATATAATTTCATTTAACATATGAGATGTTGAAGAAAGAGAAATTATAAGAGCTTGATTATTTTTTTAACTAGTACATATCCGTATGAAGATGGACTAACAATCTATTTAGTCAAAGTTTGTGCATTACTGCTATACAGTTTTTAGTGAAACTTAAAACTTGAAACATTATAGTTTTCAGATGAAAAAACATAATTTAAAAACTTGTGATAAATTTTGATTGCAAGAGGCCATAAATGTAGGAATGCTTGGCCATAGAGATACCGCCAAATGTGAGCATGCTTCTTATACTTGTGAAGAAGAAAATAAATATTTCGACCTTAGGAGTACATAAAATTAGCAAACTCACTTGTGATCACAACCTCCGAGTCAAGATTAGTGAAGAGTCTAGCAAACGCTTGCTTGTGACCTTTTCCGAATATTGGTATGACGCAACCCTTGATGGTAAAGCAAGGATCTCAACAACGTAACTTTTTGAAGTCAATGCAAAGGTAAGGAGATTTAGTGGTCATTTTCTTCCATTAGTTATCATGAATTTCACACATTTCTTCAAGATATTGTTCTTTCTTATTTGTGATGTTCTTCATCTTTTCTTTCACTCAGTTGATGCCATTATCTTATGTCTCACAAATATGGCTTATTGATCCTAGTGGAATGGATCATACTCAAAATGGCCTTAGTAACCAAAAAGATATTCTACATGATCCCACTAGTTGTCACCCAGAATCATTTGCTTAGTATTTACTACCCTCTTTTGAGTGTTACCTCTGTAGGGATCAAAGTGTTAAATTTGTTGATCAGATTTATTTAAATTACAATTCAATTTAATTTACTGAATTATGTGATGAAATTATGTAAAAATTCTTTCTATATGAATTTGAATCACTTGAAAAGAAACAACTTGTATAAATATATATTTATTGTGCCAATCTTATTACACTGTGGTTGTTTGAGTTATATCATATATTGGCAGATTAATAAATCCCGTAGAAGACTATGGTAATAAATCTCGTACAAGACTGCTTAAGTGTTGAACAATTTGATTGCAGACGTGTACCGTTCTTGACTGAAGAGGGAAATATCTTTGACCTGCGATAATAAGTTGAAGACTTTTTAATAGATATCTGTGCATTCTAATATCAATATGATAGTAGATTTATTCTCTATATAATATATGTCTTTCACTGTCAATTTAAATACTGTCTAAAGCCTGCTTGTAATTTGGCATTCGTCATGTTTTGAAGAAGAAATCAAACACTTATTATATCAGGTATGGGCTCTAACTACCTTGGTGAAGGATTTAACGGCTAGGCAACAGATTACACCTTGGACAGTCATGAGCTACTTGGTCGATTCTTAAAACAAGAGGAAACATTAACATTTAACATCATGAGAACAACAACTACCTCTCTTTTATTTTGAGATTGTGGAAGTGGTCAACATTATAACTTCATATATATATATAATGTCACCATGATATTCTCGTAATATCTATGAATTGCACTTACATGTATATATACATATATGCATGCGTACCTAGAGAGAATTTAATGATAAAAAGGAATTATGCGTACTCTCAGAATTACACACATATAGATATATGGATATGTATGTACAATTATAGGTAAAAAAATCCAATAACATGATCACAATATATATATATATATATATATATATATATATCTATATATCTATATATATATATATATATATATATATATATATATATATAATTGATATTTAAATCATAAGAAAGTATAATCTTTATGTCTTAATTTTGGCTTCATATCAATGAGTGCTGCCACCTTTATATCGGCCTTATTTTTCTTTTAAAAATTTGAAAGTTAAGAAAAGTTTCTTGTAACTGATATTGGCTTTGATTGATTTCCTTCTCGTAATTGAAGCCACAAGAGACATTACTTACTCTCCCTGTGGCAAGAGTGAAGCATTCAAAATTCATTTCTTTTCTCATGCGATTGCTCTGAACCAAAACTTCCTCTATTTCCATTGCACCTTCATTTATGAGATTATCGTTATTGGAGGATCACATTTAGATACTTCGATAACAACATTGGCCATGCTTGTTAGTATGTCCGTGCTGGAGTTGTATTGCCAAACCATGACATCAAATCCAAAGTTACAATCTCAGGTCATGAAATCATCTGACCAGTCTTATTTCTTATTTTATGTCTGCGTCTCATATGTTGCATTCTCTGAGATAAATTCCGCAATTAATGATGAAATATTATGATTAAATCATATCCATGATTTGAATAAGTATTGTAGCCAATGCTAAGGCTCAAGAGTGTAGAAATCTAATAGAACATCAGCTCTATTTTCCATTTTATGTAATCATTCTTGTTCCATACATGTCGGGTGCTAGGACAGGCTCACAGAGTCAAACCCGAAGAGACTCAATTTTATTTGTTGATCAGTTACTTGTGCAATGCTTAATGCTGAGAGTTGGTATAAGAATTATTTCTTTATATTTCACAAATAATATATTTGACTTATACAGTGGTATTATCCATATACCAGTTGAGATAAGAATCAGAATTGTGTTCATAAGATTTGATTGATAAAGAATACATAGATACCGGCATATCTCCTAGGGTGCACCCAAAACCAGCTGGGTCGAGTATAAATGGGTGAAGAGGAGAGGTATCCTTGCAAGAAATAAACTGAAAATCAATAATCAAAGAGCATGAATATCTAAAGAAAAAGGGAAAACTGTTTAGTCCAAGTCAGCTCATGATTGTCCAAGGCATATTCAGTTGTCAAGTCGAGTGGTGGTGATCGGGTTGTTCATTTACCCATATAAATTCTTGGCTAAGGTAGATTAGAGGAATGCTTGCCACGATTGATCACTAGAGGTCAGGAGTGCTAACTGACAGAGGGAAGGTTGATGGAGGAATTCCTCAGCCTTGTCTGTTGCTTAGCCGACACTCTAACACCAGAATGCTCGGATGGTAGGACTATGGTGCCCCAAGCCTAGCTCGGGGTAGGGAGGCTCTTTCTCGTAAGAGGTTGTGTGGGGATATGCTCTGCGATTGGGAGGTTAAGCCCATGTCAATGCTTCTCCTCTTCACCAGATGTCGAGGCTTGCACAAGACATCAACATTATTTCGGTCCATGTATGAATTCTAAATCTTTCACTTGTACTTACTTTTATGTTACCATGAAACATACCCCATAATCTGCACCTCAAAATACCTTGAAAACCTACATTTTCTTCTAAAACCTGGTATTGCAACTCCATGAAAACGAAGATGATTCCCATGTGCAATCACTCTACCAGCTTTCGACCATTAATCAGATCTGAAACTAGTGATTTTATAAAATAATCATTCTTGGGCAAACCCTTAGAAGAACTCTCATTTCACTTTAACATCATCTTGCTACATGTGCACTCCTAATAATATGCAAATGAGAGCCCACTACTTTTTATAGAGGGAAAAAATAACATTTTAAATTGAATTAAATAACTTACCATCTAATGGCCTTCTTGAATATTGAATAACAACTTAAGTTCAAGTCCCTCTTCCGTAGGTGCCACACAAGAGGACATATCATCACCTTAGAAAATATTATACTAAAGTTAAATAATTAAACATTACTTGATAAGTAGGAGATAATTTCCACAGCAAGTCAAATTGTGATATTTCTATCAAGATTTAACTGTGTAGTTTTTGAGTCAAACTTATTGACTCATATTTCATGAGTAGTGATTCAACATGAATCCATCTCTCTTGAGAATAAATGGAACACTTAGCACTCATTGGATATAGGTGATGCTCATAGAGGTGAAGCACTGGGACTTTTCGGGAGGTCACCCATCCCAGTACTACTCTAGCTTGAGCACGCTTAACTATGGAGTTTCCTCCATGGTTAAACCTAGTCTGCTTGCAACCCCATTTGTAAAACCTTCGCCATGTGTTGTGCCTAATGAACCATTCATTAGAAAGCCCCTTAAGCTCATTAATTGATAAGTAGGAGATAATTTCCATAACGAGTCAAATTGGGATATTGCTATCAAGATTTAACAGTGTAGTTTTTGAGTCAAACTCATTGACTTATATTTTATGAGTAGTGATTCAACATTAATCCATCTCTCATGAGGATAAATGGAACACGTAGCACTCATTGAATTTGGGTGATGCTTACAGAGGTGAAGGACTAGGACTTCCTAAGAGGTCACCCATCCCAATACTACTTTAGAGTGGGTTTAACCATGGAGGAAACAACGTAGTTAAGTGCGCTCAAGTTGGAGTTGTATTGGGATGGGTGACCTCTAAGAAGTCTCAGTGCTTCATCTTTGTAAGCATCACCTAGATCCAATGAGTGCTAAGTGTTCCATTTATTCTCACGAGAGATGGATTCATGTTAAATCACTACTCATGAAATATGGGTCAATGAGTTTGACTCAAAAACTACACTGTTAAATCCTGATAGCAATATCACAATTTGACTTCTTGTGGAAATTACATTTATCAATTGATGAGCTTAAGGGGCTTTCTAATGAATGGTTCATAAAGCACAACACTTGGTGAAGGTTTTACAAATGGGGTTACAAGTAGAGTGGGTTTAACCATGGAGGAAACTCCATAGTTAAGCGCACTCAAGTTGGAGTAAAACTGGGATGGGTGACCTCTCGAGAAGTCGTGGTGCTTCACCTCTATGAGCATCACCTAGATACAATGAGTGCTAAGTGTTCCATTCATTCTCATGAGAGTTGGATTCATGTTGAATCACTACTCATGAAATACGGGTCAATGAGTTTGACTCAAAAACTACACAATTGAATCTTGGTAGCAATATTACAATTTGACTTGTTGTGGAAATTATCTCCTACTTATCAATTGATGAGCTTTAGGGGATTTCTAATGAATGGTTCATAAGGCACAACACTTGGTGAAGGTTTTGCAAATGGGGTTGCAAGCAGAGTGGGTTTAATCATGGAGGAAACTCCGTAGTTATGCATGCTCAAGTTGGAGCAGTACTGGGATGGGTGACCTCCTGGGTAGTCTCGGTGCTTCACTTCTGTGAGCATCACCTAGATCCAATCTGACTGCTAAGTGTTCCATTTATTCTCATAAGAGGTGGATTCATGTTGAATCACTACTCATGAAAAATGGGTCAATAAGTTTTACTCAAAAACTACATAGTTAAATCTTGATAGAAATATCACCATTAAACATTACGTTAAAATTTTAGTACACATTGTAAATGTTCTTGAGCAAATTTTAGAAAGCATTGCTAAGACACCAAAAATTGAATTTGATTGCATCATGATATAATTAGTGCTAAGCAATGATGTTATGTGTTAAATCGGGAATTCACTAAACATAGCTGTTTTCTTGAAGGAGTGTGAACAACCTAGAAGGACAAAAATGCTTCAAAGAGTGTGGCAACAAACTGGAACATTAACTAAGCACCACACGGTCGATGGAAGCAAAGGAAACCGATACTGAGCTCTCCCTAGGAAGCCCCCTTGCCACCACCAAATTGCCAATGGGACTCAGAAATAGGCTAACATTATGACTTTCAATCTAGCCAAAGAAGGCGACATTGCAAAGGGCTAGAGATATAATTTATAAAAAAGTGCTATGTAAAGCTCAATAGTGAACTTATATATATATATAAAGCTGGATGAAGTAATGTTTTGGAAGAAATTCTTACTATGATTGGCTCCCTTAGTAATGAAACAAAGGAAAGAATGGAGTAGATTTCTTCTCTTAGATGTGTATAGGGAAACAATCTTTGACAATTCTTTTGGGTAGGGAATTAATAAGGGTGTTATTAAGCTCCTTTGAGATACCTCTCTTATAAAAATTGGAGGCACATTCCACTTTAAGAATGTTTCATGGAGTTTCTTTGGACAAACTTTCTTCTTTTTCAAGGAAAAAAGGTTTTACCTACGATAATTCTATCCATTCAAACTGGCTTTGTGAAAGGAAAGTATATGTTGGATGTTAAATATAGAACATCTTTATTAATTTCTAGTAATATATAGTTTTTGGTAGTCTTTTGGTTCATAGCTTTGAGGGACAATCAACTTGTATTATATTAACCTTTCGTAATACAATGTTCAATATTTTTCCTATAAATTTAATATGGTATTGGTGCATATCAGATTATATGCTTTTTAGTTGTGAAGCCTATGAATCCTCCCCTATATAGTTATCAATTATTGAAATATCCCAAACCGGATATTTACTCAATTTTTTTTTTCAAAATATATTCAACTCTTAAACATATGCAGATGTATTATGAAGCACAATAGGAACTGGTAGATTTACCAATAGATATTAACTCGTTCTTTATCAAAATAAGATTAAGGATTCAAGCATATTGAAATGTGTTACAAATCAATAGAGTGAAACTAGTAAACTCTCATAAAACTCCTTAAAACAACGTTATTGCATTATACAACAACAATACAATAACCAACATTCAAAATCCAATCTTATTTACCAATAGATATTAACCTGTTCTTTATCAAAATAAGATTCAGGATTCAAGCATATGGAAATGTGTTACAAATCAACAAAATGAATCCAGTAAACTCATAAAACTCCTTAAAACAACGTTATTATATTATACAACAGCAATACAATAATTGACATTCAAAATCCAATCTTAAACAAAATTTTACAGTTAAATTGGAACACCAAGAAAAGAACTTGTAAGTGCATATGAGACACTTGAGGTGACGTCTCCACGGACAATGGGTTTCCGTCCATTGTCTGCTGGCACGAGGGGCTACGCCCTCACACTGGTTGAAAATTGAACCTTTTTGAACAACTCTCGCAAGAGAGAGACTGAAATCTATATTATAAATCAAGCATGCGAAAAGAAAGAGTCTTTTCTCCTTTTATCCTGACACTGTCTCTTCGACTTCTTTCTTGGCTTTTCGTCTTATCTCTCCTTGTCCTTTTAGGCCACTTTATAGTATTAAATTGACCTTTTATATTTTGAGTCCATGCTCTCCATGTCAATTTTAATATTATATATAATATGTCTTTAACTTTACTAATATCCCAAAAAAGGGGACATTACAAATCTCCCCTCCTTGAAATTGCTTGTTCTCAAGCAATTAGTACTAAGATTACATACTAATCTGCAGGTAGCTTTGCAGCACAATCTGAAAACAAATCCGGCCATACTGCGAAATATGGTGTCACTCCGCAATCCATCCATCAACTGAATCCCTAGATCTCATATAAATCTATGAAATAATGTAACACTTGTAAATTGTACAACTTTGATCATTACTGCATCCAGTCGTAAATTGAATAGAACTACAACGAAGTCCTCAACAAGCCATAGATACATACGATCACCTGGATCCCAAACCCTATTGTCATAACCAGCCAATATGATAAGGTAGAAATGCATCAATGAACTATGCATAACCCAGTAGATGGTGACAACCTGACTTAAATAGATGATGTAAGAAACAAGCCGTTCAAAAATTGAAAATAACACGTTGGCCGCATCAAATACCATACGGTTGTTATCAATCTGGAGAACCTCCGGGTAAATAGGTACTATGAATAAGAATGAAGTTGAAAAACCGTTCCTTGAGATTGAAACATAAATCTCATCAATACTACACCAAAATCTATCCAAAGGTTGATGTATGTAATCCAACTAACTCTTGAATGGTGTGAAATCGGGAATGCTATTTGGACTGATCCAATGATGCACAACCATAGTCAATTCACCACTCCCATCCTGTGACCAAGATTCATTGCTAGGAGTTGTACCAGGATCCAATATTCTGAAATCAAAATCATCCTCTTCATGGCAATCAAAAGGAGTTACCCTCGTTTATCACAAAAAGGGGATTATCGGAAGTCCAATCAGCATCTACTTCAAACAAAGGGTTGTCTACAAGCTGAATGCAATCTGAAGTTTTGACACTTGATCGTTTGGGACAGCTATCCAAGTCATATGTCTGCTGAATGCTATCAAGTTCATCAATTACTTCTTGGAAAAACTGCTGCCTCTCTTTATCCTCATGTTCCTAAGAGTGATTCATGATCCTAATTTGATTTTCTACTTCTTGAAGGGAAATCCAAGCATCATCTAATGCCTTATGAGTATACTTAAGCTCTCTATTGAGCTCCATAATCTCATTCCTTTCTTTATTCAGCTGATCAACATGTATTTCAGTAGCCTTAAGAATGTTATCCTTGTCGGAAAGCAAATATAAATAATGTGATTTTATATTTTCAAGAGCTGTTTTGATCACTTGCGAATCAAAAACAAGCCAATCTTCTTCCATTTTTTTTTAAACCTTCCTGTAGAGATCCTCAACCATCTTGTGAGTGCTGTCATAACGTACCAAAGATGCCACAACCATGTCTTCGCTAACCTTCAACGGGTTCTTTAAGGTATGTATTTCATTATTGTCATGTTGAAACGGTTCGTTGTCTTGTAGTGTCATCTTAGATTGTTCTTCTAAATTCATGTCATGGACATAAGAGATGTTTGGTTCATCACACCTCTCAAAATCATAGACCTTCTCTCCCCTGTTCTCTTGATTTGTATGCAAAGACCAAAATGTTGCCAAGTTATCATTTGTATGTAAAGGCTCATCACACAAAAACCCCAATCTACTATTACGGTATTCCCTCGTGTGCAACCGTCCTCATCAACCTTCTTGTCAAAGTTAACCTTCAATTCATCAACGTAGAAACTTGCACCCTGCGTAACATTTTCTATGCGATCACGAGAAGGTTGTAAATCAATGGTAATTGACTGCTCTACTTTTTCAAGACTCTCTATTCGATGATTTTGGTCTGCTGAGAATTCTTTTACGTTGGGTCTTTTGCAAGGAGATCTTGAACCAATTCCAAATACTTTCTTTTTGCCACATCAGTCTTATTTTGCTGCTCTAGAAGAAAATCCATGTAATCACTAAATGATAAATCATTTTGAATTCAGGGAGGAAGGTCTTTATACTCTCCATAAATGTCAAGTATTTCTGCTCTTATATTGGATTCGAAATTCTGGGCTAATTGCTATTGTGGCTTCATAGCACCCTTCCCAATTTTATACAAATCTTTTCCCATTTGCTGAATGTTGGTATCTTGTTACTGTAAGTTTGACAAATAATTACATTCTACCCCAGAATTGCCTTTTTCAAATAGTCAAACTATCTTGATTTCTTTATCGATTGATAATAAAATATTCTCTTCCTATTAAGGAATCAGTTAAATAGTTTGCTGCTATACTGTAGCTAATTCCCAAGAATTTAGAGGTGAAATCTTAATGGCTGGCAATTTCTTTGTCTTGTCTTTCTCAACTGACTCTCTGAAGTGTCAATTCTCCTACCAAATTTACAAATCATTCTTCAGAATCAACAATCCCTATGTTGCTGTAATTCCCAATCATAACGTCATTTGATTACATATTGTGTCGCCCAATTAATAATCAAATCCAATGGTCGCATAGATTTGGCTTTAGCAGATTATTTCCAATTATTGTCTTCAGCAAACTGGCATCTCTAGTCTAACCATTGCTGTCACTCTGCGACTAGTCTATGGCCAAGGTCTGCATCTTACACACTTTGGGCCATTCTGGGAGCCTCCCTCAGCATCGAAAGTAGCACCACTGGTGAATACAAACTTGTATTCACTGTAATAACAATTACTCAATAATTTCTTTCTCTTCCAAGTGATAATAAGTTAGTTAACCATGGCTGCAATATTACTTGTTATCCTCTGCGATGCCTTCACTTTTCCATATTAGATTGAAAACAACCAATGAGAACACACCCTTTAGCCTATCGACCATAAAATTTTCCGTCGCAACACTGTAATCATACTTTCCAGCTCGTTTGGACCATGCAATTAGAATTCCTTGTGAACTAGTAAGCACTGTTAACGCAATAATCACAAGCGACTTGTGTTTCCATTCCAATCCTTCTCAGATACCTATTTGTGGATTATTTGCGATATTATAATCAGATTCAAGCTGCTGATCTTCAATATCTACTTGTATTGATTGTTGGCGGTTCTTAGAATTTTGGCAATTCACAGGGAGGCAAGAAAACCCGACAGTTGCATTTGTCCAATACTCTCAGCTTCCTGTGCGTAGAAAATATTCTTATAAATGATGCTTTCTAAAAATTTGGAGTAATATTTTGCTGGAGTGCTCTATATATATATATATATCTTTTCCATCTGTAAACCACCGTGCCAAATCATTGTCTGTGGATGCAGTCCCTATTTTGGATCATGTAGTTCATGCCACTTGAGAGAACTAGTGGCATCACCAATCTCAATCACTTGCTTCTCTAGTAATAACAACGGCTCCAACCCAAGCAGATGGTAGAAAACGATGTATGATAATGCCTTTGTTAAACAAAGACATGCTTTCTCAGGACAAATATTTGTCTTGTTCACAACGACAATATGTTGTGAATTCTACACTGAATAGACACACCTGTGATATTGAAAAAACACAATACAAGATGCCTTGATGCCTCTATCGATTTTAGATTTCCTACAAACTGTCGACTCTAGATAATCTTTCGGCAAGGAAAAATAACAGGTACTGAATGATATTTTCCTTATTTAAAAATTGTACTATCCTGACTCTCACTCATAATGCTTGGAGTTGATTCCACAATTTTTTGGGGAACGATGGCTGACCCAGAATATATGTTGACGAAAACTAAAGGAAAATTGTTCTGACCACTGTTCATTCGATATCTCCTCTTCCACATGCACTGAAGTCAATTGTTAATGAAGTTGTAATGGCAATTCCTTGGTGCTCACAATATGACAATGATGATATTAATGCTATGGATATAGATTCATCTTCCGACCTTGAATCTGTAATGATAACTCTCAAGTCTTATGGTTCTAGAATTCCTTTAATCTTCTAACATGCTCGTCTTTAATATACAACTGCTTTTATCGCTCAAAGGAATTTTTGAAGCGACTCCATAATCCTTTGGACACATTGTTCCACCTGCTTCAAATTTTGTAAATGGTGCAGGCATTTTCTTTCTCCAGTTTTGCAACACTTCTTGACAGTTACAACCCCTTGGATCTTTTGCCAGTAATGTGTGTAACTAGTGGGCTCGATAATTAATCCTCCGCAATCAGAAAGAAGAGTCACCGCAAACAATAACAATCTTTACTAATATTTGGTTGATCCTCAAATAAATTAATGATATGTATACACTAGCGGCACCCAGTTGATTATCCCGACAGATTAAACTTTGGCAATTCTCAAACAAATATTGTTGTCCCACTTACTAAAAAGATAGTGGTCCGATATAATTTTCTTATTATTGTTGACGCTGCAAACCATACACTGCTTGGGACCCACGACAGTATGGACTATGATATCCACGATTTCGAGTTACTTAGCACCTGTGAAAAAGAAGTGAACCCCAACGATTAATTTGAAGTTGTAACTTCTAACTTACTTGCAATGATATAATTTCAATTCGTGAAATATGAATATAGTGAGCCAACGCCTGGGCAGAATAATCATTTTCCTTTGTAATTGATTCAAGGGCTTCTGTGTGAGCTAGCAAAGCTCTTCCATTGCTAGTTGGTGCACATATGATAGAACACACAGTTAAGAAGACGACAGACTCCTGTAATTTCCTTTTAGAAATACCCAGACTCAATTCCTTGAGTCAAAACATTGAATTTGAAGATTATTCTAATACTAAGGGCTCAATAGATATAGATTCCTTCCGACACTTATTTCCCAGGACACACTTTGGAGATAAATATTCATTTGTTCCTAATATCGATCTGCTCCAAGTTTTCAAAACAATCCAAAAATAGACAATCTTCGACACTCTCCAATTATATTTTCCAGAAACGCTGATGATATAATTGTTCCCTTGTGCAGTCAGATTTAAAATTCAGCCTGTAAATAACTTCATTACTCATGAAGCTGCTGATTGGACCTAACAGGATGGCAAGGTCGATGCTTTGTTACTACTAAAATATCCCAAACTAGATATATACTCTATTTCTTTTTCAAAATATATTCAACTTTTAAACATATGCAGATGTATTATGAAACACAATAGGAACCAATAGATTTATAAATAGATATCAACCCATTCTTCATCAAAATAAGATTAAGGATTCAAGCATATTGAAATGCGTTACAAATCAACAAAATGAAACCAATAAACTCTCATAAAAGTCCTTAAAACAACATTATTGCATTATACAACAGCAATACAATAACCAACATTCAAAACCCAATCTTAAGCACAATTTTATAGTTAGATTGGAACACCAAGAAAAGAACCTATAAGCGCATACGAGACACCTGAAGTGACGTCTCCACGGACAATGGGTTTGTGTCTATTGTTTGCTGGCACGAGGGGCTACGTCCTCACATTGGCTGAAAGCTGAATAACTCTCGCAAGAGAGTGACTGAAAGTTATATCATAAATCAAGCATGCCAAAAGAAAGAGTCTCTTCTTTTATCCACACACTGTGACTCTTCGACTCCCTTGGCTTTTCGTCTTATCTCTCCTTGTCCTTTTAGCCCACTTTATAATATTAAATTGACCTTTTATATTTTGAGTCCACGCTCTCCAAGTCAATTTTTATATATATATATATATATATATATATATATATATATATATATATATATATATATATATATATATGTCTTTGACTTTCCTAATGTCTGAAAAAAGGGGACATTACAATTATTGCCATTTACAAGATTTTAGATAGAAACATGAAACAATCAATGGGCACACAAAATTGGCATTCTTGCCAATTTCCACCACTTAGCAAGTTTAAGTTTAATCCTCGTATACAGTATCATCAATGACTTGCATCTTTTGCATAGTTATTGAGTAGTGTTGTGAGGTTTTCACATCATCGCCCCAAAAATTTTGGGGACCCCCTTTTTTTTGATCGCCTTGGCAATAATTTTTTGAAGTTGTCCAAAAATTTTCGATCTTAGAAAATTTTATGTCTTCGACACTTTCAGGCCAGGAGGAAGATAGGTTCTTGATTTTCCAGAACGATTAATTTTATCTTTAGCCCAAACAAATTTCAAAGAACAACACTTGGCAAGATAAAATTGTAAATTTTGTACTTAGACGATTTTTTTTGAAAACTTAGATATAATTGTATAAATTTGAATCATTTTCAAAAAATGAAAATTTTGTTAGATTTGGGTTTTTTGGAAAATCTTGAATTTTTTTCGGTGAAAAAATTAATTTTGTGATGGTGAAATCAAATAGGAAAATCGATTTTAGACTCTAGAGAAATGATTTTATTTTTGTTACAAAATTAAAATTGCATGGCAAAATCGATTTTGGATTAAATTGCAAAAATTGACATTAAATGGATTAAATTTGCCTTGAAGATTTTAAAGTCTTTAAAGAAATTAGTAATTTAAAATTGAAAAAATCAATTTTGGCTTGCCAAATCCGATTTTTAATGATATATTAATTACTAAATCGTCATTAAATGAAAACATTTAGCATCTCCAAGGGTTTATTAATTTTATTTTTGCAATTTTGGTCTAACCGGCAATTTAATAATGTAAATCTCATTGTGGCAAAATTAATTTTTGGCTTCTCATTTAATTGGGACTAGATTGTGCACTAATTAATATTTTTTTTCCCTCTCCTAGGTGCAAATCTGCCAGCTAGGGAAGGCAAGTGAATTGGGTATAAGAAAGCTCTCCTTCCCCTTGTCTCTTCATTCTTCCATCTTCCTCTTCCATGCTTGGAGTAGCTCTTCCTCTTTGGACGATTTTTGGCAAAGGGCAGATTTGCATATGGGAGCAACTCTTCTTCCTTGGCGTTTTTTTTATAAGGCAGTTCTTGGCGATTTTTATAAGGCATATCTGATTTTCCTTGCCCTAGATGATTCTTGATCGATGTCTGATTTCCATAGAGAGCTGCAAATTTTGTGGAGTTGCGAATTTTGTGGAGTTGCGATTTTTGTGGAGCCGAATTTTGTGGAGCTGAAATTTGTGGAAGTCTGATTTTCTTGAGGAGCTGCGATTTTACATCAGATTTGGACAGTATTATTTGGCAAACGAAATATGTGATTAAAATTTTTTTGCACATGCATGGGCAATTTCAAGTGGGCAGAATTCTGATTTCTTAAGCTAGGGCATCAATATTTGCAAGGGGCTTGAAATTCTTAGGTCTGATCCGAAATTCAAAAGAAGACCCGGCCATTGGTAAAGGTAAGTTCAATTCATTTAAAGTTGAAAGTGGTCCTTAAGCGGGTTTCGCTCTTTTGTTCTTGTCTAGTTTTTGCTTCTCTTGGTTCTTCTTGCATTCAACATCCACCACTTCATCATCCCATCCTAGGTTGAAGATTGAAGGTTGATAAGTATAGAATTCATGATAGAGCATTTGGCGAGGTAGAAATAAGCTAGACCACCATAGGTTGCAGTTGGGAGATATAAGTGTAGTCCATCCTAAGGTAATGAAGGGGTAGAAATAAGTGATAGTCTCACCCCTAGGTTGAAGATTGAAGATTGATAAGTGTAGTGATAGGACTTGGCGAGGCAAAAATAAGTGTAGAATCCATCGATAGAAAGAAGGTTGGAGATCAATAAAGTAGTCCATATCACTTAGAACGAAGGGGCAGAAATAAGTGCTTAGGATGGTAGATGTTAATGCAAGCAAGAACCCTAAGGGAACAAACACTAAGAAAGACAAGGAGGATATGATGCTCAAAACAACTTTTTTTAAAAAAATGAGGCGAATAACCGATACTAATGTTGGTACAGTAAACATGATACAGTTAAAGGACAGACTGAAGGAAGGACAATCCCCCATGGCAAAGGAGATTTACAAAAGTAGGATTGACTACACGAAGGTGGGAATGGAGTTACTAGATCATCAAGGCTTGCAGTGGCAGACTTCAAATCAGAATATGGAGATCTCATTGTGCTTCTTAGCCGGATCGTGGGCCTAGCTCAAGGTATGCAATTCAAAAACTGGATAGACTTCTTTATTGATGAAATTGAAAAAGGAAAAGAAGATTTGATTGGGCTAAAATTAGTGAAAATTTTAGAATTACAACGTAGGGCAGTGCAAAACTAGAAGCAATTCCACATGGGGTCCTAGTCCTTCTATTTGATTGCAAGCTAGCAAAGGTTGAAGTACGAGCTTTGGTGAAGAATGAAATTGGGTGAAGGGAAAATTTGATTGAAGACTGAGATTCAAGAGGCCTTGCAATTTCAAGAAAGAGTAGATTAATAGAAAACATTTGAAAATATTTGAGGCTAGGCAAGGCTTGGCTATTCGTGTAAGCTAGCTTGGTTGAATTCGAATGGGAAGGTTGGAAGACCAGGAAAGCAAGGATAATGGGGGAGGTTAAGTTCGATTTCAAGGTAGTGGCCAAGAGCAAGGCTCTCGAGTTGCAAAGAAGTTCACATCCAAGGAAGCCATCGAGGCCAAGGCAAGACTACCCCAAGTGCATGAAGACCTCATCCTTTCAGGGTCAAGACATCAAGTACAAGCAAGTTCGACGGATGATAAGAAAGTTTCTAAGGACAAGCTCAAGCATCCAAGGCTTCACCTTATCTCAAGGATTCAATAAATTTATAAGATAAGGTTGATGAGGTGGCACTTTCATGTGCATGCAATCAAATCATGCCAAGTGCCCTATGTTCTCATTGTTTGACAAATTATTGTGATTTTCTCATTGGCCCACAAAGTTGGTGCCCTCATGTAATTGGTTGAATAATGGTAACCCTAATTAGGGTTTGTAAGATATAATCTTGGCCCTTGATTTTGCCTCTTAATCTCAGCCATTCATTGTAATTTGGAGCCTCTATATAAGGCCATTTTGCTCTCATTTGTGAGGGAGTTATGTTGGAGAATTGTTGCCAAAATACTATCAAAATTGTTCTCTATTCATTGTTCTTGCTTGCATGGTGGATATACATGATCATTTTGGTGTATTGCACGGTTCTTCTCATCTATGAAATTAAAACTAGGATTTCATTTCATGTTGCTAGAGTAGAAGTAGATGGCTAATTGTATGGTGATATTAGTAGATGTTTGATAGGGATCTATAGCTAGGCCACTAGCATCCTAGTGGCTTGTTGGGGAAGTCTTGTGTGGTAAACTAGTTCTTTTTCCTTTGAATCATTGCATCTATGAGGGTGGAGCCGCTGGTAAACTTTCATTAGATTCAATCCCCGTCCATTTGCTAATCTTTCCATTCATAGGAGTAGGAGTAGAATAGCGAGTGGTTGATTAGTTGAGGTTTTGAAGAAGGTTAAGAAAGCATAAGCCATTCGAACACTCACCCTCCATCACCATCAACATCATCTGGCACTCGTACCGAATCGCCATTACCATCATCCCAAAATCCAAGTTGTCCTTGAAGGAATAACATAAGCCCGCGTACGTGATTACCAACAAATCACATCAATAACTGATTTAGCATCCACGGGTGTAAGGAACATTGGAGTTATGCTTATGTCTTCATGAGTATTAACTTTTCAAGTGAGGAATTGTGTGTTTGATACTCCGTATCAAGTATTCAATTGCTAATTGTTATATAGTGGTACAAAAACTCACATCAACAAGTAGCTACCCTAGACAAGGTTGCTACCAATCCATGTAGAGGAAGTCAACATGAGTGAAACACTTTCAAGGTATTTATTTTCTCCTCTTTGAATCTTTGCTACATGAAAAATAGAAGTAGCGACCATTTCGGAAATTGCTTCTCTAATATTGTTGTAATCTTCCCGTTGAGTTGCAATATAGCATGAGCCTGACACTAGGAATCATAGGGCTGACTACTTTGAAAGGAGATTTCTCCCCAAGGTTACTAGTTCTCAGTTTTGCAGCATGACTTACCTAGATGAAATGAAATGTAACAAAGGGCTAGCTAAGAATTTGTGGCCAAGTTTCAGAATGGCTAGGTTAGAATTCAGTTTGAAGGGTAGCTGTGGAGTCAAGATAATAAAGGTAGAGGCAAAGTGACAAAAGGACCACTGAAGTCTTTAATCTTTTATTTTTCAAAAGGAACCACTCTTTATTGTTTGCTTGCTATCGCTCACACTTTGTGTGCTTTCCACTTATGGAGGATTAACATTCTTCACTAGATTAATACACTAAGGGCTTGATTCCTTAATAAGGCAATGAAGAGGAACTATCGTGCTTATCGCAGTCACACTAAACAATCATCCAATATGTTCTAATAAGCTCAAATCAAAGGATAAGACCCTTGTTGTTTAACATACAACTTGGAGATTCAAGGAGGTACAGATCCTAACCATTTTTAATCCTTTACTCATCCTTATGGTCAATGACTATTACATTAGAGATAGTGAGGCTTAATGCACTCATAACTTAGCATATCAAGATCAGATTGGCATATATTATTCTTGAAGAGTTTGATTTCTCAAATTGTTGTTTGATGATCAAAAAAATCTTTAAATACAAAAGATTTAAATTTATAACACTTGGGGCGGGCCAAGGCGAATTATTCCAAACTTGTGTTTTGTAAATGTACTGTTCTATTTTTGATCAAGTGATTCCAGAATGTAGTTGATTGTGATGTTACACCATTTGATTGTTGTCAATACAGAAAAAAGGGTGCCTTTGATATTTTCGACAGTACCTGCATATTACATAAGGATGTTAAAGTGTGTTTCCAGAATGGCACCAATAAAATAGGTCAATTTTGTCAAGGATTTGCTATTTATATCATTTGGAAAGAAAAGACATTATTGAGAAGCTTCCTCTTAAACCAATCGATCTTATGCTTGACGTATACCATAATGTTTTTTAAGGAACTGAAGGGAGTTTCTCTTTTTGTGCCCATTCAACATTTTATCAATCTTGTACTAGCTTTTTCGGTTCCCACTCAAATTGCTTGTATGCTCATCAATGTGGTTAGATCATGAAATCAAGTAGGTGTTTCATGGGGCAGGATACAGCCGACCAATTTCTCAAGGATCTTCATGGCTTAATGTTCAAGAACGAGTGGTGTCTAGCTAGAGATTATCACTCTCGCAATAAAATTGCTATAAAGAATTGCTGCTTATAAAGCTTTTTTCTGTCTTTTCGAGAAGCTTTAGGTTGCCAAGTCCACCAAATGTAACATGAAATTTGGATCACACCAAATTCACATAATAAACTTAATACAATTAATTCTGTGTTCGCAACAGTTGTTGGTTAACTGTTGGTTAATTTGTAGTTAACATTGGTTGGCATTGTCAACCATTGTCAGACTGCCTATGTATTTCATATTTTTCTTTTATTTGGAAATTGCTCAAATGATATCTTGTGAACATTGCATATCGAACAAGTGATAATAAATCTGTATCTTTTTTAATACATTTGCAATTAATTTATATTATTGTTCTATAATTTTGTAACTTTTGTTTACTCTATAAATCTATCAAAGTAGAATACGTGAGTAAACATTTGGTGCCACTTCCAATTCAAAACCTGTCATAATATAATTAATTGATGAGAACCATGGTTATCTAATGGACAACCTGTTAATAAACCAGTAATAGCCAATAGGAAGACTTGCTCAGGCCTTGGTAGATTCTGGCATACCTTGTTAAGGTAATATATTTAGAGGGAAGCTCTTGGCAGTTAGGTAGCTCAAAACACTATCTTGGATAAACTCATCATCAAATGTAGAAGTTGACTTTTTGCTGCACAGATTGCCAATGCTGGTCAGTGGTCACACATCACTTCATTATCCTTCAAGATCTTCTGGAAAAGAGGCATCAAGATTGTTTGTGCAATTAAGGTGTTGTACCAATGGATAATCTAACCAAGGTCCTTATAACACTTATCCCTTAAGTTTATTTAGTGACCACTTAAAGTCTAGGAGAATCTCCACTTTTCGTGGTTTTATCATGTTAAACTGCGTCGAGTGGATCTTCCACCTCTAGTAGACTTATCACACTATCCCTTTTCTGCTTCATGTGGGTGCTAGCTCATTGATTTCATTGGATTAAGACACTTGTTAGCATCTTGTCTAATACTCCATATTCACCTTCCCTTTATAAGCAAGGCTCATTATGTACATTGACATAATACGTGAGTAAACATTTGGTGCCACTGCCAATTCAAACTCTGGCATAATATAATTCATGGACGAGAACCATGGTTATTTAATTGGACAACCTGTTAATAAACCAGTACAAGCCAATAAGAAGACTTGCTTACCTCGTTAAGGTAATATATTTAGAGGGAAGTTCTTGGCAGTTAGGTAGCTCAAAACACTATCTTCGATAATCTCATCTGTAGAAGCTGACTTTTTGCTGCACAGATTGCCAATGCTGGTCACATATCACTTCATTACCCTTCAAGATCTTCTGGCAAAGAGGCATCAAGCTTTTTTGTGCAATTAAGGTGTTTTACCTATTGATAATCTCACCAAGGTCCTTATAACGCTTATCCCTTAAGTTTATTTAGTGACCAGTTGAAGTCTAGGAGGATCTCCACTTTTTGTGGTTTTATCATGTTAATCCGCATTGAGTGGATCTTCCACCTCTAGTAGACTTATCACACTGTCACTTCTCTGCTTTATGTGGGCTCGTTGATTGCATAAGATTAAGACACTTGTCAGCATATTGTCTAATACTCCATATTCATCTCGCCTTTATAACCAAGGCTCATTATGTACATTGACATGTCCATTAGTAGTATGAACAAGATTGTATTGTGATGCAATCTTCTTGCTATTCTCTTGTGGAAGCTATTTTGGCCTTTCATTGATCTTGAGGGTGTTATAGAGTTGCCAAATACTCTAACAAGGAGCAACAGAGGAAACAAATACTGCAAAGGTGCGAGTTAAGAAACCAATGGGAAGAGGAAGAACATGACAATATAATCAAATGTACCCTTGGGAATTAATGCCTGTGCAGTCAAACAAAGATAGGACAAAAATTCCAAGCAGTCATGAAGTGATAGAGGAATCAGTGGTATCTCTTCAGATAAGAGAACGAAAAGAGTGTTGACTGCAATCAATGAAGAAGTTGAAGGATTCTTGACATGAAGCCCTAGCCCACCAAGAAGTAGAAGCTAAGTGTTAGTTAGAGTTAGAGAAGGGAAGAAAGGAAGACCATCAATGAAGAAATGTGTAGAGTAAATGGTAGGAAATAGCCTCACCTAACACTCATTGACAAAGTATATCACGACCTTGCCAACCAAGCAAACAATCTCACAAATTAATTGAGACATTTGAGAATAACATTAGCCGTGTCAAAAGGCTATTCATGTAGAGGAACTGAGATTCAAAGGAATCGAACCGAAGTTCCCAGGAGTGAGTGTAGGAATGAGTTTGAAGACATGTAGAGTGCTGGGGACATTGCAAGAGGACATGTAGGATATGCATACATGGCAGACGCAAATTGAAAATGTGGGGTTCGCTCTCATATGCATTGAGATGAAAAATAAAAATGAATTGCATGCCAAAAAAATGGGGATGTAAAATGACAACTACAAGACTCAAAACCCCTTTGGTTTGAGAACATTAGAAAGGAAATTCTTCGAGGAGTCATGCCCATGTTAAATAAAAGTGATCAGATTAGAGATGAGGAATTTTTATTTTTATTTTTTCCTTCGGTAGTGACTGATATGTCTTATTGAATTGATTTCCTTTCAAACTAATGTGATTGCTCTTTTGCAGAACTGTATAAGAGAACGAAGCTGCCGATCTGTAAGTATGATTTGCTGTTTGCAAGTAGGAATTATATATATTTAATCTCTGCATATAACTTGTAATAGCACTCATGTATTTCTATGTTTTCCAAGATGCAGTTATGATGAATATATATCTCTTATCCCCGGGGACATGACTCACGTAGAGACATGTCTCTGTGTGAACATGGTTCACGTAGGGACATGTCCCTACGTGAGGCGTGTTCCCAAACCAACCAGTGCCCATGTTTCATAAGCAGTGTATTATGATTGACAACGTGTTAATGATCATCTCCTCATCACCGTCAGTAGTGTTGATGGTGTGAACATGGAAGAACAGACTTGATTTGATACTCATTTCACTTGTATTGTATCATTTATTTGATCGACTTCATACAGTTGATATCTTTATTGATTTTTCAATTTGATAATCTGCAATAAGTAATCTCTGTGTGTGTGTGTGTGTGTGTGTGTGTATATATATATATATATATATATATATATAAAATTTCACAGAAGAATAATAGAGATAGGATATCAGCGAGCATGTTCAGATTATTGTATTGCTCAAATGATCATCATACTCCATCATTACTAGAGGTATTGATTAAGAAGATCGATCATTAAAGGATAAGTATTATCACATCATTCGAGTGCTCATGTTCATGATGAATAGTACAATGCAGCCATCACTGTATATATATATCTAAGCTTCCTATCAGCAAATTGATTACCACATTCTCAGTGATCAGCATGATATCATCTCCGTTGCCACCTAAGGAAGATCAGTAACTGACGATATGTAAAGAGACTACTGAATAACGATTAGACATACTAATGCAAATCGAATGCAAATTGAATGCAAATCAAACAAATAAAAATTATGTGATTTGTATAATAAGCCGATATGTATAAAATCATCAAGAGATGTGATTTGTATAACAAGCCGTTCTGTTTAAGTTATGAATAGGTACATTTAAGGAAGAAATGTCTCTAAACATTCAAAGGATGCAACCATTCAGATTTCAAAATCATCATCAGTTATTTGTAACTACATATTTATCCTTATTGGATTGCTCAATTGATTGAGAACTTGCCTTTGACAAATCAGGTTGCATATATTTTAGTTAACTAATCAGGAAGAGCACTGCCATCTTGTATATTATAATATTTGTAAGTGTTAGATCAGACAGTAATATGATTGCTACAAGCAATATTGGAGACAATTGCATACATATAATCTACATATCAGAGAGAGCAATAACATCACTATAAGTGACTTGCATACTTGTAGAGACGAATCAGAAACATCAATAACATTGGTATAAGAAATATTGAATATAATTTGCATACTTATTAAGATAGACCAGGAACAGAAAGATACACTATCTCTATAAGTGATAGAAGCATATTTGAGCATATTCCCGAGTGCCATATCAGAGACAGCTATCAGCAACATTGACTACACAATTCATATTGTTAGAGCAGATGTCATCCTTGCATAGACCTAATTGATATATCAGAGATAGCAGTGATTAGTAATATATCTTATTGCATCATATAATAACTGAGTAGTATCAGTTAGTCATCGTTTAAGTGTTATTAGAGTCTTTTTTGAAATAAGTGTCTTGCAATTGATTTTGTGAGTTAATTGCTCTTAATTCTGAAGAATTAGCCTAAGGGGACATTACAGGGCCACATCTCTTCAGTTTTTTAAGTATTATTTTTGTAACCTCTTTGTGCGACTGCCAAGATGCACTTTATGTTTCAACCCTGTAGAATTTTTTTTTGTAGACTGCATACCTTAAAGTTTGAAACAAATGCTAATCTTTTCAAATGTTTTTTGTGTATCACTATAAGCCTAAAATGTTCTAAATTGACAAAGTTTGAAAGCATTTTAAAAATCAATTTGGTTTGTTAAGTACAAACTGTTTTCATTGTCTTAAAATGGCAAATGTTGTTTTAATACCACCAGACCTCTTTTTAGGGCACTCCTTTCTCAAGGACCAATTTGTTGAATTTCAACCTGGGTTGAGCTCACACTACGAAAATGCTATATTATATCTTTTCAATGCTCAGTTATTTCTAGCAAGCATAGACCTATTTATATATTTGTCAATGTTAAGATACTTATGAATCCACAGACACAGAGATACAAATGTAATACAAATTGTGATAACGTTTCTTTATGGTTGAAATAGGCTGGAAGAAAAAGGGCCGAGAGGAGGCACACATTTATGCAGGATTTTCTTACAGAATTTTATGAAGAATGGGAAGGCAAATTGTGATTCAGATATTCCATTGAAATGCTCGCAAAAGTGATTTCTTCTAGAGTTTGATCAGATCTTTGTTCAGAATATTTATGTGGTGAATATTGGCAATATCAAGGCAATTTTGAATTGCAAATCGAATGCCTAGGAATATCTCTAATGGTTTTGATATTTTGATAGTAAGATGCTTTCTTGTCTATTTAAAACTTTTTTGCTGTTGATATTTAACACCTATTAGTGGTTGCCCATTTAACTTCACTTTTTTGTCTGTAATCAGGTTATTAAGAGTGGGTTTCTATAAACTTCAGAATTTTTAACCAATGAGGATTACTGTTCCTATATATGCATATATTGCTATACAAGGGGCTGAAGCCAAATATTTCTGTTAAAAGATCAAAGCATACAATAACCAAAAAAGATTCAAAGAGTTTAGCAGTTGTCAACATACAGATCAAAACAGCCAATAACTCCTCTAAACCATAAACAACAGCCAATAACTCATCTACCCATAAAGAACAGCCAAAACCAGAACTAGACTAAACTGAGGATTAAAGACTATGCTCAGAACTGAAGAGTCTGATAGACAGTATCCACAGGATAGGAAGCCATGCTCTGCATATGCAAAATAAAATCTACCTAAAAAATCTCTACTAGAAATTTTTTTGAACAAAACAAGCTAAACTAGGATCTCATCTGAATAAAACCCACAAAAAGAGCAGGCATCCACAATCCAATCCATTCTTGATGCGTTTCTATTGGCATCTTCTGCTTTACCTCCATTGCCATAGATGACTTTCCTTCTTCAAACCTCAAAATGGGCTGATCAATTAGGGCTATTGACTCTTTGTCCTACCTCCACTCACTGATTCTTCAGAACTTTGTTCTCCTTGAAGCCCTTATTCACCCTCCATTTCATTTAAAGAATATTCAATTCCAAGAGCATCCAAATTCTCATCATATTTATACTTGTAAACCCATTCCTTCTCATTGATGCTATTACCAATTGGCTTGCTTAAAACATTAGTGATAATACCAAGGACAATTTCCAGAAAGCTTAAACTCCTTTGAATAATGGTAATTCTTAGTTCCATGAATTCCCTTTCCCACCCAAAGAACACACAAAATCTCCTTTTAGGGCCTCCATAGCCGTCTCTTTGAACTGGAGCTGCAAAATATGGCATCCTTTCCTCAACGTTCATCACCATTGTACAATCCATGGGATAGGGGATTGCAAAATTTCATCAATATTGATTATTACATCATGAAAACCAAGAAAGTACTTTTCAAACAATCTATTATATATTTTTTTGTTATAGCCTTAACTTCCCTTGTCACTAGAATTGGTGCCAAAAGCTAGAGCATATATCTGAGTCACCCTGAATGCAATTAAAACCCAAATTTCTTCTAGTTGCATGAACAATTAAACAATTTCTATACTTTGATACCTCTTTAATTTTGAAGTCTATGATGCATCTATTATATGCTATCTGGCTGTTGGGGGATGTAAGCTTGATGGGAGTGTCCATATTTGTAGTTTAACTTTCGTTATGCCAAAAGATCAGTTCGTTGAGCCAACATAGAAGAAAACACCTTCAATAATACCACTTAGAGATCGAATGCGATTACGAAAATAACTTTTGTTCCTTCAGAGAGCCCTAATCGTATTTGGAACTTTCCCCATACACTTTTGCTCAAAAATGATATTAGTGATTTTAAAAGAGAGCACATATATATAATCTAGTTGTGAGGAAGAGTAATGCTATCGATTTGTCTTTTCGATCAATGCTTGGCACCAAGATATCCACCTCACTATTTCATAAGATGACACTTTAAATGCATTATAAGTACATCTGACTCACTACCCTATATTTGTCATTCTACCAAATGTTCCCCCAAATTAGTTGACCAAATTTAGCCCCTATTAATTCTAGAAATGCTTCTAACTTCAAATCACCTTTTCTATCTTCTTCACCACTAATGGCTATTACTACATGAATTCAAAATCTAAGCGATAATTTTATCTTCCTCTTTCCTAATGTTTACCATCACCTAAAATTAACCATATGGATTCAAAATCTCCACTTCTAGAGGATTACCTTTTATTGCCCATAGTGATTACATCTTTTACAGAGTATTTTTCCAGTCTTCAATTAATGTCTATTATTAGCATACTTTAGTTGATAAAATTTCAACTAAATTCATATACTATCGCTCTTGCAATTGCAACTTTGATTGTGTGATATAAATTAAGTGAGGAACAATTTGTTTTTGATTAAGAAAAATAGGTTTTGAAGGGTGCCTGAAACCTTGTACAAGTCTAAAGATTTTCAATAAGCACAGATGCAAAAGTACAACAAACCAAAGAGGAACCGGTCGCCCCCCAAACAAATGGTAACCATGGTGACAGAGAGTCTATCACCAGCCAAAACCAAACACCCAACTAGAAGGCAAAAAACCGATCTGAGAGATTAGCCTCCAAAAAACTAGTCACTACAAGGGAGCTCACAATTTGCCCTTTGATTTAGAGCCTCCCTTGCATGACTAGAGGTTCATTTCTAAAGGAGGAGCAGAGGGCTTAACTTTCTTTCTTTTTACCGCAATCCAACCATCCTCCACCTTTGCTGCCTCAGCAATCCAATCCCCAGAAGAAACTAAACAGTGGAACCCAAGGGAATCAGTAGCAACAACATTCTCCCTAGGAGAGCCCATAGACGGCTTGCCCCCAACAGTACCAGGAGGTGCATTTGATATAGAGTCAGGGGCAGGAGAGGGAACAGGGTCCTAACCAAAAGTCCAAACTTCCTCCGCTACCATTGGCACCAAATGATCATCAGTAAGGGGATCATCCACAGGGGGAGAGTCATCCATAGGTTCCAGAGGCGCATCCATGGGCTTAACCACCGTATAGTGCTCAAAAGAGGCCCTTGACCACCAGGAAGGTGGTTGCCTTGATTTGGTCTTTATAGTAGCACAACGAGCAACAATGTGACCTATCATATGACATTTTCTACATCGAAAAGGGATACTTTTGTAATCCAACATTTGGGTCCAAGAAACCCTCAAGGATTCCAAACAAATCTTCTTTGGAAGGCCTTTTGAAATATCCATCTCTACAAGAATTCATGCATACGTCAAACGGAAAATATCTGAAGTGTTTGAGTCCACATATAAAAAATCACCGATAGCATCCCCACGTCAAACGGAGAATACCCGAAGTGTTTGAGTCAACATATAAAAAATCACCGATAGCATCCGCAATAGCTTCGTAAAAGTGAGGAACAATTTGTTAATATCAATACCAAGACCAATTTTTCATTCACCCTAGAAACTTCAAATCCCATTAATCTAATTGGCATTTTGAATTAAGTTTTTTTGCTTGACATTGTCTTTTCGTATAATGCTAGATATTTTGATGAGTCACCAACTGTTGCTTATCAATTATTATTCCTCTCGATCTAAAAGATAAACTGTTTATAATCCTTACCATTTGCTACCATATTAGCTAGTTCATCTACTTATAGGTCACCTTCTTTCCAAATGTGATTTTTGTTACACTGTCTAAATTCTCAATCACTTTAAAGCTTCATCTAAAACGAGATTTTGATCTCTAATTTGGAGTGTTTCTTGCTTTGACGCCATTTATAGTAATGGATGAATTCCTTGCTATTTCAATCTTTTTCAAGTCCAGTTCTAAGCAAAAAACTAATCCTTCCAATAGAGCTTTAAATTCTACCATATTTTTGGTGTCAATTTCCAAGGGTTTTGCCAATTTTGCAACAATCTTACCATTTCATGAGTGGATTACACATCTCGTTCTTGAAATCCCTAGATTTCCTCTTCATGTTTTGTCAAAGTTAAGTTTGAACCATCCTAGTTTGGAGGGGATCATTTACATTGATTTCTATCCTTTTTATTTGAATGATCCCCTTTTCCCATAATTGTAGTCATTTTAAGGTCAATCCAACTTTTTTTTCATTTTGTCTCCCAACTAGTATAGTAACTTGCTTTGTCCCCTTCCAAAAGTAATCTTGAGTTCATCACCTCAACAATTATAGCTTCCACATTATTTGTCATTATTTTCCACTCCATTCTTTTCCTTTCAAATATTTTTCGATTTCATTCTTTCCATATTCCCCACATTAATAACGAAGGGGAAATAACCTAAATATTTACAAATAAGCTTTGATTTTTTATCATCAACCATGAATGGAATAATGTCATAATATCTTTTGGTAATATTATTAGCCATTCCAATTTAGCACATAACCATTGCCAACATCTTTGCACAAAGGAGCAATTGAGAAGCATGTGATTGGTAGTCTCTTCATTGTTTTCACATAAAACTAGGGGATGGGCCATGAAATCCGATCTTGTTGAACCATTTTGTTATTAAGATCTTGCCTTGCAAATTTGCCCATGTAAAGATACATAACTTTGACATATACAATTGATTCCAACATTCATGGTTTTGAAACTTTGAAGCATTCATTCCTTGTGTTCTGGAGTAAATCCTATATCCATCTTTGGCATTATAATTTCCAATTTTGGAGGTATTCCATATGATTGATCTTGTTCCTGCTTAAAGGAAATAGAGTTGTACTTCAACAATCTTCTGATTTGAATGCTTTATTTTGATGGTCTATAAAATTATGATAACTGACATGACATTGCCAAACTTGTTGAGAGGTATGTTTGATTTGCCTGTTTCTATTTGGTAATCATTAAATGGATAGTCCCCCCACCCCTTCCAAAATAATGCTTTCTTGATCTCTAATATTTAGTGTACCCTAAGGACACGTCTCCCCCAAAACCTTAAACATTCCTAGATTGAGGACATCCTTAGGATGTGGGGACTATGTTTCCAAGTTTTGAGTGGTGCTACCAATGTTGGCACTTGATGGTAGGAATGAGAGAACATCCCAATGCTCCTAGGACATTGAGGGGGTGCTTGTACATCCCTCAAGCATCTTGGGGATGCCTAGGCGTCTCCTGTAACATCAACTATAAGCATATAAAATAATAATAGGCGTCCCTCACGATGTTAGCTTTTAACACGTGTTAAAAAATGACATTTTAAAAATTACTTTGGTTCTATTCAAACCCTAAGGGTGTGGGGCCCATCTATGCTTTTATGTTCCTTCAAAAGGCCTCCAAGCTTCATTTCTATTCACATTTTTATTTCAAATTGTTTGCTACAACAAGAAGACAAGTGACAAGCTTAGAAAAGAGTGATTGGAGTGAATATTTTCATTTCGATAATGAAAACTTTAATGTTCAGTGTTTAATGCTCAAGTATTTACTATTTAGTATTTGGCATTTGCAATTTTGCAATTTTACTTCTTAATATTCTTCATCTTTTCATGACTAGCATTTTAACTACCATATGTATAGTATATAGTATAGCTGTTGCCTCTTGTTGTCTCCAAATTGAGGCCCCTTTGTCTTCGATCTTTGAAACCTGTCCCCTTGTCCCCATTGATAATGTAACTATGCTAATATTCCACGACAGCTGATTTAGTATATTGTCACCGAATTTAGACATAAAATTCCAATGTATGATACCCTAAGAATATTAGATATTCTTAATATTTATATGTCATTTGAGTCAAACATATTTTCCTTTAGTAATCCTAACCCACTTAAGTTTTGACTCTTTATGGAATTTGCAAAATGATTTTACCCTTAATGCTTTATTTTGCATAGTTCCAGTTGCTTGTGCAATTTTTTTTCCCAAGAGGTTAATGCATATTTTTTCTTCATATCTTTGCTTTGCCAAAAAAGGTTCTCAAAATCTTCACTAGTTTGGCATAGGCTTGAGGTGAAAGTGATATGCATGCTATTAAATAGATTGTAATAGCTGATAAACTTGCCTTCAACATTATGATTTTGGTTGCCTAGAATAGCCACTTAGCTTTCCACGATTCTATTTTCCTATTCATCTATTCTACTATTGTATCCCATGTACCACAATGGTTCTTAACCTTATATCCAAAGGCATTATTACTAATGATCAAGGTAATTTTTCATATTTAATTTCCAATAATCTAAACCTTGTTTTTTCGCTCTAGCTTTGGCAAAGAAAATTAATATTTGTGATTTGTTATGATTGACAAGTTGTCTCGAAGCTTTAGAGTATAGCTTTACCACCCTTTTTAAACATAAAGCTTCTCCTATGCCACCTTTCCCAAACAACATTGTATCATTTGCAAATTGTTCATGAGTCACAACTTGAACTGAGGTAGTTAATTTGACAGCTTACATAAAAGCAATATCGTGATACTTTTTCAGCTTCCCTCCTAATGCCTCTGTTACAACATTAAACAAGAAGGGGTAAAGAGGTTCCCCTTGGCATATCCCTGTAGAGCATTAAGAAAGCCCTTATGGATTTCCATTTATTAGAACTGACTTGGACTAGAGATGCAATATTACTTGGTTACTCAATTCCTTAATATTCTACTAATTAATGCTCTTAGAAACAACTAATTTGTTAAAGTGATCCCTTTTCCCTTTAACACATTGTTTTGATACCTTTTTTACTTTGAGATGAAACAAAATAATTTGAATTTTTCAAATTGTGGTTCATTCCACTATTTGTCTATATGCATTAGGAATTCCTTGCCCTTCATCTACATATTCTCAAATTTAAATAAACATAACAATGGGTTGAATGAGAAAATGATTTGAACCTGATATTCGAGAAATTGAAAATTTGAATAATAGGGAAATGGACTTAGTTGCCCGTTAAAGAAAAAATATATCCAACTTTTTAGCTACTTGGCAAAAACCCAATCTGCCATTTTTGTAAGTGTATGTTTCACTTTTCATTTTCCATTTCAATATCTTGTAGGGTATCCCTTTATATCTAGTTTGATAAGTCTATTTGCAGTTGAAATTCCTTCGGATGCCACTGCATTTTTTAAATAGAGTGACATTAAAATCATCCCCATGATGAAAATTTCCATCTCCTACCATACTTTTGGCTTTTGCGTTTTTGTTAATATGGTTATAAAGGGCGATGATAACAAATTTTAAGGGCCCCTTCAAGCCACTCATCACTTCTCCAAGCCTATTATATTTACCTCCCAACCATAGACAAAAACTTTCCTAAGGTTCCATGGAATTGCTAGGCCTCTAGAAAATGCAATGGCCACTAATTCCACTTTTGAATTTCCTATAGACATTTTGATGCTTTGTTAACATGAATACTGGTGATATTCCTATGTGGGAGCATACTATCATTGCTGAAGACATGATTCATAGCTTATGTGTTGTATTCATGACTTTGTTTGTCATTGATGCCAACATACTTGTCATCTTATGAGGATTGACAGAGTTAAGGTAGAAGTGTTTGGCACGGTTTGTAGATTGAAGATCATCTTATGCACACTTGAGGTTGTGTTCTACAATATGTCTAGATAATACAAGTAAGAGTGTGTACGAAACTATGAAGATTGGGCAGAGCTATGAGGATTTTAGTGAAGACAACTTTCAGACAATATTTTTGGAAAGTTGGTACTATTGTTTTGATTCTATCTCCTCACGAAGATGGAATTTTCTTGAGCAAATTAAGATAGAGGTTGTAAACATATTAAAGATGCCTTGGTTCATAGGGCATAATGAGAAGACTGAGGGAAAAGTTATGAAGACCATGAGCCAACAATTTGATTGTAATCTAGAAAAGGTGTATAATTGAAATATACCGTGTATTGTAATATCTTAATGATGGTCCTATATTATAATTGTAAATATGGAAAGCCTCAACATCAGCTCAATACTTATTCTTTAGGACTTGGTATAAATGAATGTTGTTTTCTTTGGGTATAGAGTGTATATGCGGTCATACTTATGTAATATGTAATGTGCAAGCTTAATATGAAAACTTATGAAGATTAGAGCAGAGTTTGGTGCGGTTGAGGCACAGTGAGCTTACTAGGAACTGTATTTGGCAAGACAAGTTGCTCGTAGGATAGTTGTTGTTTCATACTTGTATTATTTAGGAAGGATAGTATTGAGACTATTTGGACAATGGATTCAATTGCTCTACTATCAACTCCTAACAGGATTGACACAACTAATAAAGTTGGAATCTTAGGATTCAAAGTCTCATAACATGGACTCATATGTACTGATTGTATTTCATCGACTCCTAACATGGTCTATCCTTTCACAAGGAACTTTTATATTAGTATATCATCTTGTGGGCATCATTCCCATCGTGGTTTTCTCTTTGACCAAGGGTTTCCCTAGTTATTATATCCAGTGTTATGGTTTTTGCATCTATTGTTTACATGTTTCATAATTAATAAAGGTATTAAGAGTTGTTTTAAATGCAAAATTGATTCACCTCCCCCTTTGTTGGACTTTACTTTCTAACAATCAGTATGAGAGCATTAGGTCTTTGAAGAAAAAACTTAACATCTTAAGGAGATCTATGGCTTATTTTAGGAAAGAAAGACCAAGGTTTGATGGAGAGAACTATGACAGTTGGAAATAAAAAGATAAGCTGATAGATGAAGGTATGCGATTTTTTGTTTGTTGGACTTCAAAAAATTTGGTCATTTTTCATCAAGTTGTCCCAATAGAGGGAAGATTAAGTCTAAAAAGTCTTATAAGTCAAATTTTACACAACATTGCTTCTATGTTGACAAGGATGATGACTTTAATTTCGAGATGGTAGATTTTCTAGATGATAGTGATGATGGAGATGATGAGCTTGGATTGGTTGAGAAAGAGGACGTAACAAAAGAGAAAGCTTTAATAATTATTATTGATGATTATGATTATGATGAGGAGGCTAATTGAAGAACTAACAAGAAAAATGTTGAGCATGAATTATTTTATGAAATTGACATTGATTTGTAGACTGAATTACAAAGAGAAGAATCAAGAGAAGAACCTAGATTAGAACCCAAAGATGAAATCAAGAATTGAACATAACATAAATGTGGTGAAGAATCACCTTGCTAAGGACAAAGGAGTTATGACAAGGAGCAAGGTACATGAAGAATTATGTTTAATTTCTCAAGTTGAACCTAATAATCTCGATGAAGCTTGTAAAGGTGATTATTAGACTCAAGCTATGAAAGAGGAGTTAGATCATATTGAAAAGAACAAGACTTGGAAATTGGTTCCTAAACCTAAAGATAATAATGTTGTTGGAATTAAATGGATATTTACAAACAAGATGAATGAACAAGGTGAAGTAGTGAGAGGAAAAGAAATATTGTTATGCAAAGGATACTCATAGCAAGAAGGAATTGATTTTGAAGAAACTTTTGCACTTGTTGCTAGATTAGAAGTAGTAAGAATGTTTTGACATATGCAACTAACAAGAACTTTAAAGTTTATCAAGTGGATGTCAAATCAACTTTTCTAAATAGAAAACTAGAAGAGGAGGTATACATCAAACAACTTAACAATTTTTGTTTGACAAATTATGAGGATATGGTTTGCAGATGAAAGAAGACATTATATGGACTGAAACAAGCACCTAGAGCATGATATGCAAAATTGGATAAACACCTAACAAATTTGAGTTCGAAATGGCTGGGTCTCCCGCTCCTCTTCGAAATGCTGGATCTCCCGCTAATGGTGTTCACGCCTCCTCTCCTGCTACAAATTTTGGTGCCCCCGCTCTAGGCGTTCCTGCGTCCTCATCCTTCATTGCAGTGTTTGCTCTTGCCGATCGTGTAGGTGGTTGTGATGTTGGGCGGTCTACGGAAGGGGTTGCCCTGCATTCGGCCTTTGCTGTGGGTGGGGTTTGGGCTTCCTTTGCCCCTTGCTCGGTTCCTAGGTCACCTCCTTGTTCGGGCAGCAGGTCTTTTGCGGACGTGGCTGCCTTTGAAGCCAGCTTACATGGCGCTCCCCCTCATGCAGGTTTATCTAAACCCCCTCTTGTGACGCCTGTAAGTGCTTTAAAACCCATTAAGGTTTCTCTTGACCCAGATTCTATTGAAGATATTTTTCATACGGCTGAAGAGCTTTCCTCTTTGGCTGCCATATTTTGCTTCCGAGGTTACTGGCCCTCTCTTGCTGATCTACATGTTTGGATCTCCAAGAACTAGATGCCACTTATAGATTATAATGTCCACATCTTCCTGTGTGCAAAAGGTTTTTTTATAGCTAAGTTTCAAAGTTCTAGTGACAGGAAGGTTATTTTGTGTCACAATAATTTTTCTTGGCTGGGCAGATTTCCACTTGTGGCCAAACCGTGGCATATGGATTTTGATCCACTCACGGAATCCTTTAATAAGTTCCCTATCTGGGTCCGACTTCCTAATCTTCCGTTACATCTTTGGCAAGATTTGATTTTTGAAACTATTGGAAATGCTATTGGCGATTTCTTATATGTGGATGTTGACACTTTGGATATTCTCCATTCGACCTGTGCACACTTTCTTGTTGACTTGGATGTTTCTAAGGGCCTTCCTAAGGCGATTTGCTTGGATTCCCCGAGGGGTTCTTGGACACAATTGTTGGATTTCGAGGGTATCCCTTTTTGTTGCAGGAATTGTCTCTTGACGGGTCACATTGCTGCTCATTGTGTTGCTGGGAGATCTAAATCTAGGCTACCATCTTCTTGGTGGTGAAGGGTCTCCTCTGAGCACTACACGATTAAACAGCCCCGAGCTGCTCCTGCAGATTCTGTGATTGAGGCTAGCGTCTGTTTTGAGCCGGTGTTGAGGAGGATGCTTTGGTGGAACATTCCTTGGATGTTCTTGCGGATTCTATGGCTGAGGATAGCGTTCATTCCGAGCCGGTGGTTGAGGTGGATGTTTTGGTCTCTCCCTCTGTTTTGGATGTTTCTCCTAGGGGCCAAAAGTTGGCTGATTCTCATAGGGAGTTTGCTGCAGCTTCTACGTCCCCTGGGTCTTTGTCTTTTGAGGATTGGGTTGCTGAGGCAGTGAAGTTAGAGGATGGTTGGATTGCGGTTAAAAGGAAGAAGACTAAGTCTTTTGCTCCCCCTTTAGATATGATCCTTTGGTCGCGAAAGGGAAACTTCAAATCAAAAGGAAAATCCTATGTTCCCTTTTGCTAACTAGTTTTGATGGTAAACTGGATGCATTTCTGGTTTGTTGGATACTGGTTTGGGTGGTTTTTTAGGCTGCTTTGCTCCAGTCTGTGGACTATCCAGGTTCCAGTGTTTTTATGGTTATTTTTTCTGGTCACATCTGTTGGTCACAGGGCCTTGTAAAACTTGGTTTAGTTTTTTAGCTGGTTTCAGGTCCTTTTAAAACCTGGTTGTGCTTAATGGTTTATCTTTCTCTTTGATGTAAAGAGTTTCAGGGCCCCTTCAAAACTTGCTTTTACCTTAATCTAAAACAAATTTGAGATTTGTGAAAGATAGAGATGATAGTAACTTGTATTTGAGAAAGAATGATAAAGGCTTACTGATTATTGTAGTATTTGTGGATGTCATTATTTGTGGAGGTAATGATGAAGCGAGGCATTTTTATAATAAATGAAGAAAGAATTTGAGATGAGTATGATTGGAGATGAAATACTTATTGGGATTTGTCATGCCCAAAATACGAGGGCAAAAACACAATTTTTTAATTTTAATAATAATAAAGTTCACTAAGGTTGAAGAGTTGAATACGCAAGTGCAAGAATAGATTCACTACATTTCTGCTAAGTTTGTAATCATGAGGATCGAATTTGATTGTTAAATTAGAGCTCTCGTTATTAAAGGGATATTGATCTAGATTTGTAATAATATTAGATTGAAACAATACATTGAAATTAATTGATTGACAATGCAAATTGAACTTAGATTATAATTAAACAAAACTAACAAACATATCTAAATATATATTGATAAAATTTCTACTAAAATAGGACTAATTTCCAACTTCTTGTTAAAATCTGAACACTTCTTACTAATACTAATTTATACAATTAACTCAACATCTAACACCAAAACCAAAATTTAATTAATCTTTCCATAATATATTTAATTTAGAACATACTAAACAATATAATAATTGAAAATTATAAGACAATATCTTAAAACTCTTGTTCACTACTACTTTAATAAAGTTTAAAACACTAATACTCAAATTAATTAAATGTTATTAACAAAAAACTTAAACTAGTTATAAATTACAACTAACAAAAAGAACTTTACATAAATAAAATACTAACTAAATGTAACATAAACTAACTATAACATAAACTAACTTTTTAACAACAATACTACTAACAAATAAAAAAATGTAACTAACATTAACATATACTAATCTTTTCTTAAACTAACACAAATATTAAACATACCTACCACACCACTAACCACCCCCCCATACTCTACCCTACACCCAGATCCACATAATCCCCTCAAAACCTAAGCGCCTACCTACTAGACCAAAGGGTGGAATGAAAAGTTTTTAATTAAACAAACAAATCTACTCACCACTCAACACTTCCTACCTCTAACCTAGTGCCAACACATCGCTACTTTTCCTCCCCATCACTTCACATCCCATTCCCCTCAAACTCTTGCGCATTTCCAAGTGCTGGTCATGGTACAACACTCTGCCCAAGAAAAATAAGTGCAGACCCAACCTTGAGGAAAGTGGTGACCAAAGCTAACAAGGGTGGAAGATAACTTTAATAAATTTACCTCCTTACAATGCATTCATATTAGTCACATCCTAGGATTGTTGAGGGCTGCGAATTTTCTATGGAGGAGAAACAGGGTGATGTCACCCAAAACAACTTTATTGACTGTTTTTTAAAAATTCTTTCAAGCCCATACAAAGAGCTGCGCCTGGAAGGGGGAATGGGAGCAACATTAAAGACAAAGTTTTATAGGTAAATTAGGATATTTAGGATACTAGGCTATAAGTATTATATATTATGATTTGATTTTTTGTTTTGTTTTTGAATGGTATTACTTATTTTATGATATTATAAATATATATATATATATATATATATATATATATATATATATATATATATATAAGAATCTTAAAAGATTCTCTGTTACCAAAGGGAGAATAAATTTATTTCCCATACAAAAACTAGAGAGTTTTTACTCTCTTGGGACATTTTTTTTTTGTCTTTATTTTTCTAAGTATAAATTTTGAAGTTGATTTATTAACTAAGAGGGGATTTTTTATTATAAAAAAAGTAAATCTATTAGGACTTGCTACAAACTAAATATACCAAAAATTGAATAACTACATAAAATAACATTGCAAGTTTGATTTTTGGTTTACAATAATCACAAATCTGAACCTTCATTCATAACATAATTTTCGTTTTCAACATATAAGAAAACTTGAAATTTTGCCAATTTGAACATCATCATTTTCATCTTATTTTTGATGTGCATCTATATAACAAAAAATTACAAGGAAAATGCATGAGAAGCAATAATACTCAATCACTATTTTATTGGCAAACTTGATTCAAAAGCTCAACCGGGAAAGAACCAGGAAGAAAACTCGGCGTTGTTGCCATTACAAAAAAGTTATTAAATACAATTTTCATGTGATTTCAATCTCGAAATTTCAACAATCAACTAAATTTCCTTCATGTCCCTTATCAAGGGGTCCATATCATTTTCTGCAATACATTGTTAAGCTCGTGGAGAGAACAGAATCTGACCAGGTGACAAACAAGCATAACAAAGAGACAAAATCAAACATTCATATTCATACTAGGTTTTCACAATAGGATTCACAATGAATCAAAACTAGGGAAAGGTGGATTTTTCCAACAAGAGATGTCAGACACAACACCAAAATAGATGCCCAATCGGGGCTATAATTCAAGAACTTCCGTTCTTCTATTTTTACATACTAAACTCATACAAAGTTTGTGCTGACAGGGAAGGGCCCATAACACCCTACCCTCTCTCCCTCTTCTCGTCCTGAGAAGAGACTCTACACTGTTGGAGTCCAACTAAAAGAAGACCTTTCCCAAAATTGGCCACTTCTGCCCTATCCAAGGGTGAGTAATGCCAAAACACCCATACAAAAAAACTTTGAAATTCAAACAAGAACATGAAAGAAAAGAATTCAAGAAACATGGTTTCAATCCTTCCCAACATACCCAACATACATACAAGCATCCAAATAACAACACAATAGCATAAGCATGAAACAAGCATGAAAAATCTGAACAAGGGAGATGAAGAACTCCTACCTTCACAAAGAGGTTATGGTAAATGATCAAATAGAGAAGAGCTTTTCCTTCCTTGCCTTCAATCTTCCAAGACTCCTCTCTAAAAGTAGAGATTGGATAACAACAAAAACTACTCCAAGAAGGGCCTCTAAATAAGATCCAAACTCAACCACCAAAAAGGGCAATAACTTCCCCCACTCACCTACAAATCTAGAAGTTTCTAACTCAGCCAATCCTAAGGTTAACCACTCAGTGGAGTTGAGGTAATGCAACTCATGATAACCACTTTCAATTTTCGCACAAAGGCAAAAATAGACTTTTTGAGTGACCTCAAAAGTCAACAAAAGGGGCTTAGGGGGTGGAAAATACCCCCAACCCATACCCATACCCCTTGGGTATAAATATTTCATGTTTTAAGGCTTTAGAAATTGATTTGGGACAAAACAAAAACTAAGAATAATTATGACCATCTAACAACTCCAAAATGCAGATTAAGCACTAATCTGGATTAGGAGTGACTAAACTTGATTAAGAAACAAATCAGCAAAAATGACACTAACTTAGTCCGACTTAGGTCCAAAGGTTACACAGTTAACCCTAGCTAGCATGCTGAAAAGCATAAACAATTCACAAGTGTCAAGTGACACTATAAGAACATAGTTATGAACATTAACATTTACTAATCATGGAAAGATACATTCATACATCTCACAAAATAATTAAGTTACGAACAACAAGTTTTTCACAAATAGCACATAGGGATCAGTTCCGTTCCTTCATCGGGTTTCTCAGCTAAAATATCCTGCACACTTATTGCACACATCAGCAGTCCCATAAAATCACATGCACATATGTGTATTCGTATTAGGGAATCACATAAATCAAAACATACATCTATAAATCAATCATGGTTTCTCTCATCCTACTCATATTCTTAATCATTAAAATCTCTTAATCCAAGTGTTAACCCTGCATTTACTTATTTCGTAAACATACATATTCACAAAGCATTAAATGAAGGACTCATATATCTGAAAGTAACATCACACAACATGAAATAATATACTATGTTCAAGTATCCGATAATGTCTTGACATCTCGAGTCGCAATTATCAAAATAATAATGTATCAACTGTGACTATGAAGGGTCGGGGCGAGGCCTCACAGGATTGCAAATTATAAAGAATAAAGATGCCATTTTAATATCACAAACAAAGTATTGCAAAGATTTGCTGAAAATGTTTCAATTGGAAAGTTGTAAACCTGTTCGAACACCTATGGGAACTAGATGTATGTTATCTAGAAAAGATGATTCCCTTAGCATTGAACAAAAAAAGTAGAAATCTATGATTGGAAGATTGCAGTATTTGACACATACTAGACCTGATATAGCTAATGCAGTTGGAATTGTGGCAAGATTTTAGTTAGATCCTAAAAAGGCACATTATGCAATAGTTAAAAGAATTTTTCAGATATTTAAAAGGCACACCTGATTATGGATTATGGTATGGTAGATCACATAATTTCACTGTATGTGCATATATTGATGTCGATTATGAAGTGTAGATGATAGAAAGAGCACTGGTGGTGGAGCATTCTTCTTGAGAGGAAGATTGGTTTCTTGGCTGAGCAAGAAACAAGATTGCATTTCACAGGGTATAATAGAAGAAGAGTATGTAGCAGCAAAAACAATTGTAATCAAATTATTTGGATGAAGAAGATGTTGAAAGACATTGGGATAGGGTTCACTGAGATTTTTATCATACATTGTGGTACCACAAGTATTGTAAATATGTCAAAGAATCCAATATTACATTCAAAGACATTAACATATATTTATTATCACTTTTTGAGAGAGAAAGTTGTAGAAAAATAAATCAAATTGGAATATGTTAGCACAAAGGAGCAGATAGAAGATATATTCACAAAACCTTTGGCTAATGACACATTTGAGTATTTGAGAGGTATACTTGGGGTTATGCCCCAACGTACTTTTGAGTATTTGATGTAGATATTGCATCAATCTAGATGGTAGTAGAGCACTATTTCTTTGCCTAGATTGGATGCTTAATGCTTATCCTATGGGGGATCATCTATGTTTGAGTTGAGTCGTGAAGGACTCTTGGTATTAGTATTGAACATATTGTTTTCGAAATGATTGAACTTAAAATATTGACATGATGATACCTTTGTAGGGGAGAGATTAAGAGGAAGAGTGACATTTTGTAGGGGAGAGATTATCCTTTGGGAGAGACACTTATGTATGGGGGAGATTAACACCTTCCTTGTCAATGTGGGTTACTTGACATGACATGTTGTAAAGGAAGAATGTATTGTATGAGACTAAGATGTATGTTTATATTCATGAGCAACATGAATGGGGAGTAAAGACAAATGAGGAAGAAAAATATTTTGTATATGGAACTTAGATGTTTTTCATCTATGTTTCCATAAATGCCAAAGGGGGAGATTATTAGCATCAATGCTAGTGTTATTCTTATGGGGGAGCATATTAGCATTTCTAAAGACATACTTGACAACTTATGTGTTGTATTCATGACTGTGTTTGTCATTGATGTCAACATACTTGTTATCTTGTGAAGACTGGTAGAGTTACAAAGGTAGAAGTGTTTGGTGCACTTCATAGATTAAATATTAGCTTATGTGCAGTTGAGGTTATAAGGATTTTAGTGAAGGTAGCTTTTAGACAATATATCTGGAAAGCGGGTACTATTGTTTTGATTCTATCTCCTCACAAAGATGGAATTGGCTTGAGCAAACTAATATAGAGGTTGAAGACAATAGAGATGCCTTGGTTCAAAAGGCATAATAAGAAGATCATCAAGTGAAAAGTTATGAAGATTGCGAGCCGACAATTTGATTGTAATCTCTAAAAGGTGTATAATTGTAATGTGATGTGTATTGAAATATCTTAATGATGGTCTTATATTATTATTGTAAATTAGGAAAGCCTCAAAGTCGACTCAATTCTTATTGTTTAGGATTTGGTTTAAAGGAAACTATGTTTTCCTTGGGTATAGAGTGTGTATATGGTCATATCTATATAATATGTAATGTGAAAGCTTAATATGCAAACTTATGAAGATTAGAGCAGATTTCACTGTGGTTGAGGCACACTAAGCTTACAATGAACTGTATTTGCCAAGACAAGTTGCTTGTTGGAAAGTTGTTGTTTCATATTTGTATTATTCAGGAAGAATATGTTAGCATGAATGTTGATGGTATTTCTTTGGGGGAGTATCTTAAGCATTGGAGAGCATGTGGTAGTATTGACATGTTGCATTCATGACTATGTTTGTCATTGATGTCAACATACGAGTAATTCTATGAAGATTGGTAGAGTAGCAGACAAAGATCCTGGTCGTACGGATAAAGTTTTAATGGTCAGATTACACATGGTTAAGGAAATGTTCCACACCATGTCTTGATGACAAGGTTAAGTGATCGTAACATAAGTCAAAGAAATACGTAAGATATACATGATTTATAGAGAGCACTGCAGAGACAGAGTGCATGATAAGCAATTTTTCACGATTGTATTGTATCTCCTAATAGAGATATAATTAGGATACACGAAGTTATATAGTGACGACGGATAGTTTGATGATGACATCAACAAGTGTGCAAGTCTTGGAGTCACACGTGTGAGAAGTAGTTTATAAGATTGTGAGTTGAAAGTGTTGTGTGGTTGCAAAATAATTAATTATCTTAATGTGGTCCTATTATAATTAATTGGTACAAAGGAAATTATTTTCCTTGATTGTGAAGTGTGATTGAGATATGAATCAATTATGAAATGTACAAACAAGAAGCAAAGTATTTGGTAAATGCAAGTAAGTGATCCAAGGGATTATTGGATGCAAAGTTTGTGATCTGGTATCGAGATCAGAAGGAGAAGAAGTCTAGTTGACATGAAAAAGGAAGAAGAAATAAAGTATAGTTCAATTCTATTATTCGACAAGGAATAATGCAAAGATCATTTGGATAGTAGGTTCATTGGTCTTTCCCCTAAAACTATTTGGACAATGGGATCCATTTGTCTTCTACAACTCCTAATAGGGTTGGCACAACTCCTAACAAGGTTGGAATCTCCTAACAAGGATTCAAAGTCTCCTAAGAGGGACTAATATGTACTGATTATTTTCATAGACTCCTAATAGGATCCATCCTTTAACAAGGAATATTTCTATCAATACATCATCTTGTGGTTATCATCCCCATCGGGGTTTTCCCTATGATCAAGGGTTTCCCTAGTTAACATATCTAGTGTTATTGTGTATGAGTATCTTGTTATGGATGCTAATTATATTGCTCATATGGTTAAGGTTTAATAAGAATGATAATTGTTTTAATAGTTGTATAGCTTATTCACCCCCCCACTCCCCCGCCTCAGTTATATTGTGGATTATATATTCTAATAGAACAGTACTGAGGCTATTTGGACAATGGGTTCAACTATTCTCCTATTAACTTCTATCAGGGTTGCAAAACTCCTAATAGGGTTGTAATCTCTTAACATGGTCAAAGTCTCCTAAAAAGGACTCATATGTTTTGATTGTATTTCATTGACTCCTAACAAGGTCTATCCTTTCACAATGAACTTTTATAGTAGTACATCATCTTGTGGGCATAATTCCCACCAGGGTTTTCCCTCTAATCAACGGTCTCCCTAGTTAAAATAGTTGGTATTATTGTGTATGACTATCTTGTTGCATCTACTATTACATGTTTCAGAATTAATGAAGATACTAAGAGTTATTTTAAATGCATAAATGATTCACCCTCTTCTCTTAGTTATCTTGGTGGACTTTACTTTCTAACACACTCATCCCTCGATCTTCACTAAGTTTAGTTTCTTGTAATATAGCTAATTCACATTTTATTAAAAAATGCAATGTTTAATTAATCATTGCTCATTAGGGGCTTTTATGCCCCTAACTTTCTACAAAAGGAATTTCATGGCTCCTTGAGAAAGAACTTCTCCTTCCCTACATTCCAGCAACTTATAATTTGATTCCATTGGAATCATACCCATCTAATATTCTTAAATGAGATAATGACTTTCTTCCTTGCTTTTTCTTAGAAATTTTTCCACAATTTGATAATTCTTGGCTATATTTGACTTCAAAATACATAATACCTAATTCCTTAATTGCAAATTCTCTTCTATATCATTGTGATTTTGTTGAATTTTAGCCTTGCAACCACTCTTTATTTCCTCCTTTATCATATCTTTTTCCAATAATCCTTCAAGATCAACCTCCTCCTCTATCATGTCCATTTCTTTTTTCTATGAGCATATGATTCTTATAAATCTCCTCCTTATTATATTCCATCTTCTCTACTATTTTGGACAATTTATATGCAACTTGCAATTCTAGTGGTATATTTTCACTTTGGATATTATCATCTAAATGAATTTCCATGAAGTTCTCTATTTCTATTGCAATATATTTCTTTAATTGTTATGGTCTCTTAAGTGGCAATAAACCATCTATAAAAAAATTCTTGTTCTTGCTATTCTTTGCATTGGCAAAGGAAATAGATTCCACTCCCTTATTTGTAAAAAATGAAGAGTTGCTACTATAACCTGTTGAATGATTATGAGGGTTCTTACTTGCCATTATTTTTGTTGAAAAAATTGTTATGTTATTATTAACCACTTTTAGGATTATTTATCAACTTTATTATTCATGTTTTCTAGATCTCTTAAATTCTTCATAATCCCTCCCTTTATTTCTATAGTTTGTTGGCACTAACTTCAAACACACAAGTTTTCCTTTTCCACAAGACTAACCAATTTCTCCATCTTGCATTAAGACTCATTGGTTCTACTAATTCTTGGTTGTAACTCTTTCTAAACTTGAGTTTTCTTTTTCTTTTAACCTCATGGAGGCCTTACCCTCTTCAATTTCTTGGTCATTATTTCTTTCTCCATTGTTCCTATTAGGTCTTTTTGATATGTTATGATTTCCTTAATATATTCCTTAAATACCACTTGATTAATTATCTCCTTTATCAAGTTATTCTACTCCTATAATTATTTTTGCACAAAATTTTCCATCTCCTTTGAATAGGAATCTCTTTTCTCTTCCTTTATTCACGTCACTTTTTCCTTCTAATATCTCCTTCACCAACTTTCTAATTCTCCTCTAGAATCTTTCTTATGTATTCTATACCCCGTTGACGCCCTTAAAGAGAGCTAGAATCTTCAAATCTTGCAAGAACTATTCTCCTCTTGAGTGCATTGAGAACATAAGAACAAACTCCTTTTGAAATTCTTAATTCTCATTCACTAATCTTGATAAAAAAGCTTCGTGTAGATATTAGTTGTTTGCAAATGCTTCCTTTATATCTAGCTTGTTCACCATAGGGATGACACTAAGATACTATTTATCTTGTTTTTCAAAAGTTTTGACAAACCAACTCTTTTGTAGAATTTGTACACATGTTTCTTTTATTGTCAATCTATTTGATTATAAAGTTTTCCCTTCTCTTGAATATTTGATCAATTACCCTTGTCTCCCCACATCTCTCCCTATGAGTCTTCATTAGATAATTTACTACTTCCCATGTTGATATGTATAATGATCCATCTCTTCCCTTTTGATCCTCTAGTGATTAACAAATATCCATCTTTGTTATAAAAATTTAACTGAGTCCAAAATGATTTCCATAAGAAAAGTAGGATATGAGGTTTTGAGACATTTGTTTTCCCTTCAAACTTCTCTAATGACACCTAGCTATGAAACTTTTTTTTCATGATCCTACTCTTCAAAGTTTGGAATTAAAGTTAAAATACTACACCTTTTGAACCTCCAATCTTCATCCTCTCTAGGTCTAGCACTTGGATCAGAAGAAGGTGCAAAGGATATGTTGATAGGTTATAGAAGTGAAAGCAATAGTCACAAAAATATGATATTGTGAAGTGTCACTTGTACCATTTTGATTAAATTGATACACACATTGAAGCCAATGGATGGTTGTGGAACACTGATCAATTCAAGGGAACTACTTGAAATATGATTGATCTGATTGTTGTGATATGGAGTCTAATTAGACTCAGAGGTTAATTCTCCCCACTTCATTCAACATGGTTTCCCCCCAAAATTTACTATGGGGGTTTGGGGGTAGTGCCCCCATGCTCTAGGGGTCAAGAGGCAACACCCCTTACAAGGTCCTAGGTAACACTCCCTATCGCGATATAAGGTAGGGTCGAGGGGCAACACCCCCAAAGCCAAAAATTAATTTACTCTTTTAAAAGGCGTCAAAAGTTATATTTTTCTATTGGTTGGCTTATTATAGCCCTTAATTATAAGCAACAAAAAGCTTGTATAAAATGGATTAGGGTTAGGGATTTCATAATGTATGATGAGATTGTAGCTTCTTGTGGTGGTATTGAGATGTAAGGGATTACAAATTGTAATTAGGTTGTAATCAATAGATAATAGGAATATTGGACTCATATTTGGTCGACGTAGACTAGGATCTAAGTGAACCACATTAAATATTTGTGTCTTGAGCTCTCTTTTGTGTGATTTATTACTTTTTGATATTGGTTATATTTTCAAGAAATTGTTGTTTCTATCTATTTAATCCTAACAAGTGGTATCAGAGCAAGGTTGGTTTTTCAATTATCCTCTATAGAAAAGTCTCACAGTTGAGTGGGAACGATGGTAGATGAGCATAAGATGAAGGTTGAGAAGTTTAATGGGAAGAACTTCAGCTATGGAAAATGCAAATATAAGACTATCATTATCAGAAGGATTTATGGTGGTCATTGCATAGACAATCCAAGAAATTGACCCCTATGACAGATGAGGACTGCAATATTTTGGATTGAAAGACACTTGGAAGTATTCATTTATGTTTGGTGTATTATGTGACATTAAAAATTATGAAAGTTAAGATGATGGAAGATTTGATGCAAACCCTAGCAAGCTCGTATGAAAAACCCTCCACTTTTAACAAGGTATTTCTCATGAAGCATTTATTTAATATGAAGATGGCAGAAGGTAGATCTATTGCAGATCATTTAAAAGAGTTTAATAGAGTTACTAGTTAATTATTTTCTGTGAATGCCAATTTTGATGAAGAAATCAAGGCTCTCTTGATTTTGTGTTCATTACCAGAAAGCTAGAATGACTTGGTAATGGTTGTGAGTAATTTTGTTTCTAGATCTAATACCCTAAAATTTGATTATGTGATTGGTGTTATTCCATGTGATGAAACTCGTAGGAAAATATCAAGTGGATCTACATTAGAAAGTGTTTTGAATGCACAAAGAAGAGATATAATGAATGAGAGAGGAAACAATTCTGGAAATCATGTGAAATGAAGAGGAAAATCAAAGGGGCCCAAGAGGTCTCAATCGAGAAGACCAAGATATTGTTGGTACTGTGGGAAAACATGGCATACGAAGAAAGATTGATGGACTCAAAAGAACAATGAAGGAGACAAAAAAAAAAGGATTAAGGAGGCAAATGTGGTAAGTAAAAAATCCGAAGAGAATTCTTTGCTTCTTTCTTTACCAAGTGTTGATGATTCATGGGTTTTAGATTCAAGGGCTTCATTTCATGCTACTCCCTTTAGAAGTTTTTTTTCTTGATTTTGTCCAAGGGGATTTTGGGCTTGTTTACTTGGGGTATAATGAACCCTGTGAGATTTTTTAAAAGGGAAACATTAAGATTACGTTGCAGAATGGGAACCATTGGCTACTACAAGAGATAAGACAATGTTTCAAGGCCGAGTAGGATTTTAATTTCAGCAGGGCAACTAGGTGATGAGGGTCACATAGTTACATTTAATGATACAAATAACGAGATTTCAAAAGGTTCCTTAGTAGTAGTAAAATGTGTGAAAATAAGAACCTTATATCATTGTACAGGTCATATTGTTCCTTCTACTTAAATTTTTTTAGAGAAAAAATGAATGTTTAGGAATGGTTGTTGTAGTTGAGCAGGGAGAACAAACAAATATTGTAGATTATGATATATTACTATGACACAATAAACTTGGGCACATGAGTGAGAAAGGTATGAAATTACTCTATTCAAATAAAGTTTTACCAAGTCTAAAATGTGTCAATATGAATTTATGTGAAAGTTGTGTGTATGAAAAATAAAAGAAAGTTTTGGGAAGAGTGAAAAGGAAAAGAAAAATGAGAAATTAGAGCTTTTGCATTAAGATGTATGGGGACCAGCTTAGGTATCTTCCTTGGGTGTCTCTCATTATTATGTTACATTTATTGATGATGCAACTAGAAGAGTATGGGTTTATCTTCTTAGACGTAAATATGATGTATTTCAAAGTTTTAAGAAATGAAAATGCTTGGTTGAAAATGAGACTAGTAAAATATTAAATGTCTTAGATTTGATAATGGTGGTGAGTATTGCAATAATGAATTTGAAGATTATTGTTCCACTAATGGTACTCAAAGGTAGAAAATTTCTTCAAGGACTCCACAAGAAAATGGAGTGGCTGAACACATGAACATGACAATCATGGAGCAAGCAAAGAGCATGATGTTGCATGTTGGGTTGCCCTTAAACATGTGGGTAGAGGTTGTTAATACTGCTGCATATTTGATCAATAGATGCCCCTCTACTCCTTTGGGTTCTGGTATTTTAGAGGAAGAATGAAATGGTAAGAAGGCAGGTTATTCTTTCCTTAGAACCTTTGGTTGTGAAGCATTTGCACATATAGATTGTGAAAATAGAATCAAGCTAGAAGCTAAGTCAAATAAATGTGTATATGTTGGATATGATATTAATGAATTTGATTATAGGCTTTGGAATTTTGAAAATCTTAAAATTGTAAGAAGTAGTGATGTCATATTCAATGACAAAAGTGTTGTACAAGATATGTTGTAGCAACATAGGAAGAAATATAATGATTGTGTAGTGCTGGATGATACTAAAAAAGATGATGTTTCAGCCATCCCTCATGTTCGACAACAACCACAAAAATAAATTTCACACACCCCAGTGAATGTTAGATGATTAAGAAGGCTAAGTAGACCTCTATAAATATTTTCTCCCTCTTTGTATTCTATTTTATTAATAGATGCAGGTGAACTTGAATATTATGATGAAGCTGAGAAGGTCAATACAAAGATTCAGTAGGAGTTTTCCATGAAAAAAAAATGGACTCATTACTAAAAAATCAGATTTGAGATTTATGTAAGTTACCTACAGGTAAAAGGGATTTATAAAATAAATGAGTTCATAGCTTGAAAGAAGAGGATGGAGGTAAGATTTTTTTTAAAAGCCAGGTTAGTTGTAAAAGGATTTGCATAGAAAAAGGGCATTGATTTTGATGAGACATTTTCTCATGTTGTTAAAATGACTTCTATTCGTAATGTTTTAAGTATTATGGCTATCGAAGATTTGTATTTGGAGCAACTTAATGTTAAAACTATAGGATTTAATAGTGAAAAAAATCCACTGATCCTTAGATATCCTGCATGCAAATAACCAGTTACAAGGAAGTAAGAATGACAAAGAGAGAATGGTTTTCTTAATAAAAAAGAAGATTGTATTTACTTGTGCAAAACATAATGAATAAATATATAACCAATCAATCCTTATGAAGGAATCAAAAACTTAAAAGGGAAACCCTAAGAAGTAAATGCCATTTAATAATTACTAATCAATTATTAAATAGAAATGCAAGTGCATAAAGGGAAATCTTAAGAAGGGAGTAAAGGTAATTTAATAAATGAATTTAAATTAATGATCTACTATAACATCCCCACTTAAGATGAACACCAATGCAGCTACAAACAATGCAGAAAAAGCAAGGAAACTATAATGCAAAGCTGAAAGAAAACTTGGGTCTTGGCAACAAGGCCTAGTGAGGTACCCAATCACAACCAATCTTTATGAAATAGAGAAACATAGAAAACTTAGTGGGAAAAACTTTATTCCTAAAAGAGATAGAAAAGGATCCACAAATGAAATATCTTAAGAGACTTCCTCAAGACCATAAGTACAATGAAATCCCCCATGATAGCAGCTTGAGACTCCATAGCCCCCTAGAATGGAAGAAATCCTGGGTCAATGACCATACCAATGTTGCTCCAATTTGAAAGAAACAAAGGCAATGGACAAGGAGGGTGAAACCTCTAAATGTAAGTTGAAGCTAGAAGTCTTAGCTAATGCTCAAAGGAGAATGCATGAGAATCCTAAAATGAAATCTCCAATGGAAGTGTGATAATAGGTGAGTTGAATCTGTCATCTTAGAGGAGATATGTGTCCTCAGATATATCATCAACAACTATAGTAGGTGGCTCAATGACTGAAGTTGCAATGGTAGGAAATGTTGAAGAGTAATTATGTACAATGATTGGAATCTAAACAGGAGGTGGAGGTGTAGAAGTCACAATAGTGGTCTTAGGAACAACACATTCATTCAAGTGACCTGACTTCACCTCAGTTGACTCTCGTGAAGGAGAGTGAGATTTTGATAATGGAGATAGTGGACCAAAATGAGAGAGTATAGGTGGGAAGAATGATAAACAATCCTTGTAGCAAAAATATTTCCTATCACACTATCTCTAATGTGCGCTGAATCTTGTGCAAACTTAACTGTCTTCCCTATCCCACTATGTGTAATCTGATAAATAAAGGAGGTTAGAGGACAATGATGGAACAAAAAGTATATATGAAATGTACCATCGTCAATGCCAATAGAACCTTTCCCACATATAGTCATAAAAGTGTTGTTCCCCATCAAAATGTGTGGAGTAGGAGAAGCCTCAAAAGAAGAGAACAAATCCTGAGAAGATCATCTAATTAAAATGGTGATGAAGAAGAAGATCTATGAGAAATAGAAGGAATATCAATGTTACTCTTTTGAAGGAGAGCTGTCAAATCTAAAACTTGTTTGGCATAGTCATCTAACTTCTTGTCATAGCAACATGACTCATCATGATTGGGCTTATTAAAATAAGCACACTTCAGTCTTTTTGGCTTTGGTTTATGTTCTTTAGGAGGAGGTGGGACTGATGTGATATGAGGGATAGAATCAATCTGAGACTCTATAGGATGTGACTTCTGTTTCTTCTCCTTCATTCCAGAAGATGTTCAAGCTACCAATGCATACGTTTGTGAGCCTATGAGAGAATCCAATTGAGAGAGTTTAGCTTTCTCTTGAGTCAAATGATCACAAAAAATATGGAAAATCTATTACCCAAAGCATCTTTGGTGGAATAGAAGGTAGAAGCAAAAATTTGAAATTTGTCACGAAGCTTAGAAAGAATCAAGTAAATGCACTTAGTGTCAGTCTATATTTTCCCACAAACCTACAATAAATATCTTTGTTATTTGAACTTAATTAAGAAGTCCTCAATGGATGGAAAATAATCTGGTACAAGAGAGGTAAGCTCTACCTCAATTTGAAGTGCCATGAACTCATTCACTGTACCAATCAAACCATTGAGCTTGATCCACATAGCTAGAGGCGTATTGCACCCATCAAGATGAAAATCTAGAATGTCAGATACTTGTAAAGCAATCAACCCCATTGCCTTATCCATCTTGTTCCTATATTGCAGGACCTCAAAAGGCCTCTGTAAAACTAGATGCACTGTATTTAAACAAGACCACAATCCTTTTGATCGGAGAAGCCATTTCATCAGGGACTTCCATGTGCATTAGTTATGAGGAGTTAGAAGTTCTAGACAAGAAGAGATCTCAGCCATTATTTTATAAGGTGTTGGATTTCTTTTTGAAAAAGTTCTGGTTTATTGATGTAAATAATAGAAACAATAATACTAAACACCCCCCACAATATAAAAAATTGAACCCTAGCTGCTAGAAGGAATGCATAAAAAAGAAGAGAGAAAAAAATTCAGTTTGAGAATCACATGTACCATTGAGAAATACTGATGAAAAACTATAGAATCTAGATAGGGCTTGATAAGAGCTTTTCAACGCTTTTTTGGGATTAAAAAATGAAGCTATAATGAGCAAGTTACACCCCTTGGAAGATAGAAGAAATCATATGACTTTGAGCAAAAAATAGGTACTAGACTTGAAAAAATTCCAAATAATACCTATACCATTATCTTTGTCTCCGAATCATGTTTCCAACGCTTCTTTTGGATTAAAAAAATACCCTTGTATGCTCAAGTTAGAGGAAAAATATTGCTAGGGCCTCCAAAAGGCAATAAAAATTAAAAAAAAAAACCACCACTAGTGGTCTACTGGTGGCACTTGGGTGGTGGAGTGACTGACAAAGTGGAGTAGTGGTGTGACTAGAGGTGATTGGAGCTATGGTGGCCACTGAGCTGTAGAGGCCTTTGTGGTTAATGTAGATTGCAATAGTGGCCGTTGCGGTTAGTGTAACCACATCAATAAAAAAACCACACATATATTTTTTCAATTTACAAATTTTTGCCTTAGAGTGCATGTAGAGCCCGTACAACCTGGTTATGCAACTTTTTTTGCTTCTCTAGTCAATGTTGTCCAAAATTGATAAATTTTATATGAAAATGGGGGTTTTGATGCTTTGTGACGTTTGTTTGGCCTCAAAGTGCTTCAAAAATTAGAAACCCTCATATTTTTCATAGAAAATATTCAAAAAATACTAGATCTGTTCTGTCAAACCCTCATTCTTCTTTTGCTCCAAACAAGAATAGGCAGCCATTAGCAAGACTCTAATACTATGTAGGATTTGATAATGAACAAATCCATAGATCCCTAGATATCTTGCATGCAAATAACCTGTTACAAAGAAGTAAGAAAGGAAGAGAGATAAGGGTTTGCTTAATAAACAAGAAGATTGCATTTACTTGTGCAAAATATAATGAATACATTTACAACCAATCAATCCTAATGAAGAAGATCAAAAAATTAAAAGAGAAACCCTAAGAGTTAAATGACATTTAATAATTAATTATTAAATAAAAATGCAAGTACATAAAGGGAAATCTTAAGGGAGTAAAGCAATTTAATAAATGAAATGAAATTAATGCTTTACTCTACCAAAATCAACTTTTCTTCATGGTGATTTGGATGAAGAAATTTATATGGAACAACCACTGGAATTTGAGGTCAAAGGTAAGGATAACTTATTGTGCAGATGTTGAAAAGTTTATATGACTTGAAGCAAGAACCTTAGCTATGGTGTCTTAAATTTGATAATTTTATACATGAGCATGGATACACTAGGCGTCATTTAGAATATTGTGTTTATTTTAAGAGGTTGGATGATGACAACTATATTATTTTATGTTTATATGTTGATGATATGCTTGTAGTTGGGTCTAATATGACTCACATCAAGGGGTTAAAATAATAATTAACACATTCATTTTCTATGAAGGATTTGGGGGTAGGAAAATAAATCCTTGGAATAAAATTTGTAGAGATAGGAAGAACATAAATTTGACATTATCTCAGGCTGATTATACTGAGAAGATGTTGTGACGTTTCTTCATGAAGTGCCAAAGCTGTTAGCACACCTTTGCCTAGTCATTTAAAATTGACTAAGGAGATTCATCCAAAGACACAAGAGGAGGAGAATAAGATGTCCAAGGTGCCTTATGCTTCAGCTATAGGTAGCTTAATGTATGCCATGATTTGTACTAGGATAGATATTGTACATGTAGTAGGAGTTGTTAGTAGGTATATGAGTCATGTTAGGATTAAGCATTGGAATGCAATCAAATGGATTCTCATATATTTGAGAGGAACATCCAGTAAGTGTTTACATTTTAGGGGCTCTACTACTCATTTACAAGGTTATGTTGATGCAAATTTGGGAGGAAATCTTGATACTAGGGGAAGTACTATAGGATATGTATTTACTGTTAGTGGGACAACAATGAGTTATATTTCTCAATTACAAAAGGTGAATGCTTTATTCACTACATAGGCAAAGTATGTTACTGCTATAGAGGTAGCTAAGAAGATGATATGACTTTAATTCTTCATGAAAGAGTTGAGGTGCCCAGAGATAGCCAAAGCGTCATTCATCTTTCAAAGTATTCTTCTCTATGTTCAAAGACAAAGAACATACAGTTATGGTACCATTTCATTCAGTCAATTTTAAATGATAGACAGTTAAAGTTGGAAAATATACATACAAATGATAATCTAGTTGATATGTTTATGAATGTAGTGGGAAGGGAGATGAACTCATCTTCAACTTCAATTGCTCTTCTAGATTGAACAAAATAAAAGAACAACAAAGCCCAAGTGATTTTGAATTTAAGTGGAAGCTACAAGTTTAGCGGTGCTATGATCAGTCTCCAAGTCGAAGGTTATTGTTTTGGAGTTTGACCAATCTCCAAGTGGGAGATTGTTGTGATATGGAGCTTAATTAGACTCAAAGGTTAATTTTTCTCCACTTCATTCAACACAGTTTCTCCTTAGATTTTACTACAGGGGTTTGGGGGCAGCACCCCTTGCAGGTTGTTGGGGTCAGAAGCCCCAAGTGCACTCCCTATCGTGATATAAGGTGGGGTTGAGGGGCAATGCCCTCTAAGCCAAATATGAATTTACTATTGTAAAAGACATCAAAAGTTTTATTTGTCTATTGATCTGTTTATTCTAGCCCTAATTTGTAAGTGGCAAAATGATTGCATAAAATGGTTTAGTGTTAGGGATTTCATAATGTATGATGATGTTGTAGCTTCTTGCAGTGGTATTGAGTTGTAAGGGATTACAGATTGTAACCAAGTTGTAATCATTGGATAATAGGAAATTTGGACTCGTTTTTTGATGGACGCAACCCAAGGATTGGGTGAACCACATTAAATCTTTGTGTCTTGTGTTCTCTTCTGTGTGGTTTATTATTTTTTGATATTGGTTATATTTACATGTAACTATTATTTCTATATCTTTAATCCTAATATTGATTTTTTTGTTGATTATTTTCTATGACCTAAAAAAAGAGATGAATTTGTTAAATCTATGAAAGAAACTTGTAAATAGTAGATTAAGTATTTGTTTGTGGGAAATAAGTGAGTTTTCTTAATGTTCTTTTTATTTAAATCAGGAAGAGAGAGAGAGAGAGAGAGAGAGAGAGAGAGAGAGAGAGAGGGGTTAAGTTGTATACAAGAAAATATTAAAATATTCCTAGTTTTATAAAAGCAATTAATTTGCAGTTTCTTTTACTCACAAGAAATGAATACCTAGATCCCCAACTAATTTTTCCATATTAATTTTCGTAACTTCCAACTTAAAGTTTAGAGAGCATTTACAATTAACAATAGTTAAAGTATTAAATTTATAAAGTATTATTAAGAAATTATACCCAACAAGTTAGAACTACCATTAAATATATTAGTAATATATATAGATATATTCTATCTAAATAAATATCTACTTGTTTTTCAAATAATGTATGCAACTATATGTTCTTTATCCATTCCACTATATTTCAAATATTAAAATATTTAATGACAAATTAATACACTATTATGTAAAATAGTAAAATTTTGGTGAATCGTATGCTAGGAAGCTACCATAGCTATAACAAATTGGGTAGGATTGTTGACCAAAATGTAGAACTATTTACAAATACATTGATGTATACTCACAATAAAAGAATAATTCAAATTCAACTTATAATTCGAGGATAAGAGATTTTTCTAAGAATAGAGGAAGTGATTGAATTCATATTGTTCTAAATAATTTCATTGTAATTCTCAGGCATATACAACATCTGTAGGAAATAGTCAATCTTACTGCTATTCATATGAATCCTATAATTGACAACTAAGAAAGTCCTACTATTATTCTCCTCACTACTGTAAATGACAACCAAGAGAGGAAAATTCAAGAAATCAACCACTTCGTGACGAATATTCATACAAATTTTTAAGAAGAATGCTTACAAGTTTCTAGAAGCAAGTTTAAATTTGTACTTGATTGCTTGATATTATTTATGAAACTTTTAAAGGCTTAATAAAGATGACCACAATATTTTTGAGGATGACAAGATACATATTATCAATTAAACTATCTACAATGATTGTTTAGTTTTCTCTATATCAATCAAATTGAGAAACTACTCCTGCACAAGCCAACTCAAATGTAAACTATATAGAGATGTGCTTGATGAAAAAAATGAACCGTGTCCCCTTGGTAACATATGCTTTTAAGTTTTTTATTCAATGTATTGCACATGAGGTCTAGCAAAGAGTTGGAGAACCCTATAGAGGTGGAATCATTGGTTTAGGATTTTTGATCGCAAAAAGGAAGTGACAGAGTGAATCAAGCATTCTAAGTAGTTATAGAGTAGAGTGAAAATTGTTCCATTATAGTTTTGGCATATAAGAGAGGAGGTGATTTATTGCAAAGAACAATTTTCTTGCCTTTGTGGATTTTGGTAAAAGAGAAACAATACTTATTGAAGGTTCCATATAGGATTTTCGATAATTTTGTAGAAATATATTTTTTGGAAATAAATTGAGAAATTCATTCTTAAAATAAAAATAGGTAATAAACATAGATATATAAAGAAAAAAGCATCATACATGAATAAAAAGCTAACAAATATATTCTAATTCCTTGATACCAAAGCCCTAAAATATGAAAAAGTAGAAACCCCAAACTTATTATCTAAAAGTTCCTGTGAATAAATATTTATCCTAAAAATAATATGGTAATATATAGAAATAGAAATAGAAAATAATCTTTGGAAAGACAATAAGGCAAAGAGTTCTAAAACAATTTTAAATAAATAAAGATGTCTGGGAAAGCCCTAAAATTATCAAAATCTAGAACCCCAAATTTTCATCTTAAAAATTTCTTGAATCAAAATTCCATCTAATTCCTTTCATCCAATGAAATGGGTATTACATATTTCTGCACAAGAGTGAGCTCTGATAAAAGGTGAAAGCATACCCAAGGCATGTGCATTGTTTGACATAATGGGCCTTTTAAAAAAAAAAAATTCTGTTAAAACTAGAAACCTAGAAATAAGAAGGAAATGGGTGGATATTAAAAATATGGAAATATAAGAAGCTAAGCACATAGAGATCCTTGTCCTATCATCAGGCCTTGGCATAAGTCCATAATATGTGGTCTTTTGGAATGAAAGACAATAAATTAAATAAACATGAAAATAACAAATAGTAGAATGTGGAAAAGGGAAAGGAAAACACACTAGAGAAGAAGCTCAAGCACCAAAATACCCAAGTTATCGTGGTTATTTCATTCTCTTTTGGTTAACAAAAATAATGTGTGTTGTTACTATGTAATACATAGTGTAGTTTATTCAAACCTTGAATAGGAAAGGCTCAACTTTCTATGTAAGCCAACATTAGAGTACATGGTATTAATAATTGGGATTGTGTGGATTAAGATGATCAAACTGTGATAGAAATGTAATGTGGGAGTAAAGAAAGATTACCAAGAGACCATGTCCACACTCAATGATCAGAGCCACTCTTTTGTTAGAGTTAGATGGGATGGATGGGAATGGTCTATTCTTGGTGGTGAGTAGGACATTCATTGGCTGAAATGATGGCTCTTAACACTAGTGACACACAAGAAGAACAATCAATTTCAAGAAACTAGACATGCAATGGGGAATCTGTGACTGTATAGGTATGTACTAGCTGGTTGTTGGTTTTTTATTTCCCCAAAACCACTCTCAAACATTGGCTCAACGTGAGACATGTATAGACATGAGACAATAAATGCATATGTGGTTGGGAGTCCACTCCAAAGAGAAAGCCTATTAAATTAATTACATTCTATTGGGTCCATCACCTTAATCAATAGGTCTTTTCCTTTTAGTTTAGTACACATACTGTGCTTTGAATGATATAACTTGTACTCATTGATTCATCTCGATTGTAGTATATATTTAGGATCCATGCTCCAAAATTGTAGATAATTTTTAAAGAGGTGGGGAAGATATTTCCTATGTCTAGTAACACAATCTAGGTTCTTGTTATTGTTGGAGGGATAGTTCTAAAAAAGATTTTGATCTTACTTGTAATGACTTAAGTATTTCTGGCTGCTAGTATTCTAATGGAAGGTTATATAACTATATGAAGAGAGAAATGAACTTAATATTTTGATCTCCCACATTGAAGTTTGGGGATCAATTTTGCATATGTAGTCCAAATTTCTTAAAAAAACAAAAAATTATGATTAAAAACTATTTCTCTACTAGATGTTCTACATCTTCCCAATTAACACTGATTTGCCTATTTCAAATCTTTAAACAAGTTACAAAATAGATAATTCTCAAAACTTAAAAAATTATTGTCTATTGTTTCAATTGATTTATGCCCTCTCACATTCAATTCTTATTTATGGGATTAAATTCTCTATTCAAGGTCTTATTTGTTATCTATTCCTTTCTACCTATGCAATTTGTTCTCGATATTTTTATCTCACATTTGAGATGAAGGGTACCTTGACTTCTGATGCTTTCTAAATACATATTTTTTTGTGTTAACTATGGTTATAAACCTTTTCCCCTTTGGTATTTCTTTAAGCCATTTCCTATATTCTAATCCTCTATTTTGGTCTATAGATATCCTAGTTGAATGGTGTAGCTTCTTCCTCTTTTTGAAAATTTACCAATATTGTTTTTTCCATAGTTTTTTGGGTAGAGGGGGATTTATTGGCTTCCTCACTTTTGATGTTGAAAATTGTTAGGATAAACCACAGACAGAAATAAAAACTACATGCAAATATAACCAATAACAGAAAATAATAGAACACACAGAAATGAACACAAGGCACCAAGATTTAACGTGGTTCACCCAATCCTTGGGCTACGTCCACCAAACAGCAAGTCCGATCTTATTACAATCCAGTGATTACAACCTGATTACAATCCGTAATCCCTTACAGCTCAATACCGCCGCAAGAACCAATTTCGTATCACCACACATGAAAAATACCCAACCCTAAGCCCTTTTTATACAAGTATTAAACCGCTTTAGGGTTATAACATGTCGGCCATATGTCGGCCATAATATGTCGGCTACTTCCCAAATTTTTTTTTTTCGAGGCGATGCCCCGAACCCCACTATTTATGAAGTATGTACAGTACTTTCCTGATCAGTCACCACAATCTAACAAAAATATCATAATTGACTTAGGGAAAGTTGTACACCTTTCCTTATTTCTTCTTTACTAATGCCCTTCTGCATAAATCTGATGATATTTTAGCTTTCTCTTCTGAAACATCTAACAAACCTTTTCTAGATCCCTTTATCATGCAAAAATATTTCTTTATCTCATAATTTGTGGATGATGTTCTCTTCAAATTCCAATACCTTACCCACCCTTCCCTTTGGACTACCTGTGACACACCACTGCCATGATTCCTCCTCTCATCTCTTTTGTGTTTCTAATACACCCACTATTGTGATTCATCCCTCATCCCTTATAGTTCCATTGTTGTTTACACCAATTTTTTTTCCTTACAATTTTATTTCTAGCACAACTATATAAAATCCATAAACATATTTCCTTCATGTTATTATTGTTTTTCTCTTCAATGTTTTAGTATTTTACCCAACCAATCCAACAAGCCTTGGGTAGATTTCTTCTAAGATCCAATAATGACTCGAGCAATGACCTTCAAAATACACCCTGCTATTTTTCTATTCCCATTTCTTAATGCTTTACTAAGCCATTATAATACTTTCATTAATTTAAGGGTAAAATAATGAAATAGTTGTTTTTAAGTGATGTAGGCCAGTGACGGTTGACACACTTAACTAACTATCAAGTCTATTTGTATTCATGCTAGAAGAAAGGGGTTGCATATTGAAGATTATTATGTTATGAAAAGTTATATCATTCTACCATATCTCACATTATATACATTCAATATTCTCTCTAGTTATTTTTGTGATGGGATCAATGATTCATATTTGTTATTATTATTGAATGGTTATAATTGCATTCTATTGGGTAATATATCTTGAATTAGGCATCCAACATTATGGTTTTGTTTCCTAAGTCTGAACTTGGAGGCCTAAAGAAGTAGGATAGGAACGATGGCAATATAATGGGTTATACCTTTGACCAACAAGTCTTGGTAATTGACAATGACGTCAAGGACAATACATAAGTGACCCAAGAGGACTAGTTTCAAAACCATATTTTGTTCAAAAATAGGACATGTGGGCTGATGAGTACATGCAGTTGAAGGGTTGAGAGAAAAAGAGAGAGAGAGAGAGAGAGAGAGAGAGAGAGAGAGAGAGAGAGAGAGAGAGAGAGAGAGAGAGAGAGAGAGAGAGAGAGAGAGAGAGATCCTTGCCATCATACATGCCAAACTCATAGTGAATGGTCTAGTATACAATCTTCTACATAATCCTCCAACATTTTTGAATTGGACAATGGTGAAGGTTTAAGAACAATTTGTGGTAAGGAAAGAAAAAACAAGTGATAAGTACTTCAACAATAGGAGTAAAGGAACTGGAGAGACGAAACACCATGACACTAGTAGGCACCATACTTCCCAATAAAGATAGAAGGCTTATGATGAAAGAAACACAATATGAGGAAGTAGAATTTTTTGTGAGGAGGCCTCTATGGATTCAACAAGATGAAAAAGGAAAATGGCTACAACAACTTGCAGGATGATCTCTCAGTCCTTCCAATTGAGATGACCCTCTTAGAAATGTTGATAGTAGGGCACCAAACATATGATAAGAGCGAGAACATAGTGGGTGGGTATTGAAAGGGTTCTAAAAAGATAGTGGGCATGGTGACTTCCTACAAAAAAAAAAATTATTTTTAAACTTAGAGGACATCAATGATGAGGAAAATTATCTCAAAGGGGACATAATGGACCTCTTTGAAAGTTCTCTATGGGGTATTTAAAGTCTTGCTAATTCAAAAGAGTTAAAGAAGGAGTTATTTGTACTCCTAGGGAATTCTTCATAGGGGTGGAAGGGATGTGGACTCACAAATGTCTGGAGGTGTAGAAGAGGCAAAAGAACACAAAGGACAAACCGACTCACTAGAGCCCAATGATACATAGGTTGGTGATTATGTACAAAGAATGAACATCCCAAGGAAATAAAAGCTTCTCAAATTTAGTGGGGAAAGATTTGAGGATCTAATCTAAATAAGTGTCAATATATGGGAAGCTATTAGGATTAGAGAGACATAAATAACAATTACATGCAAATATAACTAATATCAGAAAAGAATAAAGTGCACAAAAGAGAACATAAGATTTAACGTGGTTCATCCAATCTCTAGGTGATGCCCTATAAATAGTGAGTCCAATATTCTTATTATCTAGTTATTTCAACCTAATTACAATGTTTAATCCTTTTCAACTTAGTACTGCCACAAGAAGCTATGAAATCATCATACATCATAAAATATCTAACCCTAAGGCATTTTATACAAGATTGTTTTTTGCTTACAAAATTAATGCTAGAATATGTTGTTTAATAGAAAATTAACTTCCATTTTTTGCTTCAGAGTGTTGCCCCTCAATCTTTCCCTATATCATAACAAGGAGTGTGCCTAGGGCCATAGACCCTAGGAACCCACGAGGAGCACTACCCCTTGACCTCACCTATGACACTACCTTAGGACCTCACAAGGGGTGTTGACCCTTGACCCCTAGCATGGGGAGCTTCCCCACACTGAATGAAGTGGGAAAAAATTAACCTCTAAGCCTAATTAGGCTCTACATAACAATAATAGAAATCAACCAAAATGAAAAAGACTATTGGTTGAAATATTTTCTACAAACTTGTTTTGGCATAGTAATTGATTGGTATACAAACCTTGCATTAATATATATAGAGAAGGCCACATGGATCAATTTAAAATAAGCATTTTAGATTGAATTTAGAATACTCCATGATGATGATGAGACAATACCAAAGATCTATAATAATCACTAAGGAAAGAATGAGATAGTTTAGGCCTACCATCATTGGCGAAAGGAACTCATTGATAAATCAGGGAATCATCTAGTACATGGGTATCTGCCATCCTACAAGGAACCATGCAATATAGCAATGGATTTTGAAAGTGAGAATAATACATCCAAAAGAAAGAAGGTGAGTGATGCTGATTCTATAGACAATGACGATAAGGGAGAGTCCAAGACAAGAAAATCCCTTTAGAAGGTTACGATGAGGACGATGAAAGGGGTGAGGGTAGATGAAGAGACTAATGAGAAAAAAGAAGTGTGTTGTATGAAATGTAAAAATGAATGATCACTAGGGCCATTTGTCCCAAAAAATCCTTTTGTGACATCTACAAATGTTGAGACACTCCATTAAGGAACATACATACAATCTAAAGGTGAGGAGCACTCAAGTTCTCTTCACATAAGGGGAACATGAAACCCCCACTAACACACCACAGAGACCCATCATTACAAAATTTGGAGTCATTTTGCAATAGAAAACCATTGCAATTGTAACGTTCAACTATCCCCGTAGCGACATACTTGCTCGTTGACTCTTGTCAGACTTTTGTTGTCACAAATTATGATGGTGATGGAATTTTTCATAATTGTGATAGTAGACACTATCTTAACTTGGAATAAGGGAGGAAAAATAATTTCATGCTTATGATGTCACAATCACAATAATACACTGTCATAATTAAGATGATTGACACTTTCATGCCGTCGTCATAGTTGTGACATATATGCAACAACTGAGCTATAGAAGTGATGGTTATCCATTAGAGATTTCCATCATAGTTACAACATTATTGTGATAGTTGTGCTATGCAAGAGACATATAGCTGTTAGAACTGACCGTCACTTTCAAGGTGGGCCATCGTAATTGCAACAACTAGTTAAATTATTAACAAAAAATTATTTCTTTTGTCCACTAGCATATATAGGTGTCAAAGTGTAGAGGTTATCAAGTGGAGGGCTAAAATGGAAGGCCACCCCCCATAAATGCTTAGTCCTAATTGAGGAAGTCAGGCAATTAATGGTGGGGCATTAATTTTGTGAATGATGTCGATTATTTTTGCCCAAGCGATTTGCCATTTCCATTTAGTCTTTTGCTACATTTGGTAACGCGTGAACATTTGTTTACTGGTGGGGAGGTGTTGTGTTTCCTTCTAAAAAATGCTCTAAAGTATGGAAAAGTAAAGATAAAATATGAATATGGTTATATTAATCTTCTAGTTTGAATGGATTCTTATAGCCACTTGTGTGCATATGACAAAAATGAAGGAGGGGATTGAATTGAATCAAATCCCAAAGCCACACGTGTGAGATTTCTATCAACAACTAATCCTTCACTAGAAACTGTAGACCAAAGCTTTTCTCATATGCATTCCTCAAATGGGATTGAACAACAAACCGATATCTACCACCCTTACCATGATTGTAACAAGGTAAAAGGAATCCATCATTGAAGTTTTCTCTCAAGTAGCACAATAGCCATAAAAAATAATTAGAATTTTTTCATGGACCTCCATTTTAGTTGGTTTCACACTATTTTTTTAGATGACCACTTAAAGGCATCATTGGAATAGGGAAACATGGTAGCGGGGTGGTTCCATTTTGATTGGTATGGGATGAGAGATTCATTGAACAATTTCTACAAATTGGGTGCATGTCACCAACTGGGTAGATGATTCAAAGGATGATGAATAGATAAAAAACTATTAATTAATAAGACATTATAGACACTCAACCTAAGATAATAGTTCAAGGGCTCAAATCACATCTTTAAGATAAGGAACTTAAACATTTAGCATCATTGATCATCAAAACATTTTTGGAATTTTCGCTTCTCTTGAAGATACAATGCTACCATCAAATAGAGTTCATCAACTATTTTGAAAATAAATAAAGATCATAAGTATTTTTCACTTATTTGTAAATTTCTTTCCTCAAAAAATATGTGAAGGTGTTAAGGAACCTCAACTAAATAATGCATTGGAAGATCAAAGATTAAATGTTGTCTATTAAAATGCCATGATTTTTTTTAAAATTACAAATACTGTAATGCCCCGCCAAGGGATCCAAAGAATTTTACTAAGTTTGCCAAACAAATTTTTTTTAAACATGAAAAATAAAACCATTCATAACATTTGCGGAAGCAATAGCAACAATTCAAATAAAAATAAACATAACATATATACATAACATGCTACATTCCTTAAAGATTCCTTAACGTTGTATCACATCTAAATTAACTATTCATCTAACATCCCATCCTTATGAAATAACAATGATACATCCAATGTACTTAAACAATATACAAGTGTCCTTTTGTAATTATATTTTAGTTTAGCTCAATCATCCACTGTACATATCACAGGGTATGAAAAACTTAAAAGAATAAACATCCAAGTAAATAAAGTACATCATCATCATTTAATATTAATGCATGATGCAATAACATAAATGAAACCACATATCATACATGATACATCATCACAAAAGATATAAACATCCATCACAAAAGATAATCATATATCACAAACATAAATAACTAAGTGCACGATTCCTCCCAACTGTAAATAGCATCATTAGACCATCATGGATCCTAGCCATCCCTCCGTGTGTAACATTCCAAAGCACCGAAGAGATCATCAGTATTAACATAGTAGAAATGTCACTCCTAAAACATCCTACTAACATGCAAAGTAAAACATAATAAATCATCAACTAACATATGCAAAGTAAAACAAATCATCAATATAAGAAACATACCAGTAAATACATCCATCATAAGGTATATTATCTATCATAATCCTCCAAGAACATAATGAAGAATAAATATCAACCAAGAATACTCCAGCCACAATGTCTCGGATGGATCTCAAATGATAAGAGTGAAAATACACTACCACCCGACCGCGTGGAACCTAAGTGGTCCACTCCCACCGTGCTGAGGAGATAATCTCAAGTCTCAAACAGGATATCAATTTATGAAGCACAAATCTCTATAAGTCCAGAAATCCTAAAAGTATACTAACTCAAAGGTTCCATCACACAAAATCGACATCTAATTCTTAGAGGCACACAAAGACATTTAGGAAACCTACTTTGCAAGCGAAAAAGTGTCATCACAATTATCACGTACAAGTTACCCTGACAGTTAGCTAAACTCCACAGGTCCATACTGATCTCATGCGGCCACTAGTATCCTCTCATACTGACGAGGCATACTACGGAATGCACGGTCGCAACCATGCGTTCTCACTACTCCCATCCTAGCCTATACAAACACTCAAGGCATGGGCGAGAACATCAAAATAATTATCTTTTTAGGTTCATTTAATCTCCATTTAGTGTGTAAATTTTATCACTTATTAACAAAACTTACAATGAGTTACCCTGGCAGCCACTTAGGGCCCCGGACCCCATTGCAAGCCACTTCTCGACACTACAAGTAGATTACCTACCCTGAGCTCATGGAATCATAAATCACCACAGTCCTGTACAAGCGACTGTAAAAAAAATTCAAAAGATAATCCATAAAAATAATCATCAAATAACCATGATAAAAGCATCAAAAATCCATAATAAGAAGAATCATCAAATCTCCAAGATAAGAATCATCAAATCTTCATGAGCATCTGAAAAAGCATCCATAGAAAATTATGACCACAACAGTTCTCTATTGGCAACTGAAGGCATCATTGATAATCATAATAATCATTGGTTCTCAATAACCAAAATATATCTCAAAATAAATCACAATATCCATTGGTTCTCAATAAACAACCAAGAATATCTCAAAATCATAGTGATCGAAGACTCCAAAATGGTTGAGTCAAACATGTCACAACATGACATCATCAAGAAATAAATCCACATTTTAGTCCTATCATGGCGACTAGAAAATAATCCAAGGATAACTGATCGATGACTCAAAAATGATTAGCTCAAGTGTCTCATACACATACATCTCAGCTTCACACATGAAGACTGATGAACAATAACAATTAGTAAATACAACCATTTCATAGAGCATATGATCACATTACCATGGTTGGTCTTATAAAGATCGAGACCAAATAAGATCAACATGCCATCACATCTCATATCCTTCGAGCCTCTGGTAACAACTTAAGACTGGTCAACACTAGTTAACCCAAAACCCAAAACAAGAAGCATATAGAATACACGATGCATACACATGTTTTGGTTTTGCTAAAATCTCATAGTTGAATCAAGTGTAGGGGTTTTCAATTTTTTTTTTTGCAAGTATACTTTCAAGTGTTTTAAGTTTCATCATTTGACCTACAAGTCAACCCATTTCCCCGATAACATTATCCTTTCATTATTAAGAATTACATTCTAAGAATAACTTAAGGATAAATATTCACTAAACTGATCATCATTGACATTTAATTAAATTGTTTTATATTTAACCATGATCCATATTCTAATTGATTAACCTTTCAACTTTTCTAAGATCATTATTCGTTATAAATTATAAGAGAGCCAATTATCAATCTTTGAACAAGAAGATTATAACTTATTAAAATGATCAATTAACATCGATTCACAATCCTTGACCTTTTATTATTCTAATAATTCTCAATTATATATTACTAAGTCTTCACCATTAAAATATCTGAAGTCATTATTCAAGTCATCAGATTAAGACCTATCAACTTGATATCAATACTTTTAAAATCTCATTAAAAGAATTATATCAATTAAATCTCTATTACATAACTTAATTATTAATTAAATCTAATTAACTCTCATTAATTGATTTAATTAATAATTGCATAACCATAGCAACGTTCCAATTAATATCAGTTGACTAATAACTAATTAGAATTCTGTAAGATAAAAGTCAACTATAATTCAATACTCAAATGTTCATATTAATAATTCAATAATAATAACTTGTCAATATTTATTAGTAAATTATATCGAGAATAAATCTATAATGACCTCATTCGTCTTCTTTCAAAGAATACCAACATTCCCTTGACAAATTCGTATTATTTTTAATCTTTTCAAATAAGACTCTATCGCACAACTTAATTATTAATATCATAGTTATAATATCAACTCAATGAATATCAATTGATTAAAAATCAATTATACTTCAAATCCAAAAACTAATATCTTTACAAAATTTTAATCATTAAATAATCTTCACTAGATTAAATCTAATCGAACTATTTACACCATTATTTATTAATAGTTTGCTAGTTCTTACAAACATTAATAAATAATAAACTCAAACTATAAATACCCAATCTATAGAATCCTTTCATAAACTCATTAGTTAATATTTGGCTAACTCTTAACTCTATTAAAGTATTCAAACGTATTAACCAATAACATAATAATTCAGTCTTAATCCAATATCATTCAGAGTTTCTAAATTTAAATCAACATAATATAAATTATCATCTTACAATTATTTAATCAATATTGAAATAAACCATTAAACTCCATTTTTTAATTGTTCTAATAATATTTTGTTTATATAAAGATCCCTATCACAAACTAATAAGACTCATTGTAGATTTTAACATGAATAATCTCTAAATTCTTAACATTATCATCTTCATTAAACAACTCTAAAATTGTTTAATATATATTAAATAGTATTCAATATACATTATAAAAAGTCCACTATATAAACCATATTAAAATATCTTTTCTTTTAATTTTCTCTCATTTAAAATTTCATTTACTTAGATTGACTAATAATTAATTACACTTCTTTTACTATTAACTAATCTTAATTAAATTTGATTTAATTAGATTAGATAATAAACCATATAAAACTAATACATTTTAATAAGATTCTAATAAAGAAAAATTTCAATAATATATTTAATTCATTCCATGCTTTGATATATTATTTTGTGAAGTTTAAGCATAAAAAATTTTTGGTTATGAGAAATAGAGAAATATCTGTTTTTGAATAAAACAGTCCCAGTACGACGGCCATATCTCTCTAATGAACCGTTGGATCGGGCTGAAATTTAAATATGTTGGAGAGGGCCAAGTTGCGCCAATTCTGACTGGAGCGATCGAATATATTCGATCTCGATAAAAAGTTATGAATGACTGAGTTCGGGTCTATCCAAAGGGCAGCGATAGGACAATTTGTGATGAATTAAGAATTTCCTCTTAAAATAATTTTCTCTAAATTTAACTATAAAAGAGTTTGTTTATACGCATCTAAAAATATAATTGATAGACAGATTACATCTATTCATTCGAATTTTCACCATAAAATTTTTATTTTAATTCCAAATCTTGTCTTTCTAATTTAATAGAAATTCGAACTCAAACCCGATTAAAATATAATTTCTTTCTCATTTGGAACTAGTTTTTTTTTCTATTGTTTTCTTCTCAACTAAATAAAATATTTAGATTCCAATTTCAAATAGTAGATTCAATTACAGAGAGTATTCAGACACATAAAACAGATATGATGAAGACAGGAAAAGAAAGAGTGCAAAGAGAATATGAGAATATCACGAATGCACCTGGACACTGATGCTAATTTGTCATGCCTCAGAAGTCCATAGAAAATCCTTTCTTTTTCCATCATTCGCAATTCTTCCAAGAATCTCAGCCGATCGAATCCTCCAAGTGATTAGAAACGCTAGAAGGAGCATAGAAGCAAGTAGAAAATATATGAGCATATGAATATTCTCCCCTGCATGTAATCTTTGAAGCTTCTATTTTAGCTTGTAGCTCGTGGCTTCCATTAAGCTTGTAGTTTCCATTAAGCTTTTCATTTAAGCTTCTATGAATGCCTGAATATCAAGAGCTCTCAAGAAACCTTTGGATTGCTTTTTGAAACCGCTGAAAAGTGTCACCAACTAAGCATGAGTTTTTTTCAATCTTTTTTGATGAGTCATAGAATTGTAGACACCTTGTGCTTAATTGATGCATTAACCCCCGTATTGTTGACACATGTTAATTTTCATACAAGCTTATAACTCCAATTTACTTTACTCTTTCCAATTTAATTTATTTATGCACTAACTTTAATATCTCCACTTTTCAATCTTAATATATTTATATTTTAATCATATGAGATTTAAAATCTTTTAATAATTTAAAATATATTTTCCACTTTTAAATTTCATTTTCTAAAACTTTATTGCTAAAATATTTATTAGCTTTAATAATAATATTATTTAGTCATTTATTTAAAAATGAGCTCCAAATATATTATTATTAAAATAAATATTGTCACATTCCAAATTTAATATTATAACTTTTATCTTCCAGTTTAATTATTTTATTTTCAAATTTAATTATTTTATTTAATTAATTTTCTAATTAATTAAATAAAATAAATATTAAAATATCATATTAATTTTTTTATTTAATTAAACCATTAATTAAATCTTTTGATTAGGCTTATTAATAGAAAATACTCCAAAGACTCACAAAGGTAAAAATACGAAAAACCCATCATATCCAAAATACATACAAAATCAAATCAAGGGTTTAAATCACGAATTACGTCATCCAACGTATTCAGAGGGTACTCAACTCAGATACTTATCCTAATTTTTCAATTAGAACAAATGACTTAAAGGGTTGGGATTTGGATTTAAGAATTTATCTCTCCTCTCTTATCATTGAGATAATGTGATAGGGTACACTCATCTTGGCAATTCAGGAAAGTCGATACCTGGTACCTGCAACCTGCATAAAAAATTATGCATGCAAAATCACAATATATATACTAAACTAACCAGGCAATGACAAGAAGTGGTGCATCGTGTAGATCTCGACTAGTAAGTGAGTACGACTCCCTTCCTTAACCAAATCAGATACGCCATACAAAAGCAAACACGTAAAGCAAACACGCACACCATACACATGCAAGTATGGGGTAAGTATCCATAAAAAAACACATATGATAATAAATCATCTTACTAATCATCATTAATAATTGTGAACACTAAAAATAATCATTATACATACATGAAATGTAGAGTCTAAGTAATCTCATCACATAATAAACTAAATCCATAGCTCAATATCTAATAATCTCAAAACAATGCTACTAACCAACAACGTAAAATTAACTCTAAAAGAGTTCAGCAACGATAATAAAATGCGAACTAGGGGTAGGCACTACATCCACCCCCTTGGGATTAGGCTTACTCCTGAAAGTCTACAAGAATGAAAAGCTAAGATACTCACTATGCGGGTCCCATTGAACCATTTTCCTCTGTAGGGAAACATGTTTCCACTGAAGATATTACAACACACTTACAGCAATATGATTTTGGTTTAATGGTAAATCGAAAACTATATCGATCCAACATTCATTCTTTTAACAACTACTAAAATAGATCCCTTAATTCATTCTAAACAAGAGCAACTTAATGATTGCAAAGATAAACAAAGGTATATTATCTTGAAACTTAGATAAAAGATACATGTCTTGCAGCTAGAATGAGTTTCAATTTTTAGTTTTGCCTTCGTTTAGATTTTCAGTAAAATTTTTAGTTTTGAAAGCTAAGTGTTGAAATATAAAAAAAAAAATATGCAAGTAACAGTTTTAAGTTCTGTTTCAGTCCACCTAGTTTCAAGTTTTCAGTTTAAAAGAGATATACATGATAGTTTCAAGTTTTCGTTTTGTTCAACTAGTTAACAACTAGTGGCATTCAAATATACCCAGAGCTCTCAATATTGAAACTCGACTCTGATACCAAATGTAATATCCTGCCAAGAGATCCAAAGAATTTTACTAAATTTGCCAAACAATTTTTTTTTAAACATGAAAGATAAAACCATTCATAACATTTGCGGAAGCAATAGAAACAATTCAAATGAAAATAAACATAACATATATACATAACAGACTATATTCTTTAAAGATCCCTTAACGTTGTATCACATCTAAATTAACTATTCATCTAACATTCCATTCTTATAAAATAACAATGATACATCCAATGTACTTAAACAATATACAAATGTCCTTTTGTAATTATATTTTAGTTTAGCTCAATCATCCACTGTACATATCATAGGGTATGAAAAGCTTAAAAAAAAAAACATTCAAGTAAATAAAGTACATCATCATCATCTAATATTAATCCATGATGAAATAACATAAATGAAACCACATATCATACATGATACATCATTACAAAAGATATAAACATCCATCACAAAAGATAACCATATATCACAAACATAAATAACTAAGTGCACAGTTCTTCCCAACCGTAAATAGCATCATTAGACCATCGTGGATCATAGCCATCTCTCCGTGCGTAACATTCCAAAGCACGGAAGAGATCATCGGTATTACATAGTAGAAATGTCACTCCTAAAACATCCTACTAACATGCAAAATAAAACATAATAAATCATCAACTAACATATGCAAAGTAAAGCAAATCATCAATATAAGAAACATACCAGTAAATACATCCATCATAAGGTATATTATCTATCATAATACTCCAAGAACATAATGAAGAATAAATACCAACCAAGAATACTCCAGCCACGGTGTCTCGGATGGATCTCAAATGATAAGAGTGAAAATACACTACCACCCAACCGCGTGGAACCTAAGTGGTCCACACCCACCGTGCTGAGGAGATAATCTCAAGTCTCAAACAGGATATCAATTCACGAAGCACAAATCTCTATAAGTCCAGAAATCCTAAAAGTATACTAACTCAAAGGTTCCATCACACAAAACCGACATCTAATTCTTAGAGGCACACAAAGACATGTAGGAAACCTACTCTGTAAGCGAGAAAGTGTCATCGCAATTATCACGTACAAGTTACCCTGGTAGTTAGCTAAACTCTATGGGTCCATATTGATCTCATGCGGCCACTAGTATCCTCTCATACTGACGAGGCATACTACGAAATGCACGGTCGCAACCATGCATTCTCGCTACTCCCATCCTAGCCTGTACAAGCACTCAAAGCATGAGCGAGAAAATCAAAACAATTATCTTTTTAGGTTCATTTAATTCTCATTTAGTGTGTAAATGTTATCACTTATTAACCAAACTTACAATGAGTTACCCTGGCAGCCACTTAGGGCCCTGGCCCCCATTGCAAGCCACTTCCCGACACTACAAGTAGATTACCTACCCTAAGCTCATGGAATCATAAATCACCACGGTCTTGTATAAGCGACTGTAAAGAAAATTCAAAAGATAATCCATAAAAATAATCATCAAATAACCATGATAAAAGCATCAAAAATCCATAATAAGAAGAATCATCAAATCTCCAAGATAAGAATCATCAAATCTCCATGAGCATCTAAAAAAACATCCATAGAAAATCATGACCACAATAGTTCTCTATTGGAAACTGAAGGCATCACTGATAATCATAATAATCATTGGTTCTCAATAACCAAAATATATCTCAAAATAAATCACAATATCCATTGGTTTTCAATAAGCAACCAAGAATATCTCAAAATCATATTGATCGAAGACTCCAAAATGGTTGAGTCAAACATGTCACAACATGACATCATCAAAAAATAAATCCACATTTCAGTTCCATCATCGCGACTAGAAAATAATCCAAGGATAACTGATCGATGACTCAAAAATGATTAGCTCAAGTGTCTTATACACATACATCTCAGCTTCACACATGAAGACTGATGAACAATAACAATTAGTAAATACAACCATTTCATAGAGCATATGATAACATTACCATGGTTGGTCTTATAAAGATCGAGACCAAATAAGATCAACATGCCATCACATCTCATAACCCCTGAGCCTCTAGTAACAACCTAAGACTGGTCAACACTAGTTAACCCAAAACCCAAAACAAGAAGCATATAGAATACACGATGCATACACATGTTTTGGTTTTGCTAAAATTTCATAGTTGAATCAAGTGTAGGAGTTTTCAATTTTTTTTTTTGCAAGTATACTTTCAAGTATATTAAGTTTCATCATTTGACCTATAAGTCAAACCATTTTCTTGATAGCATTATCCTTCCATTATTAAGAATTACATTCTAAGAATAACTTAAGGATAAATATTCACTAAACTGATCATCATTGACATTTAATTAAATTGTTCTATATTTAACCATGATCCATATTCTAATTGATTAACCTTTCAACTTTTCTAAGATCATTATTCGTTATAAATTATAAGAGAGCCAATTATCAATCTTTGAATAAGAAGATTATAACTTATTAAAATGATCAATTAACATCGATTCACAATCCTTGACCTTTTATTATTCTAATATTTCTCAATTACATATTACTAAGTCTTCACCATTAAAATATCTAAAGTCATTATTCAAGTCATCAGATTAAGACCTATCAACTTGATATCAATACTTTTAAAATATCATTAAAAGAATTATATCAATTAAATCTCTATTACATAACTTAATTATTAATTAAATCTAATTAACTCTCATTAATTGATTTAATTAATAATTGCATAACCACAACAACGTTCCAATTAATATCAGTTGATTAATAACTAACTAGAATTCTGTAAGATAAAAGTAAACTATAATTCAATACTCAAATGTTCATATTAATAATTCAATAATAATAACTTGTCAATATTTATTAGCAAGCTATATTGAGAATAAATCTATAATGACCTCATTCGTCTTCTTTCAAAGAATACCAATATTCCCTTAACAAATTCGTATTATCATTAATATTTTCAAATAAGACTCTATTGCACAACTTAATTATTAATATCATAATTATAATATCAACTCAATGAATATCAATTGATTAAAAATCAATTATACTTCAAATTCGAAAACTAATATCTTTACAAAACTTTAATCATTAAATAATCTTCACTAGATTAAATCTAATTGAACTATTTGCACCATTATTTATTAATAGTTTACTAGTCCTTACAAATATTAATAAATAATAAACTCCTCAAACTATAAATACTCAATCTATAGAATCCTTCCATAAACTTATTAGTTAGTATTTGGCTAACTCTTAACTCCATTAAGGTATTCAAACGTATTAACCAATAATATAATAATTCAGTCTTAATCTAATATCATTCAGAGTTTCGAAATTTAAATCAACATATTATAAATTATCATCTTACAATTATTTAATCAATATTGAAATAAACTATTAGACTCCATTTTCTAATTGTTCTAATAATATTTTGTCTATATAAAGATCTCTATCACAAACCAATAAAACTCATTGTAGATTTTAACATGAATAATCTCCAAATTCTTAATATTATCATCTTCATTAAACAACTCCAAAATTGTTTAATATATATTAAATAGTATTCAATATACGTTATAAAAAGTCCACTATATAAACCATATTAAAATCTCTTTTCTTTTAATTTTCTCTCATTTAAAAATTCATTTACTTAGATTGACTAATAATTAATTACACTTCTTCTACTATTAATTAATCTTAATTAAATTTGATTTAATTAGATTAGATAATAAACGATATAAAACTAATGCATTTTAATAAGATTCTAATAAAGAAAAATTTCAATAATATTTTTAATTCATTCCATGCTTTGATATATTATTTTGTGAAGTTTAAGCATAAAGAATTCTTGGTTATGAAAAATGGAGAAATATCTATTCTTGAATAAAATAGTTACAGCACGATGGCCATATCTCTCTAATGAACCGTTGGATCGAGCTGAAATTTAAATATGTTGGAGAGGGCCAAGTTGCGCCAATTCTGACCGGAGCGATCGAATAAATTCGATCTCAATAAAAAGTTATGAATGACTGAGTTCGGATTTATCCAAGGGGCAGCGACAGGACAATTTGTGATGAATTAAGAATTTTCTCTTAAAATAATTTTTCTCTAAATTTAACCATAAAAGGGTTTTTTCATACGCATCTAAAAATATAATTGATAGACAGATTACATCTATTCATTCAAATTTTTACCATAAAATTTCTATTTTAATTCCAAATCTTGTCTTTCTAATTTAATAGAAATTCGAACCCAAACTTGATTAAAATCTAATTTCTTTCTCATTTGGAACTAGTTTTTTTTTTTAATTGTTTTTTTCTCAACCAAATAAAATATCTAGATTCCAATTTCAAATAGTAGATTCAATCACAGAGAGTATTCAAACACATAAAACAGATATGATGAAGACATGATGAGAAAGAGTGCAAAGGGAATATGAGAATATCACAAGTGCACTTGGACACTAATGCTAATTTCCATGCCTCAGAAGTCCATAGAAAATCCCTTCTTTCTCCATCATTCGCAATTCTTCCAAGAATCCCAGCCGATCGAATCCTCCAAGTGATTAGAAATGCTAGAAGGAGCATAGAAGCAAGTAGAAAATATATGAGCATATGAATCTTCTCCCTTGTATGTAAGCTTTGAAGCTTCTATTTTAGCTTGTAGCTCGTGGCTTCCATTAAGCTTGTAGTTTCCATTAAGCTTTTCATTTAAGCTTCTATGAATGCCTGAATATCAAGAGCTCTCAAGAAACCTTTGGATTGCTTTTTGAAACCGCTGAAAGGTGTCACCAACTAAGCATGGGTCTTTTTCAATTTTTTTGATGAGTCATAGAATTGTAGACACCTTGTGCTTAATTGATGCACTAACCACCGTGTTGTTGACACATGTTAATTCCCATACAAGCTTATAACTCCAATTTACTTTACTCTTTCCAATTTAATTTATTTATGCACTAACTTTAATATCTCCACTTTCCAATCTTAATATATTTATATTTTAATCATATGAGATTTAAAATCTTTTAATAATTTAAAATATATTTTCCACTTTTAAATTTTATTTTCTAAAACTTTATTGCTAAAATATTTATTAGCTTTAATAATAATATTATTTAGTCATTTATTTAAAAATGAGCTCCAAATATATTATTATTAAAATAAATATTGTCACATTCCAAATTTAATATTATAACTTTTATCTTCCAGTTTAATTATTTTATTTTCAAATTTAATTATTTTATTTAATTAATTTTCTAATTAATTAAATAAAATAAATATTAAAATATCATATTAATTTTTTTACTTAATTAAACCATTAATTAAATCTTTTGATTAGGCTTAATTAATAGAAAATACGCCAAAGACTCACAAAGGTAAAAATACGAAAAACCCATCATAGCCAAAATACATACAAAATCAAACCAAGGGTTTAAATCACGAATTACGTCATCCAACGTATTCAGAGGGTACTCAACTCAGATACTTGTCCTAATTTTTCAATTAGAACAAATGGCTTAAAGGGTTGGGATTTGGACTTAAGAATTTATCTCCCCTCTCTTATCATTGAGATAATGTGATAGGGCACGCTCATCCTGGCAATTCAGGGAAGTCGATACTCGGTACCTGCAACCTGCATAAAAAATTATGCATGTACAAGCACAATATATATACTAAACTAACCAAGCAATGGCAGGAAGTGGTGCATCATGTAAATCTCGACTAGCAAGTGACTACGACTCCCTTCCTTAACCACATCAGACACGGCATACAAAAGCAAACATGAAAAGAAAAATCGCACACCATACATATGCAAGTATGGGTTAAGTATCCATAAAAAAATACATGATAATAAATCATCTTACTAATCATCATTAATAATTGCGAACACTAAAAATAATCATCATACATACATGAAATGTAGAGTCTAAGTAATCTCATCATATAATAAACTGAATCCATAGCTCAATATCTAATAATCTCAAAACAATGCTGCTAACCAACAACGTAAAACTAGCTCTAAAAGAGTTCAACAACGATAACAAAATGCGAACTATGGGCAAGCACTACAAATACTCTATACCTCCAAGTAGACTTTCTTTCGTAAAAAATCCTCGATGTCAAGGCATGGAGCTGTAGCTAGAAGCTTAGGTGACCTTCCTTCTTGCAAGTCAAAAGATTCTACAAAAAATAGCATAAAATTGAAAAAAAAAAACCTAAAATACATATAGGCATCATTGGTATATCACAATGACATGTAAATAGTCTTAGATTAAAACTGACATAAAACATGAGAGGCAACCATACTATAGTGCTGCAATTTGAAACCAAAACCAATCTACATATCAACTACAATGAAGAAAATTGCTACACAAAAAGTCCAATAATAAAGCTAAGACCTAAATGGACAAATTTGACACAAGGTTTCTATATACTAACAAGCAATAACTATTGTAATTACAGGGAAATCAACTATTCTCTATAGTAGTACAAGATATAAATAGTCTAGGCAAAGATAATAAAGTTCCAACATTTATAGCTTAATGATATTAATAGACTAAAAAGTCCAATGGACATGGATTAGTTACAACAAATCTCTCTAGTATGAATTCTAGACATGTATCCAACTATTGGATATGCCAAAAAAATATGGTGCAAGTTCTCTGAGTAGCGAGGCAATATGCCATTTTCACTATGCCAAAATGATGTAGTAGTATAGGATATAAATAGTCCAATTCAATGTGAGAGAGTTCAACCATCTATTTCAAAATTAAAACTCAAATAGTCTACCAATATTGACCATGCTAAACATCAACCTCTTATGACATTTAATTGAAATGAGAATCACATTAATCTTAATCTACATAATCAAACACCATTACATGAAAACAATAAGTTACATTCAAACAACAGGGACTAATGTTGTAGATTGGGTACATCATCTTTCTGGTACATTATCAATAAGTTAAGGATGAAAAATATTAGTTTCCACTTATCAAATGGACAAGAAAATTCACAACTACAAAGATAGCCATGAAAGCCAAATAGGTTGAGGTTTCTCCATCTCAAGGACCTAAATAGGCCATCAATATTGACAATAGTATAAAGGGTAAGAGGGATACTAGAGGTGAATTAGGTTTAGATGAATTAAGTCTTTTTGAATTTGAATCTATTCTGGGATTCCAAGTTCCTTGCAACCAGTTAGTGAATATAAATTTTGATCCACCAACCACACAAACTCCAGCTAATAAACACAAAATAGTTATTAAGAAGATGCAGAATAAGGTCCTACCTCTCTAAACATCAATATATGAACAAAAAAAATATGGAATTCATGATCATAAGGTGCTTGGGGTGGAGGAAGAGGTTCAAATTACTATTCATTCCCCATAGGACAAAGCCACAAAAGTAAATCAAGAGATAGTCAAGGATGATACCAAAGAGAAATCCCAAGAACAAGTTAAAGAGTTGGACAAAGGAGAAATAGAAACCAAGAATGTTGTTGAAGAGACTAAGGGTGATGATATAGTATCAATACAAGAGAAGCATCCTTAGGTATAAGTTACCCAATCATACTTAGTATAAAAATCACCAGAGAAAAAGAATAGTATAACAATCACTAGAGAAAAAGAACCTTAAGAAGAAGACGAGTAAACCAACCTTTGGGTTGTGGTATGAGGTAATGAAAGATTCACCTCTAGAGGGAGAAAAAATAAAAGATACAAAGATAATACATATTACTAATCAACAAGATCAAGTTGCAATTAAGGTTCCACAACAAGATGTTCCTTCTACACCACTAAAAGAGAAGACTTTGAAACTATAAATACAACAACCAAAGATTCATTCTATCATGAAGGATCCCATATTTCCTTATGATCCTGTTACTGCATCCTCAAAGACCATTTGGTTGGCTAAAGAAGTGAAACCAAGAAAGAGAGCTTGTATAAAAGATGAGCATGTGGATATGTTCGTTTTAAGGTAGTCTTTCCATAAGGGGGAATTAAGACGAGTTGTAGGAAGGATGTCATATGCCACAAAAGATGATATCAGTGGATGGAAAACATGGGTTGTTGTTCCACCTCCTAGGGTGAATATATCAAACATTACTCTTGATGATTATGTCATGAAGGAGGTTGATTAGGGAAAACCCACAAGAGAAGGTGGGAAGGCATTGGTTGCTTTGGGTTTGAAACAATTATTAAAATATATAGATTAGGATGAGACCCGTATCCAGGATTTAAAGAAGAAAAATCAAGTTTTGAATGATTTCATTTCAAATGTAGTAAGGTATTATTGACCCAAATAATTTTAAGGCCACATTATAGGTTGCACTAAAATAATGAGAAACCCTAAACATTTATTTTAATTATTTTGTTAAGGCCTATATGGAGTTGAAATTTGGTTTTGAGACATACTATGGAGAGAGTTTAGAGATTATCTTGTGGTATTTCAAGACAATCATCAGTAATAGAAGCCATTTGGGGAGAATGATAGAGAATGCCAATGACATATATGACATGATGGAGACATGGGAAGCTACAAGGATGAACTTGAAGAGGATCCAAAAGAAGTGCTTTTGATTTTTTCTCAAACTTTATCAAGACAAAGAGATAAATAAGTTTAATGATTGGATGAGTTCCATTTACATAGGTGTTAAAGAGTATAATGTTTTTTTGAGGAATTGAAGGCATGAGAAATATACAATTTGGCATGTAGCTGTAGGTGACAAGTTCTTTGATGGACTTGATCTCAAGATATAAAAAGATGTAGATAAAGCCCAAACCTATCCCATGGGTAGTAGTCTTCATCAATTCAAGCGGACCGTGAGGTGCTAAACATTGATGATTATTCCCATTAGTTGTTTATATATAAAGAAGATATAAAGAACATAATGGAAGGAGTTGCAAATTTGGATTATCATCTTGCATCATGTTGAGACCATAAATTTGATGATACATTGACATTTTTCTTATTATCCTAAATACAACTAGAGAGATTAAAGATGGGTTTGTTAGGACGTTAGACAAAGATAAGTAGCTAAATAAATGATCAAATAAATGACTAAATAATTGGTCACTAATAATTAGTCACCCAAATAAATGACTAAATGAATTTTTTATCATATTAATACATTCTTTAACTTTTTTCATAACTTTAATTACTCACTGGTTGAGTTTTCATCCTATCAATATGTCATAATGAGTTAGCTTCCTTGAATGTCCTCTCAACTAATATTGAACTAAAAATTGTCTCAAAATTGCCCCAATCTACATTCAAATTCCTCAAAATCTATCTATAAAATCATGAAGAAAACAAAAAGTAGCCATGCACTCAAAAGAAAACTCCAAGTCTATCTCTACATATCAAAAATATTATTTATCAACTATTTTTTTTTAAAATTTCAACATATAATGTATATTAATTATATTAATACCGTGCAATAACCATCTTTATAAAATATAAAATTATTTTATTATCATTACATTAAATATTTTAGCATTTACTAAATAACGAAAACCACATTTTAATAAATATTAAACTTTGAAATAAAAAATTTAATAATAAAAATAACAAATTAGGGCTTGTGTTCACCATCATGTATTTTCTATTACTAAAGCATCTTGTAATAGTAGAAAATGTCAAAAAATCCTTTATATGGTCTTTGTTATTGTTTTTGATATAATAGCAGCCAAAACTAGGGGGCTGACCCTTTACAACAGTGGTGAAACAACCAGCAGAAAATAAACTAACAACCATACAAATTCCCTAATGATTTACATCAAAAATATAAGTAACAGCATAATAGAAATTAAAAGTACCAAATTTCATATGCTTAATACAAGGAGATATTAAAAAGTTAAAAAAAGGCATGTAGTTGGTCATCACATCATACCACCTACAACCTAGATCCAAGTTCAATAGAAAAAAAAATCATCACTAGAGGATTGAGAGTAAAAACCAAGAGAGCACCAAAAAACACTAGGCAACAGGAGGCCACTATTTGACATCTTTTTTCTTTCCTTTCCTAGCCAAGAGAACTTTGGCCCAATCTTCGATGAGGAAGTTATAGAGTGGCTTCAAGTCCTCCTTCCCAAGGCCCTCCTCCTTTCACCTATGAGCCAGAAGTTGGAGAGTGGTCGCAGTTGCATGGGTCATCTTTAGAGTGAACTTTGAGAAGAGGGTGAAGCCCTCTCCTAGCACATTGCACCTATCCTTAAGCTCTTGGAGGTCTTTATGAGTAATAACCCCATCCTCTGTAGTACTTAGGTTTAGAGTCTTGTTGCAATTCACTGAAGAATTCCTTTTTCCCTGCACATCTATATTTTTAGTTGAGGCCCTTAAAATTTCTAGACCATCTTTCCTTATTGGGGAGGAGATAGTGTCAAGAGAAGCTTTATTGGGTTTCAGGTTATCTTGGTTGTTAGAAAAAGGTAGGGTGATGGTGGCAGAAAGATGAGTAGCATCTTGGAGGGGTCCTTGGTAGGGTTCTCTACCTCTAAATCCAAGGTTCCATTGATAATGTCATCCCACTTCTCCACCTCTTTATTAATCTCATCCTTCCCCTTCTCCTAACCATCCCCCAAGATCTTATCGTTCTCCTTTAGATTGGTATCTTCCTCCTCCTCTTGAGAGCGATCGACCTTTTGTTTGTATCTACCTCAAGTCTTAGCTAGTCTTCTCGACCTTCTTCTATTCCCACACATTTCATCATGCAAACCCCCAATTTCCACTTCCACCTTCTTATCAGTTTTAATTTTTTTATTGGTAACCAACTCCAAGGCCATGGTTTTTTTTTTCTACCTTAACTAGGGTTTGTCTTAGTGAGGTTTGAGGAGTAGGGGCATATCTACCACCTAAAAACTCCAGATGAAGGGGGGACCTCAAAGGAAGGAGATTATTAATGGTTATCATATCAGGAGGGAAAAGGGTTAGGTGGAACTGAAATCTATGAAACATGAGCAATTGGTATAAAATAGTGAAACTAGCCCCCTTTTTTCCTCTAACATCCATCATAGTCTCTTCGAGGGTGTGCATCCGAGAAAAGGGAATGTAGACTAACTCCCTATTGCAAAAGTGGTTAAGCAAAGGGAAATCATAAAAATAATACACATCATGTCTGCCTTCTAGAGTGAGATACTTCATTATGACTAGGTACACATCATCCTAGGGCTCTATAAGCTTATCCCACCTAAAACAACCATGATATTGGTTCGGGGCCTCATTGCCTTTGAAAAAACTAGTCAGGCTCACTTCATCTGTCACCTTCATAATCTTTTTCCATTTCTTGCAATTTTTGTCCAGGACCATCACCATAGCTATGGTCTTTTCATTCACTTGAAAGGTGATGCCATTGATAGTAACCTACCTGTCCTTCTAGCTACTAATGAATTATTGAGAATAATTCTCTTTGTAGCTAGCCATGGCTTGCATGTAAGGGAAAGACCCTCCTTCCTTTAACATTATCCAAGTTGCCTGCCTTTTGGAAAAATCCTCCATCTTTATGGGCTTCAGTCTATTAAGGTCCCCACCCATGAAAAATTTCTCCTCAATGATATCTCCTTCCATAATCACAGAGGCAGGGCTAAATATGGTGTATCCAACAGTTAAAATGCCTTCTTCCTTATACTTCATGGGGATGAAAAATCTAGAATGTACTAACCAATTTGAGACATCATTACAAGGAGTGCAAATAATCCACACATAATACCTTAATCATCTAGCATGAATAATAATGAGAAAAATTTCCATAATGATCCCATACCACCAAAAAATGGTGGTGCCATTTTTAAAGCCGGGGTTATTAATTTCTTCTCCTTTTCTATGCCCTTGTGTGATGCAATCCACATGGTTGATCCTCACAAAATGTCTTTTCAAAATCAAGATGATATTAGGCATCATAATAATAGCAAGGTTGCCAAATTTTCCCATTCTCCAGATTTGGATAGTCATTGAACATAGTTTAGAGGAGTCTTTTCCCTACTAATGAGGGAATTTATATAGTTTGGTAATATTTCAGTACTCTTCTAGCTTTTTATGTTCCAAAATCAAAACCCAATCCTGTCAAAGTGTCTACCACATTGCCTTCCCTGTAAGTGTGTTGTAAGTCATAATGATCAAGGGTCGTTAGGAATTTCCGATTGTCCCCCAAGATGCAATGCAGAGCCCAACTAGATTGAACACACAATTGGATAGAGTCAATGATGAGTTTAGAGTCCCCTTCTATGGTTAATCTTCTAACCTTAATCTCCATAAAAAATTTTAGACCCAAAAGTAAGGCAATGGTCTTCGCCATGTTATTGGTTCCCTAGCCCAAATTCCCTGAGTAGGCTAACAACACATCACCCTTTTCATTTTGCAGCAAACCTCTAGTTGCCACCAAACCCCCATGTAACACACCATCAAAGTTGAGTTTACTAGTGAACATTGTGGGATGGATCCAATAGGTACTTTTTCTTGCTAACATTTGTGAGTTGTCAAATTTCTAGAAATTGGGGAGAATATTCCAATTCCCAGGAATATCCTCCTTCCTGCTTTGGGGTTCTTGTGGCACTCTGAACTTAGTCACCATAACATTCTCCAAAATGAGCTCTTCCAATATCTCTCCCACAACCTCCTCTGCCCTTTCCTTCTCCCTAAAGACCCAGTTATTTCTCTCCTTCTAGACACCCCAACAAACATGTGGGGGGAGGAGATTCCAAAGGATTTTGAGATGGAGGTGGTAGAAGGGGCAATTCTAGTTCTCCATGAATTGTTCCATACCTCTATTCATGACCCAAACCAACATAAATTTATTCGAGATGTAGGGCCAAACCTTTAACATATAGGGGCATGCAAGAAAGAGGTGCACAATTCTTTCCTCTTCCTCCTTGCAAAGGTAGAATATATTAGTAATTGGTATGCCTCTCCTTCTTAGGTTGTTAGTAGTTAGGATCTTGCTGTGCATGACTGTCCACTAGAAGAAATTAATTTTTGGCAGCAACTAACTATTCCAAATCTTTCTCTAGTTGATTGAGGTATGATCTTTTTCAAAAATAAGTTGGTAGGAAGAATTAACCAAAACATGACCATTAGTCCACCTATCCCAAACCACCTCATCAGGATGAGTATGTAAGGGCAGTTTATGGTGACTGATCATTTCCTCCAATTATTTAACTAGAGCGACCTCTCTATTAGGAATATCCATAGTAGATAAAAATTTCCATTTCCTTTGACCATTAATATAGTTCCACACCTTCATCCTCACCATTCTTTTTAGAGGTTCCTAAAGGCCATTGAATTTTTTGTAGATCAGTGGTTTCCCCCCTAACTGGTTGTCCTCCCAGAATCTTATTTTTTTACCATTTTCCATCAACAATCTCACTCCTTTCCTCAGAAGAGAAATGTTCTTGAGGATGTTGATCCATACCTTAGAGCCACTAGAGAGATCATTATTGAGGAGATTGTATCTAAAATGGGTGTTGGCTAGGTATTTAGCCCTCATGCTTCTTTCCCATCTAGTCTTGTTTTCCACCAATCATCACCCCATTTTAGTTATTAGTGCTTTATTTATATCAACAATTCTTCTTATTCCCAACTCCCCTTTATTCTTGGGTTTTCAAATAGTCTCCCAATTGACGAGGTTCCATTTGTTTCTCTCCTCCATGCTAGACTAAAGGAAATTCCTTTACAATATTTCAAGTTTTTCTACTATACTTTGATTAATATTAAATATGGAAAGAAAGTAGATAGGAATTCCCTATAGAGCTACCACTAGGAGTTGAAGTTTTCTTGCATTGCTAAGTAATTTATCCTTCCACCCAGAAAGCTTTTCTTGCATCCTTTCTAGAAGAGTGTTCTAATAGGTGGTAGAGACATCCTTGATAGTTAGGGGAAGACCAAGGTAGGTGTTCGAGAGGTTCTCATAATGACATCCTAGAATAATTTTAACCTTAACCTATAAAAAATTGGGGTGTTAATAAAATAGACCTTACTTTTTACCAGGTTAATTTGTTGACCTGAATAATTCTCATAATTGGTGAATAGGACCCTCCAAGCTATAACCTCTTAGATAAAGGACTTGCAAAATAGGAAAGTGTCAGCCACAAATTCATGAATAACCTTAGGTGTTAGTGTAGTAGCTAGTTGGATATGTTTTAAGTCACCTAACTCAACCAATCTACAAACTGACCTTCCTAACATTTCAACCACCATAATGAAAAGGTAAGGAGATAGAGGGTCACCCTGTCTTAGGCCTCTGCTAGCATCAAAGTTTCCCCATGGGGTCTTGTTGAGTAGAACCTCATATTGTGTGGTTTCCACCATATTTTTTTATGACATTCACAATTTCCTTTCTGAGCCCCACCTGTTCTAGTACTTCATAAAGGAAGGTCCAATTGACTTTGTCATAGGCCTTTGAGATATAATGTTTAAGAGCCATACCTAGTCTTTGAATTTTCTCCATGGAGTGGATGATTTCATGGGTGGTAATCACAACATCCAAAATTTGATGACCCAGGACAAACCCCTTCTGAGGGTTCTTGATAACCATATCTAGAAAGAGTTTTATCCTGTTGACCAACACCTTGGAGAAAACTTTATACATGGTATTGCAAAGGCTGATCGACCTAAAATTCCTTATTGTTCTAGATGTGTGTATCTTAGGCACAAGAACAATAAAGATTTTATTGATCATTCTTAGCATTTTCCCAGTTTTGATCATGTCCCTCGTGGCCCAAATTAGTTTATTTTTAATCACTTCCCATAAGTTCTAGAAGAAGGCCGGCAAGAAGCCATCAGGGCCTGGAGCCTTGAAGACTTTCATAGAGAACACAAAATTCTTCACCTCCTCTTCCATGGATTTCTCCTTTAGCTTATCATTTTCCTCTTTCCCCAATACTATTTGGATGTTATTGAGCATACTTTTCCTAATTATATTGTTGCTCCTCTTGTCTTCCTTTTATAGGAATTCATGAAGAACTCAAATACATGTCTTCCTATTTCCTCCTGCTCCTTTTAGGCCCTTCCTCCTTCCACTTCCAAAGAGGTAATGATGTTTCATTTTTTGTGTTTCAAGGAAGATCTAACGAAAAAAGAGGTATTCCTATCTCCGTTAGACAACCAATAAATATGAGACCTTTTCTTCCAAAATATATCCTCCTTACTAATAATTTCCTTCCACTTCTTCCTGTAGTGCTCCTCCTCTTGGGTGATAGTCTCAATGTCATCCCCTGCTACCAGGGTAGCTTGTAGCCTTTTGAGCTCCTCCTCTATATCCCTTTTGATTTTAAACACATTCCAAAATAATCTCTTTTCCCATTCCTTAACATTCCTCCTACCATTATCCAGTTTTTGAGTTAGCCTGAACATAGCAGTCCCATCCACTTTAATATTTCACCATTCTTCCACTTTATTTCTGATGTACAAATGGGATTTCCACATAATTTCATACCTAAAGGGTTTAGGCCCACTCACAAAGTCATTCTCCCAATTGAACATAATTAGGGAATGGTAAGAAATAGTTCTTGAAAGATTAACTAGAGAGGAGGGGATGATGTGAGGTCAGTCCTTTGAAACTAGGATTCAATCCAATTTGAATTGGATCAAACCCTAACCCTTCTTTTTATTGGACCAATTAAAGGGGTTTCCCTATAGGTCAACATCCAAGAGATCTTATATGCTTTCTGAGAAGTCATTTTCCCCCCAAAGCTTGTTCGAGGGGTATAAGGAGTGTCAAAGTCCCCCATACACATAATAATTTTATCCTTCATATTTCCCACCACTCTTCTAACCCTTCCCTAGGCTTCACTTCTTCCAACCCTAGTATTCAGAGTCTGGATGTTCACTAGATTCCACACCATTTTGTCATTATTGAACTTCATAATCATGAAGTTCTTTTCTTTATGGACCTCCCTTCTCATCAAGACATTGGGGTTCCATATTGTTGCAAGGCCCCCCAAGGCCACTTCTACTTTTGAATGAAAGAAAGCACGCAAGGCCATAGCTTATTAGCCATCTTAGTTTCCTAAATGAGAATACAGTCTACCTTTTCAACTAGAATACATTGCCTAAGAGCATTTTTTTTTTTAGAGTTATTCAACCCCTTAATACCAAGAAAGGAATTCCATTTCTTACCTTTCTTGATTGTCTCTAGTGGAAGTTGTCTTCTATTGGCCACCTTCCTTGTTGCTTGCTTTGTTCGAGTAGTTTTTTGTTAGGACGACCCACAATATTAGTTATCCCCACATCCAGTTTCTTCCCACCCTTAGTTTTCCTCTTAGCGAAATCCCACTCTCTTGTAACACTCTTTTTGGGGGAGGAAGGTCCCAAGAGACATCCTTCCCTCAGCCTCCTTAATACTTTTCATGACTTTGGTTGCAACTTCATCAAAAGTCACTAGTTTGAGCCTTTTCAGGGTAACGATCCCCTAGTGGGAGCTATTAGCCAACATTCTAGGTTCTCCTTTATTAGAACCACTAATAATCTCCTTTAGGAGTAGGAAGTTCTTGACTAGAGTCACCAAAACTATGGTTTTTTTCCTAGCCAAAGAGCTTAGGGACCCGAAAGGCTTCTTGGTTGAGATCTCTTGACACTCACTAGAAACATTGACTATAATTTTTTCTCCCATGGGGACTCCGTGTGGGTCCTAATTTCACCTTCCTCTAAATCTTGGTTAGCACTATCCCCTCCCACCGTTGGGGATTTCAGGAGGTCATCTATCTCCTTCCTAAATTGGCATTCCTCCAGATCAATCTCTTTCTTCTCTTCAACACTTGACAACATAACCAACTCGTCAACTTCCACACCCTTATCTTTCTCTTTTCTTTCTTATGTATTCTAGCCTTATGGTCTATCCTCCTTTCTTTCAACTACTACTCCCACAAGAGTTGTCAAAGATTCCTCCAACATAGTAGAAGACTTGAAAATGCCTAGCGAGCCCACCTTTTTCTTATCCTTCCGAGAAGGGGTATTGCAATCCATCATCAGATGGCCAAAACACCCACATTTTTGACAATAGAGGCCAGCATTCTTGTATTCTATAGAATAGACCCTTTTCTCCCACTTAGTAGACAACATGACCATGGTTAGGAGTGCCCTATTAATGGTAACATTCACACAAAATATAGCAAAGACAAGTCTAGATTTATGCAGTGTTAATTGGTCCATAGCTACAAAATGTCCAAAAGTGTTCGCAATGCATCTCAAGAATTTTTCATTCCAAAACTCTAGGGATAATCCTAGCAAATAGACCCACACTGAGCCCATTCTTTGGAGCTCCAGACTAGAATCAAAGCCAAGGTGCCATTTGTAGAACAAGAAGTTAGCATGCAAAAAATATTAATAAAATTGAAAACATTCACAAACTAAAACCATGCTCACATATAAGATTAGACAAAGGAGGGTGTAAGAGAGTGTAAATCAAATGAAGACACTCCAAAAGCTCCCTCGATCATGTTGATGTGTCCTTGGATGGAGATGTGTGCTCAAATGGTGCTCAAGCTTCAATGGAGGAGATGACTCAAAATGTAAGTGTGGGTGAATTTTTCCATTATGATGGTATTTTGGTAGTTTTTAGGCTCTCAAAATAGCATGATAACTTTAGCATGAAAGTGGATGATGTTTTGTGAAGGATGTGAGGATGGAGGGTTAGGATGCAAAGATGAGGGGTGGATAGGATGCAAGGAAAGGGAAGCACATGGATTTTGCTTTCTCAAATCCATAACCTTGTGACTAGTGTCACAAGGAGAGAGGATGTGAGAAGATGAGAAAAATGGAGGGAAAGTGGGGGGACAATGGAGTTATGAGGGAGATGGTGTGTGTAAGAAGAATGTAAGAGAATGCAAGGGATGTGCAAGGGATGTGTAAGGAGTCATTAATTCTCTGTAAGAGCATTTAATACATGTGTGTGGGGGTGTAAGAGGGGGTTGACTTTGGTTTAGCTTAGGAATTATTAATCTAGGATTAGAGTTGTGCACATGATTAGGGTGAGGTTTAGGCTTGGATTAGAGGGGGGAGTAGGATGCAAGTGGGTTAAGTACTCAATTAGGTTTAATTAGTTGGTTAATAGGATTAAAATGGGTGAATGGGGTGGATTAAGCTAAGGATGGAGATTTAGGAATAGTTAGGGGTTAGGGATTGATTTATAAAATGAAATATTCAATAAAAGGGGATGTAGAATTAAATAAAATAGGCATAGTGCAATTATTTAATTTAATAGGAGAATAGTGATTTAATTGATAATTAGACTTTGGATTGTCATTTAAATTTATCAATTGGACTATAGTTAATTAAATAAATTAATTGAATAGGGGATGGCAATAAATAAATTAAATATTAAATACTTAATTAATGATGCCTTAGGAGATGACTAAATATGATTACTTAAGTAATATAATCAGATTTAGGTGTCTACATTTTCCCCCTCTTTGACATAGTGTTGGGACAACACTATTTTGAAGAAGTTTGAAGATAGATGAGACAAAGAATATTTTTAAAGAAATAAAGTTGCCCTAGTCTCGAAGAGAAAGAGGAGAGATTGGAATATGTGATGCCCCCTCGAGAAGGTGGTGGGGAGAGAAGACGAGGCCTGTTGACTTCTTGAAAAGTACAAGAATTTAGGGATAAGTGGGAGGATGTAGATTGATAAAGAGAGGGTGAACAATGACTCAGACTCTCACTATGGGAGAATGAGAAAAAGGGGAACCATGTGCATAGGGATAATAATGGGTTAATAGCATGGGCTGGGGATGGGGCGATTGGCTATTCAAATTGAACCTAGGTGGGATGATGATGGTGGGATGAAGGGGGTGGTGAAAACTTTGGATACTTTTGGGATTAATACAGCTATGGGATCATGATTGTAGGACTAATTTGATTGGATTATTGGATAGGATTTTTGGTTGGATATTTTGAGATTTTAAAAAGTGGCTAGTGTTTCAGTGGAATGGAGGGAGATGGAATCTATTTAAGTTTGAGCATGGGGGTAATCCAAAAGGGAGCACCTCCATGTAGTTGAGCACTAGGTTTTGCATAGGAATATTGGAGATATGCCAAGGTTACAAAGAACATTGAGGCCTTTTTACCAATATTACATAGGACTAACACAAAACAAACATGCAAGGATTGCCCCAACATCACATGTGAATCCTAGAGGAATCATAGTGGAAATAATACTAGGTAAACCATAGGAAAATAATATTTCCCAAGCGCACCATGTAACCACAAGTGGTCATATGTTTGGAATATGCAAGGGTCACATCCGAATGACTGGCAAGTAGAAAACCATAAAAGAAAAGGACATAATCAAGACCTTTCTTTTGAATTGCCCCAGTTACAACACACCATGATATGAAAGATCATGGAAACCTAGAGGAGGGAACGACCAAATTTCTTGGAAAAGATAAACAAGAACCAAAATTTAAATCCAATATTGAAAGAACGAGTGAATCAATAGAAAATAACCTTTTTCCAAAGAGATTGATAGGATGGGAGACACACAAATGAAGATTAGATGAGAGAAAATTTCTATCCTATAAGGATCTATCAGTGGTATCCAGAGGGCTGATGTGATTGAGACAAATTGGAACTTTGAGGACAATACTTTGATGGCAAAGGATCCCACATGAGGACTTTCTGAAATGCATAGCTAGGAGAGAAATAGGCTCTGATCAGACACAAATTGACACAAAAAAATGAGATATACAATGGTAGTAAGCTAAGGACTAACTTTGGGGGATGTAAAATTGACTAACCATGGTAATTACAAGGATCACTATACAAAAGATCAGGATGAGGTGATAGCGGAACTGATCTGATATAGTACAATGAGAAAAAGCTCAAGTTGAGGATATACTGGAACTAATTTGATATAGTACAATGTGAAAAAGATTAGGATGAGGAGATAGTGGAAATGATACAAGGATATGACACATGGATATGATACATGTGAAACTGTCAAGATATAATACATGGATATGATACTTGTGCTATGATGGTGCTGCTGGAACATCTTGGGAGCATGGATGAGTGGATTGGGTGAGAGAGTGGGTGGGTGTGGATTACTGATAGATAATGGGAAGGCCAAGTACACATGGTGACTATTGCTAGGTTTTCACCAAGGTGGCTATCTAAGGTACTTGAATGGCCAAGTTTTCACCATTAGATGCTTATTTTATTTTTTCTTTTTGTTTTTTTGGATATTTTGATTTTTTTGTTCTTTTTTTAGGACTTTTAAAGATTTTTTAATTTTTTTTTCATATTTAGCAAGATACATTGAGGGGCTTAGGCATATAATTTCTTAAGGTGAATGATGTTGTTGGGATCATTCAAAGTTTTGCCTTATAGTGTTGATAACTAATATTCTTTTAAGCCAAAAGATGATGTGACAACATATGGACCAAGCCATGTGGGCTCAAACTTTCCCTTCTCTCAATCTGCCTGGACATGTTTTCTTTGAGGACCATGTCATCAGCCTAAAATTTTCATGAGTGAACCTTTATGTAGAAGTTGTGCTTGAGTCAATTTTGGTAGACTGTGAGGTGGTCATAGGCCTATTTCCTCCTTTCATCTAGTAGATCTAACTATGTGAGTTTGGAAAATCTATAGTCCTCATCTAATATCTATCCTCGCAAAGATATGTGCATGGATGGGAGTTAAACCTCAATAGGTAGTACCAATTCAACACCATAGACCAAGGAGTATGGAGTTGTGCCATGGAGGTACAAAATGATGTGTGGTAAGCCCATAAGGCTAGGTTGATTTGTAAATGCCAATCATGACCAAAATCATTTACAACTTTCTTGAGGATTTTGAGAAGGGTTTTATTAGTTGCCTTAGCTTGGCTATTACCTTATGGAAAGTATGGACTAGATAAATGGTGATGAATGTGGAGGGAGGTACATAACTCTTCTATATTGAGGTTTTCAAAGTTACCTCAATTTTCTATAAAAATGGTAGCTGGGATACCAAAGGGGCATATGATATGATAGAGGATGAATTTGGAAACCTAAACTCCTATGACAGTGACAAGTGGGACTATCTCCACCCACTTGGTGAAATAATCTATAGCCATGGTGATCCATTTGCAACATTCTAAAGATAAGGGTGCAATAACACTGACAAGGTCAAACCCCTAGCATGCAAATGGCCATGGTGGTACAATGGGTTCGAGATCTTGAGCTAGAGCTCATATCAAATTTGCATGTTGTTGGTAGGGTGGACACTTTTTGACAAATTCACAAGCATCATGTTCGATAGTAGGCCAATAGTAGCCCACTCTTAGGGATTGTTGTGCTAGGATTATATCGCTTGTGTGAGCACTGCAAAGTCTAAAATGTACCTCTTTTAATTCCATGGTGGCCTCATTTTGGTCTAAACACCTAGACAAAGTATCATGATAACCTCAACAATATAGGGTGTTGGCTACGATAGTGTAGCGGGATGCTCTACGAATGAGGTTTTAGTGTTGGTTTTGTGTGAGGTGAGGGGATATTATATCATTTTTTTAGATAAGCATGAATTTTTTGGTACCATGGGGATTGGGCACCAACCAAGATGTATACTCATGTTGATTCATTGTTCTTGTACGCGGGCTTGTGTAGCTGCTCAACTAAGAGTTCATATTGTGTAGCTTCTTGAGGGATTTCCAAGAGGGAACCGATGGTGGCCATTGCATTTGCAACCTTGGTATATGTGTGAATTGGATTGTGGTGAAATGTTGCTTTAACTAGTCGACCAATTCTTTATAGGGAAGTAGCTCGTCATCCTTTGTTTGGTATTCATCAAGGACCTGCTTGATAATGAGTTGTGAGTCTCCAAAGACATGTAGCTCTATTATATTCCATTCAATTACTCTCTTGAACCCTATTATTAGAGCTTCATACTTTGAGATGTTATTAGTGCATTGGAATTGTAGCTTGAATGCTTTGGGAATGTAGTCATCTTGAGGATTAACCAACAATATTCCAACTCTTGATCCATGAGATGTGTAAGACCCATCAAAATATAGCTTCCATGGTAGTTGTCTTTGTTAGTAAATAATTTTTTCCCAAGATTTTAAAAATTTTAAAAGGGAAGATACTTGTAGACTAACAAATTGAATTCCTAATTATAGATAAGGAATTCTTTGCTTGAGATTTGCTTTGTGTTATACAAGGTGTAGCTAACCTTCTACGAAAGGATAATCATTAAGTCCTCTATTGAGGAAAAATCTTCCCAATGAGTATTTTACTAAAAATACTAAAAAAATTTAAGTCATCTCATGAATACAAGATAAATGTGAATACTAAAAAGCCATTTGAATTTAACAACCAATATCATCCACATGATTGAATGTTAAATAAAGGATAGATAGTGAAATAATATAGATTCCACCTCCCTCAACCTTCAAGATTTAAAACCAATAATTCCACAATACACAGTAAATGTAACTTCACTTCCACACATAATATACACCCTCAAGAATGCAAATTATCATAAAGTAGAAAAAAGTATCTACTTTAGAAAGCTTCAACACATAAAACTATAGAATTTTACTTCAACTTGCTGCTAATCCAAGAAATATTCTATTTAAAATTTATAGTGCAAAACTTTAAAACAAAAGTATTTCTGTCTCAGTCTTCGAAGAGATCCACCCTATTAGAAATTATCTATTACATATTTATATGGCATAGGGCTAGATAACTATCCAAAATTACCCTACTAGGAGTAAATTGTCTCTTAGTTAACACAACCATGTTAACTAAAATGCATAAAAAGAGATAAACATGAGGAAACAAAATGCAGTTGCCCAATGAACACACACAAAGTTAGGAAGAACTGTCCGTGCTAATCATGATTCTTGTGGCCTTCCATGTTTCATAAGCAGTGCTAAATGTAGAGATAACTGACTGATGAGGTAAGCCAATGTATGTAATTCTCTACTTCTAGGATTTCTTTTCCCTCTTCAGTTCTATTATCAACATAGCCTCAGTATGGGCGACATTTGAAAAATATTGTCTGCATTGCATTTTATTCTCCTAAATCTCTTGAAACTTCTTCTAGACTTCATTTATTATTTCTTCCACCCAGGCTATGGAGTCATTTTCCTTACCTGTGCAATGCTTGCTGAACCACTTAGATCACCTTGGATTGTTTCATCCACAAGCTTGGGACCATCCAAAATTTCTTTGATCTCAGTTATTGCCTAGACTAGTGCCTCATTCTGCCATTCAATACAATTTTTAATCACATATAAAGTCTTATCATCCAGGCCAATCACAGGGCATTCAACTTGGAACCTTTGCAATCCAAATCCTTGAATTTCCTATATCCAGAGCACCACTTTTACCCAACTGTTTCTTTCTTTCTCAAAGCCTTCATTATTGGACTCCATCTTTTTTATGATGGCAATAGTTTCCTTTGAAGCTTTTTCCAAAAGACTTATCTATTTCAGGGTTTCACTTATGACATACTACAACCATTCTTCAAATGTCCTTGCAATAGCTTTACATTCCTGCAAATTATCGAGAAATTGCTGATTGGTTGAAGAAGATACATCCACAGTTGTAGACATCTCATTTAGAGGCTTAGGTTTTGGGTGTAGGATAACATTGATGTATTGCACCATGCTCCTTATTGCTTCTTTCATGTCTTGCTTATCCTGAGCATCTTTCTAGACTCTGTCTGCAATCTTTTTGTTTGAAACTTCAAAAATCTTCATATCCACTACATGACTCCCCTTCCCAAGATCAATCCTTGATACTTGATAATCTTGAGGAGTGAGATACTCATGTGAGCTACCTTCTTGTGGCTTGGAAATCTTAGCTGACCAATGCCCTGAACTTTTATCAAACTTAATCTTGGATTTAATTCTAGCCTTTTTGGTTTTCAAAGACTTTCCTTGACACTTGCTAACTAGGTCATCAATAAGCATCGACAGGGGCACCATGCTTCTTTTCTTCTCGATGGAAGTCTCCAGCCACTTGGGTATGGCTTTTCTTTGCTCATCATGTGAAAAATCTTAGTTAAGGCGAGGGTACCTAATTGAGTAACAATGCTTTTAGGTAACTTTAAAGGATTTGATGTATTATCGGCCATGGGAGAACATGGAGATTACTCTAGATTTGACTTTGTTTCGGTAGGATCTAGATCAATTGTCATTGCATCCTTTTCTTTCCTTGGTTTTGATTTATTAGTACTCAAGTGAGTTATCCTTATAACCTTTGGCACCTCTTTATGAAGTTGAAGTTGAAGTGGCTACAAAGTTACTTCAGCTTCAACTTTAGGGGAACTTGCAACAGGATCATTAATACTAGGGTCAGTGATGACCTTTGGCTTTGAGTGTACCTTTTTGTGTTTGGTTCTTAAGTATTTCTATGAGGCACTAGGGGTAGTTGATTTAACATTCTTTGACTTCAACCATTTTTTAGTTCTTCTTAACACTTCTAAGGTATGAGAAAGTAGATCATCTTCTTCCCTTCTAGTCCAATCAATTTTAGAGATGGGCATGCATTCAATTTGATTAACATAAAATGGGTCAATCATTTCTTCAACTTCATCTTCTATTATCCCATAGGTGCTAAGGTTAACTTTAAACATATTAATCTGGCTAACCATTAACATAGACCATAATCTTTTTCTAACTTCAAATTCATTAGGACAATTAGCCCAGTAATCTTCCAAATGTGGAACATGGACTAGTGAAGCTACATGCTTGAAATTATCTCTAGAAAAACACATATAATCAAAATCTTCTCTACGAGAGTAGGGCTTGAGGCATAAGCATGAAAATTCTATTTTTGTTAGCACAACTTGCTTGAAGTTTGAGCATCTGTAATGGCCAATTTTTATGGGAAATATGAAAGAAGATGTAACAAACTACATACATATCTTAGATAAGACAATGTTGTCTAAAAAATAGCGTGGTAACCTAAGGGGCTCATCGGAAAAATCTCCAACTCTGAGATACATAAATTTAGGAAACTAGATATAGAAATAGCCATAAATCTTGATGGCTTGTATTGATTCTTTTGATAACCGGTGATTTTCATGTCCTTGAAGCTCAAATACTAACCTTTCGAGGAATACATTATTCACCCTCCTGGATTCTTTGCAAAATTCAGTTGCCTGGAGATCTTTGTAGTATTGATAGATAATAATTTGATTGGTCCAGGGCATGTGTGGAAGTTCCTCCCATTCCTTGGATGTTGCTATAATGTAGATTAAGAAGGAAGACAAAAAGACTGAGCTAAAACTACTCACATCTATTAGACCCTTATGTAAATTTACATCAATTAAATTAGCCCAATCAATGAATTTTTCACCTTCGACAATCTTTTGAATAAAAAGGTACATGCAACTCTCCCAGTGGAAGGCATTTTCATTACCCTTGACTCTGTTTAAGAGTAACACAATGTCTGTAATTTCTCTAATGAAATGTTCAATAGTCAAGGGTTTTGGAAATCTAGGGCCTCCTTCAACTAGTTTTAAAAGCTAGGTTTGAGCTACAATAGAATCATAGTCTTTCTTTCTCTCACTATACAAGCGTTTTGCCTCCTCAAATGTCTAAAGATCATAAGGTTCTTTGTGAGGAATTCTTAGAGCCAAATTGACACTAGCCTTGTTTATCTTGACCAACACCTCTCTAGAAGCCTTCTTTATGCACCTGGTGTTGGGGTCATAATGATTTTCACACTCAAAAACCAATTCTAGACACCCTATGGCTAATGGGAAGGTGGTGGCTTCAAGTAACCCTCTACTAGCCAATTTCTTGTATATTGGTCCAGATTGAACATATTTTTGCCTGCTCGACTATATTAGCTAGGTTTTTATTTACTAAGAAAGTATCCCAAATTTTAGGGAGGGAACTCAAGAGGCATGGCTTTTCTAGCTTAGGCATCTTAGTGTGGAAAAGAATCATGGTTTAATTTTAAAGAGAAATATTTACAAAGAAAAATTAAAGCACTTTAAACAAAAACTAGGCACAATAAAAATGATAGAGTAGAGAATAATGCACTTACAGTTCTTGATAGAGCTCAACCTTCCACTTCTTTTTCTTACTAGTTGAACCTAAGAGCTCAAAATGATAAAATGAGCAATTATACTAGCCAGATGGGTAATTTTAGGAAATGATTTCTTGAAAATTTCAAGACAGATATTAGTGGGTGGAGGTATTTATAAGAAGCATGTTGCCTATACCTGATAAGACTCACAAGGTTGTTTGCAGTTAATGTCCATCAAATCTACACATAGATCTACATCTCATGGTATCAAAAGATCTCAACACCACCTTTTCCCATAAAACCAACCATACTTCGACATAAATTTTCATAGCTATCATATTTATTGCCTTTCATATCTTCAAGATTGCCACTGGGTTGGACCCATTTCTCGCCTCATAAATTTGAGTTCATGATTTCTAGTACATTACCTATGAGAGAACAAGTGAATGTCAAAAAATTATGAAGTCAAGGTTGAAGTTGAATTTTTGAATCAACTCCTACTTCAACTTCAACTTTGAGAGTATGGATTCGAGCCGACGAATAAAGAACTTGCTGGGGTCATGAAAAGTGGGTGGAGGTGAACTTGAACTTGAAGTAGGTTAAAACTTCAAGTTTGACTTCAAGTTACAAAAAGGACTCTTGGTCAACAATATTGCACATTGCAAAAAAGTGGGGATAACAGTCTTTTATCACATAGAGATGTTCATTTGGAAAGTCCACAACAAGAGAAAAATCATAAATTAATGATGCATCAACCAAGTGGTCTACTATTGCCTATCCTTTGATTGCCTTTCGATCAACATATTGGATGTCAAATTCACTTAGGAGCATGACCCATTTTGTGAGATGACTTATGAGCACTATCCTTGAGAGCATATATTTCAAAGGATCAATCTTTGATATGAGCTTGACTGTATGACTGAGCATGTAGTGATGAAGCTTCTGAGTTGTGAAAACCACTGCTAAACAAACTTTTTCCATAGGAGTGTAGTTAAGTTCATAGCCAAAAAGAGTGCAATTGATACAATAGATGGCTCTTTCTCTTCAATTATCATCAAGTTGGGCCAAGAGTGCTCCTAGTGTGGTTGGTGTAGCTGATATGTAGAAAAGCAATGGTCTCCCAAAAGCTGGTGGTATCAAGATGGGTGGATTTGCTAGGTATTGCTTGATCTGATCAAAGTTGTGCTAATAGATAAGAGCCCATTTAAAATTTTGGTCCTTCTCGAGCAAATGTGTGAATGGTTGACATTTATCTGCTAGTTGTGAAATGAATTACCTTACTAATTGTAACTTACCTTGAAGAGAAAAAAATTGTTGCAATGTCTTAGGTGGAGACATGTCCATGATGGCCTTGACCTTCAGTGGGTCAATCTTGATGCCACATCATGATACAACAAAACCTAGGAGCTTTCCAAAAGTGATGCCAAAAATACATTTCTTGGGATTAAGCATGAGGTGGTACTTTTCTAACTGAGAAAACACTTCTTCAAGGTGAGTCAAGTGATTCAAGGCATCAACAGATTTGACCAAGATGTCTTCTACATAATCTTCAAGGGTTTTGTGGATGAGGTCATGGAAGATGACCATCGTAGCCCACAGATAGGTTTCCTCTGTATTCTTTAACCCAAATGGCATCATATTGTAGCAAAAGGTCCCCCATGGGGTGGTGAATGCCATCTTATGTTGATCCTCTTCTACTATCTGTATTTGATTTTACCCAAAGAAGCCATCCATGGGAGATACTAGTTCATGTCCAGCTGTGAGATCCACATCATGTCAATCTTTGGTAGTAAGAAATTATCCTTGGGGCAAGCCTTATTGAGGTCCCTAAAATCTGTATAGATCTTGATATCACCAAAGAGTTTTGTTATTGGTACCATATTGGAAATGTTGGTGTTTTTAAACTACCAAGTAACAAAATACTTGATACCAAGATGAAGAAGAAAAATCTCTGTCTAAGGGTTAGCTATTTCCTATGCTCTACTAAGGAGTTCTCACATTTAGATCCAACATCAACAAAAGCACAAGGATTTTCTACTCTATAGATTTTGCATAACCAAGGTGGGTACACCTGAGGTTTAAAAATGATTCGATACTAGATACTATCTTCACACTTCATTTGTTTACTGAATTTTTTTTACAACATTCATCCCCTATAGTAGATATTTGGTCAAAATTATTCTCAAATACACATATAATTCTATGTAACAATAGCTAACCACAATACAAAAATTAAATGCAACTAAGTACTGACTAGCTATGATATTCTTCATACATTAAAGTAAAATTGATTTGATTTTTGAAATTTTTGCTTGATGCTTATCCATGATCTCTTCATATGCAACCTGAAATAATTGATCCATGTCTCATCTATTGGGATTCAAAGTCTATCCAACTATTTTTGACCTAATTGATTGCATTACAATCAATATTATTAGCACTTTGCCCTAAAACTCATTATTATGCATATCCTTATTACTGCCTAAAAATCCTATCATATCATTGAAGCATTTACTTAATTCATTGAATTAAAAGCAATAACAAACTAATATACAACTTATCTTAGTTGCATTAGGTTGAATAATCTTTGCCTATACAACATCAAGATAACCAATCAATGATAATGGAGACAAGATTTAGAGAAAATAGATATGATGATAGTTCATCTTTGTATTAATTTTCTTTGAAAATTATATAACATTGGAATGAAACTTAGGATAACTTGGGATAAGATAGTTTGATCCTTGAATGTTAATTTATTCTTAGGTTTTGCAAAGAAAAATACATCACCAAAATGATATCAAGAAAACTGGATTGAATATAAACCTAGCAAAAGCTAAAAATTGCATAATAGTCTAGACCCTTTCTTTAGCCTTGGAATCTCAATTATATAGTATGAGATGCAAAAAGCGTTAGGCCTAGAGAATACTGAAAATTGTCCTTAAGATAGAAATATGTTTACAAAAGTTACTATCACAAAAGAAAAAATTTGGTGCAACAGAATGATTTCCATCATGAATAATCCTTTTCTGGGGACCACTTCTACCACACTTCTTTGTTGCTAAGGAGTTTTTAATTGGCACTGATATGATTGTCAGTATTCAAAGTGTGTGACCATTGGAATTGCTTGTGATGTACATGGTTATGATATTTGAAAACCAAGTTTAACTCATGGTTCTCCATCTAAGTCATGATGTACTGACAAATGGACAGTTACACTTGATTCTCCTTTTGCCAAGTCATCATTTTGAACTTCTATACCTGTTACTATAGTTGATTATTTATCTTTCTTTTCTTCTACTTTAATTGATGTATCAATTGTTTGCAACTCATCTTGGTTCATCTCATCATCATCAGTTTCACGAAGCACTAACTATTTTGAATGTACAGAATCTACCATCCACTTGTCAAAAAGTGTGTCATCTAGCCAATTAAAACTCAATACTTCATGTTGCTTCTTAAAAACAAAATCTTCCAACTTATTTATTTCAGAAAATTCTTCCCTAAGAGAATCAAAGAATATTTGAACTATAACAATTTTCTTATTTGTTTTTGGCCACAATGCATGTCCCTTTTTATTTATGACCCCATTAATTCTAAGGCATAACAAATCATCTAATTCTTTGGCCCATTCTTCCTTGTCTTTTAATTTATCTATTTTCTTGGGTGCATGGGGGAAGTCCAAAATTTTCAGCAAGATATTTTGAGAGATAGATTATGATTCTCTTCTACACTACAACCCTCTTGTAATCAAAATTAGAGAGATCATTAGTCATGTCAAAGGTTTTTTCTATCTATTCACAATATAGACTAATGATTGAAACACATAAAAGAGTGACATCTTTATCCCTGCTACCCCATTTACTCATAATTGGCTTCAAAGAATCCTCACTACCTTTTATCTCATTCCACATGTCCATTATTTTTACCAATTGTTTATAAAATGTAGGCTAGTTAATCTTATCTTCTAGATGCAAGATTATTTTTCTGATTTTGTCCTCGTATTGGTCATTCAATTCCACATGTAGTGCCCAAATTTTGCTCTTTTCCTCTTCAAACTCCTTATTTGTATGAAATTGTGGTCTCTATAGAGTATCTGGTAGCTCTATGATGGGATTTGACTTGAAAGGTTCAATTGGAGGACAAGGAGGATAAGTAATCCTGGGTTGGCTGGATTCTCCCACTATTCTCTTACCAAGTTGCTTATCAATTTGGGCCACTTGAGTCTTCAATTGATGTATTGTATTTCCTCTTTCTTCATATGCTTTTAGCATCTCCTCAAATCTAGCATTGAGTTCCAAGAATTTATTCTTGTCTTTTGCAACAACAACAACTCCAAAATCCACCATTTCTTTAGTCATTCTAGATACCTTTTCACTATCTACCTCTTCTGGCCTATAGACCATGAGGCTTCCTATATGTTCAACATCTGAAGCTTCTTGCATCGTAGTCTTATACCTTTTCTCAATAGACCATATCACCAATGCTGATGATCATCACTATATTTCAATCCCTTATGGGTCTGTAAGAGCTCTTCTTCAGTTTTAAACTAAGTATCTTTTGCTTTTCTCATAGCATCAAGGTATTTGTAATGTTCCATTTAGGTAAAATCAAAATTATGGAATCTTTCAACAACTATCTCCCACCTTTAGGGGTTATCTATGCAAACTCTTCCATGAAACTAGCTTTGACTTCCTCTTCAATTTTAGAGTTCTTTTTGTTAGGTTGCTCTAGTTTGATCATTTTACACTTGGCCTCAAAATTGTCACTATTTCTTCTACATACAAATTGAGCAAGTGATCTAGACTTGACAAAACTCTCATCATCAATAATTTTTTTAGAAACTTGTGCTATTACATGATCTATTTCCTTACCTTTGTAATCTCCCACTATGAGAGCTAGTGTTGGCATAGGAGGTTCCTTAGGTACTCCTATATCTACAGTTGTAACCACTATATCCCTCTCCCCTCCTATTTATCTCAATTGTTCTCTCAAGGATACTTCATCATCTATCCTAAGTGGGGTCTAGGTAGGTGAATATTCTTCAACCTTATAAGATGATCCCTACTCTAATTTTTGTTTCTTGAGTACATGTGTAGTAGGTGGGCTTTCAGAGCGTGGTCTTTTATATGGAGGAATAGGCTGTAGACTCCTAGCCACTATATACCCAACTTTTTTCTGCAATGTGTACTACCCTAGATTCAAAATCATTTTACTTGTTAATATTTTCTCCACCTCAATGGCCTTGTTAGGGTATGCTTGTGTTATAATTTCCTTGTGTATGCTTGTGTTTCTATAATCCTAGAAAAATTATCCATCAACATATCTACTTTCATACCCCAATATTTTCTATCAGCTAGGAAATCATAGTCTAGCTCAAAAACATTTATAAAATGTAGGACCTTGTTGTATACTTTCCACTTCTCCTTCCTAAGTTCTTGCTCTTGTAATGAGAACTTATTTCTAACTATATCCTCTGGAATGTATAGCATTTGTTTATGAGCTTTGGCCTTAGTTCTTTCTCTGAATAGATCATAAAATCCCCCTAAGTCTATAAAATGGGCATGGGATTGAGCCAATTAATATTTTTTTAAAAAACTTCTCCAAGTGCCTCCATACCTTCTTGACAAAAAAAAAGTTGTGCACAATAGTAATTTGGGGAAAGAAAGTACCTTTAGATTTTCCCAAGAATTCTCTTTCTTCCACTAATCCTATCTGCCATAGAATCTCAGAAATCCCTACTGTCAAAGGCACTTGTTAAGTAGCACGTGGTTTTCCAAGAAAACTATAAACTTTGAAAACAATAGACACTACATATGGAATGATGTCTCCAAAATCGTGAATCATCATCAACCCTTTAGCATTATCTATTGGTCTAATTAATTCTAGTAGAGGCTATGGTATTCTAGAGCTATCCCCTATTAACAACATTCTAATCTTGGAAGCAAAATACATGTCAAATCTAACAAAACTGGTATCAGTCACCTCCCATGTCATATCTGCACTCTACAATTGGACAAGGAGCTTTTCTCCATCTCTTTCCAATTCCAACTTCATTTCTTTAGATTAAAAGACAACTCCCTTATGAAATCATATGTACATTAGCATAGAATACTAGTGGAAGGGCTTATTAACCTTAGCCTTTGCAATACCTATTAACCCAGTATGAATTTATTTTGCCAAGAGAGTAGAAAGTAAAAAATAGAACTCATACCATACTAAAAATTTTGAGCAATGATGAAGGCAATGGAACTTGGGATGTGATCTTTCTCATCCATGCTAAAGGTTTTGTAGAGAGAGAAATACAATGTCTGTGCTCTAGGGTTGAAATATTTTTTCAACAAAGGCTTTGGAGTGTTTGGTATAACTAGGGGAAATGATCCTATTCTGACAAGATGCTCTTGTAATGGTCCTCCTCTTAGATATACCCTTTGTACATCATACCTAGCGTGGAGGTCTTCCATGTCTATCTTCTCATGGATCGCATGGTTAGGGTTTAATTTAAAAACCTCTCTAATCAATTTTGGTGAAACCCTAAAAAGATTATCACTAGCATGATTCTTCACAATCCTGGTAATTAGATAATATTTCTTTGACATTATTGCAAGAAAATCATCATCAAAGAAAACTCTCGGGATAATTAATTTGCCTATGTCAAATTTCCATACATTATTCAAGGGAGTATCTAATCTTATTTCTTCAAACTATTTATGGAAAAGCCCTAATCCTCCAATATATACTTCAACATCCCTCAACTAGTTTTTTGTTTCATAAAAACCCTTGCTAACCAATAACCTAGGGTTCTTTGGAATAAATTATTTTTCCCCTAGCAAGTTCATTCATGGATTGTGGCATTTTCTCTAAAAATCATCATGCACAACTCTTTTTAAATAATCTACCTTCCCTAAGAAATCCCTTCATGGAGGCATATTTAATAATGATCCTACTGTGAATATAATTTCTCAATTTTCTAGAAACCCAAAAGACTCATCCGATTCTCTTGTTTTTTCCTTTGAAAATTGCTTAGTAGTAAATAAAACCCCTTGGAAAATCTCACCCTTAGCTCTAAAAATCCTTGATTTGTTAGAATTTTGTAACCTTATGATTGAATGATGGAAAATTAGAATTCTTATTGCCAAATTAACCTCACATGAAATAACATTGATCAAAATTAATGCTCCAACAATCATATTTCATGTCGCACCATAAAATTTGAAAATCAATTGTCATTTTCTCAAATCAGACAATTTAGCTTTAAACTCAGAGTGACTGCATTACCTTTTTGTAAAACTTGCCACACATCAACAAGGCACTTCACCACATTTGCTAAAGTTTGGACACTTTCATATTGAGGGAAAGTGTTGATCATAGATCTTTATAAGATCAATGATCATGAAAACCTTTTGAATTTTCTACATCCACTTTTAAAATTTGGGGCCCCCTTACATAGTCACCCTCCAACTCAGTAAACACATAGACCACTCAACAAATTAGCATAAGACATTTTAGCATGCATTCCAACTCAACATGACTAGGAAACCTTTTGAATGACTAGCCCTACTTGTCCAAATGTCAGTCAGGTGCTTCCTCACATTTGTTAAACATCAAACATCTCCATAATGCAAGAAAATGCTCTCTGTTGATTTTTAAATGATCGACAGTCTCATAGATTCACCTTGTTTGCAATCTAGTTAGCAACAACCAATAAAATGAGTTACCTTTTCTAGTGTGTCCTAACATTTTCCAACTCTTCCAACACCTTTTCAAACTAGGGGCCCATGACCTCATTAGGTACATGTGTCGCCAGGGCACTTTCCCACGTTTCATAAATCTCGCACATCTTCAAATTGTGGGGAAGTGCTCACTATTGATCTTCAAACAATCGATGATATGATGCTGCATTTTTAAAAAAGTAATCCCAACACCTAGTTTGACCAATGAAATGACTCAAATTTTCTAGCATGTCCTGACAACCATTTGAAAAATCTAAATTTATTTTGACATGTACAACTTTTGTGGCTCATCTAAGAACTGACATCATCAGGTACACATGTCATGCAGGCACTTCCTTGCATTTGCTAAAGGTCGAGCAAATTTAAATTATGAGAAAGCACTCATCGTTGATCTTTCTTTGATCAATGGTTTGTAAAGGTAAACCCTACTATGGTTAAAAACACTTTCAAAGAACATTGAGGAATTAACACATGGTTAAAACCATGGTTAAAATAAAGGTTAACAAAAAAATATTTTTGGGAAAGTATTTTAAAATAAACATGGAAAAAGGTAAAGAGAAAACCTTAAAAGTGAAAAGCTTCCTACACAATTTTTAAAAATAATATTTTTCTAAGTCTTTAAAAAATAGGACAAAACGGTAAGGGTTTCTTGAAATTAAAAATTTTCATCTAGGGTTTTTAACAAACCTTACCTTTAAAACACTAAAACACTGGGTTTTCACTATAAAATGCAACAAAATTATGAAAGGTGAAAATCTAGGCCAATAGGAAATCCACTCTGAGTGGTTGATTGGATGGATGAACTTTGCTTCCAACATCTTTTCTAATTCAACCTTTACCAGCAACGTGACCTTGGGATGCATTTTCAAAGTTTCTACTTGACTGGCTTGATTGTTGGATCCAATGCTAAATGATGTACACTTAGATTAGGATCAAGTCTTGGAATGTCTTGGTATGACCATGCAAATCGATGAATATTTTCTCAAAGCACCTTAATGAGCAATTCTTCTTGGTCTGGTGGAGAAGATGTTGTGATGTACATGATCCTAGGCATCTCTGTCAGACTAATGTTAATTGGTCTCATTTCTTCAAACAGAATAGATGGTACTTCTGGCCTATGATCTTGTAGGGGAAGGAAGAAATCTCCATCTTTAGGTTCCTCTGAAATGTTTTCCCCATTAGATGCCTCCTTTATTTGTCTTTTATTTTTTAATTGATCCAATGGTGCTCCCAATGAGTTTTCACTAGGGGATACCTTTTTTGTTCCTTTTTAAATTTTATTGCTTTTTTCCTTATCATTTTTGTGACTAGAGATTTCTTCTTCCCTGAAGTATCCCTTTGGGTCTAATTTGTAGACATAACCTGATAGTAGCTTTGATTTGATTTGTGTGGTGTCTCTACCCCCATGAATCATAGGAGTGCTTCCTTAGTAGGGAACTCATCAACATGGAGTACACTTGGTCCTAATCAATGAGTTTAGGATGAGTGAGGGGTAGGTTGATGAGGTTGATGGATAGTTCATGGAGTACAGAGTCTCCTAGGGAAATGTTAGTGTCATGGATATCATCATAGGCTCTCTTGTCTACTTCCTTAGGGATGTGTTTGACCTCTATGAGTTCACTATAAATATTTAAGAAGGCATGACCATCTTTACTAGTTCCCCTAGTTTTTGGGTGTCCAAATCCTAGGCCTTTCTTCTTTTCTTCTTTGTATGCTTCTACAGGTTTCCTAATGCTTGACTCCTTTTTCCTAGGACATCTCCTTGATAATCCCATTGTTTAGTGGCAAGTCAATATGAGCGGGGATATTTTTGTTTGAAGTAGTCAAGAAGATTTTTGTCTTTTGGAAGTGGATCTTTGTGTAGCCATGTGCTAATTCCATGGGCCATTTCTTCTCCATCAAGGATCCCATTTGCAAAAAATGTGGTGGGCTCAAATTGCTTGAGATGAGGAGTGGTGTCTTTCTTTGGTCCTTGATAGGTCAGATTCCTTGAGTGTGTGGGCCAAGAGGCAAGGTACCAATAGTAAATGCATCTGATAGACTATATTCACCACCACCTTGGTGGTTGATCTTAACAATGGACAATGCGGAGGCTAAGATGTTGTTAGGGTCATGGTAGGTACTAGAAGAGTTGGTGATGATGGTGCTGATCTCAATGCTTGGGAAATGATTATCATAAGATGTTTCAACCATATTGCAATATGTAAAGGGTTTTGGATCAACAGGGATGGTTATCTCAATGCCATGATGTAGAAATTTGATTCACTGATGATAAGTGGATGGAACAACTTTCATGACATGGATCCATGGTCGATCGAGGAAGATGTTGAAAGGTAGGTTAAGATCAACCACATGACACACTATTTCTTGGGTAGCATGATAGAATCTAATGGGCAGTAAGATAGTGCCCTCTATAGTTCTTTCTAAGTTGTAATAGGCTTTTATGGTGATGACCTCATTGATAATGTCTGCCTTAGTATATCTTGCTTGTTTAATGAACTTTAAAGTACATAGGTTCAAGGTGGACCTCATGAATCTTTTAACAGAAAAGTTGGAGACCATGAAGACAATGCAAAGTCAAAGAATGTGATCTGGCTCAATTTATGGGACATTGGAGGGTTTAAAGGATAGTCCACATGAGGCGGAGAGGTGTCCCACTAGATTTCTAAATTTTGCAGCATTGATATTAGTGGGGACATGAGATTCATGGAGGGTATTGCTAAGGATTTCTCTATAAAGTGGGCTAGTGTAGAGTAAATCCAGGATGGAGATTTGGGTTGACATGTTTCTAAGATGTTCCAGAATATTGTATTGCATTGCTGAAGGAGCAAGTGTAGATGTAGGCACAGGCATAGGTGGCCCTGTGATATTGAGTCGGGCTCGTCATGTTGTAACTATGCATTGATTGTTTGGGCCTTTGATATTTAACACATTAATAGAAGGTTCATCTTGGGATATACATCCAATCAAATTACCATAGTCAAGGTATGTTGAAGTGTAGTCTTGTGATTTGTCATGAATGTCACCTTGCTTGCATTTTTGTTGTTGTGTGGTGGGAAGGCATTTTAATAGATCAATGGACCTATTTTTTGGGAGGCTTGTGCTCTCACAATGATTTCTTTGTGATTAATCAGGTCTTGCACAAAATCTTTGAGTTGCATACATCTGAGGGTGGGATGCCCTTTCAATGGTGAAATTTGTAGAACTCATTCTCTTTGTACCATGGTGATTTGGGTGTATTTGGGTCTAGTGGTTGTGTTTGTGGATACGAGATGAGATTATCATGGACTAGTTTGTCAAAGATAGCTTTGAGTAGTTCCCCCAAGGGAGCATATAAACAAGGTGTCTTTGGGATCCTCAATTTTTGTTCAACTGTAATGGTGATAACATTAGTTTGATTTATTAGCCCTTGATAATTATTTGGTGATGTGTGGTGTTGATATTGATGTTGTGGAGACTATTGATATGTTTGTTGATAACACATGTTTGGTTGATATGATGGTTATTGTTGGAGCATCTATTTTTGAGGGATGTTTGATGTGCTAGTTGCAACATCAACTACATGGACATATCAGGTATTAGTGGCACCATCTGTTACTGTGTTCTTGTTCTTGTTCTTGTTCCAATATCATGGTTTATCATTGGAGTGTCCTCTCTCATGGTGATTTTCTTTGTGTAGCTTGATGATTCCATCATTAATAAGCCCTTACTCAAAACCCAAGCCTTTCTCCTTAACCTCTTTGTACATTTGTAGGCAGTTCATGACCATGTGGTGAGAGAGTGTAGGGTGTGGGTTGTCAATGAACATTTTGACAAGGTGACACTTTGTATGTTACAAGATATTCATGTTGTGAGGGTTTTACAACTTTGTAAATAATCAGTGAGGCTTTCACCCTCCTTTTGTTTGGTGTGGACTAGATTGACCACATATGATGTAGTCTCAACTAGATGGACATATTATGCCACAAAGGCTTCTGAAAGATTAGCAAAGGTGTTAATTGTGCCTTGAGGTATTCAATAAAACCATTCTAGAGTAGGAACTCCTAGAATTTTGGCAAAGGGGCACATAAGAAATATGTCATTGTAGGCCACTTCTTGGTAATGCATGTAAAATTCTTTGATGTATATGATTGGATCTCCTTTCCCTCTAAATTTATCAAAATTTGGGATCTCAAAGTGTTTGGGGAAGGCTATCATGGTGATAGGTCTATTAAATGGGTAAGGATAAACCTCTTCAAATTTGAAGGTCCTTGATTTAATGCCATCTTTGAGTGCCTCTAGAGAATTCTTCATTTCTTCCCATGCAACATTGATAGGTGTTATTGTTGGTACCCCCGATCCAAGGTTTCTATCAGATGGGGTAGGTGACTATGGATAGTTTTGATGGGTGGAATGTGGATTGAACTACTATTGGATGTGATTTGTTAGTTTTTGGGGTGATGATTGGACAGACTATTGGGCTTGCTATGTGAATTTTTGGTACTATGGTTGTTAAGAAGATGGTTGATTTGGTATGGGTATTTGTAGATACTACTGCTATGGTAGTTGTTGATGGATGGGTGGTGGATATGTCGGCGATATGCTTTGGTGTTACACATTTTAACCAATATAGGTTAGTTGTGCTCCTATTTGAGAAGGCAATTGGGTGTTGACAGTTGCCAAATAGTTCATGTGGGGAAGTGTCCCTAATGTTGATTGTTGTTGTGGTATTATTTGGCTACTCCCTAAGGGTGGCATGGAAAAATATTTGGTGATGGGTGGTAGTGGATTGATGGGAGGTGGTGGTTGTTGCGCTTGGAAGGTTGGCATAAATGAGGTAATAATTGGGAGACTTGTGGTTTGCCCATGTGATTGCCCAAAATTCTAAGTGGATATGAAGTGGTGGTGTTTGGCATAGATGAAAATGGACTAGGGGCGATGAGAGGTTGGTTGGTAGGTCCTATTGGTGGCATACTTGTAGTGAATTACAATGTGTATTTAGTGTTCAGTTGGAATATGTTAGGTGCACTACTAATGGGTAGATATTAAGTGGAAACAACAATTTGGGAGGTGGAAGGTCCTGTAATGTTAAATGGAATGGATGATGGATATGAAGTGGCAACAATATTAGTGATGGAATTGGTGGTGGGTATGGGTTGTATGATGGTATATTATTGTGGTGTTGTGTGGACCAATGACTATGGAATGGTGGGTTGGTTACTTTGTGGGATCACCGAGTTGGGTGAAGGGTTTATTTGGGTCCATGATTTTTGGTGTCACTATTCCATGCCCTCTTCCAGGAATGAAAAAGGGGTCATTTGGATTAGAGGGACCAATGAGTGGTAGAAGCCTTCCAAAAAATAAATGTGTATGATATGATATGTCTAATGGTGGTGGCCTTCCAAAGCCAAAGGTACCGATATTATCTCTCCAAAAATTAGCCATGATGGTTTCTCTATTTTTGTCTATGATGGCATTGACAAGGGTCACATTCCCTAGTTAATTAATGAAAGCATCTATTTCTAATAGTAAGGGACCCAAATCTTTTGGATTGTGTTGTGGTGGGTCATGTGTGATCACATATATCATTGGGTTTTGTTGCGTGTGAGACGAGTCACCACTAAGACTAGGGTCCATGTTCTTCTTCTTCCTTTTGTTCTTGCCAAAGTGTGTGGTTGGTGGCATGAAATTAAAATTTTCCTAAGGATGAGATGCAAGATGGTAGGAAAATGAGAGCAAAGTATGCAAGGGGGGTGATTTCTAAGCATCTTAAGGATGCACTCACTATGATGCAGGTATTTCCTATGATGTATGATGGATGCAAAAGATGATGATGGAGGATCTTACTTATGATGATATGGTATGTAGGAGGTCTAAATGGTTAGCTATAGTGGTTTCAAAGTAAAAGAGATGTTTTTCCTATGTTTAAGCTCAAGGCATGATGATAGTGTCAATCTTACGATAGACTTATGAACCTTTGGGAGACAAGTGATGATCAAGTGTGGAGCCCAACCTTTAGCTCAAAGTGATGAGGGATACAAGTGACAAAGATAGACCATCCTAGACAATTCTTAGTCAAAGGGATAATCTTGATAGTATGATAGATGTAAGATGTAGGATAGACAACTCTAACAAAATGACACCAAATGCTCAAGAATGGTGGAGGATTTTGATCTATGGTATGAATGGGATGGGGATGGATTTCTAAAGAATGATCTAAGGATGATGGATCTAAAAATGCCCAAGGGAAAAATGACCTATATGATAACTCTAAGGGTTAAATCTATGATATGATAATTGTAACATGTGTGTGGAAGAAGAGGGACCTAATCAAAATGGTTATAACTAGTGTAGTTGATGAGGCTTTGATTGACCCCACATCTTAAGGTCATGTTTTGAACTTTTTGATCCTACTCAGTTTGTAGAACAACCTCAATACCTTCTTTCTCAACTTGATCTAGTTTGGCAATTCTTGGATTCTGTTTGTGCTTCTTTCATTTAGCTTAAATTTCTCTATAGATTGCTAGTTGCTTGAGTTTGACCTTTTTGAACTTGGGTTTTGGTTGGTCTGACATGGGGTTTCCACTGATTTGGTCCTAGGGTTTATCTCAATTTTGGTTCAAGGTAGTAACTATGCTAATGTATTTTACTTGGGTTGGAAAACATGAAACTTTGGATAACAAATGAGTTTAAGTGGGAAAAAAATGATTTATATGAGATAAAGTCAATAAAACTAGACTTTGGGTTGTTGTGAATGGACTTCTTAATAACTTCTTTTGAAACAATAAGGATGAGACTCTTTGGTAAATAGATATTGTGTATTGTGAACAAACAATCTCCCAAAGGGCAAAGCATCTTTAAGAGAGACAAACAAGTGACCTATTTAGCAATAGGATTTGATAGTAACAAATGTGTATGTTTTACAAATGTTTTTCATGAAGTCATTGCATAAATAAGATAATTCAAGCACACTTTATCCCTAAGGTCAATTTGGTTTCAATGTATTACTCATTAGGCCTATGGAGAGGAGCCCTATTTTTTGGATCTAGTGCAATCTTTCCCTCTAATCAAAGAGGTGAGTCGATACAAGAGTTGATTGAAAAACTTATATGAAAAATAGAAGCCCCCTTTCTGCGGGGACAATGACTCTTGGAGATGAAGCCCATGTAGCCTTATACCTCTACCAAGGAAAACAAAAATGTTAGGTAACATTAGAAAAGCCTTATATTCTCTTTCACCATGAGTAATACACCAAGGATAAAAGGGTAGCTACTAAGTTGGTTCATAATTAGGTCTGTGGAGTCAGAGAATTGGTTGCTACATATGTGATCCACTTAAGGATCTATTCTAGACATGCTAAAATTGTAGGAAAGTTTTCCCACCTTAAGCTACCCCCAGAAACACATTGCCCAAACTTCCCTGATGGAGTGAGAAAGTCTACCCTTCCCCTCATTTGTATACTGGCCAAATTATTTATTAGTTTTAGCTTCTCACCAAAGGGGGCACACTTCCTAGAGGTGGATTAACGCAGTAGAAGCACTCCTAGGTTGTTGTGAATGGTCTTGCTAACAATTTTTGGTACATGCATCACACATTTAAAGGGTTGTATTTGAAAAAAATAAGGATAAATCAAAGATGTGTTAAGAAACACATCCTAAAACACACAAGTCACATGATTCATTCCACTTTTGATGCTTTCAGATTCTCTATCTCATGAATTGAAGACCCACGTGATTAGCATGCAAGGTTCTTTCTAACTTGACGATGATGGTCAACAAAATAAATCGAGTCAACAAAAGTAAATCATGCCTGAAATTTTTGAAAAGGAGGGAATAAGATCATTTTCTCTTTAGAGCATTCAAGATTGAGTGAAGTTCTTTTTAAGCCCCAAAGTTGAAGTGTGTCAATTTCAATGTTCTTTAATACCCAAAATCAAATGTTTATTGCATTCATTCTTTCTAACCTCTAGCATTCAAGAGTCCGTTAACAGTCATTCTAGGGAAGATTTCAAATCCCTTAAGGCATTCAATAGTGTGTTGAGACATGAATTCCATGAAAGATTTTGTTCATTTTATTATGCATTCAAGATTGGATTTGTGTGTTTTTACTTTAGCCATTCAAGAGTTTGTTTGATTTATCCAATTTTAAGTGCAACATACATTCAAAGACAAGTGTTTAAACATAAGTTCATTTACCAAAAGCAATAACACATTAAGAAAACCTACAAGAAAACACGGTTAGGCATTTAAAGAAGTCTCCAACATGCAACGCTACAAATACCAAATTTGATTAGTATCTCCCAAAAATTTCCAGAATCAAAGCTTAACTATGGGAAAAAAAATTTAACTTTTTTTTGTTCTTTTTTATAGGCATAAAAATGCTTAGAATAACCCCTATCCTACATAATCACTAAAAAAAGAAAAAGAAAAATTGTGACTAGAAAAAATTTTGCCAGTGATCAAAAAATCAAGCTAGTGAAAATGGGTAGCAGGATTGCCAGTTGGTGGTTATAGGGGTGGCTTGATGGTGGAAGGAGGGTTTGGAGGTCATAATTTAGGTGGAGGGCATAGATGCATGATGGAGTTGTAGAGGCGGAGATGGGTGCAGAAGGCATGGGCAGCGGAGGCGAGGCTGCATGACAGAAGCACCGGTGTAGGCCACGAGTGGAGCAAATCACGGGTGGAGTAGAGTTGAGCCATTGCTACTAGAGGAGGCAAGTAGCCTATCATGGAGGATAAAGAATAGATTTGGGGGTTGAAGAGAGGTGGTGTCAGGGTTGTAGAGGGCCAAGGAGGAGGTGGGCATGACACGGGCGGTGTTAGGTAGGAACACAAGTTGTTTTCGTCAGCAAGGGCAATGAGAAATGGAGTCAGAATGGGAGAGAAGAGTAGTAGTAGTGGTGGAGGAGGAGCAGACCATGTGGAGGAGCAGGCCACAGTGGTGGCACCCATGGGGGCCATCGGTGGTGGTGCCTGTGGGTGCCAAAACCTACAAAACAAACAAACTTTTCTTTTCTCTTTCTATTTTTTTTTAATATAGATTATAAATAAACATTTAAACAAAATTTCTCAACAAAATGTAATAAAAACAAATTAAGAAAAGAAAAGGTGAAATTTAAAAAATAAGTTAAAAAAAAATTTCACCTTATGGTTGTGGGATGGTCTCATCAGGTGTGCCAAAATGTAGAACAAAAAGTTAGCATGCAAAGAACATTAAAAAAATTGAAAACATTCACTTGAACTAAAACCATGCTCACATATAGGATTAGAAAAAGGTGGGTGTAAGAGAGTGAAAACCAAATGAAGATACTCCAAAAGCCTCCTTGATCATGTTGATGTGTCATTGGATGGAGATGTGTGCTCAAATGTTGCTCAAGCTTCAATGGAGGAGATGACTCAAAATGTAAGTGTGGATGGATTTCACCATTATGATGGCATTTTGGTAGTTTTTAGGCTCTCAAAATAACATGATCACTTTAGCATGAAAGTGGATGATGTTTTGTGAAGGATGAAGGGTTCAATATATAGGCCAAGGATGTGAGGATGGAGGGTCAAGATGCAAAGATGAGGGATGGATAGGATGCAAGGAGAGGGAAGCACATGGATTGTGCTTTCTCAAATCCATAGCCTTGTGACAAGTTTCAGAAGAAGAGAAGATGTGAGAAGATGGGGAAAATTGAGGTAAAATGGGGGGACAATGGAGTTGTGTGTAAGAAGAATATAAGAGAATGTAAGGGATGTGTAAGGAGTCATTAACTCTTTGTAAGAGCATTTAATGCATGTGGGTGGGGTGCAAGAGGGGGTTGACTTTAGTTTGGCTTAGGAATTATTAATCTAGGATTAAATTTGTGCACATGATTAGGGTGAGGTTTAGGCTTGGATTATAAGAGGGATTAGGATGCAAGTGGGTTAAGTACTCAATTAGGTTTAGTTAGTTGGTTAATAGGATTAACATGGGTGAATGGGTAGGACTAAGCTAAGGATGGGGATTTAGGAATAGTTAGGGGTTAAGGATTGATTTATTAAATGAAATATTCAATAAATGGGGATGTGGGATTAAATAAAATAGGCATGGTGTAATTATTTAATTTAATAGGAGAATAGTGATTTAATTGATAATTATACTTTGGATTGTCATTTAAATTTATCAATTGGACTATAGTTAATTAAATAAATATATTAATTAGGGGATGACAATAAATTAATTAAATTTTAAATACTTAATTAATGATGCCTTAGGAGATGACTAAATAGGATTACTTAAGTAATATAATTAGATTTAGGTGTCTACACCATTTAGCTAGGGCTAGACAATGTTTTCCATAGTACTAGGTCCCATAAAGGATAGCCGCTAGGTCCTTAGCACCCATGAAGTGGAAGTAGAAAAGGCCACTAGACATGGCTAAGACACATACACTACCCTTCATAGACCATTTCTATGCCACCCACTTCCTGGTCATCTCAATCATTGGTTGGAAGGAAATAAATCTACCCACAACACAATGTTTAACGGAGAAAATAGGGTTTTCCAATGGAAATAAATCTACCCACAACACAATGTTTAAGGGAGACAACAGGTTTTTCCATGAGACTATTTGGGAAGGAGATTTCTGGTCTGGTAGCATCGCGACTGACTTTAGGATCCTCAAATTTGGTATTCCCTTCCTTCTCCCCAACAAGAGATTTTTTCCATCCCCTATTGGGGATGGGGGGATAAATAGTGGACCCATCCTCATTTCAAGTAGAGTCAACTCTAGAATCTAAAAAAGGTGGCTCAGGTGTGCTGACCTGACCAAACACATTACTCGACAAAGAGGGGGAATCTCCTCTCTATAGTTCTAGCACCATGTGTAGGTCTAGGCACATCGAAACCTCTAGCAGGCTTGGGCCTTCTAGGGCCATGACAATTCAAAATTCAAACCATAATGTGAGTGGGAGAGTTGTAGAGCCGATGCAGATGTCAATGTTCAATGACTTAGTGAGTGTAATAGTTTTTTTTTTAAAGTTCTCCTTCATTAAAAAAATATTACATGGTAAAAATATTTAAGTAAAAAATATGAAGTTATATTTGTGTTAAAGTTACATAATATTTTTAGTGAAATTTGATGTAATTGGGTATTTAAGAAATAAACTTTTCAAATTTGCTTCATTCAACACAAACTTCTGTGATATTGTTAGTGGATAAAAAACTAAGATTATCAATTATATACTATTATATATTTTGTCTATTACTAATCATTAAATGTAATTTAAAAAAATTAAAAATATTTTTTAATCTTTTTTTTATAAAAATGGTGAGAAGTATATTATATTATAGAAAAAATTTGATTACAAAATTTCAAAATGAAGTAACTATCACCCAAATTCTTAAATGCTTCCATGAAGAGAGCTACCCCCTACATCTAATAGATGAAAATAATAAAGGAAATCATCCTCACCACCTTGTGATAAAAAGCAAAATAGAGTCATACATCATATTTGCTAAGATAAAATAGAGCAATACATCATACATTATCCTATAAACGCTCCTCATAGTCTAATGTGACTACTCTGTATCACTATAACTCACAACAACCTTATATAAATGATGATTTTACAAACAACCCTTGATAGTATGCTTCAATTATATGCCTTTGATTTTTATCTTTTTGATATACAATTTTCCTTAGTATGCAACTTGTGTTTGTACAATGTTGAACATCTTTTTGTGAAAATATAGAAGTGCCTAGACAAAAGCTCCACTTTTCTTTCCACTTGGTGTCTGAGAAATACACGAGGATCTTGAACTAGAGGATCTAACAATAATATGTCTTATTTTTCATTTTATTCATTTAGAGCTATGGTTTCCATAAATGAATTTAGCCTACACATCCAAATTCTACTTTCAAAGCTTTGTCACTTTCAAGAGAAGTTGAGGGTTTATTTTATCAAGCTCTAGTCTATACATTCACCATGTGCTGGTAGATTCCTTTGAGAGGAAAAGAGGTACTTTTCAATCTATCTTGTCATGGAAAAAATATGACGTCAAAAAAAAATCCTCTATTTCTTGAAATAGGAGAAAGCTACTATCATGTCATCATCACAACCACTCTACAATAAATACTTAAAAAATAGAGAATTATTTAATAAAATATCATAAGTGAGATGAAATATCTTTGATGGTAAGGTGTTAGAGGCTCTCATGCATATGTGAATAGCTAATGTGAATCAACACATCTTTAAAATAATGTGATCCAATAAGAGAAGCATGAACAAGGGCGCTCCTCATGTTATTTTTCTTTCCTTTCCTTTTCTATCTTGTGGCACAAATTTTTTGTTTTATAATTCAACATTCAAATATTCATTTATTCTTTCTTTTTAAATGTTAGCTCCTTTAGGCATGGTTAATCTTTGTCCCCTCTTCTCTCTACCCGTACTTCCATTATATAACAAAAAATTGATAGGTTTGAGTATAATTGTAAGTTTTTTCCATTTTCTCTATTTCTTTTGGGTAAAATAATCTTTGAAAAATAAATAACATGGTTTAATCAACCACACATTCTTTGTCCATTGTGTAATCCTTTGTCCTTTGTGCAAGTCAGCTCATAGAAATTCCTAGCAATGTTTTGGGTAGTAAATGATTAAATTAAATAATGGGACTCTTGACTTAGTCAAGGAGTAACTTAAAAATATGAAGTTTATTTCATTAATATATTTTTATTGGTATGTAGCTAAAAAATATTATTTTTTGATTCATAGTTGAAAAATAAATTTCACTTGATATTAAAACCACTTTGAAAATGTGTTATAGTTCTTTATAATTTAGATCGAATTATGTATTCTTTTTTATAATGAGTGTTTCAAGTTTTAGTTCTTGATCTATTAAAAGATTTCATTTGAGAAAAAAGTTCATTTTATTTTAACAACTGATGGTATTTTTTAGATTAGAATATATAAATAAATAACTTATTATTTTTAGATTAGAATAGATAAATAAGTAACTTAGTTTTTCTATTAGTCTTTGATTTCCTTATCAAAAATTTAGATCATTTTATGATCTTAATGAGATGAAATATTTTATTTGATAAAGACTTTAAGAATTATATGATATGTAGAATATATTAAATACAGTAGATTAAGGGAACTTATTTTGTTCTATATGAAGATTTGAGTTAATCAACTAATAAGATTTGTCAAAATTATATTTTCTTATTTTAAATATTTATATAAAATCAATAATATATAAAAGAATATGTAAAAAAGGGTCTAAAGTTCAAAAAAAAAGGAATAAGAATGGGTTTATAATTGTGAAATTTGGATACTCTTGTTATTTCTCATTTAGCTTTGGTGTCTATTTTAAGAAGGGTACAATTGTACAATTGTGTTTATTTTTTAGCTTAATTGTACTCACATTCACATTAATAAAACAAAAAATATTTTGGTTTGGTATTTTTTTGTCCAAGCAAATCAATTCTTTTAGTATCTTAAAGAAATATGTTTGTCTTTGAATTATTTTAACCACATAAAACAACACCTAATACATGTAGTTCAAGGAGAAACTTTGGCTTACTATAAAAAGTATCAAGTGAAGATTCATTGATGGTCCAAGTGTACCATTACCATAAACGATAAGAGTTTTTACGAGTTATTATTTATAGAATATAGAAATTATGTAATTAAAATTATAAAATATCATAGAATAAAGAAGTAAAGAAGAAAGTTATAATTATTAATAGAATTATATAAAAATATAGTATGATTATATCTACACATTTTCTTTTTTAAATATAACTATTTATTATTATAATTATTAAATATATTATTTATTTGTTATGTTAAATAGATCATATTTAAGACTAGCTAATATATACTCTATATGTAAAATACGTCAAGATGCATCAAGGCGTTGAATTTTTTTAATGCATATTAGAAGTGACCAATGCAAAAATTCAACGCCTTGATGCATCTCGACATATTTTACATATAAAATATATATTAGCTAGTAGCAGTCACACCATGTGTAACACATTGAATAATTAATTTGATTATATTTCAAGTATAACTTAGTATTAGGATTACTCTTACTATATATTTATATGATTATGTTTGAAATATAACTTTACAACTTATATCATGGTTAGGTTTAGTATTAGGATTACTCTTACTATATATATTTTATTATAATAATTAGAGATAACATTTAGTGTTAATGTTGGGTCTATCATCTTGTTTAGAGTGGAAATATGCTTAGCGTTAGTATTAAAGTTAGGGATAGGGTTAGGGTTAGGGCCTAGATATTATGATTATAAAAATGTAGTCAAGTTAGAAATAAATTTTTGATCATGATATGTTTACAATTTAATGTTAAGGTTTATTGTTACATTTATATTTGTGTTAACATTTATTGTCAGGGTTGGATTTATGATTAGGGTCATAATTTATTTTTATGGTTATGATTGTGTTTAGCCTTTAAATCAAAATTAAGGTTATGGTAGGGATTAAGATTAGAATTATGATTAGGGTGATTGAATAGTTAGGATGGAGAATATTATTAATATGTTTATAATACAATAATAGTTATTATAGGTCAAATACTTAAGATTAGGATTAATGTTAATGTTAGAGTTTAGATAATGGATAATCTTGAGTTTTGTATTATGTTAAGGATCATGCATATAATTAGAACTTGGGTTCGAGAGACATTTATATTTTAGCTTATTTTTGGTATGTAAATTATAAATAATACTTCATCTATATTTTCCACATCCATTAAATGCTATCTATTTTATAATTCTATTAATGATACATATTATATAAAGCTATACAAAAAATAATGGTTACATTTAAGATTTATGCATGATGGTTAGGATTATGCATAGAATCAAGATTTATTACAAATAAATTTAATGTTTGATTTATTTGTGTAACCACATATTTGTCACTTCCATATAAAGTAATATTTTGATACCAAACATATTAGAAAGTCATGCATATAGACTTATGAAAGTATAGCTTACACATATTTTGAATATAGAGTTATGAAAGTAACTATACATATCATGTGAATAATTAAAAAAATTGAATTTCCTTGTATTCTAATATATGGTAAAAAAGAATATGGAAGACATTTATAAAACCACATTAAAACCACATATAAAAGAAAATAACTTTTTGATTGTCAAACTTACATAAATCAAAGAGAAAATAGATGCTCTAGTATAATCATATTTAAAACCAATAAGTACCAAAGGTCAAAGAAGTAATGACTATGTGTAAAGCACTTCACCATAATGATGTAAGTACATGACATATTCTTCAGTGTTCATATTGGTATTACAACCTTTATTTGTGCAATGATCATGATAAACTTCTTTCATCATTGATGGAAATGCATCTGCGTAATAAGATGCCTCACGAACTCCTTTTGCAACATCCACCATTTTCCATATTTCTAGCTCATCGAGATCATCAATCATTAAGGTCATGTGTTCAAGAGTTTTCATGATACCTTTGTAGTATTCTGTAACCAATCTTACACATTTGTCAATATCAGATTCAAAAAAAGCATTAGAGTTTACGGAGACATTTGGGCTTCCGACAATGATTTCTAATTTATTTTCTGAAGCATCCATTGTTTTAGTTCTTTACTGCAAAATAACTAAAAAATAAAAAATATCATTATTTCAAAATTGTGAGTGTAAAATTATCCATAATTTGTAATAAAGTAAGAGTTAAAATAAATAATGTTTAGTACTACATGTTGTGCAAGAAATATTAAAAATACTTAGAATAAGAGATTAATTTTTTTGCCACATAAAAACATGAAAATGCAATTTTTACCATTCAAATAACTAACTCAAGTATAAAATAATGTATTTGAATTACCAAACTTATATAATATAAATAAATGAACATTAGATTTCATCACCAAGCATTTGGATCAAGAGACAAAATATAATAATATTGTTCATTATTTTGAGAAGTACAACCCACCAAAATTTATTGATAATGTCTATTATGTATAAAAAAAACAACAAATTTTTATTTGACAAAATGCACAATCTATCAAATAACTTCTAAGGTTCCCAATTTTCTTTGTTCTTCTTTTCTTCTAGCAACTTTCTTTCTTGCCTTCATTTTTCATATCTATCATATGTGAAGGGTGGCATAATTCTTATTCCTTGCAAATATTTGATGTGTGATATTGCCACAAATGTGAGACCAATTCTTTCAGTGGGACCTATATCAATAGTAGCTCTTTGCAATGTTAGCTCTTGTGACTTGTGTATAGTTAAAGCCCAAGCCAATCTCAATGGAATCTACTTTGTGTTACCACTATCAATTGTAGGAATCAGAACTCTCTGAGGATGATGATCATCAAAAGGAATTCTAGAGTAACTATCAAAATCTACAAGTACATACGATGACGATAGAGGTGGTGCGCTTTTGGGTCGATATACAATACTTTGAATATATCCTAATGCTCCATTGATAGGAACAACTTCAATCCATAGATTTGAAGTTAACATCACCCTTGCATCTCTACTAAGTAGTAGTTCCATGTCCAACTCATCACTTCCATCTCCATCCATAGAACTATTTGTTGTTTTAACAAAAATGCTTCGTGCAATAGGGTTTGATAATGATAGTAGCGTTTTCTTATTATGATTATAAACATTTTCATTTGTTGAAAATAAATGAACACCACTTTGAAATTCCCCATTTTCTGTAATACTCATGTTTGAATTACATCTTGACATAAGTATCATCCAATCCTCTAGTGTGGGGTTTGCACCCCTTATATTTGATAGAAGAACACGAAGTCTTTCTTGCTCATTGCTCTGTCCATCCTATCTAAACATATGATTTAAAGTAACTACAATATGGAATTCTTTCCATAGTAGCTTTGCATGCCCTCTACTTTCATATGCTAGTCTATCACCAACTAGAGGCAATTGTGCCAAATCTCCAACCAATATCATAGATATCCATAGAAAAATAATGAAAACATGTTATATGAAATGATATTACTTTGGCTTTAGTATTCTAATAGTGAGGAAAAAATTAAATTACTACATGAATCTCTTACTCTAAGAAATTGAAATACTAAACATACCTCCACAAGTTTTATGGCTATTTTTTGGGAATGCTTGTCGAAGATGAGAGTCTATGTTTTGGATTAACTTCTCTCCAAGGAAGCTCATTTCATCTATCAATATGTATTTTATATTATATAATTCCTCTTGGAAATGTGCAAGTTTTGTTCCTCATAGCTTAGTGAACTCTTTTATAGGTATTTCAATTTGGAATGAATCGTTGATACACCAATGTTGAATGTTGCAACACCTGTCGGTGCAAATAGAAGGAGAGGAGAGCATTGTCGAAATGATGCATTTTGTAATGCTTGACTTATTGTACCAATAAAATATGACTTCCATTTCCTACTGTCCCTTGAATTATCATGCGTAAGGGTGATGTATATTGACATGTATAATAGTGTGACACTACACTATCAACTACTTTACTTTGTTGTTCACTGAGTTTTTCATAGTCCACACATTGTGGCATCTCATCTAGTATAAGAAAACCTTCACTTCTCATTAAGCTAATGAAATTTATAGCTTCATTTTTATATTATTCACTTTGAAATTCTTGAGACCAATTTGTTTATCAATCAATATCTCTTCTCTCCAACATATCTATCTTTGAAATTTGCATAATTTGAGCATGGTGAAGTTTAGATAAAATCTCCCATTCATTCTTTGTAGTAGTGCCTTGGGCATTATCATTTTCTTTAGATTTTGAATCAAACTAATTTTCATTATTGTCTGAATCCTGTCTTCTTTTGAGGTACCATGGATTATATCTGAAGTTACCCCATGTTTCAACTATAGAATCATCATTGTTACCAATATCTATTTGAATGTCTTGAAAAAGTTTATAAAGCAATAATTCTGAATAGCAAAAATCAATCCATTTTTCTGAGTGACATATAGGAATTGAGTAAAATCTAGGAAAGACTCTTACAATAGCTGATTTTTTCCTTAGACTCCATTTATCATCGCCTCTCTTTTTCTTGTTATATATCCATGATTTGGCAACATCAATCAGGCACAAAGCTTCCATAAATTGTGGCCTATTTCTGTAAGCATCGATGAAAGATATGGCACTTTCCTCATTTTCTTCATCAACATTTAGGTCTATACATTTGAATACTTCCTTTGAAACATTTAAGTTGACAAGTACTCAACTACTTTGCACCAATGGAGGCTCTAGTAGTATATGACTTGTTTCTTATGCCCTAATATCCCTTTCTACCAATGTTTAAGTGAGAAGTCACTTATAAGATTTTGATGCTAAATCATCAGGATTTTCTACATTTGCTAGTCGAAATAACATCTGATAGTATGTCTCTAAACTTCTTTCAGCTTTGGCTGTACACTTTGCATTATACTTAATCACCGCATGTTTAGACATAATAGGTTACCAATCAATATTTGCTCTCGAAAGTTGTAGTATGTAATGGTTATATGAGTTAACTTTGTCATTATTTTTGCATGGCTCAAATATTTTTCACCATTTTCTAAATCTTTCTTTCATCTAGATCCTTCCAAATTCAATGGCCATGGTGCATTATACCTATATTTCATTAATATAGCATTTTGATAAATATAATTGATCCGGAGGATATTTTCATTGAATTTTGAAGTATCTTCAAAACTCCAATAATCAGCAACAAGTTATAGTCCTCAAAATTCTGAATCCAACTCAACTCGAATGGGCGAAAAAGGAGTCCGCATGCTCAAGATATGTCTTGTCAAAGGATGGTCAAACCTTGGTCAAAGGCTGTTAGAAAGGATTTTTTTTAAATCTCCAAAAATGGTCAAAGTCAGCATCAAAATGAAGGTCTCGTCGAGAGCTTTCCAAAAATGTTCGTTTCGTCAAAATCAGAGCTCGTACTCGAAAGTTATGCTCAGTTAAAGTATAGTTGACCAAATGCCCTAGTTGACTGTATGATGATATTAGCATGATGACGTGGAAAATTTTTTTTGGCTAGTCAATGATTGACATGTGGCAAGGTACAAAGCAATTTTTTTTGGTGCCATGTGTATGATAGGGAAACCCACATGACACCTCACCTTGGCGCTAACTCGAGAAGTTGACGTGGCATTCGAAGTTGGCGTGGCATTCGATTCGGCATCAATGTGGCAGGTTGGCAGTCAGAAACTCCATGTAGACAACAATTATGGTGAATGACAAGTGATCTATGGTGGGGGTCGAACCTTCAACCACCGCTTAACTAAATTAAGCGATGGCCGTTAGGCCACCGACATTCTTTAAAATGCATATAAGGCACAATTTTTATTTAAACCTTAACCGAATGTTGAGCCACCCTTAAAATGGTTTTTTTTTGTTATTTTGTTAAGTGATTTAACCCCAAAATTGAATGTAATGCCAAAATATAAAAATGGCAAAGGGGTTATTCGAAGGGGCCTTATGGTTAATAGGCCTAATTATGTAATTTTTTATTTTGGGCTAAATTAGGAAAATTTTATGTATAAAAGGAGGGGGGTAGGTCATTTTCAAAACATAGAGAATTAAGAGAATTGATAGAAAATTTGATAGAGGAATTATGAAAAAAAATATTGACAGCATTCAACTAATGTAATTGAGGATTTTTGGCAATTAAATCCTAGAGGTGAGAGAAAATCTGAAGGACATATTTTTTAGTCTTGAACATCCGAGCAGTGTTATGCTGATGTTCTACAAGGGGTTGAATTTGTAACACTTTGTACTTGATTTGGAGTTAATTGGATCAGTCCACCAGTTGGAGTTGGACCTGGAGACATAGTCCTGACAGGGCGAACTTTGAGATCAAATTGTGTTGTGCCCTTTTCTCATCTCTCTTTTTGTCACTTATGTGATATTTTGTTATTGCATTTTTTTAATTACGTTAATTTTCTTCAGTTAAAGCATTATTTAATTGCACATAATTGGTTAAAATTCATCTGTATCAATTCTTTAATCCTCTTCTTTGTAATTTCAATGGTTTAAGGAACATAGCCACACATTTACTACCTGGATCAGAAAATTAAATTTGATTGTTAAGATTAAGTCATAAATCTTATAAGTCCTAAATCAGATAAATAATGATATAGAAACAAAGAATACTATTAACAATTGAAATAAATTAAATCAATTAGGAAGCACACTTACCTGCAAACCAATTTCCCTCTCTTTGTACGTACATGTACCTTCTTTACACATTGTGTATCTTTGTATAGTATTTAAAATCTCATCATAGTCATTGTTGAAACCACTTTCAATCAATTGTCTAGTTTTTTTTAAACATGGGTGTAGACTAAAATTCTAATATACTTGAAATACAAATTTGGATCAAGTTGAATATCATAATTGTATTTATTTTTAAAGTGAATAAATTAAAGATAAGGTTTAATTTTCAAATTTTTATTATCATACCTATATATTTTGAAGGTGTGTATCTTGCCTAGGGTTGCATGCATGAACCAAATCATGGAGATATGATGCAATATAGTACAACTGATCTTGATTATTCCAATCAATATTTTCCATTTTTGGTGCTCCTTTTAACCAAATAAAACCATGGACATGTGCAGATCCCCTATGTTGCCATTCATAGCTAAACCAATAGTCTTCAACATTCATTCCATTCTTGAGTGTTTCTTTTCTAAAAAGGGTATTTCGTAAATGCCTGTATTGTGCAACAAAGTGTGGGTAGTCAATTATATTTTGTTTCCTCCACATTTGTGCTTCTCTTGGATCACTTGGTGGTGTTCCATGTATCATTTCATGTAAATCTAGCCAATATAAGTCTATTGCACTTAATGTAAAAAATATTGTTGGTGTTCCAAGTTGGTGAAGCATGTCTATCAATTCTACTCAAGACTTTGTCCAATATGATTGGGTTCAACTTAAACTAGTCCCAAATCTCATCAATCTATCTACTAAATGAGAGTGTGGTGTTTTTCCATATGTTTGTGCAAATCTTGTATTGTAATTGGCGTTTCTTGCAAAATTCTTTTCATGCAAACACTTGTAGAGCTATGTGCTCAATGTCTCATAATCATATTCATCATATAGTCATGAAATCTTGGATGTTTTCCAAATCTGTTATCTCTATATCATATCAAGTTCTTGACATATTCATGTAGATATACTCTCTTCAATCATTGTTCTAACTAATCACATTTACCATTAGGGAAATGTCATATCAAGTAAACCTAGTGCAGTATACTCATTTATGGGAGACACACCAATGTTAGGCCAATCCATTATTATTGTTGGGTCTATGTTAGGATTTTTAACCCATACATGAATTAACACCAATTCTCTATGTGCATTTGGTGGTTTGGATGCCATTAATGTTGTGTTCTCTATTATATTTATCTCATCTATCTCAACTAAAGGGCTTGTAAAAACAACATCATTTCTATTAGAATCAAACTCCATATGCACTATTTTTAACTCATTGAAAATATTATGATCTACATTTGGTGATATATTATCCAAAGCATTTTCATCAATAGTCACATCAGAGTAGAACTTATCATGCATAATCTTGTATCGTAAAGTAGAATACACACAATCTCTATTTACTATAAAATTATGGTGTGTTTCATGCTGATCCTTTCTATGTACTACAATCAATGGAAGATCTTTAATTAAATGAGGTAATTTCTTTGCCACACTCTCAATTCTGTGGAAAACTTATTGTGTGCTCTCTATATTTTAATTGACCACCAGTTGCATGTGTTACTTGTAATATTGGGCTGACACACACAATAAGCATTTCTTCCGCTTGAGTTAAATTTGATAAATCTATTGGTTATGCCTCTAGATCCATATTATTTTCAATTAAGAATCTATGGATGCCCTTTTCTTATTTGTATCATGTAAAAATGGGACCTTGAGGAGTACGTGTTAACATAATTGATTAATTGTGCATTGTCTTTGATGTTACACAAAATGTCATCTCATTATTAGTCACTATATGTTAAGCTCACTCAAGCATTGAAGATAGTTTTCTGTGTCTATTGAGTATTCCAGAGTTTGCCTAGTTCAGAAGACAATATCCATCGAGTTCACTCAAGCATTAAAGGAAAGTTTTGCAGAAGTTGATTGTTAACCAAGCTCACTTGTTTAATGAAGGAATTATTGGATGAAACCAGTGTTAACTGAGCCCACTCAGTTACCAAAGGAAATTTATGAATATGTAGTGTTAACCGAGTTCACTTGGTTAACACAAGAAAATAATCTCAGAGTTAGTGTCCATCGAGCAGGGTTGGCTAACAAAGAATTTTTTTGTTTTGGCATATTAAAAGTTCAATTGATTTATTTATTGGTTCTAGCTGATTAAGGAGATGAATATTAATTATTCTAAGCTATATTCTAGCTGACTTGACAATATGAAAGATATGAATATAAGGTCAAGTTGAGATTTAGAAAGTGAATGAATGGAAGAGAATTGAAGATCTAATGATGCAAAGAGGAAATGAATTAGAAGGATAAGGAAAATATCCTTGTGGAGCTGAAAAGATACATTTTATCAAGAAGGATCAAGTATACAAGCCAGAGTTGAGATATGTAATTAGCAATTTAGTTGCATCTGAAATTAGATCATCTCATTGTTACACTCTAACCATTGTAGTAGTGATCTAAATCTCTTAACATATTTGGCTTAACAACTATTTGTAAATCCTCTAACAAGGTGGCATTTCTATTGAATTGTCTAAAGACTTCTAACAAGGCTACTCCTAATAGGGTGATTAAATCCTCTAATAGGATCACACCTAACAGTGTGTTTTGTAACCTTTAATAGGGTTGGCTCCTAATAGGGCTCATTTTAGAAGAGTGAAAATTAGTAACTAGTTGAAATTTGTGGTTTTTCTCAAATTGGGTTTCCATATTAAATCTTGGTGTCAAATGTGTTTATTTCTCTTTTGTATTTGCACCTAAGTTAAAGTAATAGTAAAATTCAGATAACATCTTAAGTTTCTGTGTGTTTTTTGAGCATCATCAAATTTGAGTTTTTAGAGTTTATTTTGTACTAACATATAAGGGATCTGGAATTTATTTTAGTAGTAATTGATTCACCCCTCCCCTCTTAGTTACTCCTCTTATATTTCCAATAGTACATGAGATAGTAATTCCAATATATCCTTCTTGAAAAATGTAGCACATGGCTGGAGATGCCAACCTATCCAATTTATTTTGAAATGCCAATTGTAATTTCATGAAATTAGTTTCTAGCAATCCATGTGCATCATGAAAACCATGTTGAAATGATTTAGGACTTGATCGGACTCCAATTTGATTTATATTTTTTGGTATCTCTGTAACACATTCAATTGACGTAAAAGCTTCCTCTTCAAGATTCCTTGCACAATCTTGATTATGTACATTCATTTCAGTATTTTCCTGATGTCTATTTTCTTGTGTTACCTATAGCTAGGGATTATTTTGTACTTTTCTACATTGTGTGGACTTTTATTGTGTATAGGATGCATCCCAACATTATTTTGTTCTCTTATTAGATGTTGTTCATGTGCCTCCTTGAATGCGCCTTGATGTGTATTCCTTTCATAATCTTGATTATGTACATTCATGGTAATATTTTCTTGATGTGTAATTTCTTGTGTTTCCTATAGGTGGGCATTGTTTTGTATGTTTCCTACATAATTTAGACCTTCATTGTGCATAAGATGTATCCCAACATTATTTTTCCCCGCTTATCTCTTGTTGTGCATGTGCCTCCTCATATGTGTGTAGACATGTACATCTATTTGTCTTGATGTGTAGGTTGTCCATGTTATCCTCTTGTATTCTTTCACTTTGTAATTGTTCAATACATCTGGTCTATGTTTACCATGTTGTTCTAGTTCAATGCCATTCCCTTGACTTTCAAATTGATCATTTTGAACATCTACCTTTTTATTGCACATGACATTTACGGTATTCCTGTTGATATTGTCTTTTATAATATTTTTTTTGCTCTTCTATCTCAAAGAAGAGTTTCTTTGGTCAAACCATAACTAATTTAGAAAATACATAGAGAAATTAAATCAATAAAAAATAGTCAATTATAGTATTTTGATAAGAATAATATTTTGTAAACCTAAACATTCAAAATAGAAAGGAATCTTTGGATGCAAGTACATAAAAAATATGTACTTATATTATAAATGTTGTAGAGTAAATAATTTTGTTGAATTGTTCATATTTACTAAAGTTTTGTATTTTGACCTACATTTTGATATCATCTAAGTGTCCCAAAATTCTACATTTATGTATTTACTAAAATTTAACATATAGAGGAATATTTAGGTACAATTTTATATTTAGTAAATTTTGTGTTGTTATTAATTACTTAATTGCTTTCTTTATCAGGTAAGAATTACTATATATACTCTTACCTTTTTAATAACTTATTACTTTTGGGAATACATTAAAATTACATTGTATTTGTTTTGAAATATGAGATTAATAACATAATACATTCAAAAAATATATTTTTTATTTTCATAAAAGAATAATTTAGTAGATACAAAAATGTGTGTTGGACGTGCTACAAAATTATTTGGTGCATGAAGCACTATGACTTTTCCTCACATTACACTTCATTTAAATATCTCATAAGCCCATCCTTGATTAACTTGGAGTCCCCTTGTTCATATTGTTCATCATAAAATAACTCTCTATAAAAGCCTCCAAAAATAACAAATATGTCATCTATTCCATAGAATGATTCTTTTATTTCTTGAATGTAAGTCACATCATCTCCTTCAATTGCATGTGCATTTGAGGCAAGGACTTTAAGTCTTTCAATCAGCTGTTTGCACAAATTCATAACTTCTCTTCCCAATTTTTGGACCTTTGTATGATTGAAATTGTTTGAATTGACACTTGATACTAAAGGACTGGTAATTGATTTATCATTCTTAGCAGAATCCTCAAAAGTGATATTTGTTATTTCTATAATTTCAACTTCTTCATGATTTTCCAGATCTTGAATTTCAACATTTTGTATTTTGTTGATAAGATTGCCCATGACCTAAGATATATAATGAAAGCAAGAAAAATAATGATTTAACAACAATAAATGAATTAAATATCTATTTAATTATATTTATTAATTTTCAATGGGGCTTAGATCTTTGCATAAAAGATTCACAATATAGTCATGTTATTCATCAATATTTAAATAAAATTGTGAAAATTGATATTCTATATTTTTCATAAATAATCCTAAATTATAATTTTATGTAGATACTAATTAATCACTAAATTTAAAGTGTATTCAATTAATTCTAAAAATATCATTTTTTTAAGTTTAATTAATACCTTTAAAAACAAGGACGCAATGCGTTGAGTTCTTCCATAAGTTCTTTATTGTTTTTATAGGCAATATATGTGAATCCAATAAGAGACCTACTGCCCATTTCATTTTGTTGAACAATTTGTATAGTTGAAGTATAAATAAATATGCTAATCATGCAAGAAGCATTGAGGATAGTGATATCAGTCTCAACCTTATAATTCTATTATATAATTTGATTTCTATAGATTTCAAATGCCCTGTGTGGTGGAAGTAAAATTTTTAATCTTAAATGAGCAGAAACACATCAAATTTACCAACCTTTTTATGGTGCTACATGCCCTCAATTTGATTTTTTCATTTAAAGCTCAGGTACTAAGACAATTTCTTGTTGTTACATAATGTGACGTGCATAAAACTATTCAATGTGAGGCAATAGTTACAGTGATAACAGAAGCATTATGTCTATATCTTATGCTTGCTAGAATATATTGATTGATTAGCAGGCCGGTTGAAACAAACAACCCATTTCCTTGAAACTGTTAAGCTTATTAGGATGTGTAAAATCATTTTCAAGTTATAAGATGCATGGCTTGAAGAAACAGTGATATGTTGGAATCTATATATGTTTTTTTCCCCTTATTTGGATGTTGAGTTGAATCACATAGGGCTCAAGTCACCCTGGACTAATTGTTGTGCACATCTTTGAATATCTAGTTGAGGAAATTTTTGCAATATTAATCTTCCATTCCAGAGTTAAGTAGCATAGCTTCTTCAAAAGGTGCCAATTTTCATTAGCACAAAATGCCTTGATTTTAAATTGTTCTCAATCGAAGCCATCTATCACTATCAAGTTTATAAAATAACAAATATATCACTTTTTTGATTCATCAATGACATTTTCTCAAGTCATGGAGAACACATTTGTTGTGTGGTAAGCGTGAGTGAGTTGGGAAGAGAATTTCAAAGTGCATTGGTTTTGGACTGTAGAATTGAATTGAAATGGAAGCCAATTGAATTGAATAGATGTTGTAGGGCATACAGAAGATTCTATTTAGTCTTAGGAGTTATGGCTACCACAATAAATGATGCCTAGTAGAAGCATGGGCTTATTAGTCATAGACGGAGGCAATTGATTGAGTTGACCCTATTTACCAATAACAATAGGCATAGGGGCATATAAAGTTCTAAAGCCTATAGATTCAAAGCTATCATCTCATGTGGATAAAGATCCAAATGAATTCATTGGATATCTAGGTCAAAGGCTAGTTACAACTATTGTTGCTTCTTCCAATGTTAGATGCATAGAGAAATGCCCACATTACTAGAAATATGGAGGATGGAATCTAACTAGAAGCATGAACATGGACTTTAGAAACCTGAATGGCAATGTAGAAGGTCAGCCTACCAATGCTATCTCTAAGTAATGCTTAGCTACTAAGCCTAGGTTTCCAAGGTGATTTGGAAACCAGCGAGCATCACATGGCTATTGCAATTGAGGAGGCAACAGATAGATAGTGTAGGCAAAAAAAAACCTTGCATAAGTAGATTCATAGGCTAATTTGTTAATCATGCTGCACATACAATCTTATCCATCCTGATTTGTTAATCTTTTGTGTTTTATAGGCCATACTAGTCGGTTGAACATGTAATTACTAATTTAGGACACTTTTACCCTGTAAAACTCAAGATTTTGAGTAGCAGATTCAATTACTTTTTAGAAATCTAGGGCGATTGCACTTAATCAGATTCTACTCCTTTCTTTTTATCAATGTGATTATACATGTTTACCTTAACATCAAAAAGCATGATCTATTTGTTACTATACAATTACATGCACCATTTCACATATTCTTATTTTTCTCCTCAAAGTGAACATGTGGAAAATTGGAATAGTTGTGGCAATAGATAGAAAAATAGAACTTTTATTTGGAGAATTCATATATTGATAATGCGAGTGAGAATGATACAAAGTAGACATATTATAGAATACAAAGCAAATTTTAGATTTCATATTTGGCAGAAAATGACAGCTTCACATAAAAAAATAAGGGCAATAATGTCAACAAGCAAACATTTGTATGTATAATAAATATAGATTCATATAAAAGGTGGATAAGAAGTACAAGTTTCTATAGCACTGTAGACAACAGATTTCTAACTATTTATCTTAGTCTTTATATATTTACATTTAGCAAAATGTAAGGATGACTGAAATTAAGATTGAACATGATGCAATGATTTTAGTACTTAAGTTACTTTTCCTATATTTAAAGTTACTTTTTCTATATTTACAAATGACATCCATAGACATTGTATTTAACTTTGGTTCGATATCTAAGCTAAGCTATTGGCGGAGAAGTCTAATTGTGCTAGTAACTCCTGTACAATTTTTTTAATTTTGTTTATTGCCTTCATGTCATTACTCAGAAGACTCCATTTTCGTGATATGTTCTTGAATTTGACTATTCTTCTTTAGCCTTCATAATTTCCATATAATTAGTGTTAGAAAAATTTGATTGAGATATTATTGGTAGAAAACTTTGACTAAGATATTCACTATTATTGAAGCGGTTCTGTTTTGAAATGCTTGTTTCATTGAATTGTTTGACATACCTTTTCACCCGACCAAGTGGTCTACATTAGACTGACATGGACACTTGCATTTGATTGAGTGAGTGTAAAATGACCTTCAATAGATAGCTATCTGAGTGTGAAGAAAACCTTTGATTTTTTCTACATGTGATCTTCATACTCGAGGCTGTGGATTGCTGGGATTGATTTGTCAATCATTGAGTCATCAATGGAGCAATAGATTTTCTATTTTTTTCAGTAATTAGCATTGCTTTTAAATGTAACTTATTGACATAAATGATGTTCTGGTTACACCTAGTATAGTGAGCTATTTCATTGTCAAGAAGTCTGTATCCTTAAAATCCATGTTAACAGTTTAAACATAAGGCAATGAATGGAACAGAGAATGGAATTGCGACTTTCAATACACCATTTACCTGTTGTAAAGTACACTAAGTAAGTAGTAGTTGTAGCAGAATCTATGAGATTTTTATGTTTGAAAAGTGCACATATATTACCTCTGTAGTTTTTTGCATTGTTTCATGTAACATCTATAGGTTAATTTTGTCATTGAGCTTGCAGATGAATGTTGATTGGCTTGTATGGAGTGTTTGTTTTTTGTCATTTTTTGTAATAGTGTTCCTGAATAGTAATGCTAGCATCTCATTTCAAGCAAGTTGATCTTTGGCTACCATGTAATGGTGAAGAAAATTGGGATGGATCTCTAGCTACAGAGACAACAATGAAAGAGACATATGTAAGTCTTGAATGAAAATATTTAGTTTTATGTCCTATTGACTATATTAATTATATTTGTATTTATTTTTTTTTTATTTCATGTTACCTGTGCATAATCTTCCTCTAATTGGCCATCCTTTATTTCAAAGAATTTGATATTCCCTTGTTTCAGTGTGCCAACCACTAATGCACCCACAATTCGAATAGGATAATTGCTAGTGCTATTTAGGAGAGTTTAGATTGTGCTATTCAGAATGAAGTTGTATTGATTGCATATGCTATTGATTTTTTCCACTATACTTGAATCTTTAGAACAAGTATATAGTCACAATCACCTCTATCATACTTTGATTTTGGTGCAATGTCAAAATCTTCTATTAAAACACCCATGCCTGGTACTATTTTGTCTTAAAATTGTTGTACTAAATATCCATTAATAGATGCTATTATCATTTCTTCTTTTTGTTCTGTTAGATTTGCATGTAGCAATTCACATATTTTGTTCACCTTGTCAAGATTGGCTTTGTACATAACCAAAACATCTCCTTCAAATGTGTTTCCCAACTTACTTGAATTAAGCTCTTCAATGGAGATGTAAGCACTAGTTTTAAGTCTTGTCCTAAAAAGGTTGTTGTATTAGTCTATTATGCATGCAAAAATGGAAAAAGAAATGATACATGTAATGAGGTATAGAGAATAACTTTTTGTAGATTTTTCTTGCCTTGTTTGTGTAAACTTTCCTATTCTTTTATTTGCATCTATTGTTCCTGTAATTTTTGAAGAGATTGATTAGCACACTTTTTTAAGAAGTCAACTTTTTGGTGAACTATAAGTTTTGTTTCCTTTGTTTCAAGTATAATCTTGTAAGGAAGAGGAGAAGGGCATTTTTTTTTTTGGTATTTTCTAATTAGGTGAAGTAGGTGCCATTGTTGAAGTAACTAGCTTAGTGTGTTAAATGAAATTGTAGTTTTGTTGGGAAATGGTTTGAGCAATATGCCTCTGTTCTATGGATGAAGCATATATTATACATTATAGTTGACCAAATGTGATCGATGAGTGGTCTGTTCATGGCATGTGTGTGGTTGAGAAGGAGGTTCAGGTGAAGATGTTGCATATGTGAAGGCTTTTATGCTTTTCCTAGTACATGTCATGTCAATGTTGAAATCTTCAACAATGTAAGTGTTTATATTTCAATTTATTGCATTTGTGATATTGTTCAATGCTTTTTTAATATCTATTATGGAAGAATTTGGCCTTGCATGGATGTTTGATATGTTCAACATATTGTTTAACTTTGAAATGCTAAATGTTACTACCTCTACATATTGTGATGTGTAATTTGTTCTTCTTGTTCTTGTGATTGGTTTTCGTATTATTGTCATGATGTCGTGTATTGCATTGTTGCAATGAGCAGTGAACAGTCCTTCTAAACTATGATTTTGGGGAGGGGAAATGTGTACTTCTTGTAAGAATAGTACATTAGATGACATAATTTCAAAGTCATTTAGTAAATCAAGTTTGCGGCCATATAAAATCCATGTATTTAATGTACACATGAGCAATTGTGGAGTTGATTGTGGACATGCATGATCAATGTCAAGGTGCCAAGATACATTTGATTGCAAGTGCTCTCTCTCTCTCTCTCTCTCTCTCTCTATATATATATATATATATATATATATATATATATATATATATATATATATATATATATATATATATTCACTCAAAATTTTTTAGGGCTTAGAGGTTTGACAAGGAACAATTTTTCCATTGTTTTTCTTCATGATAATACTGTATATGTTATTCCATGTTGTCGTATAACTGTAGGATCAAAAGCTAATGTGTTCATTGTTAAGCCTTGTGATCTGTGAATTGTGCGTGCACATGCTAGTTGTATGGGGAATTATTTTCTAATTTTTATTTTCTTGCTGGTTGATATTTTTTGAATCGGTCTTGAGATGCGTAGAATAGGGATCCAATCCTTTTGAATTGATTGGTTATAGTATGTTGTATATTACTTTCTCTATTGATGCCCAACATTAGGATCATTAAACTTAACCCAAACAATGTCAAAAATATCATGTTTGGTGTATTCTTTGGAAATAGCATTGGAACCATTTACTAAGCCATCATTGGTGTTGTAATTTCTTGAATATAACTCTATGAGCATGTTATGTTTTAGTTGTAGCTATATGAGCATATAGTCGTATACAGTCAATGTTGTTCTCATATTCATCAATGGACTTTAGAAAAATAATTTGTCCAGCCATAATTGTAAGAAATTTATTATTATGGGCATCTACATTAATTTTTCTGTAAAAAAAAAAGGGAGTGTTGGGTCAATTGGTATTGGTCTAAGATAGTGGTGGTTGAGGTACTCTATATCTTCCAAAGTTTTTTCAACTTTGTGGGTCCTATGTAATATTTGAATAAATTTATCATCTTTTTGTTGCATGGTAACATGTAAAGTGTAACATTTGATGTTGTCTTTCCAGAAGTTGTATGGAAACAAGTCTTTGTCTATAGGCCTACTTTCAAATACATTGGAGTCTATTATTGGTTGCTTGATATAGGTCACCACAAAAATTGTGTCCAAGTTTCTAAAATAATATGTAGGTGTGTGCATAATTTCTCGTAGTCATTTGTATATGAAATGTAGGAAGGATGAACCCACTAAGGAGATTTTGTCAATCAAAATAAGTCTAAGTTGACTATAATGTTTTGACATTTTGTCAAGTCTGTCACTATTTAGTGGTAAGAATTTTGATTTGTTAAAAGGAATATGTAATGTTGAATGTATTGTTGCACCACCAATGTTGTATGCTCATTTTCTTGTATAAGCTGTAACTAATCCTTTGGTTTATTGGTATCGTTGTTTATATTGTTGTTATAGATGTACAAAAGTGTTTGATAAATGACCTTTGTTGTAAACATTTTCGAGGTCCCAACACCTCCTGTACGGAATATGATAATTGTATTTTTCTCATTTTTCATTTTCATTATAACAATGTCTTTGACTATTTGTTGTTGCTCTTTGTTGAGCTTTTGTCTAAGTTCGAAATAGTCAGCATTATTGAGTATTTTTGGATGCTTCGCTACTTCAAATCATGAATATGTTGTGTTTATTATTTTCTTATGTGATTTTTCTTCATTGTCACTATGAATGTCATATTCTTCTTGAGGCCTATAGGTTTTTGTTATTTCATTGTTGGTACTATTTTTTATTATTTGCATGTTAATATCATTGGCTTCAGTATCAATATCACCCCATGCAAGGCTGGTTTTGAAGAAGAATTTTGAATGGTTTATTTTTATTGTAGCTGTGTGATATCTGAATGTTGATTCTCAAGATGTAAAATTTTGTTTGAGACGAATTTCATGTCCTATGTATGGTACAAAAATAAGTAATTTCCCTCTACAATAATTTTTGACATCAATATGTTTATTGTAATTGATGAATCGTATTATGGTTTCTTTTTTCTTTTTTTTTTTTTAAATTTTACATTGCTCTAATATTATATTTTTCGACAAAATCAACCAAACATATGTGAGAGATACTTGTTGGCTGATTTATGTAGTGGTCTATTAGAGATTTTGATATTACATTTTTTGATTCATTTGGTTCTTGGTTAATTTGAGCAATAGGTTTTAGAACAAAGATGCATTCATTGTTGTCAATGAAGATACATCTATGCGAACTTTTATTGAGGGGAAGTGATAGAAGTAAGTAAGCATCTTGTTGTGCTGACATTTGTTGCAAGTTTAATAAACTGTTTCCTAGTTTTCTTATCATCCCTATTGCATCTATATTTTTTATTTGGTGATCATCTCATATTCTTTTGAAAGGATGTGTCATATACTTCTCTACTTTTCCATGTATAAACTGTAGTACATTGTTGTAGTGTAAGCATTTAAGAAAAATTGATCATCCGTGTTTTCTCTCCATAGCTCTAGCATTTGTTTGTAGAAACTATCATGGTGTATCTCTTATGGTTTTCAATTTAGAAATAGAGTTTGTTTGTGTAATGTTTATCTCATTGAAATAATGTATTCTTTATGTGTTGTTTGTAAATCTACTAAAAACATTTCAAATGTGTAGAATGTGTCAAATTGCTTGCTCTCCAATGTTGCAAATTTTTTTAAAGAGGGCATTGTCACTATGGTTTCATTATCAGACAATGGCTCCAAAATCATGGTATATGGTAGTGGAGGTATTGGAAAATTATATCTACATTTTTTTCTTTGATGACTTTTTGCATTGTCTTGTGTGGTGGTGTTTTTACAAATTTAGTCATATGTGTTTGCAAGTGGTTAGTGTTGCATGTTTTGTGGTGATCGAAAAATTTGAAAATTTCATCATTACTTTGATTTCCATATATTGGAGCATTTTGAATCTAAATAAGCATGTGGTCATGTTCATTTCTCCTATTTTAAAATTTTGTAACTGAAAAGTAGTCGACTATATCACCTAATCTAGTAGTGTAATAAAGGAATACTAACTAATAAAAGCATTCACACAACTAAATAAGCTAACACATATGATAGGACCAAGGTTATCACCAAGAAGGAAGGAAAACCAAGAATGATAGGCTCCTTATGGTATAACCTACGATGACGTAGATATGTCCCTAATGGATGGGGATGTATGCTTATGTTGTGCTCAAGCTTTCAATAAGTGGTGGGTTTTTATCAAGTGTGTATATGGATGAGGGTTTCAACAATGGAGGTCTGGATAGATTTCAACATTATGATGGTATTTTGGTAGTCTTGAGGCTCTCAAAATAACATTATAAGTTTGCATAAAAGTGGATTGATTGATTATGAGAGGGAAGGGCTTCATTTATAGGCTAAGGGGTGAGAGATGGATGGTCTGGATGCAAAGATGGAAGAATGGTAAGGAAGGGCTAAGATTCTTTCAAAGGGAAGCACATGTATTGTGCTTGTTTAGAGCCAATAGGGGAGTGACACTTGTCACAAGGAGAATGAGTGTGAGGGGATGGGATAATAGTTGGTCAAAGGGAGTAATGAGGGAGGATGAGTGTGCAAGAGGGATGTAAGAGACATAAAGAGGGATGTAAGAGGAATTAACTGGCATGTAAGAGCCATTAATGCTCTTAGATAGGGATGGAAGAGGATAAGGGAGATTTGTTGATTTTGGCTTGGGTTAGCAAGTCTTAACCCTTGCTTAAAGTTGTGCACATATTTAGGAGGCCGATTAGACTTAGTTTAGGAAGGGCATCAGGGGGCAAGTGGCTTAGCTTTGATGGGGTTAGGTGGCTAAGTGAGGTTAGTATGGGTGAATGGGTTGGATTAGGGGTAAAGGTTGGGTTTAGGGATATTTTAAGGGTTAGCATAATTTATTAAATGATTTATTTAATAAAGAGGGGGATGTGAGATTAAATTAAATAATTTGAGAATTTATTTAATTTAATATAGGAATAGGGATTTAATTGATAAATTGATTTTGGGTTATTGTTTGATTTTATCAATTGGACTATAGTTAATTAAATAAATAAATTAACTAGGGGATGATGATTAACTAATTAAATAATAAATATTTAATTAATAATGTCTTAGGAAATGACTAAATAAGATTACCTATTTGTGTAATCATATTTAGGTGTCTACATCGACAACTTTCTCAAAAAAAGAATTATCTATCAAAATTAGTTTCCTTAATGCATTAATCTTATCTCTATAATACCTAGTGCATGTAATCAGATCCTTTCTTACTAGTTCAACATTGTTGATGTCATTGGATTCAAATGATGTTGTATCTTGCATTCTTTGTTGATGCAATTTGAGCAAATATTGCAAAGTTGTGACTATAGGGTCCCAATTTGTTCAGCGCTAGTAAAAGTGAGGAAAAATGTAGGTGGTCCAAGTTGTCAAATCATTGCGAAGACATTTTTCTTCAATTGATTTATGTGGTCTAGAGATATTCTTATTCTTTTGAAGTCTACATATCCAATGTCAGATTTTAATATTTTTTTCTAATTTTTGTTTCTGTTTCACATTCTTTGCAAGCACCTTTCTTCCTTTTAGCTGACCTTTTCTTATTCATATCCACATTGTTGACATCACTTGATATATGAGTAATTCAATTGTTTTAAAGAAAAGGTTTGTTGTGTGTAGTGCAAAATCTTGATGATAATGCAATAATTTCCATTGTGCCAACTATTGGTAAGTAAATTTGTCCATAATGTTTGTACTTCGTGGCTCACTGTAGAAGAGTGTTGGGAAGTTCATTTACTCTAAATATTTGTCTTTGAAAATTCCAATTGGATAAAATTCCTCGGAAGGAGAGATCTCAATGATTTTGTCTTGCATGTTTTGAATACTCCTTGAGTCTGTGTACCCATGAGTTAGAGCTTGTGTTGGGTTTTCAATTTTAGTATCACTTTGATTTTATGAATCAGTTGAATCTAAATAGTCCTTGTCATCATTTTCAATGTTGCTCTATAATGTCTATATCCATTTATCATTTATTTGTACATTTTTTATTTTATAAAATGTTGTCTTAGTCAAATAAAGCAAAGCATGCATGACAGTGTTTAGTCGCACTATGCCTTTTTGGAAAGCATTCTTATATTGTAAACATCTTTTGAGAGAGATGACAATAGTTGATGTGTTTGATAATGACAACGATAAAGCACTTTGAGCTATGTGTATGTTTACTGGAACATTTATGATGGAACTAGTTAAGCCTAGTTGTGAATTTTTGTCTCCTAGTTCCCATATTTGTCCAAATGCAATTCTTAATGAGACCAAGCACTCTTCTAGTTGAGTCAAATTTTGTATGCTATTTATTGAAATGTTTTTGCTAATGTTTAGAGGAACAACATATTTTGGAACTCTATTTATAGTTAATGCATTTGTGCATGTTTTACATATTTTGTCATTGCAAAACGTGATGCTATGATTTCTTAAGTTGCAATATGTAACTTTATGGCTATGTTTAAGTTGTTTTACATCTTTTCTAAAATTGAGGATTTGGCATATTGCACAAGGATGTTTTGGTGTCTTCTCTATTGTGGCTAATATCATTGCACTCGTGTGATGTTTTTCTTTTTTGATGCTCTTTTACTATTGATTGTCATAGTTGACTACATCTCCAAGTTTTGTTTAACTTGATTGATTCTTTGAGACGCCCTCAAATTATCATTCTTGCTTGTATTTTGATCCATTTTTTAAGCTTGACTTCTAATAAGTTTCTTTATTGCATGCAAGTTTTTATGTCCAAGGTTTTTGGCATTATTAAGTTTACCAGTATTAGTCAACTTTTCATTTGTAGAATCATTTTTTCTTTTTCTATTTATGTTATTCATTTGTATTTCACTTTTGTCTCTAATAATTTTTTACGTGATGCAAGTTCATGCTTGGGATATGTCTTTTTTTGGTCTTTGTTGTAACCAATGGCTCAAAATGGCCATAGAGAGAATTTGCATTGTGAAATAGAATGTTGTATGCAACATAACTAACCGATTTGTTGAAGTCAAGATATCATTTTCTAGAAGTCGAAGATCAAACATAAATGCGAATGTTTAGCCACTTAGAGAGCCAATAAATGCTAAATATATCACCCCATAAACCTTGATCTTCTTTTGAGCTAGTTGCCTTTGTAGATAATTGCATTCTTCACAAATAAGTGTGAGGATCAACTATATTATGTAGCTCTTTCAATGTTTCTTGATGAAATTCATGAGTGAAAGAATGTGTAGCCTCTTCATTATAATTTTGAAGGCAAGTGATGAAGAAATCTATTACTCCCTTGTGTATTTCAGTTGAGGTGAGCTGAAAATTGAGTAAAAATGTAAATGAATCAAACAAACAATCACCAACCTTGTATTTGAAGTTATCAAATCTACATAATCCATGTTCTTGAAGATTTTTTTCAATATCAAATTTCTGTAGATGAAATTTTGTATTGTATTTGTCTACTGAACCATATTTCTTTTATGAGTGAATAATTTCAATTTTGTTGATTTAGCATAACAATATTTTGAGTAGATTGGATGTGAGCGTTGTTAATATGATCACTTGTAATTCTATCAACTTTGATCATGTGTGTGTGATTGTATAGGTGGTTGTCTTTGAGATTGTAACTATGTCATGATAGATAGAGATGACAAAACATTGAGCAAGGCTTATAAAATCCAATTAGTAATCAACCTACATTTGTAGAAATTAAAATCATTGTCAAATTTTCATATGAGAAAAGCAATAGTTTTTTTAACTAAATATTTTGGTAACTCTAAAGTAGCATGGTAAACTTTTCAATAAGAGCCATGACATGCACAATAGTTTATGGAAGTCTATTGTTTGATACACATTTGCACCTATGCACAAACACTTATCTTTTTCTTTCAAGTATTTGATTTAAAATGAAAAATATATTTATGTTGTTTGCTTATAAACACCCTTTTACCATATGCAAAAGTAAGTTCTGTAGTAGCTGGAAAAATATTTAAGAAACCTTGATCCCATGGGCACAACCTAATGGCTTTTATATTTTTCCACCACTCTTGCATTTCTGCTTAATGCATATGTTGCATACTAATTCCTTCAAGAAACCAGTCATCGTTCTAGCTAGCTTTGTGGAGTAATCAAACAATTTAAGGAAACATTTATAAGTTGTTCTTGGTAATTATATAACAACATCCATATAATATTAGGTGCTCCTGATGTAGTTTTCCTTTTCTTTTGATGTAGGAGCATCTAGAGGTATAAGGGCAATCCTGTGTCACCCAAAAAAAATACTTAGACTTAGTTTCTATTTCATGTGTTTTCATTTTTGGATACCCATTTGGGTCAAACAAAGGTTCCAACTCCCACAGTTCCACTATCAGTGTTCGTGTAAATCTCAAAAAAATAGGAGTATATAATTGAGCCATCATTTTGGTGAACTAGGAGGCGTAAATTGGCTAGATGAATGTAATTGTAATTTAGAATATTCCAGAAAAAGAATCAGGTCAAAAGGCCTCACGGTTTAAAAGTTATTGCAATTTTTCAAGTTGTGGAGACCTCTTAAGAATGCTTCAAAGTTAGGTTAGGGGCATTAAATGACCTTGAAAAGGGCCAAAAATGGGGGATGATCAAAGCTGGTCCATAGGGCTATAGAGCGCTTCGAGAGCTTTCCGAAAATGTAAACGATTCGTCAATCAGAGCTACGGTTCAAAAGTTATGCCTCTCAGAAGTTCGATTACCATTTCTAGATTCTTCTAGATTTGCGTCGACTTCTAACGCAGCTTCTGGAACCTTCTATTTGGTCAGTGGATGCCTACTAGCACTTTCTAGAATGTACTCCTAGTCCTTAACCCTTCGGGGTCTATTTAAGGAGATTTATGGCATTGTAAAAGGCAGTTCGAAGTGGAGTTTGAGAGGAGGTACTAAAAGGAGAAATTATCTCCACATTTATGCTATTGTAAGCCCTTAGGGCATGTTTTGAAGTTTATTTTCTCTGTACTGAATGTACTAGCTTATTTTTCAGTTAATACAATTTCCCTTTTCTGTTGTGTCCATTCTGTTCTTGGGTTGTGTCCCCATCATCTTTAAAATCCATGGCTCACTCAATTATGTATAAAATTACATAAAAGAGTATTACATTGTAGGCCATGAGTAACATGGAAAAGGATGTTTCTTGTAGTGATAAATAGGGGAGAAAGAGAATGCAAATTTCAAAAATCATTATTGATTCAAGTAGAACCATTCTATCATAAAACAATCACACTTGTACTAGCCAAGATGAAAAGTGTATTTGTTATATGAATTTCAAGTTGTAATAGCAACTTTAGGCTTGTAAAGTGTTATTGTCCTACATCATTCGTATTCAAACTTTGTATTAATTACTATAACTCGTGTACAATTTCATTTCCAAACAAGACCTAACACTAAACAAGTCATGAAAATCAAGGTGCAATATTTTGCAAATTTGTAAAAACCCCTGGAAAAGAAATTCAACATCTGTGTCTATGTTATTATTAATATGTGAGAAATGACCTTGACATTTTTCCATAATGTTAGTAGTTAAAAATTGATAACCATGCCATATTAGGTCAACACATTTCAGAAGTGAAAGATACACATATGCATGACATGTGAAAGGTTGTTATCCAACTTTAAATCAACCCTTGCACTGCATACAAAATTCATTGTGTAGAAGTTATTTGAAGTAAACATGTTAGAAAAACAAGGTGGTCAAACATGTGCTTGTAATTATCTGTCAAGATCTATATGTGGTCTATAATGTTGCTTTGAACATAGAAGATGACTACATGGGTTTAAATTCATGATCTACGATATCTATTAGAAAGGAGACCACCATAGTAGGTTGAACTTGTATGTTTTGGTTATGTAGTCATTTAGAAAATGCAAATTTCATGGCAATGAATGGAACACCTAACACGAATTGGAAAGAGGTGATTCTAACAAAGTTGAAGCACTAGGACTTCCTAAGTTTTTGTGGTTAAGTTTAGTCAAGCTAGAGTTGGACTAAATGGAACATGGATTTTGCAAACCAGTACCCATGAAACATGGGGCCAATTAGTTTGACTCAAAAATATAGTTGAATCATCTATATTGAATATTATAGTGTTAATTTTATTATATATTATACTCATGATTAATTGTGAGGCTGAATTAGAATTGATATGGTACAGGAAGTCTAATTAGATATTGGTTTAGAATTCTTTTTACCAATTATATTGTATCAAAATACTAGTTCTATTCTCAAATCCCAATACCGTAAGTGTTATTAATTTTAATCTATTAAAGAGGAAAGAAATATAAAAATGATTAAGTGAAAAATACAAGTGAATTAATGAGTTAGATTTTATTTCACTAGTTAGAGAAGTCATAAATAAATTGCTAATTGATAAGATAGGGTTGAGACATACCAAATATCTGTTTTGTATTTAAATTGTATTTAGAATTTGTAGTTGTCGAAATAGGCTTTGGGGAAGCTATAAAATATGATATAAAGAAGCAAATGAGTCGACCAAGTATCTTTGATTAGGTAAACAATATGTACATAATAGTAAATACAATTACACAATCAAATTTCAAAGGAACAAGATGTAGAACTTAAAACTTCTTCACAATCACAATTGCATCTTCATATAGTACATAGGAGTAATCAAAAGTTTCTAACTAGGTAGGGATGGGTAGAGAAAAATTAGTGAAAGATCTATTTGATGATATAGTAAAACAATACTAAAAATATAAACCAATAGAAACCATGACTAATATTTTGATTTGTTAGAATTTAAATATCATGTATTACTAGGTTTTAGAATTTATTCTATATATAGAATCATAAGGAAAAAATAGTATTTGAAGTCCATAATTATTAATAAAATCATATGTGATGCAAAATAAAGACATAGAATTTTTTTAATTTATTTGTCAATAATTTCTTTAGCAGTGTGAATAAAGATATTCCACCACATATAGTGTTTACTATATACATATATGCACTATATGGTCATACATGATAGACATTTTTGAGAAATCTTTCATAGCTTATAGTAGCTCCCTACTAGAGGACATAATCATCAAGCAATTGGTCTGAACATAAGGAAGCACTAGAAGAGGAGACATATGAACTTGTAGGAATATCATTGCATCATAAACATATGAAATTCTTGATGCATTTTGTGGAGACAATTGGAAATGTTTAACGTGCAAGGCATGGTCTATGATAGATTTGTACTCACCACTAATTGCAATTTTGAGGGAATAATATAGACACATAGTAACATCGCGTGAACTTAGAGATTCAAGGGAGAACAAACCATGTTTGAGGGCACTACTCATCTCTATCATATATGCACTAATTTATGCATCATAGTCATCAGGGGGCTTGAACTGATGCTTTACATATGCATTTTCCATTTGCTTCACAATTTCTGCATTCTCAAAAAGGTCCATGCAATTAGTGAGGAATTTAGAAACAATGTCCTTGTAGCATATGGAACTAGATATATTTTCCAAAAATTCCTCACCTAGAAAAATGCACAATGACTTCTCCACATTTAGTCATTCTATGACAAACACATTTTCCAAAGTTTCTGTTTCAATTGTGCCAATGATTGAGCAATCCCACTTAGCGTTTGGACTTGGAATATAAACTTGGTCACACATCTTCAAAAGGAAAAATATTCCACAATATATTACAACATCACATAAGAATAATAAATCCTGTGATAAACATCATTTCATATAATATTTCAAATGGAGCCTACTGACTATATTTTTTACTTGACATATGAGAGTATTAAGTATATTGTAAATGGACAACTATGAAATCATTTGGTTTTGAAGATTTAAATATTTTTATTTCTGTAAACATTTTCACTTAGATGCAATCATGTTTGTGTAATTGTGTAGGATCTATCTTGCCAATTCCATAAGATTTTTGGCTTATAATGTGGATTACTAAAGTCTTTGAATATTTTTCTATCATTCTTGATCTTTTTCCAAAGTTAATAATATACATTAAGAAAATGGTAGTTAACAATACTTTATCTTTGTTAGTGTGCAGTACCTCTATATCCATATTCTTTATTTTGGAGAAAAGCTCAGAGAAAAAGAACTCAATCATTATATGAAAAGATTTAACAGTATTCTTGAAAATAACCTATAAATCTTGGAATAAATATGTAAGCAGTTTTTATAACATTATTCATTCAAAGAACATGCAATATTACAGAGCAAGAAAATTAAGTTAAAAGTTCCTATAGATATTATTAATTGAAAAGTTACTAATTAATATAGATACAATATAACAATTTTAGATCTCTATTATTGTTCTGAAAAATATGAAAAATATCATCTAATTTCTGTTTAAAATTCTTTTTTTTTTTTCAAAATCAGCAACCTACTACGAATAAAAAATCTTTCCATTATACATAACAACTTTGTAAACATTAAGACAATTGCTACAATTAAAAAGAAAATCAAACCTACCATTATGTATGAATATTTTAATCTCAAATAGGCATATAGAAAAAACAATATATAGCTTTCTATATTTGCCTTCCTTTTATTTGTTCCTAATATATATTTTAAAATTATTGTACTAAATTACACATTGTTACCATACTAAACCAAGGATTATTTCCTACCTAGTCTACAATAACGGGCTAAAACTTATATGCAATTAATGTAAAATAAGGTGTGCCATCTATTTTAGTTCTTACATTATCAACAGATAAAGATTAAGTGAAGGGTTAGAAAATTTGAAGATAAAATTTTTGATCTCAGTAGAACTGATTCAACATTGAAAAATTAATCCATAGTAAAAGAATGTTTATATCATGTAAGGAATGAATCTTGGAAGTAGGGTAATAACATGGTGGAAAAATAATAGCTAAATATTCAGGGATTTTTGGTAAAAGCTGAGAAATTTTTTTTTTTGTTAAGGTGAGAAATTTCGTCATAGAAAATCTAAACAAAATTATTCTGAGAAATGGAAAAAGTTCTAATGAATGATTTTAGTGAACAAAGTACTATAATAAACAAATTTAGAAATATATTTATAAGGAATTCCACTTAATCAAGTTTGTTAATGTTTAATCAATTTTCCCTAAACAATACTCTTCATGATATTCATATTACAATTAGTGATATTCTCCCCTTCATATTATATTTGGATTTTTACATGTATCATTTAGGTCATCTCATACTTGGAAGGTTGAAAACATACGTATGAAATAGATGACAACTTTTGCAAATAGCATAACCTAGTCCACTTGAGGAACATAGTGGCATGTTACCATGATGTGTATAGAACTTTGGCATCATCTGCAAACATGACAACTATATCCTGAAGGCCAAAGGGGAACGAACCTTTCAGGTAACCCAAAATATTTGAATCTTTCACCTAGACTATCTCTGATTTAGGCTTCAATGCCCTAAAATATAACATAATTTATGATGTAGGAGGCAAAGTTTAATTTACATGTGTCAAAACAGAGGCAACCCACTACGTTGGAATACTTAAAGATAATGTAGGCTGAAGTTTATTATTATTATTTTGATAGTGTGCCTTACTTTGTGGAAAATGTATAGCACAGTAGACAATTTTATCTATCCTTGAGGCATAGGTTGCTCCCCATCCATTACAAAATGTATCAGCATAGTTTTTCGAATTGGCACTTTAGAAAGCATAGATTGTTCTCTATCCACCATTGGTTATGGACAATGGAAATTCTTGATAGTCTGTGTTGTTCTTGCCCAGCTAAATTGTCTAAATCCATACCAGTTGACATTGCAATATTCTAAGCAAGGTGATTGCAGTATGGTAAATTCTCTAAAAATAGCAGTTAATAATATGATGGCTGGAAATTCAAGTTCAACCACCATAAAATGACTATCTAACTAGTAAAAGGAGGAGTTTGGCTAGTAAAAAGAGGAGTCTCACAGAAAAAAGTGAAACTTTCCTTAAAAATGTTTAACAAAAAAAATTGGAGAAAAAAGAAACAAAAAAATCAGCACTGACTGTCAGATCATTACTAAGTGCAAGATCTATCTAGCTTTTGTTTGAACAGGGGCGAGTGTGGTTAGAAACTATCCCATTGTTGATGTTGGGGAATTGATACTTGGGATAGGGATAGGGGTACTCTCTCTCAGAAGGGAAGGAAACGAAGGGATGCCTAATTTTGATGAATTGAGCAATGAGAAAAATACAGTGCATATGAAGGCATACTGGAATAACTGCTCACAAATAATGAAGTTCATTATCATGCGAGTAAAAAATAAATATTTCAGAAATATCAAACATTTAGAATAGATTAAAAGCATCAGCTATATGCAATAATCAAAGCAACAAACATCTGGAGTGAAAGCTCGATTTGAATATTTAAATAAAATATGAATCAAAGCGTGGTGTTGTTTCATGTAAACTTGATTTTTATTCTCATACTGTTAAGCTTGTAAACTTAATTTTTATTCTCATGTTTTAGGTATTTTAGATTAGTTTGATGCTTTCAAAGACACTTTTCTGAGAGTAGAGATTTCAAACCAAAATTTGCAGCACACTATTGTCTATCTTGATTTTTGAATTTTTTATTTTCAATGCTCTTTAGCTACCTATTTGAATTCTTAACAAATCAACACTATCTAAGCATATTCTTCTTAAATTATGCCTCAGGAAAGCTTTGTTGACTCAACAAATTAACACTACTCATTACATTACACCTGAAATGTTAACTTAATTTAAGCAATAATATAATTCATCTCAACCATTATGCCAACCTAGTATCTTCTAATTAAAAGTATTATTAACTGTAGTTAATTTTTTTATATTGTCCTCTTTTGCTTACGGGTAAAAAATTTAATAGCTCTCCAAATTGGAAATTAGTTGCCTTTGATGAGGACATGAAAACTACTTGCCTTGATGCTGAAGACTCCTAATTCAAACGAAGACTTTGACAGTGACTGATAATTATACAAATAAAATGAGGAGTCCTGTAGGAAAAAACAAAAGCTACGTTAAAAATGTTTTTAAAAATATTTGGAGAAAAAAAAAGATTGGCGTAGGCTGTCAAAAATGATTTTACGAGATTTGAACTAGTAACCAACAATGAAATAGGATTTTCATTTCTTTTGGTTTGATTTTTGGTGGTGCGAATGTTACTGTAAAAGTAGAGACAGATGTTTAGTATGGTGGTGGATCTCAATCCTCTTCGCCTGAAACATTGCTAGCAAACCCAATAGATTGCCAAGTCCTCCATGCATAGAAATAAGTTGAATAGGAAATAAGCTTCCAAACGACTCTAGGAAGATCTCAACCTATATACGCCCAGTAATGAAAAGACTGGATGAAAGAAGTTTAGACCCTATTGCTAATGTATTCTAATCATTTAATATTATGGGATCCTAATTTTAGATTAACTTACCTTTAAGAAACAGAATCACCTCACTACAAATATGCATAAGACGACAAAGATGATATTACAGAGTCAGTAAGTATTTTCTCACATTAAACAACTGTTGCAAACAAAAGAGATTGCAAGAGTTAGCTGGTAAAGCTTACCACTTTCTCTATGCACAACACAAATAAGATCATGTGAACTAAGAAACTGAACATTCCTTTCTATAAATGCCACCAAGACACATTCTCCCATGTATTATTGCTCTATGATCAAATGCAGACACCTGTATCTATTTTCCAATAATTACTGACACCTTGCAACAATGAAATAAGTCAATGCATTTCCAGTCCACAAAACAAGATTTGATGAGATTTTGCTTCATTTCATGTTAGAAGAAAAAGGAATGACAAGAAATGTCAAAGTCACTAAACCACAAGCCATTCACCTGACATAGATTTATGCAATCCACGCAGTCTCAAATTAATTGAGTTTTACTGAGAAAGATTTTATTAGATGTTGTCTACATTTGTTGTTAGAAAAGCTAAAAAATCATACATTGCAGGAAAAACGTGAAAGCCCCAGTGTTCACCTAATGGGCCAATAGCCATTTGACACGTAATTATTCCATAAAAATACAACTCAATCCAAAGCAAAAATATTATCAAAAAGGTTTTGATATTTTAAATAAACTAGAAAATATAAAGGTAAAAAATTAGAAAAGTGTATCTGAAATGAAGTTTAAGTTATAGGTGTACTTGATCTAATTGTAAAGGCTAGTGAAATTTGTTAAAGGCTATTGAAATTGTTGAGAATTGATTACTTTGAATGGTATAGATGAAAATATTTGATGTTATGAATTAGAAGAGTGGTATGAAATAAATAAATAAATAAATAAATATATAAATATATTACTATCAACAAAAAAGTAATATTGAAATGTGAAATAGAATGAATTTACAGTAAATAAATTACTAATTTATTGAAAACTAATAATACTTAGTAATGACATTAATTTAAAACACAAAAACATCAATTTTACTTATTAATACACTTACTTTTAAAAAATCAATTATAGTAATAACAACATTTTAAACTACTAATTTCTCCCTCTACAAACCTCATACAAATAATGACAAAAGTTGAACAATATATGTAACCAAAACATGGGCATGTTTTTCTAATTTTCAATAAAAAATCAAAGACAATTCCACAATAATGGAAGGAAATCCACTCTTATTAATGCATATGCCATATCCTAGCAATAAAAAAATAAAAAAATCTACATGCATGAAAGGCTTTAACTTATTCAAAAAGGTGATTTTTATGTCTCAATAAAAAATCACATTTTTCTTATAAAAAGATTATGTAAAGAAGATTGAAATCTTTTTAAAATTCTAACATGCTTAATCATTAATACACTTTTCTAAATTCTATAAATATTTAGAAGTAGGAAAAATCATTTATTACTAAAAGATAGAGAAATCATATATTACATCTAGATGAAAAATATTTAGCAATTTTAAAAATTTCTATAACATACTGTAGATTCACTGAATTATATATGCAAAAACTCATAAATAATTTAGGGAATGCATTCAAGCAGTCCTCCTGTAGCAATCAAATGACAATTTTTTTGGCAAAAATAATAAAAAATATATAAGTTGGTAGGTTATATGATTGAGGAAATCAAATATCTGTAGCCATAATAATCACCTTATGTTGCATCTTCTTCTCTCTTTGCATGCACCGTTGTAGCCAAATTCCATCTCTATAAAATGGGAAAATGATAGGTATATCTTGATTCCATTGTTCTCAGGCTTTGAGATCTCATTCCGCAATCACAAAAACCATAATATCCAACAATTATGATTACAATTCATACATTACCAACACTTAAAAACAAATATCCTTACTAAGAGCTATATTAAACAATAGGAAAAGTAATGTTGCTATATTTAATCTATAATATGCCATATCAACAATGCAAAGCCAAATTACAGAGCAAAATTTCTATGACAATGCATGAGAAAATGGAATCAAAATAAATATATTGCAATCGATAAAGATCTTACAACATGCATGTAATAGAAGGCATAATAAAGTGCAATACAAAAGGAAAGAAAGTCTAATTACCTCAACTTTCTCTGCAAAAAAATGAAAAAGCTCATTGTGAAGAGAAGAATGAACACAAAGTTGCCGAGGTTGAATATAAAACAACAATAATGTTTGGCATTTCAACTTTCCTAATTAAATCAATAAATTTTTTGAAATATGGGTTGCCATTTGACATTTCCAATACATACGTTAAAATTGATTGAATTGGTTTCCTATATTCTCAATTATTATTAATTGAACTAGTTTCCTATATTCTCAGTCGTTATTGATTGAACTAGCTTCCTATATAGTTTTTTTTTCTATATTTCCAATTTTTATATTATTTATTTTTGCTATTGTACATGGCATATTCACATATTCATGAGACTTTAATGTGGAGTGCAGATAAAATCACAACGAACTAAACTAAACCCAAGAAATCATTGTCAAAATGTAAAATCTACAAACATCCCATATTTCCCTAACTACAACCGCTAAGAAAGCTCTCAGACCAGCATCTTAGTGATAGTTCTAGAATGAGAGTATGCTTAAAATGTAGATCTATAAGAATGTATGCAAGATCTATGACTAAAATACAAATTATATGCAGGTAACAACTCTAGAATGCTATAAAATGAATATGCAATGAGTTAAACATGTACTAAAATGATACTAAATAACATGACAAGAAAGCTAAAATGCTATCAAAATTAAATGAACTTGCTATAATGACAATGCTAAAAAGATGATAACTCAAAATGTGCCTATTGTATAGATGCCTAAAACTTGGGTCCTTAAGCTCTGGAACTTCTCTTCTATTTACAGGATTTCAGAAGGGGTTGGGGTAAGAATTAGGATTTTACCTTTGACTGGAGAATGGAGGTGAAATTGAAAATATCTCATAAGGGACTAGGAGGAAGAGTCCACCAGACTTAGTTTTGAGGATAAATGAGGATTTTTCCAACTCTTTTAAATGTAAAAGGGGGATTTTCACTTTTGTGAGGATAATTGACTTTATTGATTTGATAAATGTTCTATTAATTTTCAAAAGTTTGTCTCTTTCCTTATCCCTTTTTGAATTTCATTTTATGATTTTGAATTGTTTTTCTCCTCTTTTTGAAGTTGATTTAGGTCTTATTGATTTGATAGATGATTAATGACCTGATGTAATCCTTGATTTGAAAGTCTATTGTGTTCCTTTGATTTCCTCCTTAATTTGTGTTGATTGATCAAAATTGTGTATTTTAGGTCTTTGCCAATTTTTGGGTGTCTAAAAATGCCCCTCTTTGAGCTAATATGTGAAGCATATTAGTTTAAAAACTATCTTAATTCTTTGATTTTAGGTCAAATTTTGATGATTGAATATCTGGTTGATGATGTTTTGATGTTTTGAGGTTGATATGATGTCTAATTGTTGATACTTGATGTCTAGTTGTCATTGATTTTGCTAATTTATGTTGCGATGCTTTTACTTGGATACACTAGTTTTGTTTGATTTGATGTTTGAAATTTTGGCTAGGGTACAATGTTTTTTATTTTTTAGAAAATTTTGATGCCCCAGTTTGGATGCCCTGGTTTGATATGGATTTACTGCCCCCTCAGAAATGATATTGGAAAAAATAAATGTGCGAAATATATGAAGGTTCCAATTTTATTTGTGAAATGTTGATAATTGATAGATGAAGATGATCAAGTTGGTTTGAAACAATACCCAATTTGTGAAAGTGAGCAAAAAGTTCCAATGTTGGGTAAAAAGAGAAAAAAGGTGATATAGATGCCCCTAAGAAGAGTTAAATAGGTAAAAAGACCTTTTAGCCTTGTCATTTTCACACTCCCCTTCTACATTTGGCAACTTGGAGCTCTGTGCTAGCGAGGATGGTGGTCCCTTTATGAGAGCACAGATTTAAGAGGGGTTGTAGGTATGAGCATCCAACTGACTACAGTTCCCTGGTAAGTTGTCGAGATCCTCCTTTTTGAATATTTTTGAATTTGTACTTGATTTTTTTAAATTTTGCACAAATTTCTGTTGTAAATATGGTAGTTTAGATGTTTTAGTAATTTTACCTATTCTTAAATTAGCACATTTAAAATCCTATAGTGTATTCGAATAATCATTTAGCACATATGCAGGATGAATTGGTACATATGAAACCCTACCTTAGGAGTGCAAAAGCTCATACATTAAAATAATAACACATATATGTGTTTTAATAGCACATTCAAATGATCAGATGCATTTGAGAGATCTTGTAGCGCTTAGGAAGGATATTTTAACATTGTGTAATTTGATAGCACTTATGCCATTTGAAATAGTGCATACAAATATTGCAATAGCTCTTGCCCATTCCATAGCACATCCAAAGTAAGTAATAGCGCTTTCGAGGGGTGTAATAGTGCATATATCAATTTTAGTGCATCTGTTTGATCTATTAGTGTATGCATTCCAAGAAATAGCTCAAATGAATTCTAAAGCATATGTGCTTGTTAAAATAGCACTAATGGGGACTTCAAGAGCACAAATAGATTCTAAAACCTCAATTTAGTGTAAGATAATGCAAAAGGCTAGATTCTAGGTCTGTCAGGTAGTAATTTTTCACAACAAGAAAACAATATCAATTAGGTGATCATAAAGTGATTTCTTAGGATCAATTTGATGATAGATAGATAAAGAATCATGCCCTGGATTAGGACACAAAGTAGGGAAACAAACATGTCTAGCTCAAGATACAGAGTAGGACAAATAATAGGTCCAAGGCAGGACCATTAGCTAACTTAGCTAGATTTTTGATAGTAGATTGATGTATGATGATCACTTGAGATGAAAAATGACATTGTTGTTTCATTGTTTGATGAATAGGTATGTGGGTGAAAGCTCATGGTGCGAGGATTGTATCCATGGCCCTTGGAGGCTGTAGGAAAATTTTTGGTCAAGGAACTCAGGTGATTAATAAATGTGGTTTCACCTATTTACTACAGATGCCCCAATTCTTAGTGAATAGAGGGCTATTGATAGTTGTGGCCAAGCAATGGCACTTGGACCACAACACCTTCCACATGACCATGGGTGAGATGACCATGACTCTTGAGGATGAGTATCAATTATTATGGATTCTGACAGTAGGAGATCTAGTATACTATGATCAGACTACAGATGGGACTGTATGATTTAGAGATTTGTTTGGAGATAACAACATTGGTGATGACAATGTATAATGGTTCTAGATGTTGCAATATGAGTCTTTGCTGGCTGGATTGGTAGGAGGATTTTTGTTGCCAGATAGATGAGGGTAGGGATGTCTAGTTGGATGGGGTTGTTTGAATAGGACATGATCGATCAACAATAAAGATTTTCATGGGGCAGTTGCATATTGGCCTACTTATATCATGTTTTGCATCAGGTTGTATATTTTGGGGCCTTATCACTATTAGCCAGGGTGATATTGTTACATTTATGGAAATGGGAGCATCTACCCATTACTCACCTAATATGTGTGCAACATCATCCCTAGGAGATGCCTTACGTATACATGTATTCAAGAGTGATTATGCAGCCCCATCTTGGTAAGACAAAGTATTGGTGATGGATATTAGATGACATTGATGAGGTCACATGGAGACCATATAGGTTTACAGAGTCATGGGCCAAGGATGATGATGAGATGGTATCTTTCTTTGGCTTGAAATATTTTCTTGGGCGAATTTCTGCGGTGATAGAGAGATTATGTTTCAGGCAGGTTGTGCGATAGTTTGGGTAGTGACATGACATGACACATGGATCAATGCATTATACTCGAGTTTAGGTAGAGAGGGTAGTATAAAGGCCAACCTTGGAGTATGAGGCTTGCCTTGAGGCCTTTCTTTAGATGATAGATGCTCCATAACCATGGACATTAAGAGATGAAGAGGCAGATGTAGGGATGGAGGGAGACTATGCATGATAGTTTCATGAGCATCCATTCTCAAGATACATAGATCCAACAGAGCCTATTCTTGGCATTGATGAGTAGTCAAGTGGAGGAGAGGATGGGGATGAGGATGGAAACTGTAGGAGAGGTAGAGGGAGGCATTAGGCTAGAGGGAGAGCTAGAGGTGTAGTTAGAGCATAGGAAATATTTGGAGGTCAAGGTCTAGCCATAGTAGTACTACCATGAAGGGTTATTGCATCAAGTTTGGTACAAAGGTGAATAGATGTGGGTGTAGGGAGGTTTAGAGGGATCCATGGACATGGTGGGGAAAGGGTTAGAGGAGGTATGGGTAGTGGTGCAAGATCTAGTAAGTGGGACGATGGTGTTGGACAGGGTAGGAGAGAACATGTTAGGGATAGGTTACCCGATGATGTGCAGTTTATTCGGTGATAGAGGCCACATGTATAGGTTCTTATCAGGGTTCCATAGGGCTTGTAGTGGTAGGTACCACTAGATGTGAAACCACTACTGGAGAGGCCAAGGGGATCCATGGATATAGAGACTCAAATGAGTGTCATGGAGGCTTGGATGGGTGAGTTGATGAGTATGCTACAAGATTTTATAGCTTCAATGACACCGAGGCCACCACCCCCACCACCACCACTAAGGATAGATGGGGCTACAACTAGTCAGATGGTCATAGCCATACATGTTACAGTGACAATAGATACAAATAAGCAAGCTCCATGAGAGGATAGGAGTGCCCCCAACAAGAAGGGACCTTTGGATCAGCCACATACAATTGATGTAGGTGATGAGACACATGGATGATTGTATATCATTTATCATCATAGTGCTTATCATATATTTTTTTATTGATGATGACCATTGGATAGTCATGCTAATGTACTTGGTGACCTTTTGATGTTCATGTGGATATGCTTTACAATCTTGTTATGTTCATGTGATGTGATCATTTGGATGTTTGTGTTGATGCAGTCATCTTATATTCATGTTGATGTGATCCTTTTGATATATTGTTCAATCTTTTGATTAATGAGATATTCGAGCTTTTGATATTTAGACTTGTGCACTCATTATATCATGGACTCATGCATGCATGTGATGGTGTGATTTGATTGATAGGATAGTAGCAGATATTGATGTATTTGTGGATGGTTAATATAGTATATAAGGTAGCATGATATGCGGATAGTGAATGGAGTATTTAAATGACATGTATGCGTGAAATGTGTTAATGAAATGTGTGAAGGAAATTTTAAGTAATGCAATGCATGAATGAAATAGAATGTAATAACTAAAAATGTAATTTAATAGTATGAATAAAATGAAAGAGGTGTAAATGAAATGTAATTGAATGAAATGTGGTATGTAATGAAATGAAATTTGATGTAATGCAATGTGATGTAATAAAATGAAATGTGATGAAATGAGATGTAATGTGATGTGATATGTAATCAAATGAGATAGGACATGATGAAATGTGATGTAATGAATTGTGGTAAATGAAATGAATAAATGAAATGTGATGACTTGAAATGCAAAATAATGATGATGTGTGATAAAAAGTAATGAATGAAATAAAATGCAAAATGGAAGGTGATAAAAAAATGTAATGTGGTAAAATGAAATGTGATGCAATGAAATGACATGAGATGGAATGAAATGCAATAAAATGAAATGTGATAAAATCAAGTTAAATGTAATGGAATGAAGTGTGATAAAAGAAAATGTGCTGAAATGAAATGCAATAAAAAGAGATGTGATCAAATGAAATAAAATATAATCACAAAAATTAAATGAAACTTGTAAATGAATGGAAATGTGAAAATGAGATGATAATAGAAGAAGGAAAATGAGGTGAATGGAAGTGAAAAATGGAAGGAAATGAATGTGCTAGAGATGAAAAGACATGGGATGGGACTCAACCTTTGAGATTCAAAAGTCACGAATTGAAACTTGAGACCCTAGTAAGAATAGGTGAAGAAGTGAATGCATAAAATATAATGAATGGTGTAATGAATTAGTGGCCATAATTGTTTGAGATTTGAAGGTCACACAATGTAATATGATGTGAAAATAGGAGAAATTAGTGGCCATAATTGTTTGAGATTCAAAAGCCACATAATGCAATAAGTGGAATAGATGATATGTGAGAATGAAGTGTGATGCAAGGTGATAGTGTTGTGATGAAATAAATTCCACAATAGTAGAGTGTTAACCGTGCATGAGTATGTTGGTTTTGTTAGAGTAATTAGTTTTTTTCACTTATTAATTAAATCACTTTGATTTAATTAAATAAGTTACCTATTACTCTAGTTTTCTTAAGTTGTCTCACAGGTGTATATAATTAATATTTTATATTAATTATAACATGCAACCTAGCTTTTTTAGGCTTTAGGTTACCCTTTTCAGGTTTTGATCTCCTTTATAAGGATTGATCTCTTTGTAATTCTTTGAATCCGTTGAATAATATTTTTCTTCATCTGAATACAATTTTTCTATTTTTGGATCAAACCCTTGCCTCTACTTGTCTTTTTCTTCTTTGTGACAGGTTTTCTGCATATAGGTTTTCTTGAGCTTCGTGGATTTGATTTGCATATTTTGTCAAATCCTACATGATATTAGAGCCAGATCTACTGTAGCTTGTTTGGTATTTGGAAAAAAGGGAGAACAAGGGTTTGGTGGATCAAATTTGGTATTTTTTCAGATTTTTTTGAGAAAATTGGGGGGTCACTAATTTTTGGAGCAGTTTGAGGCCAAATGGACATCACAGATGGATTTAGAAGGCGTCAAAACCCCCTTTTTCATACAAAATTTGTCTGATTTGGACAACATTGATCTGGGAGGTAAAATGTTTTTGCCAGGAAGGGCCGTACGACCTTTACACGCAATCTGAGGCATGAAAATTATCAAAAAATAGCCCATTTTTTTTGAAAAAGCACACTTTTTAGCCATAGTGGTTAAATAACCGTAGTGGAGCCACTAGTGGTCACCATTGACAGCCACTGCTAACAGCTATAGCGGCTTGCATCGGCTCTGCCGGCAGCCTCTACTGCAACCCTACCATAGCTCTACCCTCCCTCTACCTGACCACTACTTGGCTATCACTCCACTAGTGGTGTGGCGGTGGCCCAATTTTTTTGGAGGTTTTTCATTTTATAATTATTTTTTAAAAAAAATTAATTTTTTTATGCATTCCGAAGGCCTTGTTGGTTTTTTCTCCGTAACTTGAGCATACAGACATATTTTTTTGATCCAAAAAATGCACCAAAAAGCTGGTTCCAAGATAGAGATATTTGTGGAGGTGTTTTTGAGTTTTGAGGTAGTTTTATTGTTTTGGTAGTGAAAGCTAGATGTTCTATTTTTCACTCCGGGAGGCATATCTTGAGCATCCGATCTCTGATTTTGGACTTCTTTATATCGTTGGAAAGCTGTTTCTGTGCTCTTTTTAGTGATGCTAGTTTTTGTTATAGATTCTACTCCAAGTACATTCTATTTAGTTTTCTTCATTTTTGCATGCTGGTGGATATCCTGGTTGTTTTACGTCCAAGGATCAATTTTGTTGCTTCTCATGCTTCATTTTGGCTTTCCCTTTCTATTGTACTGATCTTATTGCTTTTTTTGATCATTGTTGATATCATTTGTAAGCATCTTTATGCAAATGCACTGAGGTAAAGTGTTACTTCTTGTGTTTCGAGATCCTTTTCATCATTGTGATTCATTGTACTCACACTATTTAAAGTGCCATGGGGGGGATAGTTGTTTGCTAGTTTTGTGCCCTCTTCCTCTTTTGTCTCATGTAGTGTCGGTGACAGGTACCTATATGGGTGTTTGTACCTCACTCTCGATGTGTTTGATTTCTGTGTTGTAGGAGATTTTTGTCCCTCTTTTTCAGTTTCCTGTCACCTTACCCTTGTTTGCATTAAGGGGGGGTTATATTGTTGGTTCTAATGCTTCCTTGGTTCAATGGTTCGTTAGTGTGAGTTATGTATTTAGTACCTGATCCTATATACTAGGTGATTGTAGTGGCTAGCTACCTATGCATTTCAGTGAGATGGATCATCTACCATATAGACATGCTCTGTTCGTGCCTTCTATTTCCATGGAGGTTCTTCAGATCACTAGTTTCTTTTTGAAAAAGTTTGCGGCTTCTTCATGCTTTAGTGGTTCTCTTCATGATCTCTCTTTGTTCCTATCTTCTGGAACATTCTTTGCTATCTCTTTTTTGAGTAGGGTTTTTCCCATGTGGTTTTCTCTATTTCCCCATTTTATAGAGATTTTCTTGTATTGGGTACTTGATCAAGCCTTGTTGCCGAGACCCATTTTTTTGCTTTCATAGTTGTTCTAGGTTAGCTTACCTCTTGAGCTTTGCTTAAGGGGGGGTGTTAGAGTAATTGGTTGTTTTCACTTATTAATTAAATCACTTTGATTTAATTAAATAAGTTTACTATTACTCTAGTTTTCTTAAGCTATCTCATAGGTGCATATAATTAATATTTTATATTAATTATAATGTGCAACCTAGCTTTTTTAGGCTTTAGGTTACCCTTTTTGGGTTTCAATCTCCTTTATAAGGATTGATCTCTTTGTAATTATTTGAATCTATTGAATAATATTTTTCTTTGTCTGAATACAATTTTTCTATTTTCAGATCAAACCCTTGCCTCTTCTTATCTTTTTCTTCTCCGTGATAAGTTTTTAGCATGCAGGTTTTCTTGGGCTTCGTGGATTTTATTTGTGTATTTTCTCAAATCCTTTAGGTTTGTGACCAGTTGTTTGATAGTCTTACTCAAATTATTTAGCCATTTTATTGATCGTTGTTGTTGAGATTAGTGTGTGTGTTATCTAGATTTATGTGCCAACTGTGTGTTTTTAAGGTACCTTAGAAAAAATAAAAATTAAATGAATACAACTATCAATTTTTGTAAAGAGATGCAAATTAACAATCATCATAGAGAATTTTAAAAAAGTTGACCAAGTACAACCACAACTAGCTTAGCTATGGTGATATGAATATTGTATCATGCCAAGAAGTACTAGAAAAAAACATAAACAATGTTCATGAAAAATATGACAACTACTAGAAAAAAAACAAAAGTTATAGCCATAGTAAATAAAAATAGGCACACAAATAGTCACATGTCAGATAAAGGACCTCACCTAAGATATTGTAAAGAATTGGTCAGGGTACACATGGCCTTCCAAAGTAGAGATGCACTTACAAGTGGACATTAATAATGCACAAAATCAGAGGATCCCTAGAGTTGAATAGTGAAAAACCAATGGCAAATAAAATATCATGAATTTATCTTGGTATCTCTAGTCAAGAACATCATCGAGGTACTAGAAGTTCATAACAGTAGAAAAACCATGATTTGTGAACCACCAATACTGACAGTTATGTGCAATAGTGTCAAGTTTTACCAATTCTTTTTGGATGCAACTATTGTAGGAGTTTGATATTAAAATGTGGGATGTGTTAGTAGTGAGTTAGTAGCAGATTCTGGCTAGAAAAAGTTATGTGTCAAAGTGGAACTGGGTGTGTGAGTGTTAAAGCTGAGGGGTAGGTGTACTTGGTACTAGTGTGGTGAGATGCAAAGAGCAGATGCATGGCAAGGCTATCTAAGTATGAGTTAGGGTGAGTGAAAACCATAAATAGGTAGATAACATACAAATGAAACAAAGTGAGGTGAAGAGTATAATGTGGTCATCAGGTATATTGAGAAGTCTAAGGAAGTGTGTAAGTAAAAGCATGTTAGGCTCATAGACCAGTTGTAGTAGGAGGGTGATGCTATCTAGGGAAGGTTGATTATGCAAGGGTTAAGGGAAAAGCATAGTTAGTGGACCTCTAGGGAACTAGTGTATCCATTCAAACTTCAAGCATTAGTTTAGGAATAGGGTGGAGGATGCAGGGGCTAGGGTGGAAGAAATACCCTTGTTAGAATTAATGATGTTGTAAGGGATTGTGGCTCAACAAGCATTATAGTTGGTACTAGATGATGAATCGATGATGCAGGAAGAGATTAGTTCACCTAAAGTGGTAAAGAGCATGTCAGAGGTAGCAATGGAGGTGGGAGTGATGGAATCTCCTAAAATGTTGGTGGGAAAAACTTAGAGAGAGGTGGAAGATGTTAGTGTGGGTGAGGTAATAAGTGGAGCACATCAGTAGATTAGTCTTCAAATTCCACAAAAAGGGCCAATGGAAGGAGAAGAAAATAATGTGAATGCATAGGAGCCAAGGCTAGAGATGGGGTGTGGAGATCAATCATCAAGTGACATGGAAGAATTACAGAGAATGTTGGTCACAAAGAGAGTCTAGGTGGAAAATGTGGAAAAGGAAGTCACATTTTTGCTAGGGTTGATGGAGAAGGCATGGGAAGATGGAGCACAAACAGAGGCAAGGCGGCTCCAAGTAGTGGTGAATGCGAAGTGGGCACATGTACAATCATTAGAAGTGAAACTATGGGTGGAGCAATTACGAGTGGAAGGAAATGGTGTAGGGATGTGGGAGTAGAGATCATGAGCATAGAGGTTACAAGAATCCCTAAAGATGGTGCAAGTGGTTTAGAGAGTGCACAAAATAAGCTGGTGTTACTGTAGTCATAGTCTGAGTCATTTAGTGAGGCAATTGTGAAATCAAACACCCTGTCATTGAAGTTGTAGGAGTGGTTAGCATTGAGTGAGTCAAAGGTGAGTAGTTGTAGCACTAGTTGGGTGAGACAGAAGTACATGTAGAGCATTGGTGAATGAAAACTAATCAAATGAAGTAGGAGCGAGATGTGGCCCAACAAGTGATCATTGTACCAAGAATAAATAAGCTAGTGGAGAATGTGGTTATGGATATGAAATAGACAACAAAGGTACATCAAGAAGCCACTTATTATATGGGACTTTATCATCAAGCATTCCCTAATGAGAATCGATGGGAGACACATTTTGTAGATAGGGAATTTACAAAACTATTAAATGCACAATTACATGGTGGTAGGTTTCTAATTCCCATGGATGCGATGTGGGTACATGGAGGATTGATGCTAGGGGATTCTTCTTCTAGAGCCACCTCCTCTTGAGAGACTAGAATAAATGATTCACCATATACTATTTGAATGTAATGTTGTCATTCCCATCATAATAGAATAAAAGTTGTGTTTATTTTTATAGCAAGAAAAAGGTTAACTGGTGTTGATGTTAATGTGTTGGATAAAGATTTTCATTTTTTTTTGATATTTTTGGAATGTATTAGGATGTTTTGGGCATTTTTGATAGATATTTCAATGTTTTTGGGATTTTTGATAGATATTTGAATGTTTTTGGGACTTTGGAAAATATTTTGAAAAGGTGTCAATCTCCATAAAAGTGAGAACAATATGATCTGTAAAGGAAGAAAGACCTTTACTTATGTGTGGGGTACTGAATGTCAGTGTGGGCTCTTAATGAAAGATGAGTGCAAACTTGAGTAACATTTGGAGAGCCGTGGTATTTAAGGTGGAAAAGTAGGAAGTGTTAAACCACAAATTGTGAGGCACAATCCTATATATATTGATAGCCTTTACAAACAAGCTTAAGACCAAATTTGGGATTTTTCTTTAGGTGTGTGTTGAGACAAATGCTCATGAGGCCTGTGAAAAGGCATTTGGGCCTACGAGAGGCTTTGATGACCAAAAATGGTCTAAGAGCGGCCTCAAAAAAAGCTGCTTGGGGTCTAGGAAGGATGTTTGGGCTTTGAAAAAGGTTCTTGGGGCCCAAAAAGGTGCTTGAGGGCCTAAGAAGTCACTTGGGGAGCTTGAAAAGGAAAAATAGGGCCTTGAAAAAGGCATTTGGGCCTAAAAAGGTGTTTGAGGGGGCCTAAAAAGGTGAAATAAGGCCTTGAAAAAGGCGTTTTGGCCTAAAAAGACATGTGAGGGCCTAAAAAGGTGCTTGATGGACCTAAAAAGGTGCCTTGGGGGCTGAAAAGGTGAAATAGGGCCTCAAAAAAGACATTTTGGTCTAAAAAGGTGTTTGAGGGCCCAAAAAGTCGCTAGAGGGGCCTGAAAAGGTGCCTTGGGGGCCAAAAATGAAGGAGATCATGATGATCTCTCAACCTTATGCTTACTTATTCTGTGCCCCTTGTTAGGTGATGATGAAAGAATCTGATGAATATCTGGGCCTTTCGAGACAACATTGATATATTTGTTGAAGGGGTCTAGATCAAATGTGGCCATTGCAATAGAAATAAGACTAATAATTTGTCAAGTATTATTGTTCTTGGCTAGTGGAAAGAAGAGGGACTCTACCAAAGCCTCTTTTTCTATTGTGGCAGATTTTCTAAAGCCTAGCGAGATATTTTAGGACATAACTATGCCACTTCTTAATGTCTTTGAGGCACTCTTTATTGTTTTTCTAGAAGTAATGCAACCATAAAACATGCCATAAAACATTTAAATATTTTTCAATATAGTGGGCCTCACCATTTATTTCATATAAAATTGGTTGAGATATACAAACCTATCTCAAAGCAGCATCAATTATAGACAGACACCAATTTTGACATGAAATCAATGAATCATCAGTTTGATAAATACATCAATAAATTATACATAATTATATAGCCTATTTGAGTTGAGGTGGGCCATGTTTGATAGGAATTTTGGGCTATTGTTAATTTTCTTTGGATTTTTGGCTATTTTTGGTAATTATTACCCCTTTTGAATGATTTTGGTAATTTTGGACAAATTTTGAATGCTTTTGATAATTTTTGAACTGGTGGGAGTGAAACGAGGATGTGAGTGAGATTTGTTGGATTGTGGAGATAGCCAAGACTGTGTGGAGGCACCTAAAGAGTCAAGGAGACTGAGAGTGGGCAAAAATATAAAAAGCGGGCATGGAGATCTATATTTGAGATAATGGAGGTAAAAAGGAAATTCGAGACTTAAAATGGATTGAATGAAGATGACAATAAATATCAAGAATTATTGGTCATGGTGGATAGCTAAGATGTGCACTAATTTTCTTGCAATTCATGTCTATGGTATCTCAATACATTATTTGATTCCATGTTTCTTCTGATTTGTTGCTCTTCCTATTGTTGCTATTATGTTGAATGTCTCTACTGCTATGAGCTATCTCCAATGCCAAGAAACTGTTGAACTATAATCCACAAGTGTTTCTCAATTGGGTATGTGTGAAATTAACTCAACTAGGCTAGGTAAGCCACAAACAAGCAAAATTTGTCTTTGAGAGAGTTGTTTGAGTCTTTCCTTGATTGTCTTTCTGCATTGAAGGACTTGTGTTGTTTAGGGAAGTCCAAAGGTGCTATCTCTCACTCCTTTCTAAACTAAAGGTGGCATTCTCATCTCTTTTGTAACATTTTTTTTATATGTGTTTTTTGGTGTTTTTGAATTTTTTTTTGTAGTTTCAGTGAGGAATAATTTTTTTTGATATGGATGTTGTTGATGGGCTCTACTAAGTTTTCTCCGTCACAATCAAAAAGTCTATAAGTACCAGTCCAAAAAGATTATGTGATAATGTAGGGACCAATCCAATTGGCCTTCCATTTTCCTTTATTTTCTCTAGTAGCTAGATTTGTAAGATTTTCTCGAAGCACTAGGTCACCAACTTGAAAGACATGGGGTTTGAACTTTTTGTTGTAATGTCTTGATAGCCTATTCTAATGTACTTTGAGGTGTTCATGTGCCACATGTTGATGTTCTTCTAATAATTATAGCTACCCTAGATAGGTCACCTTGTAGTCCTCATTTAATAGGATGTCACAAAGGGTAACTCTCAAGGATGGGATCTCAACCTCTAAAGCAAGAATGGCTTCACAACCATAAACCAAGGAGAAGGGTGTTGTAACTGTAGGTGTTTGAACACTTTTCCTATAGGCCCAGATGGTGGGGTTCAACTGTAAATGTCAATCTCTATCAATATTATTGACAGTTCTTCTAAGAATGGTTATAATAGTCTTGTTGGTGGCCTTTGCTTGGCCATTGCCTTGGTAAATTGATGAGGAATTCTGTATAATGTAAAATTTCTCACATAATTCATCAACTATTTGATTCTTAAAGTACAATGTGTTGTCAATGAGAATGGCATGAGGTATGCCAAACTGACAAATGATATAGTTTAGAATGAAGGAAGAGATTTGTTTTCCAATAGAGTTAGCAAGTGGTGCCGCTTCAACCCACTTGGTGAAGTATTCTATTGTAGTGATAATCCATGTGTTGGAATTAAGTTAAGTTTGTTATAAGTGAGAAAACTTATTTAGATTCTCTATAGTTATCAAGCTCTTTGATCAGTCTCTAGTGTTTGCCATGTAATTCAGTAGTTACCAAGCTTCACAGTTCCTACCGAGCATTCCAGTGGTTACCAAGTGAATTCAGGTAGTGTGAAGTCTAGCAGTTCTTACTAAGTAGTTCAGTGGTTACCAAACTTCGTAGTGTCTACCGAGTCATCAATTCTTGTGAAGTGAAGTTAGTGTTAACCAAGTGATGGATGATTAGTGCTTATCAAGTGCAGGCATGGTAAATATGGAATTCAGTTTCTACTGAGTTACAAAGTATCTACCGAGTCACCAGTGTTCATTGAGTTTGAAACTATGTTAAAGTGATTAGTATGGATTGAGCCTCTACTTCTACCGAATGCATGATGATGTCAAGTAATGACGGTGGACGCCGTGTATCAAAAATTCACCAAGTCAGTTTCAAAACTTGAGTATCTACATTTGGGCCGACTTTGTTATATTGGTGTTAACTTGTGTATTGGCTAACCTTGTAATTATGAGAATTGGGTTGATATATGTAATGTATTGTATCATACCCAAGTGTAATAGTTTTGATGTAAGAGAATGTGAATCAATAGCATAATAAAGTGTATTGCAAGGTCATATCAAGAGCAACCAAGTTACATCTATCACAGAGAGGTGATAAGTACTTCAAGGATCTTAATCAGTAATTTAGTTGTAAGTCAAATCTACTATTTCATCCTAATAGGTGAACTAACTTCAAATGCTTTAATAGGGTAGACTTAATAGTCTTTTCTTTAAATCTCTTTACTGAGTGCATACTTTATTGTATGTCTGTAAAACCTCTAACAAGGTGGACCTAGTAGTCCTAATTGCTCCTAACAAGGTAGATCATCAGAAGTGATCATTGTAAGCCTTAATAGGCCAACTTTATACTACAATATTAAAGTTTTGTGGGTATTATGCCCACCCCAGTTTTACTTTCTATTTGGAAGGTTTTTGGGTCAACAAATATTGTGTTCATAGTGTTATATGCTTTCAGTTTCTCATGCATGCAGTAGATTAGATCTATTGATGATAATTGGATTATGTTATTAAGTGCTCAATTTTTTAAAAGTTTTGAGGTTACTGATTCATCCCTCCCCTCTCAGTAACCTAGCTAGTCTTGAATATTTCCAACAATTGGTATCAAAGCTTTGTGGTTGTTAGGATAAAGTTTGACAGCTTGAGCAAAGATCAAGGACAATGGAGATATTTAGACTTCACAAAGCTATTGATAATGAAAAGCTAGATCTGGAGATTGGCCATAGCTCAACTCAAGAAATCAAAAAAGCATCTTTCTCAATCCCTAAAAAAATGTAAAGAACTTGCAAAACAGATGAATGACCACTAGTATGTTGAAGAGAAGATTGAAGATTTTCTCCCCTCAAGCAGTTCAAATGAAGCAAATGATGCAATCAAAGAACTCCTAGAAAAGAATGGCTCCCTACAAGAAGAAGTAAGAAAATTGAAAAGAGAACAAGAAATTCAATCAATAAGATTGTGTGAAACTTTAGAATAGAGAAATAAGGAAAAAGAAGACTTGGAGGTAAGGAATAATGAAATTCAAAATCAATCCCTTCAGTAAGAAAATCTTATTATTCATCTCTCCAATGCAAATGAAGAAATCATGAGTCTGAGATCTATAAATGAAAGGTTAAGGAATGACTTAAACACTGAAAAACAAATCAATGAAAGGTTGAAAGTTGATCTAAATTCTGAAAAGAAACTCAATGAAAGAATAATGAAATCCCAAGTAGACATGGATCAATTGAATCAACAAAGTGAGCAGAATCTTTATAGGCAAAAAGGGTAAGGTAGGACTTGGATACAAAGAAGAAGGTGAATCTTCCAAACAAGGTGCTCAAAGGAATCAAAGACCTACTTGCAATTACTATGGTAAGATAGGTCATACATCAAATAAATGTTAGTGTAATGGAAAGGTAAAATTCAATGGAAAATGCTACAATTGTAGTCAGCATGGTCACAAAGCTAATGAATCTAACGAGAAATCAAAATTTTAGGGTAAGTGTCACAAATGCAAGAAACAAGGTCATAGGGCATCTGAATGCTGATCTAAACCATTCAATCTAGTTGAATAATTTGTAAAGGGAATATTTGGTTGGGACTAAAACACTTGGTGTAGATGTCATTATTGTGGAGAATATGGACACATTGGCATAAATTGTGTTAGACATCACATGAGAAGAAAGGATACTACCATAAGATGTTATACACGTACTGAACTTGGTCATATAGCTAAGAATTGCATGAATATAGGTAGAGTTGAAGATGAAAAGAAAGAAAAAGTAGATAGCATCAGGAAGTAGATGAGACAATAGTGGATTCCTAAATCTACTGAGCAAGCTAGTTCAAGTGATGGTAGTCAAGTCACTCAAGAAGTGGGTGACTCCATCATTTCCAATTAAGTTCTCAAGGAAGAATTGGAAATGTGTTTTCAAGGTCACATCTTAAATAGTTCCAAAATTGAAAAGATAAGATCCAAATCAATATTCTAGATACAAGGGGATCACAAAAGTTCAGTATCAGTAATCACCAAGTAAGGTTGGCTTATACTGAGTGAAGTCGAGAGAAATAAGGTTATTTTTGGTTGCCAAGTTACAAGCTTTCAATGAGAAATCTATACAAATAGTAGATGATAGGTTGTCATGCACTATGTCATTATGGCTCTCATCATATCGAGCATTAATGGGAAGTTTTTATCAAAAGTTAGGAAATCAACTTCATTTCCACTATGAATTTAGTATATTGAGAACAGAGTGATTTGTAGAGCATTCCAATGATCTTGTGAAGAATTTGCAGCAAATTTTTTTTGAAGAATTTTCTTAGTTCACTGAGTGATCATGGCATCCAATAGTAGTAGTAGCAAGGTGAAGAAAGGATTTGAAATGTTGGTGTGAGGTGTTGAGTGAAAAGCTCCAAATTTCAAATTGGTGCCAACAATCACAGAAACCCTCGACTTGAATGGAGCTCAATCATAGATACCACCTAACATACTTCTTATTAATGACATCAGAACTCATTTTAAATGTGCAATTCAAGAGATAGGAACCCTTGAAATGGATAACACCTTAAGTGAACTTTGTGTGGATGGAATTCTCAAACTCGGGTATAAACACTTGGAAGAAAAAGGTTTAACCCATATTCCTCACCTGCCACAAAATTTTCAAACCAAATGGATTAGGTATATCTTAAGTCAAGTTAATAATGGTCAATTGTGGTTAGAGAAGCTAGTTTTGATTACAAAGAAAATGATTTATCACATTACTGGTCTCCTTATTCTTACCAAAGCCAAAATCACAAAAACCCTAGGTTGGGATGAGCTACAGAAGAAAATCCTAGCTGAGTGGGACAACAGAGGAATGAAAATTAGTAGTGTATAAGATATAGAACTCAAATTTGGCATTCATGTGATAGAATATAAGAATTATAGCTCAAGTCAACTCAATAGCATGTCGTATGAAGCAATTGACCTAGCTTATAAGGTTGTTAAGAAGAATTTTTCATATGACCTAGCAGATTTGATGCTAAAGCTGCTAAACAAGAATATGGAAAGCATTAGAACATCAAAGAATAACCCATGCAAGTTTGGTTCACTATTGACATGTTTGTTCTTCTATGTTCAAAAGTTTTTCCCCTCTAAAGGCATAATTGTATGGAGAAAAGACACACTAGTCTTATATCAGATAAATGAGTTTATAGCTAAAATGGGTGAAATTTTGATAGTATCATGGATAATTATTTTGAATCCTTTAAAGAAAAGATGAACAATAGGTTTAGGATACCACAAAAGTTGGTTGAAGATTATAAGGATGATGTTTGTTTTATGGTTGATAGTGAAAGAGTATACATCCAAGCAGTAAGTCCTAGAATAGTGTGGGTAAAACCTCTTCCTTATGAGGTTAACATTGATGAGGAAAAGAAAATCATTGAAGCCTTGGTGAATGAGCTTGTAAATCTAAAGGCACCTCTCTTCGGAACCTATGATGAGGCTAAAGCTAGAATAGAACTTGAGATCAAGCTTCTACAGGTGGTGAACAAAGGAAAGAGGAGGATATCAAAGTTGAAAACAAGAAGTGCCCCTCTTATGATTATCGAGGAAAAAGGTGAAGATGTGGAGGAATCTAAAAATGAAGAGGAATCTGAGAAGGAGGACGAGCCTGCAAGGAAGAAAGGCAAGGTGATTATCACCAAGCCACCCAAGCCCTCCACTACAGTATTCTCAAGAAGATCCAAGAAGAAAGGTGGCAACAACGTTGTGTTTAGTAAGTTCCCTCTCACCTTCCAGGAAAGACTGAAACAAATGGAAGAATGTGCTCATATAATCAATTTCAAAGCATTAAAGTATGAAACCAGGTCAGAGGCTAAGAAAATGAAGATTGAGGAGTTGGTACTAACCAAAATGGGAAAATGGAAGTATTCCCCTTATTAGATAGCACCTCAAATATCTAATGAGCTATTAGAAAGATTGAAGCCAAGATGGGACTTAGCCATGCAAATAGCAAAAGACATATATGAAAAAAATCTAAGACAGTTGTTACCAACCATTACCGATGCTGAGGTAAAAGAAGCTATGAAGAAAAATGAAGATAAAATGACTATTAGATTTCATGCTTGTTTAATTTTGGTAAAAGACATAGAACATGTAGTCAAGGATGCGACAAATATGTGGAAGAATATTTATCACTTGCATAAACCTAGTGATAATCTTGTTGAAGTTAAAGATGATGATGATGATGATAGTGACAAGAATGAAGAAAATGAAGAAGAAAATACTCCTTTTGTCACCATTGATGCTGAAGAATATTAGGAATTGATGAAGGGTGATGAAGAAGAAGAAGAAGAAGAAGAAGAAGAAGAAGGTGAAGAGGAAGCTAGGTAAGAAGAAGAAGAGAGTGATCCAATCAAGATAGTTGTGGCTATCATAACCTCCCTTCCTCACTCTCCAGCAAAAACAACATCATCATCAAGCATGGAGACTACTTCAAAAGCTTTGATTGTGACAACCATTGACACATCAAATGTCCAATCACTCCCTGCTACCTCTTAGCTCAGCACATCACTGATAGAAGTGTCTACCACTTCATCCATCGAGCTGCAGAATCCTTCAGTCACTGAGCCAGTCATAAAAATGGATACAAAGTGTTCCACAATTTTGACTTCTTTAGCAGTAAGTCCAATTTTGGATTTTTCAATTTTAGCTACGTCAATTGTACATGCTCCAGTAAGTGCTTCAATTATGCATACTTCTATCAATACTTCACCTATAAATACTTCAATTTTGGGAAATATGGCAAGTACATCAGTTTTGGATTCTTCAAGTATTCTAATAAGTATTCCACTAGTAGGAACTCTATAAGTTTTCACTACTAGCCCTACTATTTCTATTATTATTTCTATTCCAAAATCTAAAGCATTAATTTTAGAAGTTGAACCAAAGATTCAACCAAGACTTTTGATTAGTGGAAAGGAAATAGAGGAAGATATAGATCTAGATAAGGATATTGAAATTCCCAAATTGGATTTTGACAATGCTACTGTAGATCAGATGAGATTAGTTAGTTAGCTTCTTGAAAAGAAAGCCAAGCAAAATCAATTAAGAGAAGAGAGAGATAGAGAATTCAAAATTACTGAAAGTGCTAAAAATATTTTGATAGAGGCTATAGGCGTTGATGTTGATTCTTCACAACACATTTTTTTGCAATTAGAAGAGCCAGTTAGCAAACTCAATGAGGATTCCAGTGGCCAAGATAAGGTAATAGAGAAAGTAGAGAAGTTTGATAATAAAATGCTTGAGCACATTGCTCAAAAAATAGCTATTTAGTAGGTAGAACTTTCTTCAATTTTGACAAATCTCAAAACTTCTTACACAAATGTGACATCTATTTTTGCAAATTTATGTGATGTTACCAAGCATATAAAGGACATAAAGAGAAAATTGAACAAGATTGATGAACATCTAAAGGCTAGTGCATAGAGGTTGTAGCTTGAACCCAGTTCAAGCTCTGCTCATCATATAAAGATCAGATTCTTATTAGATATGTAGGCATAATTATTGAGAGAGGAAGCAAAGATCCGGTCTACACTCATAGACATCTAGAATATGATCCTTACCATCATGGATACAATGCAGAAGCACATTGCTTATTCTAAAACATTGATCCATGACAATAACTTTTCAATTGTAGATCATATGATTGAGCTCTTTATAGAAGTCCAAGTAGCTCTTCAAACCTGCAAAATTTTGCAAGAAAACTGGGATAGGACCTTAACTCTTATTCTTAAGGTACATTCTAAGTTTCTCTCACATTTTGGTGTCTCTATATAAGTATGCTGTGTATAAATCTTTGGCATCATTGTCAAAAAGGGGGAGAGACATGTGCATAATAAAAGGGGAGAGATTAAGGAGGAGAGATATTTGTATATATCATGAGATAAAGATTCCATACCAGGAGATACACTTAGTATGACACAATATGTATATTGTATGGGGGAGATATATGCAAAATGTATATACAACAGAGTTACAAAGAAAAATTTTGAAAAATCAAAATCAACATGCCATACCAAGTCAGTATCACACTACACTGTATATAAGTTTTGGCTGATAAGTGTTTTTGTCACTGATGCCAAAGGGGGAGATTGTTGGCATTAAGTTAAGTTTTTTATTAATGACAATAGTTATTCAGATTCTCTATGCTTACCAATCTTTTTGATCAGTCTCCAATGTTTGCCATGTAATTCAGTGGTTACCAAGCTTCACAGTTCCTACCAAGCATTTTAGTGGTTACCAAGTGAATTTAGGTAGTGTGAAGTCAACCTATTCTTACTAAGTAGTTCAATGGTTACCAAGCTTTTTAGTGTCTACCGAGTCATTAGTTCTTGTGAAGTGAAGTTAGTGTTAACTGAGTGATGGATGATTAGTATTTATTGAGTGCAGGCATGGTAAACATGGAATTCAGTTTCTACCAAGTTACACAGTATCTACTGAGTCACTAGTGTTCACCGAGTTTGAAACTATGTTGAAGTGATTAGTATGGATCGAGCCTCTACTTCTACCGAATGCATGACGATGTCAAGTAATGATGGTGATGCCGTGTATCAGAAATTCACCAAGTTAGTTTCAAAACCCAAGTATCTACATTTGGGCTGACTTTTTTATATTGGTGTTAACTTGTGTATTGGCCAACCTTGTAATTATGAGAATTGGGTTGATATATATGTAATGTATTGTATCATACCCAAGTGTAATAGTTTTGATGTAAGAGAATGCAAACATGATGATAAGCATGCAAATGTGAATCAACAACTGAACAAAGTGTATTGCAAGGTCATATCAGGAGTAGCCAAGTTACATCTATCACATAGAGGTGACCAATACTTCAAGGATTTTAATTAGCAATTCAATTGTAAGTCAGATCTACTATTTCATCTAATAGGTGAACCAACTTCAAATCCTAATGAAGGTATGGCTCTAATACCACTAACAAAGAGCCACACCACCCTTACCAACTCATAACCAAGAATGCAACAATATGAAGACAATTTTATTATACTTGAAAATTCAATAGTAATTACAATAACATTTTTTCAAGATCTCTCAAGATCCAACCCAAACCCAAGCTAGTCTAGATCCACACTCTGGTAGAAACTTAAGAGATCTCAACTTGTGCTCGCAAGCCACCAAGCAACCTCCTTGTTTCTAAACCGCAACCACTAGCTCTTCTCCAACTTTATCCAAGATCCAAGTGTAAACTGCCTCACATTCAGCGCTCTATCTACACACTCACAATTCCACCACAATCCTGCTGTAAACTGCCTCACATTTGGCGCTCTATCCATAGACTCAGAAAAACTCACTCTTCACTTCCTCCTTCTCTTTCACACCTTGAAGCCTTCCAAGATTTCCAAGCTTCACCTTCCACAACTTCTACTTCCCAAGCTTCCCCTTGAGCTTCTACTCCTCAAGCTTCCCCTTGAGCTTGATTAGAAATGCTCATATGCCTTGCTTAAGTAGGCACTTACCACCCCATGCATGCCTTATCCACAGCTTCTAGAACTCCTCCACAACCTTCTACAACTTTCACAACTTTCTACAATATTCATAACTTTCTAGAATTCTTCCCACACACCCTTATAAATGGAATGACAACCATTTATTTTTTTATTTTTTTATTATGCCACCTATGCACCTTGAAAATAGAAATTTCTCCTTTTCCCCTTTTTAATTTTTTATTATTATTTCTCCTCTAATTTTCGTCACTTTCTCTCTCCTCTAGATTTTTTATTATTATTTTTTCAAATTTTTTTTTTCCCAATAATTTTTCCATGCAAGATGCTCCTGCATTAGACTCCCCTGGTAGATACAAAAGTGTGTCCCACACTTTGATGCCAAAAGAAAGATCTACCACCATCTTCATCTTCACCAAAGGCTTCCACCTCAACAGGGACAACAAAACCACCATGCAAATCTTCCACACTTGCATTACTCTATCAAACACCAGAATCTCAAACATCCAATTAGCATGCTCACTCCCAGGAACAAACTAAACATAATTCTTCATTACCGAACTCCCATTCACATCAACAACCAGTGAATACATACCAGCAATAACAAGCTCCACATCAGCATCCACATGTAGATTTCCATCAACACATGCCAAACTCTCAACACTAGCAACCTCATTGCTCACAACAAGATGCTCTGCAATACATAACTCACCTCCAACAACTGGATCATCCATGACCAAGTGTTCTGCAACATACAAGTCACCACCTACATCAACTAGATCATCCACGACCGAGTGCTCCACAATCTCCATGTCAGTCTCAACCATTTGATCATGAAAACCAACCTCTATGCCAACATAAACAATGTTAGGAATATCTCTAGCAACAACCTCTAGTTGCTTTGCAGGTTCTGCATCAGGCTCCACAAACTGATCAGCAAAACCACCCTCTTCCACCTTGACCTTCTTAGCTTGATCAGCCAATCCAGCATCCAATCAAGAAATCATCTTAGAAAAATTCCTCTCCAATATATCATGGATTTTGGCAATCATCTTAGGGTCCAATCCTCTCAGGGCCATCTCCCAAGATCTTCCTAAACCCTCTGCAACAAATCCTTCCTATGCTCCTTGTGACAACCTTGAATTGTTTGCAAGTTAGATCGCAAGCTGCCACCTTGCACGAACAATCAGGAACCACATCACAAGTCTAGGACCACGGATCTACAATCCACAAGCTCTGATAAACTTTTCCCAACCAAGGTCCTGGTACAAACTGCCTCACTCTTTGGTGATCTGCTTGTACACTTAGGAACTCCTACTCTAATAAACTTCACCCAACTAAGGTCCTTGTACAAACTGCCTCACACTTTGGCAATCTATTTGTACACTCAAGAACTCCTGCTTTGATACCACTGATGTAGGTACGACTCTGATACCACTGACGAAGAGCCACACCACCCTTACCAACTCATAACCAAGAATGCAACAATATGAAGACAATTTTATTATACTTGAAAATTCAATAGTAATTACAATAACATTTTTTCAAGATCTCTCCAGATCCAACCCAAACCCAAGATAGTCCAGATCCACACTCTAGTAGAAACCTATGAGATCTCAACTTGTGCTCGCAAGCCACCAAGCAACCTCCTTGTTTCTAAACCATAGCCACTAGCTCTTCTCCAACTTTATCCAAGATCCAAGTGTAAACTGCCTCACATTTGGCGCTCTATCTACACACTCACAATTCCACCACAATCCTACTATAAACTACCTCACATTCGATGCTTTGTCCACAAACTCAGAAAAACTCACTCTTCACTTCCTCCTTCTCTTTCACACTTTGAAGCTTTCCAAGCTTTCCAAGCTTCACCTTCCACAACTTCTACTTCTCAAGCTTCCCCTTGAGCTTCTACTCCTCAAGCTTCCCCTTGAGCTTGATTAGAAATGCTCATATGCCTTGCTTAAATAGGCACTTACCACCCCATGCATGACTTATCCACAAGCTTCTAGAATTCCTCCACAACCTTCTACAACTTCCACAACTTTCTACAATATTCATAACTTTCTAGAATTCTTCCCACACACCTTGATAAATGGAATGACAACCATTTATTTTTTTATTTTTTTATTATGCCACCTATGCACCTCGAAAATAGAAATTTCTCCTTTTCCCCTTTTTAATTTTTTATTATTATTTCTCCTCTAATTTTTGTCACTTTCTCTCTCCTCCAGATTTTTTTTTTTTCAATTTTTTTTTTCCCAATAATTTTTCCATGCAAGATGCTCCTGCATCAAATCCTTTAATAGGGTAGACTTAATAGTCTTTTCTTTAAATCTCTTTACCAAGTGCATACTTCATTATATGTCTATAAAACCTCTAACAAGGTGGACCTAGCAGTCCTAATTGCTCCTAATAGGGAAAATCATCAGAAGTGATCATTGTAAGCTTAACAGGCCAACTGTATACTATAGTATTGAAGTTTTGTGGGTATCATCCCCACCCTAGTTTTACTTTCTATTTGGAAGGTTTTTGGGTCACCAAATATTGTGTTCACAATGTTATATGCTTCCAGTTTCTCATGCATGCAGTAGATTAGATCTATTGATGATAATTGGATTATGTTATTAAGTGTTCAAATTGTTAAAAGTTTTGAGGTTACTGATTCACCCCTCCCCTCTCAGTAACCTAGCTAGTCCTGAATATTTCCAACACCATGTATGTCTACTAGAGGAAGGTGGGTGGATGACTCCAATCAAATCAAAGCCCCACTGATAAAAAGGTCATGGTGTGGCCAAATGGTTGAGCTTTTGGTTTGATGCATGAATAAGGTTACCATAGATTTAACACTTTTTGCAAGTTTTAACATAGTCAATGGAATCCTTTTCCATGGTTGGCCAAAAATAACTTATCCCAAGAATCTTCTTTGCTAGTGTAAACCCACTGGAGTGCAATCCATAGATCCCTACATTGACTTCTTGGAGAGTGACTCTCAACTCATCCTTTTCAAGACATCTAAAAAAAGTACCATCAAGACCCTTCCTAGAGAGTGTATCAGCCACAAAATCGTAGTGCAAGGTCTGTCAATTAAAATTATGTCTTTGGTTGCATGAGAGATTGGAGGGGATGGTGTTATCACAGAGATAGGTGATGATGGGGTTATATTAAAGGGAATCAAGAGTGTCTAGATGGAAAATAATGATGAAATTAGGTTGATTAAATGTGGGTTGAACCACTGCTTCTCCTAAGAACTCATACTCCTTGTGCTACTTTGGTAACCAAACTAAGGAGTCCAAGGTGGCCATGACATATGCTACTCTATTCTTATCTCTGAAAATTTGTTCAAAAGTGATATGAACAAAACATGCCTTAAGTGTGTAAACCATATGTTTATAAGGAAATAACTTTTCATCCTTGGTCAAATATGTGTTAGTGACTTGATTGATGATCAATTGAGAATCTCCATAAACTTCTAGTGTTGTTAGTTTCCATTCTAAAGCTAGTTTAAGGCCTAATACCAAGGCGTCATATTCTACCATGTTGTTGGTGTAGGGGAAAAGTAGTTTGTAGGATTTGGGGATGGTAACACCTAGAGGTGTAATGAACAAAATACCAATGCATGAACCATGGTGTGTATAAGAACCATCAAAATAGAATTTCCAAGTTACCGGCTCTATTTAAAGAATGTGCATATCTAGAAAATTAGCTAAGATAGAATTCAAGCTCTCTATGGGCACATCTACCAATTGATTAGAAATGGCCTATCCTTTTATCACTTTCCTATCGATATACTCAATATCAAACTCACTCAGGATCATCACCCACTTGGCCAATCTTCCTATTAATGCCATCTTGCTAAGAAGATACTTGAGGGGATCAATCTTGAAGATGAGCTTAACCTTATGTGTCAAAAGATAATGGTGTAGCTTTTGCTAAGCAAAAACTACGACTAAACAAGCCTTTTCAATAAAGGTGTAATTGAGCTCACAGTTGACCAGGGTGTGACTTATGTAATAAATGACCCTTTCTTTTCCCTGGTCATTTTCTTGTGCCAAGAGAGCTCGAATTGATTTATCAATTAGGGAAATATTCAACAACAATGGCTTGTATGATACTGAAGGTACAAACATAAGTGGATTTGTTAAGTAGCTTTTGAGTAAATTGAAGGCCATTTGACACTAATCATCCCACTTAATAATTATTTCCTTGTGGAGTAAGTGGGTGAAAGACACACACTTTTTTGCTAAATTGGAAATGAAATGATAGACTGATTGAAGTCTTGCTTGAAGAGAATGTAGCTAATTCAGGTTCTTCAAAAGTTTCATGTTTATTATAGCATGTACCTTTTCAAGATCAACTTCTATTCCTTTGGCCGAGATGATGTATCCTAGAAGCTTGCTAGATTTGACACCAAAAGTGTATTTTTTTGGATTTAGCCTAACTTTAAATGCTTCTAGGTGGGTAAGGATCTTATCTAAGATGGGGAGATGATCTTCTCAGGTATGAGATTTGGAAAGGATATCATCAATATAATCTTCCATAAAAATATACATCATGTCATGAAAGATAGTGGTCATGGCCCACTAATAGGTGTCTCCTACATTCTTTAGCCCAAAAGGTTTTACATTCCAACAAAACATGCCCTATGCACAACTAAAGGCTATTTTCTCTTGGTATTCTAGAACTATCCTAATCTAATTATACCCCAAAAATCCATCCATGAGTGAAACCATGGAATGACCTATTGTCAGATCTACAATTGTGTCAATGTTGGGAAGGGGGAAATCATCTTTAGGACATGCTTTGTTTACATCCCAAAAATTAATGCAGATGTGTATGCTACCATCTTTCTTTGATATAGACATAATGTTTGATATCCATGACACATATACTATGGGCCAGATGAAGTTGATGCTAATTGGTTTCTCTAATTTTGCTTTGACTAGCAGAGCTATGTGGGGATGCATTTTCCTAAGCTTTTTCTTAACCAGCTTGACTTCTAGAGAAATTTTGAGTTGATAGAGGATTAAAGTTGGTTCTAATCCTAGTATGTCTACTTAAGACCATGTAAAATTTATTTTCCTCTCTTTGAAGAAGCAAATGAATGCGCTTCTTTCTTCTATGGTTAAAGATTGTGCTAAGTGGATGATCCTTAGTTCCTACTCTGTACCAATGTTGACCTTTTCTATTGGTTTAATTAAGATAAATGGTCTTTCTTTTGAGTTCTTGGGTAAGGTATCAATCACCTTTGGATACAACATTTCTATTTTTTTCTCAAGATTAGCTACAACCTGGTGGTGGTCATTAAGGCTTTGAAGAGCTCAACTTATTCTAGTATGACTAAGATGGTTGATATCAGACCCGACTACATGCATTTCTTCTATTCTTTGTGAACGAGATGGTTCAACTGCATTAAGGTAGACAAAGACATTATGGTCATATCAAAATTGGGAATATGGTGAGGGTCAGTTATATCCCAACTAATGAGTTTGAGGTGGACTATGGAGAGTGGTTCATAATATGGATAGGATTCAACAGGGTTTAAAAGCATTACCTCATTTGATATTTATAGTATATTAGTTAGGTCTATAACATATGCTTCCTCTAAAGTGTCAGGAAAAGTAGAGTTGGAACTAGTAAATTTGAACTCAATTTTTGCCAAATTTTGGTCAAAATTTTGACGCAAGTTGGTCAAAATTTCTACCAAGCAGTTCATGGTAATTTTTCTCGTCAAAATTTTGATGAACCTATACATTGGTCAAAATTTTGACCAATACATTCATCAAATTTTTTTAATTTTTGCTAGCTTTGATTTGTCATTGTTGGTCAAAATTTCCACCAATGTTTGGTCAATTTTTTTAAGAATTGGTGGAAATTTTGACAGATTCTTGATAGAAAACTATCAAGAATTGGTCAAAATTTCCACCCATGCTTGGTAGAATTTTTTTAATAATTGGTGAAAATTTTGAGCAAGTCTTGGTAGAAAACTATCAAGAATTGGTCGAAATTTCCACCAATGTTTGGTTGATTTTTTTTTATAATTGTGGAAATTTAGACCAATTCTTGGTAGAAGACTATCAAGAATTGGTTGAAATTTCCACCAATGTTTGGTCAATTTTTTTTTTATGCTGTATCAAGCAATTGTTTCTTATCCAAGCCATTTAATTTGCAACCTTTTAAATCTTTGCAAAGATACAGTTGGAGCAGGAGAATTTTTCTTCTCAAAGGTGTCCTCTGATTGTAAAGAAAAAGTTGGAGTAGGAGAATTTTTCTTCTCAAAGGTGTCATCTGATTGTAAAGTGGGAGAATTTTTCTTCTCAAAGGCGTACTCTAATTGTAAAGCAGACGCTTTACAATCAGAGGACACCTTTGAGAAGAAAAATTCTCCTGCTCCAACTTTATCTTTGCAAAAATTTAAAAGGTTGCAAATTAAATGGCTTGGATAAGAAACAATTGCTTGATATAACATGGAACAAAGAAAAACATAAACATATAGCACAGACAATTATTCTTTGAAATGACAACATCCAAGAATGTAAGAAAAAGTAAAACTATTGAAGTGTAACATGCCTCATTATGCACTCTTGATATTGCCAAAGTTGACAAAAAAATTTTCAACTATAAATAATGATATATTGTATAATCAAAGTAACAAAGGAATTTCATATTCATGACAGTTGGTTTTCAAAGTATAGTGCAGTACAATACATAAGTTGAAGAAGAAAAGTATCCTAAACTGAACACCACTATATGAAAATTATGCATTTTATCCCATAAGAACTTCAGCACTAGAATAACTACTTTTGAAGTTTATTGTGGAACAACTACTTTTGAAGTTTACTTGTGCAATCATTTTTCTCTTTTATAGAATTTAATGACTAAAGAGTACGTCACTTTCTTTAAATTGTTATGGAAATCATAGTTGCACTTGTCCAATGTATCCTTTGTCTCTTAAGAAATGCTCTCTATGAACTCCTTTACATCAAACACATAAGTTGGATCCTTCTTTTTAATTATGCCCTATTTTACACAACACATTTTAAATATTATATGCAAAAATATATATCGTGGTTGCACTTGTACAATGTATGAAATGAAGAAAACTAAGTTTGAGATCAAATTGTAATTTTTTTCGAAAAGACAGTTTATTCACAAAAGAGTAGATATGACAATGCACCTTTTCAGTTATAATGGCTGAGATATGATTTGTAGGGATAATATCAAAAGAAGGGTTGCAAACATAAATCCCAGATGGAGCTACTTGTTGACCTTGGCCAACAAGAGCATGAGTTAGTTCTTTTGGTGACCTCTCTTCAATTATTATATACTCACCAAAGGAAATTGAGAGATCCACTAAGGTCAAAGGAGTAGCTACATAAAATAGGATATGATGGTGGAAAGATGAGAGTGCTAGATTATATGTCCCTATTTTATTTGCTATGTCACCTATGAAAATATAATACTAACTTAGCAAGCCTTAAGATACAAGAACAAATGATGTTGGCAAAATTCTATCTACCAATCATCTAATGAGATTTAATTTGATGAACATCAATTTAAAATATCATAGCAAAGAAATTGTAGGATATTAATAGTAATTCTACATACCATTTGCTGCAATCCTATCTACTCCTACAACTATAGCATCTACATGACCTAACTTTTACAATGCCGCTATTGTAGAATCTACTATAAGGACTACATATATGTAATCATGGACCAATTCATGTGTAGTGAGATTTGATCCCTGAAAGTAATGCAAAAAATCTTCAAGTCAATATAAATCTTGATATTGAAATCATACGCAATAAATTTGTCCAAATATGGAATTAACAGTAACAGATTTCCACAATCCATTTGTAAAGTACTAAGTTTTTTGGATTCGATTGTGTTTGTTTATTTCATCAATGTTTTGGATCACACTGCATGATACATCATCAGGATAAGAAAGTGCATTTTCTTATCCTGATGATGGATCATGCAGTGTGATCCGAAATGTTGATGAAATAAACAAACACAATCGAATCTAGAAAACTTAGTACTTTACAAATATGGAATTTCAATAAAATACAGAGTTGGATCAAAATGTTCAACATTTTCATGTTTCATCAACTTTGAGGGATACAACAGGGAAGTTTCTTGGGAAAAGTGCTAACCAAAAACTTATGTTGCTTTCAAAAACCAAAAATAGTAGCACAAGTAGGACTAGCTAAAATAAAATATTGTGAAAATTTCCACCTAATATCTTTAATAATTAGTAAGTTTGTGAAATTGTCAACCATCAATACACTCTCTATGTTTAGAGAGGGCCCTTGATCAAATAATAACTAGAACAGTCTCTTGACATCAAACAAACAATCAGTTGGTAGGTGGAAATCACTACATATGCTAAAGTAATGTTGGAAATATTCAAGATATGATAGGATACTACGAGGGGAGGGGTGAATCAGTAACTTCAAAACTTTAAACAATTCAACACTTTAACCATTCATCATTCATTCATCTAATCTACTGCATAAATGAGAAATCAAACATCCATAACACATGTACATAGTGATTTGGTAACCCAGAAACCTTCCTAATAGAAAGTGAAACTGGGGTGGGGATGATACCCACAAAACTTCATTACTACAGTATGAAGTTGGCCAGTTAAGGCTTACATTGACCACTTCTGGTGATCTGCCCTGTTAGGAGCACAAAGGATTGCTAGGTCCATCTTGTTAGAGGATTTACAAACATACACTCAAGTATGCACTCTGTTAGGAGATTTATACAAAGACTATTAAGTCTACCCTGTTAAAGGATTTACAAAACTGATTCACCTATTAGGATGAAACAGTGGATCTACTTACAAACTTGATTTTCTTATTAGATCCTTGAAGTATATATCACCTTTTGTGACTAATGAATCATTACTACTCCTTGTAGACCTTCCTGCTTACTCTGCTCTTCTGCTAATTCACATTTACCTTTCTCAAACATTACATGTCTCTCTTGATACTCTGATCCATATTACATAGATTTCTATATTGAAAATGATATAATACATTATATTTATATACCATTCCAATAATTACAATTACAAAGTTGGCTAAAACACAAGTGAACAAAGTATTACTGAGTCGGCCAAACAGTAAATAACTCAGGTTCACTGAACTTACTCGGTGACCTTTTGATACTCGATGTCCACTGCATTACTCGACATTGTCATGCACTCAGTAGAAGTGAAGGCTTGGTCCATACTAATCACGTAACATAGTTCTAAACTCTGTAACCATTGGAGACTTAGCAGATATAGTATCACTCAATAAGAACTGAATCCTGCATTTACCTTGCTTTCACTCGGTAAACACTGTGCTTGCATTACTTGGTAGGCACTGTGCTTTTCATCACTTGGTAGACATTGTGCTTTCATCACTTGGTAGGCACTATTATTTCATCACTTGATAGGCACTGTTCTTTCATCACTCGGTAGGAACTATGCTTTCATCACTCAGTAGGCATTGTGCTTTCATCACTCGGTAGGCACTGCAAAGCTAGATGAACACTATAAACTCGGTAGCTATAATCAACTCGGTTAACACTTGAATGCTTGGTGTGAACTACGAGACTCAGTGTAAACTGCTTCAGTGATGAGTGTACAAGGTAACCACTGAATACTCGGTGTACATTGTAGACTAAGTGATGAGCTCGGTAGCTATACTAATATAGATAAGTGTTGTCACTAATGGAAATAATAACTTAATGCCAACAATCTTCCCCTTTGGCATTAGTGACAAAACACTTATAGGAAAAAACATATGTACACAGCCTAACTGAATGAATTTTGGTTTTTCAAAATTGATCTTTGTAAAACTGCTGCATATACAAATATACTTATGTACACATGCAAACTTTATTGTGTGTTAACTCCCCCTATCACTTATAGTGATGACTTTCCTCTGAATCTCTCCCTCTTTTCGACAATAATGCCAAAGGACTGCATATATACAATTTATATGGCTACACCAAAATGAGATAGAAATTCTTGATGTACCTTAAGAATGGTTACAAAAGTACTATCCCATGTCTACTACAAAATTTGATAGGTGCAGAGGGCAGTTTGAACTTCTGCTGATAATTGGATCAAGTGATTAGCCATTGAGAAGTTCTGATCTTGGACCAATGTTTTGCAATGTACAAGATGTTTTTGCATTGTGTCCATGATAGGAAGGATCATGTTCTAGATGTCTATGAGTGTAGACTGGATCCTTGCTTCCTCTCTTAATAGTTCTGCCTGAACATCTGGGAAATATCTAATCTTGGTGTGATGGGAGGTTGTGGAGGAGGAGTCCACCTTCAACTTTGATGCACTTGTTTGCATATCAATGTCAATCTTGTTTAACTTATCCTTTATTTCTTTGGTGAATCTAGAAACATCACAAAGTTTAGCAAAAAGTGATGCTACATTATTAAAAGAATTTTCAAAATTTTCCAAAGAAGTTGACAATTCAACTTGCTTTATTGCTATCTTTTGAGCAATGTGCTCTAGCACCTTATTATCAAATTTCTTTTTTGCTTTATCAATAAGTTTTTCTATCTAGAAGAATCCTCATTGAATTTCTATACAACCTCTTCTAACTAGATCAAAATGTGTTGAGTAGAATCTACTTCAACACCTATAGCATTTGTAATAATATTCTTGGCATTCTTAATGATTTTGTATTCCTTATCCCTTTCAGACCTTAATTGCTTCTACATAGCTTTCATCTCTATTAGTTGACTAGCAAACCTCATCTCTTCAATGGTAGCATTTAAATAATCAATCTTTGGAATTACTATCTCTGTGCCTAAGTCAATATCTTCTGGAATTTCCTTTCCAATGATCAAAAGTCTTAATGGATGCTTTTGTTTTACTTTTGTGATGACTGGTTTGACCTTAGGAATAGACACAATAGTGGAGATGGAAGGACTAGTAGTAAAAACTAGGATAGGACTTGAGGATTGAATGCCAATAGAAGTATTAACTGGATAAAAAACTAGAATACTTCCCAAAAATGATGATACACTAAGTATAGTAGTATTTGAACTAATTGGAGTGGAAGTGGATATAGTTGATGCTAATGGAAACAAAACTATAGAACTAGCTGGAACTGATGAAAACAAAATTGTGGAACTTATTGGTACACTTGCTATTGATGGAGGAGTTGAGGAGGCTGGCTCAGTAGCTGAAGAATTAACAGTTAGCTCGATAGATGAAGTGCTTGGCACCTCTGTTTTAGATACCTAGAGCTAGGAGGTGGCTGGTGAAGATTAAGCAATTGATGTGACTATTGTGCTCGTAATCTCACTTGTAGAAGCTATCTCCATAGTGGATGCAATAGTCTTTGGTGGAGAGTGAGGAAGGGATGCAATCACTTCTGCTGTAATTTTAACTGGATCTTCTTCTTCCTCCTTGTCTTCTTCCCCTTTTTCTTCCATAAGTGCATGCAGCTCTCCTAGAGTAACTGTTATGGATGGAGTTCTCTCAAAATCATCATCATCACTACTATCATCATCATTGATCTCCACTGGATCTTCACTGGGCTTTTGCAGATGATAGATATTTTTCCACATGTTTGTTGCATCATTCACAACATGCTCAATGTCTTTAATTAAGATCAAACATGTGTGAAATCTTATCATCATTTTACCTTCATGGTTTTTCATTGCTACCTTTATTTTTGCTCCAGTGAGATTCAGTAGAAGATTTTTCAGAGATGGCTCATATATGTCTTTAACTATTTGGGTGGCTGACTTCCATCTCGGTTGCAATCTCTCCAATAGTTCTTTGGAGATTTGAGAGGCAAGCTGGTCCGGGGAGTATTTCCATTTATCCATCTTATTAAGTACCAGTTCCTCAATCTGCATTTTCTAAACATCAGTTCTAGTTTCAAATTTCAATGCCTTGAAATTTGTGATGCTAGCTCCTTCTTCTAATTGTTTTAGCCTTTCCTCAAATATGGGTGGAGGCCTGACCAGTATAGGTTCCTACTTTCCTTTTTTGGTTCTTCTGATGAATACTACAGTGGGCTTTTTCTTAGGTTTGGTAATAGTTACCTTACCTTTCTTTTTTGGCTATTCCTCTTTAGATTCTTGTTCTTCTTTTTCTTCTTCTCCTTCTTCTTCTTCATCATCTTCTTCATCTTCACCTTTTCCCTTGTTAAGCATAAGAGGACTTGATGTAGTTTTCAATTTTGCTATCTTCCTCTTGCCTTTGCATATGGCTTGGGGTAGCTTGATTTCAAGCTCAATTTTGGACTTTGCCTCATCATATGCTTTGAAGATTGGTTGCATTGGGTCTACTAGTTCATTGACTAGTGCTTCAATGATATCCCTGGTCTCATCAATATTTACCTCATAAGGAAGAGGTTTTACCCATGCAACTCGGGGTTTGATTGCTTGAATGTACACCTTATCACAGTCAACCATAAAATATACATCATCTCTGTAGTCTTCAACTAATTTTGGTGGAATCCGGAACCTATTATTCATTCTCTCCTTGAAATCCTCAAAATAATTGTCCATGATGCTATCAAAATTTTCACCCATTTCTGCTACAAACTCATTAATCTAATAAAGAATGGGAATGTCTTTTCTCCACATAACGGTTCCTTTTGATGGAAAAAATTTTTGAACATAGAAAAATAAACAGATCAATATAGAGCTGAATTTACAAGGATTATTCTTTGAGATCCTTATGCTATGCATATTTTCATTCAATTGTCTCAACAGTAATTCTGACAGATCAAATTCAAGGTTCTTCTTGACAATTTTAAAGGCCAAATCCACAACTTCACAAGGTACATTGTTCAGTCGACTAGAGCTATATATTTTGTGGGCAATGACATGAATTCCAAATCTTAGTTCAACATCAGATACAGTGGTGACTTTTAAACCTCTACCATCCCACTTGGCTAGGGTTTGCTTCTGTAACTCCTCCCAACCTAGGGTTTTGGTAGTTTTTGTCTTGCTAAGCATAGGGAGACCCATGATTTTGTGAATCATCTTCTTTGTGATTGACACTGGTTGCTCTAACCATAGTTGCTCATTGTGCACCTGACTCAAAATATACCTAATCCATTTGGTTTGGAAGCTTCTAGGCATATGCAAGATATGAGTCAAACCTTTGGTTTCAAGATGCTTGAATTTGGGTTTCAGAGAGCCATCTACACACGTTTCTCCTAAGGCATTGTCCATCTCTAGGTTTCCAATTTCTTGAATAGAACATTTGAAATGAGTGCAAATATCATTGATAAGAAGTACCTTAGGTGGAATTTACGATTGAGCTCCATTTGGGTTGAGTGATTCTGCAACGGCTGGAACAATTTTGAAGTTGGGTGCTTTCCATTCTGTACCCTTTAGCAACATTTCTGAACCTATTTTTGCCTTGGTGCCACTACTACTTTCGGATGCCATTGTTGCTTGATAAGTGTAGGAAAATTCAAAATTTTTTTTTTTCTTTAAAATTGCTTGAAATTGCTTGGAGTTTCTTGGAATACGCTTGAAATTTCTTAGCTCTGAAATTGCGATGAAGAATGAAATCAAATTCTGCCCTTTTGATGAAATTTTTCCATAAATGCTAGGTACAAAGGTGGCTGAGATGACATAGTGTTTGATAGGTTATCATTTACTTGCTTGATAGAAGCTTGCAACTCGGTGATCGAACAAAAACTTTTAGTTGTTATCGACCTAGCTCGGTAAGGTCTTCAACTGACTTTCCTTGGTAGATGCAACTCAACAAAAGATATGTTTTCTTTCATCTTCGTGTATCTGGAATACTGATTTGATCATTCCACTTTCTTGCATTTGGAACTGCTCTAGATATAGCTTGATGATATAGTTCTAGATCCTTTATGAATCTAATTATAAATGATGGAGTCACCCACTTCTTGAGTGACATTGCCATCACTTGAACTATCTTGCTCGGTAGATTTTGGAATCCACTGTTGCCTCATTTGCTTCTGAATGTTTTCAGCTTTAGCTTTCTTTTCATTTTTAACTCTTCCTATATTCATGTAGTTTTTAGCTATATGACTAAGTTCAGTGCATGTATAACATCTTACCGTTGTGTCTCTTTTCCTCAAGTGATGCCTCGAGCAATCTTTACCAATGTGTCCATATTCTCCACAATAGTGACATCTGCACCAAGTATTGTAATCCCATCCAAAGATTTCCTTGACAATTTTTTCAGTTGGATTGAATGATTTGGATCTGCATTGGGATGCCTTGTGACCATACTTCTTGCACTTGTGACAATTGCCTTCAAATTTTGGTTTTTCTTTGCATTCATTAGCTTTATGACCATGCTGACTGCAATTGTAGCATTTACCATTGAATTTACCTTTTCCATTGCTCCAACACTTGTTTGATGTGTGACCTAGCTTACCACAGTGATTGCAAGTAGGTCTTTGATTCCTTTGGGCACCTTGTTTGGTGTTTCACCTTCTTCCTTGTAACCAAGTCTAGCTTTGCCTTTTTGTCTATAAAGATTCTACTCACTTTGCTGATTTAATTGAGTCATGTCTACTTGAGATTTTATCATTCTCTCATTGATTTTCTTTTTAGTGATCAAGTCATTTTCCAAACTTTCATTGATTTGTCTTTCAGATTTCAAGTCACTTTTTAAGCTTTCATTGATTTGTCTTTGAGTGATCAAGTCATTCCTTAGATTTTCATTTTCAGATCTTAGATTTATGATTTCTTCATTTGCATTAGATATTTGATTTACAAGATCTTCATGCTGAAGGGATTGACTATTTCTTACCTCTAAGTCTTCATTTGCCTTGTCTCTCTATTCCAAAACTTCACATAGCTTGATTGATTGAATTTATTGTTCTCTTTTAAGATTTCTTACTTCTTTTTGTAGAGAACCATTCTTTGCTAGGAGTTCCTTTATTGCCTCATTAGCTTCATTTGAAGTACTTTATGGTAAAATGTCTTCAATATTTTCTTCAACATATTGATGATCATTCATTTGTCTTGCAAGTTCCTTTCTTCTTTTCAAGAATTGAGAAAGATGCTCCTTAACTTCTTTGAGTTGAGCTATGGCTAATTCTAGATCTAGCTTTTCATTTTCAATAGCTTTGTCAAGTCTGAATATCTCCATTGTCCTTGATCTTTGCTCAAGCTATCAAACTTTATCCTAAGAACCACAAAGCTTTGATACCAATTGTTGGAAATATTCAAGATATGATATGTTACTGAGAGGGGAGGGGTGAATCAGTAACTTCAAAACTTTAAACAATTCAACACTTTAACCATTCATCATTCATTCATCTAATCTATTGCATAAATGAGAAATCAAACATCCATAACACATGCACACAGTGATTTGGTAGCCTAGAAACCTTCCAAATAGAAAGTAAAACTAGGGTGGGGATGATACCCACAAAAATTCGTTACTACAGTATGAAGTTGGCTAGTTAAGGCTTACGTTGACCACTTCTAGTGATCTTCCCTGTTAGGAGCACAAAGGACTCCTAGGTCCACCTTGTTAGAGGATTTACAAACATACATTGAAGTATGCACTCTGTTAGAAGATTTATACAAAGATTGTTAAGTCTACCCTGTTAAAGGATTTACAAAACTGATTCACCTATTAGGATGAAATAGTGGATCTACTTACAAATTTGATTTTTTGATTAGATCCTTGAAGTATATATCACCTTTTGTGACTGATGAATCATTACTCTTCCTTGTAGACCTTGCTACTTACTCTTCTCTTTTGCTAATTCACATTTAGCTTTCTCAAACATTACATGTCTCTCTTGATACTCTGATCCATATTACATAGATTTCTATATTGCAAATGATATAATACATTACATATATATACCATTCCAATAATTACAATTACAAGGTCAGCTAAAATAGAAGTGAACAAAATATTACTAAGTCGGCCAAACAGTAAATAACTTGAGTTCACTAAACTGACTCAGTGACCTTCTAATACTCGGTGTCCACTGCATTACTCGGCATTGTCATGCACTCAGTAGAAGTGAAGGCTCGATCCATACTAATCACCTGACATAGTTTTGAACTTGGTAACCATTGGAGACTCAATAGATATAGTATCACTCGATAAGAACTGAATCCTTTATTTACCTTGCTTTCACTTGGTAAACATTGCACTTGCATTACTCGGTAGGCACTGTGCTTTTCATCACTTGGTAGACACTATGCTTTCATCACTCGGTAGGTACTATTCTTTCATCACTTGGTAGGCACTGTACTTTCATCACTCGGTAGGCACTGTGCTTTCATCACTTGGCAGACACTGCAAAGCTAGATGAACACTGTAAACTCGAAAGCTATACTCAACTCAGTTAACACTTGAATGCTCGATGTGAACTGCGACACTTGGTGTAAATTGCTTCAGTGATGAGTGTACAAGTTAACCACTGAATACTCGGTGTACATTGTAGATTGAGTAATGAGCTTGGTAGCTATACTGATACAGATAAGTGTTGTCACTAATGGAAATAATAACATAATGCCAACAAGTAGATGACTTTTTAAATTGAAATAATCTATGATAACTTTTCGAGTCAAAATTGTTTATAATAATTTTTCAAGTTACATTAATTATTAGAATCTAGATACAAACAACATTGAACAATTTTCTTGATGATTTTTGACATGAAGTGAATTCTTATAGACTAAAATATAGAGTTCGGTCACATAAATTAATAAATAACCATCCACAATACTTGGTTGAATGGTCTCATCTCTATGCAAAAAGCAGTCTCTAACAGTCCCTCAGAATGAAGTGTACGAATCACACCAAGAGTAGTACCATATCTAGTAGTTGCAAGACTGGTCAAACACATCACTAAGTTATGTTAGAATCATGTAGAGTTCACAAAGAAATGGATGCATCAAACATATTATTGAAGTTCTATCACACCTTCCAGTGTTACAATGAGTCAAAACATTAAGGTTTTGAGCTTTGTTGGTCTAGCATAGAATAAATTTGGTCCCATGTAAACTGATTGCTTTGTTAGAATTGGCATCATCTATCAACATTCCTTTAGCAGCTTCAATATAGGCCTGTACTCAAGAATTATAAAAATGCCATTAGAAATTTAGAAGTATATATATACAAAATGATTTGACTTGAGTATACATAGATGATTAGACCTTAGCAATACTTCATATCGTTACTAACTCAAAGTGCCTTCTTCATTTTCCCCACCAAGTCCTCTGCTGATCTATCACAACCATTAGTTTCTACATTAAAAATAAACCAGCTATTGGTTCCCTCTTTGATTAGAAAAGATGGATTGTATACCAATGGATAATACAGATTCATGTGAGGAAATCACCCCTACCAGCCATCAATGTACCAAATCAAGAAAGCAAGACTAACAGATGTAGTATAGGGTACTAGATATAAAACAAAGTGAAACATAAGATAAAAGCTAAATTCCATGTGGGTCCTTTCAGAGTTGGAAAAAGATTCCCTAAACAAAAATGAAGTTCAAAAAGAATGAAAAAGTCACATCAAATTTAACAATCTAGAGAGCTAGAATGTGATTTCAAAATTAAAACATGAAGAAAAAGAATCTCACTCCTACAATTCACACACAACAAATACTAAGATCACTGCCAAGTTGAAAATTAACATCATGTAGGTTAATAAGTTCCTCCTAGAACATATGACCAAAGAAGATGACAAAAACCACGAATTTACTAACATGAAAGGTGATGCTTGGGAAATAGAAATACAAGGTGTACCCAATTGCTTTAGCGTTGCTATTTATAAAAGTAGTCTTGCAAAAATCTAATGTGAGGGCATCACTCCAAAGCTACAAATTGAAGGGATGTTATCTCCATATTGCACAATATCTCATGAATGCTATTGTTAGAATAAAACTTCTCCAATTCCTTCTACTAGATTAATTTCTAGTAATGTTAGTTCAATACATAATTGGGGGCAAGATAGAATTGTAAGCCATCATAGTAGAGGGTGTATAGTCAACTTTATCTCATTATCAGCAGTCAAATGTAGCAAATTTATTTGAAGAGCTAAAAAACGAGATAAGGATCCTGCATGCTTATTGTGGAGATGCTAAAATTTTTGCTGGCTTGCATGTTCAAGACCATTAAGGACATCTAGAAATTAGATGTGATTACATCATGCCATTTTCTCTAGCCCTTCCATCCATAGATCAAGATGCCGAAGGGAGACATGTTATAGTGTGTGTTTCACATCTTTGATAAGGAATTGAAGGGGAAGGTTAGTCAATGAAATGAGCCTTGAGTCACATTGATGTAGAGAGCAAGAGCATTAAAAATGCAGATTAAAATGATTGTAATACTAGATGAGGATTTCATTTATAAGATTTTTAGATGCCCAAACATCAATGAGTATGTTGTTATCATCATATAGTCAGATAAGATTATAATACAAGCACTTTGAGAAATGTAGATAGAATATGAACATGAACTAGCTCAAGACATCTAAGCCTACCATTGCAAGGTGGCCAAAGACTCTCCCGTATTGAATTCCAACAAGAGGTCAATGATTTGATAACCCTTCTTAGTGGGTTAAAGGTCCTCCTAAATCTTAAATTTTTCACTAATGAATGTATCCATAAATTCACATTGTTAGAATGCCAATCATAAAATCTTTTGAGTAAAGTAGATTAGTGATGCAATTTGTGATTATCTTTCAAAGGTGTCAAATAGCTTGAAGTTCTACATGACCTCCTACTTAGTGTATAATGTCCCATCAATGAGACATTTTATAGGTGTGAATTTATAGAGTGACACAAGTTAAATCCTGGTGTATGAGTATTATTCCTAAACTCTATAAAAGTATGAAACACTTGAGGATAGTTAATGAAGTTTCTTAACTAGTTTGGTTGCACTGTCATCATGCTTTAATTTATTAAAGTAGGGTAGCCACATTTGTGAAGGATTATTATTTTGAGCTTGCATTCTCATGGTGTATGACAATGTATTAGCTATTGTTTAGTGCATGTGTTTAGTTAAATGGTTCTCTATCTAGTGTTAATATTCCATTGGTTGTTACAAATGGTTGGAATGGTCCAAAGCTGTAAGAAGGCTCTTGGGACCCATTTCTCTTCACTCAATCTTAGTCATTGCCTTAAATAATTTTTTTTTGGCTAGTACCTAGCAACTTTGGAAAAAGTAGTGTTGGGAGTGAAGGAGTGTAGGATATTTGATGGAAGGAGTAAGCATACAACTAGAGTAGATTTCTTGGTTTAGTTGAGTTTCAAGATATCAAACAAAGCCTTACTGAAAGTGGATTTATTGATGCAAAAAGAGTTGTGTTGATGTCTTGTCTAGTTGCCATAAATGTGGAGAACAAGGTTAGTATGCATAAAGTGTGATTATATCACTAGGAGGAAATCAAAGTAGTCCTAAAAAAGAAATATGTGCAACATAGCTTCTCTAAAAAAGGATCTTTTTAACCATTGACCAAAAAGCAAGCCTAAAAAATCCACAAAGAAATTCTAGAAATAATATTCCTAGACATAAGCCATTGGTTTTCCTATGAACCTATTGCCATTGGTATGATTTTGTTAAACTAATTGTAAGCAGTCACAATAAATTAGAAAAGAAATCTAAAGAGATTGTCATTCAAAATAAAACTTTATACTTACCAACTTTCCACCAACTATCTAAACTTTAACATGATGACCTTTAATATCCACAACTTGTCCATCAATCCAAGCCACTTCATAATCTTGCATCCATACTTGATAACCTACAAGAATGTTTATAGGAGCAAGAACACTACTTGGTGGTTAACTAATGTAGGAACAAGAACTACTAATGACAATAGATTTATATTACAAGATTGCCAAAAAGATACTTTCATAACCTTAATATCAATCTAATCCATCAACTATGAAATTCTCAAAATGTTCTCTTTAAGGATAACTCACATGTTGGAGGAAAGAACTATAACAAAATAAATAAAGATTGTCACTTTTGATGACCATAAGTGTTCAATTACTGAGAGATAATAGTGGCAAGAGCAACTCTAGTAACACTTAACCTAAGAATGAGAATAAAAAGGGGAAATAATAGGGCATTAAATATGTTGATGGCCCCTACAAAAGTTTTAAAAACCACACCTCAAGAACAAGCTTATGTGCATGCACAATTTAGTAATTTCAAAATTTATAATATGTGGACATTATAACAAAGTTGAAATTGTAGTCTGATGAAAGCCAAAGTGAATTAAAAATCAATGAGTGAGTTTGAAAGTGTAGGGAAATAAAAATACCATTTTGATTTATATTAGGATACAAGAATAAAATACAATTTTAAATTTTAATGCAATTGCAAGAGGTACTGGCCAGACCATTATACAGGGAAAAGATATAAATATGGATTAGATGGCATAAATACATAACAGCAGCAAAAGGAACAAATGGACTTGCCAAATCATCATCTTGTCTCTATAACCCAAAATAAATGTTAGATATAAGTACCTCACTCTCAATGGTATCAAATTGTTTTCCTATGTTACAGATGCTAGGCATATAACTGTGGAGGAAGCAAGAGGCTATATAATCCAAACTGAGCATGCATTGACAAGGGCAGGAGTTAGGTTAAATAAAATGTATGAAGAAATGAGGAATAACCTAACAAGAGATCTCAATAAAAAACTATGAAAGGAGAATGTGGAGTCTAAATTTATGGTGTTGCTAGAGAAAAATAGAAATCTGTTACATGAGATCAGTATCCTAAACAATCCTCTTAAAATGCTACCTTGTTCTCTTAGGACTGTAATGCTGGGTACCCAATCTGACCTATTACAAAAAGCCAATTAATAGTTAAAGAATTCTCATAACACTACTCATTCTTTTTAGTTCTTGTGTTATAGAAGTGGATATAATTCTCATATAACTAGTGCCTTAATGTCAAGAATGGATGTTGTGAAAGTCTTGACTCCTTGGCTTTGGAAGGAATTGAAGAACAATGGTTTGACGAGGATTAGAGAACTCCATCACACTATAGATATCTAAGAACACACTATAGATTGAAAATCTCATGGTACATGTAGGGAAATTCATGTATATTCTAATCTAGCAAAGGGTTTTGAAGATAAAATTAATGAAAAAGAGGGTCCTAGAAAAGAGGCTCTATGATGGCTTCAAAGCATATTTGTCATCTCTGGAGGGGCTTACAGAAAGAAAATAAGAAATGAATTTATAATAGTTAAGTATTTTATTTTCCCCTAAGTTATGGGACCGTGAGTATTATGTACTAAACCTTGCAATTAAAGTGGTCAATCATTGGATATTTCCTATCCCATGAGATCAAAGTTTATTAGTGGATGAAAACCCCTTAACCAGTCATGGGAAATTCCTTAGAGGTATTGATTTGTTGTTGTATTGTCTTCTAAAATTCTATTTTGTTTGATTTTTAGGAATCTCTCTTTGTGCCCAAAGTTTGTAATGCTCGGGTTGCTTTTGTAGCACCATTCATTGAAGATTCTTTATAGTTTTTTATCATAATATTTGCTGCTATTTTTCTTGAAATTTTGGTAAACTAAATTTCCAATAAATGTAATTTTTTATTTTTATAGGATATTTATAGAGTTATTGCAAACTCTTCTTAGTCTACAAGTGCCTACATTAATTTTTGCTAATTTTGTTAAACTTGTAATTTCTTAGAACATAGGATTCATCTGATTTGAAATAAGATCCAATCATTGGTATTTTGTGGGGTGCAATAAAATTGAAATATTGAACATCCCTAATTGTGTATTTTGCATTAGAACCATGATCTTTCCATCTTTTATGGAAATTTCACTAGCCAATATTGGGAATTTAGATGGAGAAACTATGGATAGTTTGGTTGAATTTATGAAACAATTGGACAAGCTAATAGAAATTAGAATAACTTGCAAGATAATACAAAGGAATATGAAAGAGTTGAGAGAGAAGGACCCTGGATCAAAAACTCAAAAGCTTGTTATAGGGGAGATCAAGGAACATAGCTTCTTTGAAGAATAATGGAAGTTTAAACCAACAATCACTAATACCATGTTCAGATTCTGAAGAAAATTTCTTCAAATCTATGTTATAGGGACTTTCTATAATGTTTTGGGACACTTGGATGGGTAATTAGTATTGAAAATTGTTTCCTCATATTTATAGAATGAAGATCATACATATAATATATATTTTAAACAGTTTAGAAAAATATTGAAGCTTGAAGCTTAAAAGAATAATCCGTAGATTGGAAGGTAAACCACAACTTCATATGACTAGTATCATTCTTGAATAATTTCCATAATTAGTATCATTTTTCATTCTTTAGTTCTTTTATTCTGATGATTATGGAATATACACTGTGATCGAAAGCTTTGATGAAAAATAAGAACATAATCAATCTCAGAAAATATAATATATAATATTCCAGTGCTGGCCCAACAAAACCATGAAGAAACTCTGCTAATTTATCTAGCTTGAATGTTATTGTAAGGATCACCAATGTAGCTAAAGGTAATGGAAGGGTTGCTTGAGCATTTCCACCTATTGAAATTACCAACACAAAAAAATAAAATAATAATCAAGACATTGTTTAGAGCTTTATAAGAATTTTCTCTAAAAATACACAGTTCATTGAAATTTCAAACAGTGGGCTGACTCATTTGCAAATAAGGATTGACACACCTGTTAGACTTGGGACATGCACATAGTAGCAACTAAGACCTCTTTTATCTCAACCTCAATACTATGAAGATTTATTGTAGGACTTGGCCAGTCAGTTCCATTCATTGATGCAAGTTTCCAAATTCTACGAGTAACTTCTATTGTAAAGTAGCTAACAATGGTGGCAAGGGAAGTAGGAAGAAAATCAGCTAGGTCCCTAAGGCCTACACATTTAAAGCTTTGAAAAAAGAATAAAATAGTTATAATATTGCTATAGCCTTTAATTGCACTCGCAAAAAAAATCCTTCTTTGGTTACAGTCCATTATTAGTGCATTAAATAAACAATAAATAATATGTTTTAAACAACCTTCAAGGAATGTTCCTAATGAAGATTTTAGTGGTGAAAATTTTGTGAGAAATAAATTAGCCTCTTGCTCTTCTTAGGAAGAGGAGGCAAAGGTACACAAACATGCCCCTGAATTTTTTAAAACAAAATATTTTATGTTTTCCAAGGAAATCCAGGCAATGCAGGTGTTGGTTTGATTATTAGCAAAGATGATAGGAGCTTTATCCATGGTGAATTTCTTTTCTGGGAAGTTAGGACCAACAATGAAGCAGAACGGTGTGATTCCCCTTATTAGGATATTCCAAAATTTTTCCATAAAATCATAATTCCATTTAAAAATAAGAAATGTAATAATACATCTAACAAAATAATTTTAGCCATTGAAATGCCTTCTATAAGAGAAATCCTGGCCTATGTACTATACACAATATTATTCACTTTGAAGCTGACATTAAATTATATGTCAAGATACATCTATTTTCACTAATCAAATGTATATATCATGAAATCATATAAAATTCTCCTATTAATATCTAATTAAGGCATTAGGAATTTTTATGTGGGTTCACATAATGAACTTATTAGGAATATATTGAAACATTTGCAAACTACAGTCTTGAGATTCATTGTCCTTGTGCTACCAAAGCATGGAAGGGGGCAGCCCTTCCATCCCTTAGCTCAACTTGGAGGCTAGTTGTCCTCCATGTTCAAGCCCAAAAGCATGGAAGGCGGTCGTCCATTCCCCTCCTTGCCCACAAACATAGAAAGATAGCCCTCTATTCTATCTCAGGGTGGCATACTTCATTGGACCTTAGGCCCAAAGGTTCTCTAAAGCCCCTGATCCACAAGCCTAACATTCATCTTGGGGTGGCATACTTCAAAACTCAAAATTCAGAATAGATTATTCAATGAATCCCTCACCATTTATGTTAATGCATGTAGCTTCGGTCTAACAATAACTATGATCAACATATATATCTATATGTATATATGTATACTAGTATGATGCACATACTTATATATATATATATATATATATATATAGATATATATATATATATATACATACATATATATATATATATATACATATATATATATATATATATATATATATATATATATATATATATATATATATATATATATATATATATATATATATATATATATATATATATATATATATATAGTTTGAGATTTCATTTTAGACATGATTGAAACTCATTTTGTTTCATTTGATTTAAGATCACTATCGATCTATATTATATCGGGCTGTAGTTCATAATGATCGGTAATACATGATTAAGACTTGTGTTAAGTTTGTAACAAATCAAGCATGATTAACCAACACCAAACTGGTGAAATGGTGAATGTTCATGACTCCATTCGGAGACATGCCCATTCACCCTCACACCCCTCCATGTGATATGTATACTTGATTTTCCTGACATAAAAAGGCATCAAAATCAATTAATGCAAGCATATCAAAGGATAGATTTACATTTCAATTTCCAAAAAAATTTATTATCTCTATTATTTTTGTACTAACACATACAGATTCTAGAGAAAATATATTCTTTGACATCAGTGTTCATACCTGCAATCAAAAGTTGTGCATCAGTCAACCTATTTCTTTCATGAATATTGCGAATAGCCTAACAGACCCTAAATTGATGTTTATAGTCTCATGATCCTTATAGTGGTAAAGATCCCTTGCCCCACAGCCAATAGGTTGGAGACCATATCTTTTTGGAGTTGAGTGCTGGCATTGAGTTTAAGTTTTATAAACACTACACTTTCTCTTGTACACTAGATAGTATGATAGAAATAGAAATGGCTATTGCTATCATAGAAAGAGGTGTAAATTGATAATACAATGGTTTCAATAAGTTGGATAGCAAGCAAACAGTGAGGTGGTGTGTGTTCATGTAGACAGACATAGGCAAAGTTTTAGCCATTGAATTAGATAGAGTTGACAATGCACATACTATTAAAAAGAAGATGCAGATAGCCTTGAATGTACCCACTAATGAAAGCTCTCTTACATTTGGAGATACAATGTTGAAAAACGATTTGAGTGCAATATGCAACGGTGCTCCCCTTCGCCTAACAAGAGGATCTTTCCATTGGAGTTCATCTACACCATGCCTTTCTCCAACTATCAATGGGCAGCTTCAAAGAGATAGAAGTAGGCCTATTGAGATTGTTGGAGGTTCAAACATCTTTAGAGAAATCAAGAAGTTGGTTAAGGATGTAGTTAAGGTTGTTGAGAATGGTGTAGAGCCAATTCCTATTTTTGGTGGCCTTGGTAGTGCCTATTTTTTCCAAAATAGGAGAGGAAAGTATGTTGCTATTGTAAAGCCAAAAAATGAGGAATCTGTTGCTCCAAAAAATCCCAAAGGTTTTGTGGGAAAAGTTCTGGGGAAACTAGGGATGAAGAGGTTAGTGAGAGTGGGTGAGACATGAATCAGGGAAGTGGTAGCTTATCTTTTAGACCATGATCATTTTTCAAAGGTTCCCCTTACTGTGCTGGTTAAAATTACACACTCAATTTTTACTATTAAAAAAGCTATGACTAAAAGAAAATTTTAAAATGAAAGATGAAATGTAAGCAAGATAGCTTCTTTTTAGCAGTTTGTCCCACATGATTTTGATGCCAATGATCACGAAACTTCTAGTTTTCCAGTGGATTTTGTACATAGGATTGGCATATTAGATATTAGGATACATAACAGTGATAGACATGTAGGTAACCTTCTTGTGAAGAATATGGAGAGAGTAGGAAGATACCCTCAAGTTAGATGTGAACCTGTGGAGCTCATAACTATAGATCATGGTTTGTGCCTTCCCGAAAATCTGGAAGATCCTTATTTTGAGTGGCTTCATTGGCCTCAAGCATCAATACATTTCTCAGAGGATGAACTAGAATATATATACAAACTTGATCCCATTAAGGATATAGAGATGTTGAGAGTGAAATTACCTATGGTTTGAGAGGCTTGTTTAAGGATTCTAGTTTTGTGCACTATTTTCTTGAAAAAAGATATTGAATCTGGACTTTGTCTTGCAAAAATTGGAGCTATGATGAGCCATGAATCTCAGGGGATGAAAGAGGGACCAAGTGAACTGGAAGTTGTTTGTATGCAGGGAAATTTGGAGGTTGATCATGAAATGTTAGCCATTAGGTCTAAGGGAGAGGCAGGGGAAGATATTATTTTAGAAATTTCATTGGAAGAAGATTATATGGCTAAGCAGATTCAATTTGACATGGACTATGAGGATGATGAGGAAAATTACATAAAATCTACTCATAATGTTTGGATGAAAAAAACATGTTACAATCATGACAATCAATGCGACTCTGTGGAAGTAAATGGCTTTAATAAAGCTAAAACCAGTAGAGTTCCCTATATGTTTTATCGATCCTTGTCATCCTATTCCCAAATAACTAATTTTAATGTTAATCTTGTTTCAAATGGTACACCCAGAAGTTCATGTGGAGGGAAGTTTCCCTTCAAATCAAAATGTTCTTCACCTAGACATGTCTTCGAGGAAGTAAATGATGTTAAAAAATTTGAAATTGGTAGAGTTCCCTATTTTTTTCCTCAATTCATGTCATGCCCTTCTCAAAAAATTGATTTGTTCATTAATTCTAATTCAAATGGCAGACCTAGAAGATCACATAAAGGTAAGTTTCCTTTGGATCAAATTGCCCCTCACTTAGAACTCCAAAGGGAGGATGCTAGAGTACACTTTCAAAGCTGGAAGAAATTTCATCTTTAGAGGAAAATGAAATGCAAGAACTAGTTCTAGAAATGCAAAATCTGGGTCTATTGAGGGATTATGGGAAGCCTTCATTCAATCATCAAGGAAGCTCTTTTTCTTTAGGGTTGTCTGCATCATTGAGGTGTGATAGTTTCTTAGACAAGAACTCGAGTGGTTCTTGTCATGTAGGATTTCAAAGAGGGTGTAGTAGCAAGCAAGGAATATCAACTGTTGGACCCATGCAAAGTGGACATGAGATAGGTGCAATGACTAGAAATGGTATTAAGTTCTTAGATATGACTGAAGAAGAGTAGATTTTGTTTGTTGAATATTTTAAGGATCTTTTGCTAGATGCTTTTGCTTCAAGGAAAAGCACGAGCTCAAGCAATAGACAGAGGCTTGGCACATTGTGTTAGTTTTGAGTATTAGCATTCGAGTCACAAGGATTTAATTTTCTTTTCTCATGGGGAGTTATGAGAACCTTATGATGGTCATTGGGTACTTCCTATAGCATATTGTATATTATGTGTAAAGATCTTTGATCAAAATTTGTACACGTACCGAACACTGAGTCATTTAATGTCTAGCTCTCTCTTGTGACTTTGTAAATATTTTACAGGATGTCAAGACTGTACCTTGTATGAATGGTGGGTGATTTAAGTGTATATTATAAGATGGGGGTTGTGAACAATCCATTTTAAAGCTTGACCTAAACTACCATTTTCTTTAATTAGACATGCAATTGGATGCTGATCGAAAAAAAAAAATCTTCATAAGGCAAGTGAGATCTTGTTGTCTTCCTTTCGGATCTTTTTTGAAGTGCTTTCAACTTCTAGCAAAGAAAAACATTAATTTTCAATTTGTTTGAGATCTTAAAGTTTCAGGTTTGATGACATGGTACTTGGAGACCTAATATTATATGTTATTCTTTCATGAAATCCTTAATCTGGTGTATCTGAAGAGCAATTGATGCCTTTGTTCTTCAAGTAGCTCTAACATTAAGGGAATAGCTAATAATGGAGATGAAAAGAGTAGATGACAAGCTGCATTTTTAAGTTCATGTTCTTTTATTTGTATAAAAAAGTTTATATAATGCAGTTCAGCTAAATATCTACACGGGAAAATCCATACTATGCTAGATAATTGAGTTGGGGAACCTGAAGCAATATTTTTCTCTATAGCTTGCACCTTGAAAGGCTGAAAATTTCTATCAATAGTATGGTGGAAAATATGATACTATGTTGGAGTAGCAGATTTGACTCTATGATTCCTTGTAGAATCAATGACACTATTTTTGATGTGGGAAGATGGATACCAGATACATAGTTGCGGTTGTAAGAAGGCTAGTCAATTTTTCAATTTTGTTCACAGTCCTAGATAGTGAGTTCTTAAGCATAAAGCTTTTAGATATTGCTGAGTAAATTTTTGTACAATACAGAATCAATGAAGTTGTTTCTTAGGAAAGTGCATTTTAGACACATAGTTGCTGTTGTAAGAAGGCTAGTCAATTTTATAATTTTGTTTGCATGCCTAGATAATGAGTTCTGAAGTATAAAGCTTTTAGATGTTGTTGAATACATGTTTTCACATGGGATCATTTTGGTGTGCTACTCATTGAAGGTATTATTGTGAATTTGGTAGTAAATTTGATTTAGTTAGTTGTGTATTTGCATCTTTGAGAACAAATTATGTTTTGCAGAATATGTACCTTTTGTTTTAGTAAATATAATTTTCTTACTTGATCAAAAAAAAAAAAATAGCTGAAGCACTAACCAAACAATGGAATGAAACCTAAAATAGCATACCTTAGCAAAATTGACATAGAAAAGAGTAGCTTCTTCATATTAGAAACCTAAATGCGATTCTTCTTTTGCATTTCCTTTTGGTCATTGAGATCCAACTTTGTAGTGGCTTTTGTCACTTCTTCCATCTTTTGGATATGTGAATTCTCTCTGTTTGTCTTTAGGAACAAGGGGAAAAAAATTTGTGCACCCAAAGTTGTGGAGTCACTTCAATCTATCACTAGATATCTATTACAATGATGGCTTATCAAGTTCTTGTGAAATCCTTGATACATTCAGAGGGTTCTGTCTCGTCAAGTTTATCCTGGGCAGTTGTTGAAGAGACAACTGTTGTTTTTCATATTCATAGAATAGAGATGAGATCAATTCTTGCTTAGTCTTCACCTCTGACTCCACCTTCTCACTCTACTCCCAAAGAATCGTATCCCCCAGCCTATGCTCATCTCAATTCCAAAGGGTTGTTTTCCCATTTCTTGCCCATTTTTTGTCATGACTCGAGCTGGTCAAAATTTTTGACCAACTCGGGAAAACTTAACTCAATTTTGACCAACTTGGGGATTAAAAAAAAAGAAAAGATGGAATCATAGCTTTGGTAAAAATTTTGGTAGAAAAATAAGTGCAAATGTACTAGTGTGGTGAGTGGCTCATAATAGTCATCTTTGACTTCTATTGGAAAGAAGTCTGGAAAAAGGGTTTGAAACTGAGACCCTTCAATAGAATTATCATCTTCATAAGATGTGATGTGATGTATCTATTATGAATCAACCTCTAAGTTGTTCTAATGTGCACTAGCTCTTGGTGAAGTAAAATCTAAATGAGAGGTTAATCCTTGTGCAGTGAAACCATTGAATGTGGCAATGTGAAAAATATCACATTCTTTGTCATGAATGGACTCTTCAGATAATGATTCAAATTCCCACTTAGTGGAATCATCATCATCTTTGTTATTAGGGTGTCCATGAGTGGTTCTCTTGTGTAATGTGAGCATGGGAGGGATAGATTTACATTTATAATGTCAGCTACTTTCTAGTTACTACCATCCCTTTCTTTAGGCATCCACGCCAAGGTGGAAGAGGAGGAATCACTCTATTTGGGATAGGACTTGGGAGTGATTTGTGCATTGTCTAGTTGACTGCACTCCACCCCTATTTTGGATCTGTTAGACCTAAACTGTGCTACTAGGGGTTCAACGATGCCTTTCCCTTTCCCTAAGGGATCATCTCCAGTATATCCCATTTTTTCATTAAATCAAAACCCTTTCCATATATGTGAGGGGGATGTCAATATTTTCTTCACTAATTTCTTCTATAGAGCTTGAAGGTACACCACTTGCTTTGACAAAATGTGCATGGTGAGGTCTACTGGTAGATGACAAATTTTCATGAGATCTTGGAGAAAGTAGGGGATTGAATAATGAGATCAAGTACTCACCTACCCCTTTGCATTGCAGTTTTCATTTCCTATCAAACTCTTTCATTAGCCTATCCATTTCTTCATAATGTGACTGTTTGGGGTCCTTTGATGATGATGGTGAAGGAAGGGAAGAACTTAAATGAATAAATTTCTCTTTACCCTTAGTCAATGTAGATAAGTGGTTGTTATTTTGGCTGGTAGAACATAAAGTGTCTATAGATGTGGACCGATTGATGTCACCTATCAGGGTAGCAATTACTTCCCTATTACGAGGAAAAAGGGAGTTACAATATTGGGCAAGGTTTGATCCCTTGGTATGGTCACCTCTTGACCCATGTATGGAAATTTGAGACATTGATGGTAAGCAGAAGGAACCACTTGCATGTCATGAATCCATTACCTTCCTAAAAGAATATTGTAAGTTAATTGTAAGTCTAAGACTTGATAAATGGTTTCTTTTACAATAGGGCCTACCCTGATCGACAGAATAACCATGCCCTTGGAGGATACTTCCTTTTCACCATAAGCCTTAATGTTGATTTTATTTTTGGGCTCAACATCATCCTCTATATACCCTCAAGCTTTTACCAAATTTAGTGTGCAAATGTTTAGTCCTACTTTGCCATCAACCAAGGCTCTTTTGACTCTATTTCTATGAATGAATACTTCAATGTGCAATGAGGAGTTTTGGGAATGAATGGATGACATGTCATCTTGAGCAGAAAAGGATACACAGTGAGGGGCAACAAGGTTGTTGACCATGTTTCAAAATCTACTAACATCAAGGTCATTTGGAACTAAGGCTTTAGCGAGGATTTCTTTATGTTTTAGGGGAAATTTTCAACAACTCAAAAATAGAGATATGGGCAAGAGTCTAGAGTAACTAGTTGACCAAGTTGTATTTGGACAAGAAGGAACTCATAGTTGTATGATCAAAATTTGTCATAGGCCCTAGTAAAATGGCTTTAGAGGCTTGGCCTCAAGTAAAAACATTTGATGATTTTTTAAAGTTTTTATCCTTAATTATGATGATATTTATGGCATCATCAAATCTAGAGATCATGTTGATGGTGTTATTATAGTGATGTGCATAATTAACCTTAACACTAGGATGTGCATTCTAATTAACTCTAAAGGATTCACCCTTTTTGTAGCTTGTGATAGGGTTCCTAAAGTTGTATGGTCTTCATTTCTGTTAAGGTTATTCACTTTGATAGTGCCATCATTGATTAACTTTTGTATGGCCCCCTTAAGGGATAAACAATTGTTTGTTAAGTACCCCCTATTTTGATAGTAGGCACAAATATGCTTGTTATTCCACCACATTGTTTTTACTTGAGGTTCATAGGGTTTGGCCTCAGGGAGTACAATGATTTCATCAGCAAAGAGGATTTGTAAAGCACTCTCATAAGACACCCCAATAGGTGTATACTCCTTGGGTATGTCAAAAGACTGATATCTTCTTGGAGGAGGAGCTTGATTATAAGTGACTTGTTGATTAGATGTCAAGGGATTCACGATGTTATGTCAATAAAATGGATGAGTATTATCTTGTCGAGGTGTGTTGGATTGGTGATATTGACAATAGGATACTATTGATTCAGATGGGGTTGAGTTTGAGGTTTAACATGGTTAGCTTCAACCACCCCATCATTGATAATGTTTTTGTTGTTGTTTCTTCACCATGACTTTTGTTTATTAGTGAACAGATTAGAGGAATTATGAGTTTGTGTAGAGTTGTTTGAGAAACCCTTACCATCTTTTGATGATTTAATAATGTCATTATTTATCAAGGTCTCTTCTACCTTGGCAACATTCTCTAAGGTAATCTTAAATTTTTTAGGCCCTTAGAGTTGGAGCCAATAATTAAAGGATTTTTAGAGACTATTAATGAAGATGTCAGGCTTCTCTCTATTTGGTATGTCTTTATGATACTTGGAAAATGTGTGTCTCCACCACTATAGGAAGACCTTGAATGATTCTCTAGGAATTTATTTTCTATCACACAAATCAATCATTGTTACTTCCCTTTCAATATTATAGGAATATTGGGCAATGAAAATAGAAGCCAATTGATCAAAGGTCTTAATGTTAGAGGGTAGCTTGGAGAGCCACTCTATGGCTTGCCTTCCAAGGCTTCTAGGAAATAGGCACATTAGATATGTTGTTTCATGAACAAACTCCATAATTAGAGTATAAAATTGTCTAAGATGATCTTGGGGATCCAATGTACCAAAATATTTATCATATTTTGGTATCTGTACATTCTGAGGGAAAGGTGTGAAGGTAATTATTTTATTGAATGAAAGAGGACACACCTTTTCAAGGCTAAATTTTGCAAGTTGTATTTTTTCTCATTTCATTCTTTTCATTTCCAATTGTAGATCTTGTAGTTTTTGTGTGACAATATCTAAAGGTTACTGTTCTTCGTCTTGTTTAAGGTTGGTTATGCCAAAGTTGGATGGCATTTTTGCACCTTGTTTTACTAATGCTAGTATGTAGCATTCTTTGTGTTTTTCAAGTATCTTGTCCATGATATCGATAAGCTCAGGATTTTTCTGAAAGTGTTCAATTTAAGTCTTGATGCTCTTTTCATCCCAAGAATTGGATGAATCCATTTTGGAAAAGGTTTTGAATTTTTTTGAGCAAGGGTGACTCACAAGTAACCATATTTAATGAGCAATCCATTGGTGTAATAGGTTTAACAAGATCCAAAGATTTTGTCTATTTGATGATTCTATAGGCTATTCGAGCACTCACCCATATAGGTGATCATTTTGGTTCCATGACTACACTAGTTTTATGTAGTAGCATGAGACATGGATAGGATTCCTCTAACTCTTATGAATTTTCAAAATATGAGGGTTTTTGTGGACTACAGTTCATTATGGAGTAACAAGCTAAGTTTGGAAAGGTGTTTGGGACTATTGATAATAGCGAGCTCACTTTCATGAAGTTAGGTAGGGAATGGATGTGTGTCTCTAGGAATTTTTGGCTTGATATGAAAAGTGAAGCAACAATTATTTTTGAATTAAGATTCTCTAAACGGAATTTGTAACTTTTCTTGTTTCAAAAATGGTTACGGTCGATCTCTCAGTCTTGGAAAATATTAATGAGGAAAAAGTATATCTGAATTTGTTGTTTGTTTGCAAGTGTCATGTATGTAGATAGTCTTTGTTTTAGGTTTTTTTCTTAGATGCACTATAGGATTGCTCAAATGCACTATTTCATTGACTATATGTGCTATTTAAATATTCAAATGCATGATTTTATCAGTCATATGTGTTGTTTGAAGCTTTAAATGCATTGTTATACAGGGTAAATACACTATTAAAATCTTCAGATGCACTATTTTGTAGTTAGATGTGCTATAAAAGAGTTAAAATGCATCATAGAATGGGCCAAATGTGTTGTTTTAAGAAATAAATGTGCTATTTTAGGGTATTTTAGAAGCATTCTTTTTTTGAACTTGGTTTCTCATATCAATTTATAGTTAAATCTTTTGGAAAGACTGTGATATGAACTGGAGTTTGTTAATAAGTTTTAAAACACATCTAAGCACGGTATTAGTAGAAGTAGTAATAAAATATAAAACTATGCACACCTAGGAAATGGAAGAAAAGGGATTCCTAACAAGATTTTCTAGAGTTGGTGACTAGTGGGTTTTAGTTTTTAACCAACAATGTTTGGATTTACCTCTCTTGTGACAAAGAGCTTCCCACCAATGCTAAGGAGGTTTGGCACAATCCCTTATGGGACTACTAGAGGAAAGATATATTCTAAAAACAAGTGGCTTGAATTTGATTGGGAATGCAAGATTGGAAGGTGTTACCTCTCACCAGCTCTGCTAAGGAAACTTGGGAGGTAGCCTTTCTATGGCTGAGTAATCATACCTAGTAGAAAATAGGAAAATGGAAATCAAAAATAGGTTTGGGAATTCAATCACTCTATGAGAGTGAGAGCATATCCCTATTATCTTGATCTCCCAAACACAATAAACACATTTGTTCAATTATAAGCCCTTATACAATAGAAGATAGGAGGCTCCTAGTTAAGTTATGTGTGGGTTCTTTCCTCATTTGATTGTAACTCATCTTTATAGAAGGTTGGGTATTCTGATCAACTCAAAAGAGTTGAGAGAAGATGCCTACTCCCATTTAGATTAGTGAGATCAAACATTTCTATTAAACTAGGTTTTGAACTTAGAAATGTTGCATTTTGAATTGAGAAGGGCTGAGGTCCACTTACTTGGTTTGATGCTAGCAAAGGCTAGTTGCATATTTGAGTGTCTCCATTCCTGTCATGTACTATAAGTAGTCTAGGAGTTCCTGTTAGCTTGGAAGAGACCTGTAAGCAACCAATAATCAGATCTCAAAGTCAAATTTAGCAATTTATGACTTTTATCAGATGCATTATAGGAATAAGCATTTGCGTTATAGAATTTATAATATGTGCTAATTAAACTAGTAAATGCACAACAGGAAGTTGCAAATGCGCTATAGGAAACTTTAAATGTGTTGTAGAAATGTTTAAATGCACTACAGAAAGCTTTAATTGCATTAAAATAATACTTAGAAGTGTTAAAATAGATTTCAGAAGCATTGTAGTGTTAGAAAATTATAGATTTGACATTTATGTATTCAGGAAAGTCTTTGAGAGTTTGCTATTATTGTTATGAAGTTTCCAAGATGTTGTAGAACCTACAACCAATTAGATCTGCACAAGAAACCAACAAAAAATATAGATCTACAATAAAAATAAGAAAGGAAGATTGAAGAATAGAGAGGCTTTAAGTTTAAGCCCCATGGCGGGCGCCAATTTGTACATAGTATATTCACATATTCATGAGACTTTAATGCATAGTGCAGATAAAATGACAACGAACTAAACTAAAGCCAAGAAATCATTGTCAAAATATAAAATCTATGAATGTCCCATGTTTCCCTAACTACAACCACTAAGAAAACTCTCAAATTAGCATCTTAGTGATAGTTCTAGAATGAAAGTATGTTTAAAATGAAGATCTACAAGAATGTATGCAAGATCTATGACTAAAATGCAAATTATATGTAGGTAACAACTCTAGAATTCTATGAAATGAATATGCAATGAGATAAACATGTACTAAAATGATACTAAATAACATGAAAAGAAAGCTAAAATGCTATCAAAATGACATTAACTTTCTATAATGACAATGCTAAAAAGATGATAACTCAAAATGTTCCTATCGTGTAGATGCCAAAAATTTGGGTTCTTTAGCTCTTAAATTTCCCTCCTATTTATATGATTTTAGAAGAGGTTGGGGTAAGAATCAAGATTTTACCTTTGACTAGAGGATGGAGGTGAAATCAAAAATATCTCATAAGGGGCCAGGAGGAAGAGTCCAACAGACTTAGTTTTGAGGATAAATGAAGATTTTTCCAATTCTTTTAAAGGTAAAATAAATCAAGATTTTACCTTTGATTAGAGGATGGAGGCAAAATTGAAAATATCTCATAAGGAACCAGGAGGAAGAGACCAAAAGTCTTATTTTTGAGGATAAATGAGAATTTTTCCAATTCTTTTAAATGTAAAAGGGGGATTTTTACTTTTGTGAGGATAAATGACTTTATTAATTTGATAAATGTTCTATTTATTTTCAAAAGTTTGTCTTTTTCCTTCTCCCTTTTTGAATTTTATTTTATGATTTTGAATTGTTTTTCTCCTCCTTTTGAAGTTGATTTAGGTCTGATTGATTTGATAAATGATTAATGACCTAATGTGATCCTTGATTTGAAAGTTTGTTGTGTTCTTGTGATTTCCTCCTTAATTTCCATTGATTGATTGAAATTGCGTAGTTTAGGTCTTTGCCAATTTTTGGGTGTCTATAGCTATATTTCAACTTCTTTACATGTTGGCAATGGAATGTAGATTGTTTCTTTTTTCTTTCATCCATTTTTTTAATGATCTCCTATAGAAGGGTCAAATGCCATTATAGTTTTACACCTCTTAGTGTAATAAATATATTTATTATAATTATAGTTTTATAAAATATTATTAGCCAATATTCATAAGGGCCACACGCCATAGGATTTGTCTTACACTGCCTACCAAAAAATTATTTGAGGACACCATGTCTCTTGCTACATGCTAGTATCTCAGTTAGTGACATTCACAATTGCATTTGGGCTACTTTGGGTTGAAGGCATGTTGTTGTTGCATCAATATAGCTGCATTTGGGAAGTATCTCATTTTTTGGCATTCACAGTGTTATAGAGGTGCTTCTCACCAATTAGAGAAATCATTATAGCATCAACATAGATGCTATGGTGTTCATATGGACCACTATGAAGCATCATGGAGAGATCACACAACAATTTGCATTTGACAGCTTCAAATGGTATTTCACTAATGCTTCCACAGGTCCATTTGCCCTATCTCTTGCTCTATATTTGATCACTATCTATTAAATCATGAAGATGTTGCAACTTCACATTATTTTTGTACAAAAAAGAGGAATTCTTCACTCTTAGTGCAATAGATTCCTTAAAACCCTCTAGTTGTGTTTGACATTATTAAGGTATGTTACTTGTACGATTTGAGCAAAAGCGCATAAAAAATCCATGAAGCCCAAGAAAACTTGCATGCAGAAAACCTGTCACAGAGAAGAAAAAGACAAGAAGAGGTAAGGGTTTGATCTGAAAAACTTAGATGAAGAAGAAAAAATATTATTCAACTAATTCTTGATAAATTTACAAAGAGATCAATCCTTATAAAGGAGATCGAAACCTGAAAAGGGTAACCTAAAGCCTAAAAAAGCTAGGGTTGCACATTATAATTAATAAAATATTAATTATATGTACCTATAAGATAGCTTAAGAAAACTAGAGTAATAGAAAACTTAATTAATTAAATCAAAGTGATTTAATTAATAATTGAAAACAACTAATTATTCTAACACCCCCCCCTTAAGCGAAGCTCAAGAGGTAAGCTAACCTAGCACAACTATGAAAGAATAAAAGTGGGTCTCGGCAACAAGGCCTAATCAGGTATCCAATACAAGGAAATCTCTGTAAACTGGAGAAATAGAAAAAACCACATGGGAAAAACCCTACTCCAAAAAGAGATAGCAAAGAATGTTCCAGAAGAAGGAACAAAGAGAGATCATGAAGAGAACCACTAAAGCATGAAAAGTTGCAAAACTCTATCAAAAAGTGTTGATATGAAGAACCTCCACAAAAATAGAAGGCACAAACCGAGCATGTCTTTATGGTAGATGATCCATCTCACTGAAATGCATAGGTAGCCAGCCACTACAATCACCTAGTATGTAGGATCAGGTACTAAATACATAGCTCACACTAATGAACCATCGAACCAAGGAAGCATTAGAACCAACAATATAACCACCCCTTAAAGCAGATGGGGTGAGGTGAAAAGCAACTAAAAAGATGGCCCAAAATTCTCCCACAACACAAGAACCAAACACATCAAGAGTGAGGTACAGACACCTATAAAGGCATGTGTCATTGACACATCATGGGGCTAATGTCATGGAAGGGACACTTACTTGACAAAGGAAGAGGGACAAAATGGCAATCAACTATCTCCCCCATGACACTTTATAAAATAGTGCGAGTATAACAAATCACAATGATGAAAAGGATCCTGAAATGCAAGAGTGAGACTTTATCTTAGTGCATTTGCATAAAAATGCTTACAATGAATATCAAAAATGATAAGAAAAAACATAAGACTGATACCACAGAAGGTACAACCCAAAACAAAGCATCTAAAGCAACAAAATTGATCCCCGAACTTGAAACAACTAGGATATCCCAGGAGCTAGCATGCAAAAATGTAGAAGGCTGAATAAAATGTGCCTAGAGTAGAATCTGGAACAATAACTAGCATCACTAAAAAGAGCATAGAAAGAGCTTTCCAGCAATATAAAAAAGTCCAAAATCAAAGATGAAATGCTCAAGATATGCCTCCCAGAGTACAAAAAAGAACACCAGGATTTGACTACCAAAATAAGCAACCAAACTGCATCAAAACTCAAAAACACCTATACCAACATCTTCATCTTGGAACCAGCATTCTAGTGCATTTTTTGGATCGAAAAAATACATCTGTATGCTCGAATTACAGAAAAAAAACCTCTAGGGCCTTCGGAATGCAAGGAAAAAATTATTTTTAATAAAAAAATAATTAAAAAATAAAAAATATCACAAAAAATCATGCCACCATGAGGGAAAAGGTGGAGCGGAGAAAGGTGGTAGGGCCGCTAGTGGCCATGGTGGTGGGTAGGAGGCGCCGGCGGTAGCGGTCACCAGGAGCCGCTACGGTCAGCGGACCACCAGCGGTTATCGCTAGCTACTATTGGTTGCGGTGACCGCAGGCAATTTTTTAAACTGTTGCAAAAAAAAATGCCATTTAATTTTTTTTTTTGTGATTTTTTGATTTTAGCGCCTCAATCTATGTGCTAGGGGACGTACGGCCCTGCTCGGCAAAAAAAATTGCCTCCCAGATCAACGTTGTCCAAATTAGACAAATTTTATATGGAAACGAGGGTTTTGATGCCTTCTGAATCCATCCATGACTTCCATTTGGCCTCAAACTATAAAAATTAGTTGCCCCCCTATTTTCTTAGAAAAAAATTGAAAAAACACCAGGTTTGATCTGCCAAACCCTTGTTCTCCCTTTTTCTTGAAACACTGAACAAGCTACAGTAGACCTGGCTCTGATACCATGTAGGATTTGAACAAAAGTGCATAACAAATACACAAAGCCCAAGAAAACCTACATGCAAAAAACTTGTCACAGAGAAAAAAAAAGACAAGAAGAGGCAAGGGTTTTATTTGAAAAACTCAGACGAAGAAGAAAAAATATTATTCAATGGATTCTTAATAAATTTACAAAGAGATCAATCCTTATAAAGGAGATCAAAACTCAAAAAGGGTAACCTAAAGCCTAAAAAAGCTATGGTTGCACATTATAATTAATAAAATATTAATTATATGTACCTACAAGATAGCTTAAGCAAACTAGAGTAATAGGCAACTTAATTAATTAAATCAAAGTGATTTAATTAATAAGTGAAAACAACTAATTACTCTAACATTATTGTGCTAATTTTATTGGCACTACTATATTTGATAGCAAGCAGATTATGCTCATGCCTTCATTGATTTTTGTTCTTCCTACCCCTTTCTAGAAATGATCTCTCAAGCATTTTTATTGCTACTGGTCCTTTCTAGAAATGATCTATATTGTATTTGTGTTTCTATACAAAGTTTAATAAGATGTCTTAGATAAACATTTAGTCTGTTCCCCTTCCACCCTCACTACCAGAAGAGATAAGCCCGACCTTCTTTCCTAATACTGTAGCATATGTATAATTACTAATTTACCAATAAGACCTTGTGTTCATTGCACATTGTTGGCTACAATGTCAAACCAAACTCTTTATATCTCCACCCACCCATAAATAAAATAAATTGGGGATCTAGGTCAAATGAATTAGCATCTAGCACTAGAATTAGAGTTTCATAATGATCTATCCAGGAAACTCTTTTCCAACCATACTATGAAACAAATATTCCCCCTTCCATTACGGTCTTTTTATTCAAAATATTCAAGATATGACAAATTAATGAGAGGGGAGGGGTGAATCAGTAACTTTAAAACTTTCCTTTAAATTTACCACACATCCATCTATGCTACTGCATACATTAGTTCTAAAAGATAAAACATTCATTACATAAAAGAACACAATATTTTGGTGACCCAAAAACCTTCCAAATAGAAAGTAAAATTGGGGTGGGGATGATACCCACAAAACTTCAATACTGCAGCATAAAGTTGGCATGTTAAGGCTTACATTGACCACTTCTGATGATCTTCCCTATTAGGAGCACAAAGGACTGCTAGGTCCATCTTGTTAGAGGATTTACAAACATACAATGAAGTATGCACTCGGTTAGGAGATTTATACAAAGACTGTTAAGTCTACTTTGTCAGAGGATTTATAAAATTGATTCACCTGTTAATATGAAGCAGTGGATCTACTTACTACTGATTGTTGATAAGATCCTTTATCCACTGATCACCTCATGTGATGAATATAAGTTTTCTACCTTTTTATTGACCTTGCTATATTCCTTGAGCTGCTATTGAAAATCCTTCATAGATACTTTTCAAAAATTACTTCACATTACTTCGCTATTCCTTGATATTTGATATCTTACAATACATCTTACATATATACCTTTCAAATTTAAAAATTGCAAGGTTGTCCAAAATACAAGTGAACAAATATATTACAAAGTCAGCCCAACAATAAATAAATTGGGTTCACTGAACTGACTCGGTGACCTTCTGATACATGGCATCCACTGCATTACTTGGCATCGTCATGCACTTAGTAGAAGTGAAGGCTTGGTCCATACTAATCAATTGATGCAGTTCTGAACTCAGTAACCACTAATGACTTCATAGATGTAGTGTCACTCAGTAGATACTGTACACTAAGTTTTCCTTGCTTCACTCGGTAAACACTATTTCTTCCAATGCTCAGTTTACATTGAATCTCCATGGCACAAACTTAATTCTTGGTAGACATTGTGAAGCATGGTAGACATTGAGAAACTTGGTAGACACTGTTGGTCTTCACATTGCCTATATTTACTCGGTAGCTTAAGGAATGCTCGGTGTAAACTACTTTACTACTAAGCTTTCAAGGTAACCACTAAATGCTCAGTAAGCATTTAGAATCAAGTAAGTTTTGTCACTAATGACAAATATAACATAATGCCAATACTTATGGATATCTATACCCTAGCTCAAAACTCTAATTTTGGTACAGGCTGGGAGGATGCTAGAAAAGATTTGGAGTTTGGTTTTGTTCTTATTAATTGCACTTTCTTAAAAGTTTCTAAAGATTTCTTAACAAATAAATTTTTCTTAGACCCTCTAACCATTTCATTCTATGAGCCATCTCTTTGAGAGCTTCTAACAAATTGTTCACATACCTCATTTATACTTCCCCATTCAACGCACATATCTACCAAGATAGTCATAACTATAAGGTCTGATAAATATCCCCCTTGCTTAGTGCTTTGATGGATATCCATACTCCATTCCAAAGCTCATAATTTGGCATAGGCAGGGAGGACACTAAAAAAGTTGAGAAATTTTGCTTTATACATTCCAATCATATTTGATAAATAATTTCCTAAGCTATACCAACATATCTATTCTATGTTTATCCTTCAATGGTTGCAATACATGAGGTGAGGTCCCTTTGAATTATTCTCTCAAATACTTATCATGCCTTATCCATTCTTCCATGAACTATTTTGAGGATAGGTTTCTTTGATGGATGCCCATACCTTGTTCCAAAAACATTGAATTTGGCACAAACAGGGAGGATGCTGAAAGAGTTGTGGAATTTTTCTTTACACATGTCAACTACATTTGATTAAAAAAAAAAAAGAAAGCTATATCAGTGTATCAAATTTGTGTATCCTACAATGGTTGCAGTGCATGAGGTGACATCCCTTTGAATCATTTTGCAAAATAATTTTTGTGCCTTATCCATTTTGTTGATAGGCTACAATCATTGTCTTTCACGAAACCAATTCATTTTAGGAATTTGGTTGAACAACAAAATAACTCTAAATCTTTGAAAAGTACCACCCCCATTCTATGAGAATCATAGGATTAGAGAAGTACTCAACCTATCAAAACGGTTAGATCATAATCTTCATTATATTAGATTAGGCATGAGGGATATAAGAACAAATTAGTCTCTTTTCTAGAATTTGATCATAACAATTTTAAATTCTATAGTAACAATCTCAAAGAAGCTAATCACCCCTTGGTTGCATTGCAACTAAGATTGGATGTTGTGGTAGTTTTCATCATCAAGTAATTAATAATTTTTGTGTTTTACATTCACTAATTTTTTTTGAATACTAACTATGTAAGAGATTTTAGCATCGATATTACATTTAATAATTTGTGATCTGTCATTATAATAGAGTAAAATAGAAAAGTATAATCTACTTTAGTAAATCCTATAACAAAAATCTATCTTAGGAGTTTGAATTATCTAAGAATTTTATGTAAATATCCAACATACTACAAGATGATATCTATGCAAAAATTAACATGGTTGAGATCTCATCTTTAGAGGTCAAATAAACTAACCATGCTTAGTTGATTTTAAACCATATCATTACCCCTATCAACTACAAGGTAACATAAATGGCCTCCCTAAAGTACTCCAAGACCCAATCAAAGAGGCCTGGATGTAGGAGTAGTTTGTGTCATTCAAGAAAGTAATAATAAACCCTATTTCACATTCACAAATGTTTTTGAATCCTAACTATGTTAGGTTTTTCAGCATCAATATTTTAATTTTCATGAGTTGTTGCAGAGATTTTGTTTGTGCCAAAGGGTATTTATAGGGGTTGAATAGTGAATAGAAATAAAAGTGGGAATAGCTAATTTCATTTGCGATGATAAATGAATGTAAAGATGTACTAAAAAACTAGTTATTTCTGGTTCTATTAAAAAAAAAACTCTTTTCTTTTGCCCAAGTATACAAATACACATGACACATGCTCATAGCTTGAGTTCTTCAAAAAATGTGATTGTTGCCTGATGCAACCCATATATTCCAAAATTTAAGATTTTTAAGGCAACTAAAATTTTATCAAAGTCTATTTTATCCAACTTAAGAATTCTTAACAAATTTTGGCAGTGACTTTAACCATGCATAATGATGGAATGAATTGGCCAATTATTATCATATAGAAAATATGACAAACAAATATTAACATTTTTTTAAACTTGTCAAAAAATATAATATGTCTTCCTTCTATCATCTTGGTGTGGCTTTTGATCCTTTAACATATTAAGGGCTACTCTACATCTAAATTTATGTGCATATGGGTCATGATTGTAGTTGTTTCCCTCCTAATTCATGTCAAAAGATTTTGATATGTTTCAATTCCATATTTTGTATTTATATTCTTATGATTTGAATTTATTTTCCTTGTATAGAAGATTCAATATTGGTAAGATGAAGTAGGTTCAAAATTTGATATAGGTAAGATGAAGTACATTAAAGTGATTATGTTGATCGTGGATGCAACATTATTGTTTGCAAGTATAAATGCAAGCCTACTAGAGAAGCTACACAATACATAGAGGATCTACACAGTACATCTATAAATTGTGATTCAAACTACCACTGTAATTGTCTCATTACATAGTAGCGAGATACTATGAATCTTTCTTACAATTCCATTGAAGAGATTAAGGAGAATGTGATTTTACAATAGTTTCACAATGTTCACATATATTATGAAGTGTATGTTTGAAGCTAATTATTTCATGTATAGGACATTGAAAAAGCAATTGGATAAGAAAGAGGTAACAAGAGGCAATAAAGAAAGCTACAAATAGATAAACAATAGGCTTCACAACCAAACATCACCCTCCTATGCATATCATTAGGACTTGTGACCCATATCAATAACTTCAGTCCAAAGTGAATTTAAAAGTGAAAAGGAGTACTTGAATTGGTTGTTTGTTTCACCTATTCATCTTTGGCATCCATGTTTCCCTTTTTCTATTAGGTTAGGGGAAGTTACATAGCTTAGTATAAGTGTATCTAGAACTTAAAATTAAAAATAAATGTTTTTCCTAAGCGTATTATACTATCATTGTTTAGAATTTGAAATAGAAATATTTGAACATTTTATTATACCAAAAAATTATGACACTGAGTTATAATAAACATGATGTTGGTATTTCCCACAATTTTCTCATATAGCTCTTGATTGACATATAAAATTTCTACTACTAGAGATAGAATTCAAACTATCGTAAGTCAAAGAGATTTCATGATATTTTGTTTATTTGCTACAATAGTTTTGTATATCACTTTGTTCCAATCATTATTTATAGAAAATTATCTACACAAAGTGATAGTATGGAAACTTGTAATAAAAACTGATGTCAATGTTGCAAAGTGAATCTCTAAATGCCTATGTTCTTGATCATGGATATATTAAAAGAAACTTATATGCACATTTTATTTTTAAAACGTGTTTTTCCTATAAATTTGAACCATGATATAGCCAACATGAGACTCATTTATGGTAGATAGGATACACATTTTGTGAAAAAAATCCTAAATTTAATGTAAAACTACTTTGTAGCTAGGCATACTATTGGAAACACATTTGTGGAAATCAAGGTGAGATTGATGAGATATAGCTGTGGCATGCAACATTTGACTCAAGCATTCAATACTTCTTATTCTTAGGTGATAAGGAAGCTTTGACATATCAAACATGGAAGGAGAGGCAAATATCTCTATCTCCTCATCTTCATCCAGATCATCCACTATGTATGGCATATAAATACATTTTAGTCATCTTGGGATTTTTTATGGAAAAAAAAAACCCACAATGCACCCATTACAACAAGTGGAATGGACACACACACAACAACACAATGAGATCATAAAATATGAAAATGGAAAAAGGGGAATGATTTTGTCCACTCTTAAGGTTGTTTTCTATCTATACCAACAACCAATTTAATCTATTCATACTAGTCAAAATAGACTACATGACAATATGTAGAATGATTTTTGCTATTTAACATTCATATTTTCTTTGACAAATGCTTGGGCTATTCAAATACAAAGACATAGCATTATTTCTCAATTCACTTCTTTCATAGGGTAAACTTTTATGTTATTTCTGAAGGAGTGGATTGTGTGTTTCTCAAGGAGATCTATTAATTAAGTAATTGACCATGTCCAGTACCCAATTTATAAATGAACGGGGAGGTTATTAGTTTTTCAACATGTTCAGCACACACATATTAGCCATAAATATTGGTTTGGAAAAAATGGTGTTTGTGAGTTGGGCTTATGTAGGAGAAACCTTTCTAGGATAAGAAAAATCTATTAAGAACAATATTCCCATAGTGTATGGAGAGAAAAATCTATTGAAAAGACATTGGATGCTGCTATTTATGCAATTATCTTATTTTATGAGGGTGATGTAAGGATGGGCTATTCCTTTTTATTTGTCAAAATTTGAGTTGGAATTGGAATTTTTGGAGTTGGAAATTTTTGTGTCATTGGTGTTTATTCCGACATATTCTTTTTAAACCTTTGTTGATTATAATTTACCAAGATTCTCTCCTATTTTTTTGCATGAACCTGTTTAATCTTATTAGGTGCTTTCTTAAGCTAACAACTGTAAGTAATTAAAGCTTCAATATATAAGACCATTATTATGTACTAGTTTAACAACTTCAACTTCTTTTTAAAAAATTCCACATCATTGGATGTACTATTTTCATAAATGTGCTATTTTTGTAAAGCTCACTCATTTAGCATAACTTTTTCTTAATGGATACAATATATAAGAACATAATTCCAACATTTAGAACACCATCACACCTTCAATGATATGAAAAATCTATGAATATTTACTATGTGGGTGAGAGGCAAGGGAGTACTTGGATTTTGGAGGACGTTTAGAATTTATTAATAGTAATAGTTCTCTTACTAGTAGCTCCCTTACTAATTAGTGGTAGTTATTTTACTAATTTGAGTTTTTTAATAATATTCTTGGAAAGTGATTGTTTATCAAGATTGTAGTGATAGTTCTCTTTACTTGTTATATCTCTTCCTCTACTTGATTCTTATTTTCTTTGATGTAAGGAAAGATATTCCCATTTGATATGATGTAAGAAAGAGAAGATAATTTGATATTTTATCATTTAATGTGATATAAGAAAGAGATATTTTATCATCTTAATAGTGACAATTGTATTTGATATAATATTAGAAGGATTAAAAATTTGTGTACAACTAGTATCAGCCTCGAGGAAGCTATGACTCACAACCTTTATTGCATTAGTTTTTTCAATACAATTACTAGGATCAGCAACCATTTTTCATGTTAAGATTGAGTAGTGAAGAAAAAAATGAATCTTTAGGTTTTTTCTATAGAGTTATCAAAGGGTTTTCTTTGAAAAATTTCTTCAAGTTTCCAACCATAGAGGACACATTAAAAAATGAGAGACCTCATTGTGACTTGAACCTTTCTAAGCTTATTCCATATATTTTTGTATATTAGATGTTACAATTTTATAAATTCTTGTATTCTTTTCCTTCTTAGTAGAGCTCCCCCTTTATGTCGCTGATCTTTGGACTCTGCAATGGCTTTTACGAGTAGAAGTTGATGATGATTTTTATACACTCAAGCATTAATTTTTTTTAATTTATATGCATTTTCTTTTGAGGGATAAAGGAACTACAATTAGTGAGAAGAGCCAAAGAAAAAATTTTAAGAGGGCAATTTGATCAAATGAGGATGAGAGAGGATGAAAATATTTCTAAATATGTTGAAAGAGTCAAAGTAGTTGTTACTGCAATCAAGGCTTCTGGAGGAGACATTGAGGAGGAAACATTTGTAAGTAAAGTTCTTAAAACATTACTTCCTATTTATGCAATTAGAGTTTTTGAAATTCAAGAAAGAAGATGTGAAGAAAATCATAGATAAATTTAGAGCCCATAGAAGGAAGATTGACTACATTTGAGCTAGATAACTATGACAACTATGTTCCAGCTTCCAAGAACATTGAATCAACATTGGGAGCCAAGCTTTCACTCAAAGAGAAAGGCAAGAAGATAAAGGATTATCAATTAGAAAGTGAAGAAGAATTAGAATAGAGTTTAGATAGTTATCTTGAGGTGGTTGAAGCTCTGCTTGCAAGGAAATATTCTAGAGGTAGAGGGAAATAAAAAGATAAGGTTCCTCTAATTTTTTTTTCATGTGAAGAAATTTGACATATTGCTGCTAGGTGCCTAAATAAGTAGAACAAGGATGAGAAGAAAGGTCACAAGTGCAATGGCAAGAAATACTTCAAATCATTCAAGGACAAAGGTAAGAAAACATGTTTCATGGCCAAGGATTCTAATAATTCTGATGATGGTGAAGATGAAATTGTTTACATTGCTGTGAAAGATGAATTTAATAATGATGAGGAAGATAAAATGGCACTTATTTCTCATGTGATAAAAAATGATACATGGATCATAGATAGTGGTTTCTCTAATCATATGACTGGTGATAAAACAAAGTTTGAATAATTTGAAGACTATGATGGTGGTAGTGTGAGGTTTGGTAATAATGAACCTTGTTGCATAAAAGGAAGAGGAAGAATCTCACTAACCAAAGAGCTTGTATGTGATAATGCCTATTGGGTTGAAGGTCTAAAACACAATCTATTGAGTGTGGCACAGTTACTCAATAATGGATTCAAAGTGGAATTCATGCATGGAAATGTAAGACTACTGGATGACAAAGGAAAGTTGATTAGATCAGGGATACAAACAAAAGGTAACTTTTTCTATCTTGAACTTAATGAATGCTCATATTTTATTGCTCAAGTTGAAGAAAGTAGGTTATGGCATAGAAGGTTGTGTCATGTGAACTTTGATAACCTAGTGAAAATAAGAAAATTTAGGAAAGTAAGAGGCATTCCTAGTATAAAGAAACCTAAGGTTGGTCTATGCAAAAATTGTCTGATTGGTAAGATGGGAAAGACCAGCATTAAAAGTAAGAACTATCAGTCTGAAGAAGTTTTAGAAATTGTGCATACTGATTTGTGTGGACCTATTCGAATTGAAAGCTATACTAGAGAAAAGTTCCTTTTTCTTTTTGTTGATGATTACTCAAGAATGATGACTGTCATGTACCTGAGAGAGAAATTAGAAGCATTTGAGAAGTTCAAATGGCACTTGGCTAGAGTAGAGAAGAAAACAGGGAAAAGACTAAAATGCTTGAGGTTAGACAGAGGTGGTGAATTCATCTCCAATGAGTTTAATAAATTTTTCATTGAAAGGGGATTCAAAATATTGGTATCAACCCCTAGAACTCCCAAGCAAAATGGAATAGCTGAAAGGAGGAATAGATCTATCATGGACTGTGCAAGAACTTTAATGATTGAAACGAACATTGCTATCAAATACTGGAAGGAAGCTATCAACACTACAATTCATACCTTGAACTGAGTACAGCTGAAAAAGGACTCATTCAAAACACCCTATGTGTTATGGTATGGCTATAAACCTAATGTAAGTTACCTAAAAGTATTTGGAAGCAAATGTTATATTTTGAAAGAATCTAGAAAAGGTAAATTTTATGTGAAGGCTGATGAAAGAATATTTTTGGGATATTCTTGCAAGAGTAAAGCATATAGGTGTTTGAATTTGTCTACTCACAAAGTCATAGAAAGTGCACATGTGAAAGTTGATGAGTTTATAGAAAGGACTGAAGAAGAAAGCAAAAAGGAACCAAAAGATTACAGGAGATATTTTTTCATTGAACCTGATATAGTGCCAGATACATCTATCAATCAAGAATCTTCTACTCTTGAGTCTTTAGTAATCGAGTTGCAAGAAGTTTAAACCAAGCTATAGGAACCTGAGTCACATTCACATGTTACCAAATCTAAAGCACTTGATCAACAGATAGAACAACTAGAACCTAAAGTTGAAGTGCAAGAGGATGACAGTGCAATTCATTCAAAAGGCAAGGAACCTATGTTAACGAAATATGTTAGGAGACATCATGCACCAGATCAGATTATTGGAGACAAATCTAAAGGTACTATGACAAGAAGTAAGCTAAAAGGTACTTGTTTACTTGCCAATTTTGAACCTAGAAGTGTCAAAGATGCATTAGAAAATGAAAGTTAGATTGAGGATATGAATGAAGAGATAGAGTATATAGAGAAAAAAAAAAACACAGACTCTTGTACCTAGGCCTAAAGATAAAAATATGATTGAAACTAAGTGGGTATTCAGAAATAAGTTGAATAAAGATGGTAAGGTGTCAAGGAACAAAGCTAGACTGGTATGCAAAGGATACCCTCAAGAAGAAGGAATAGACTATGGAGAGACTTTTTCTCCTATTGCAAGATTAGAAGGTGTCAGGACCCTACTTGCATATGATGCATACAAAGGAATTAAGGTTTATCAGATGGATGTCAAGTCTACATTTCTCAATGATATACTAGAAGAAGTGTACATTGAGCAACATGAAGGTTTTGTTGATCCAAACAAGAAGGAAATGTTTTGCAAATTACAAAAAGAATTGTATGGTCTAAAACAAGCCCCTAGAGCATGGTATGAAAGATTGCATAACTATCTTATCCAGATTGGTTTTCAAAGAACTAATGATAATAGTAGCTTGTATATCAAGGAAGGACTAGAAAACAAGATTGTTTTGGCATAAATATTTGTGGATGACACTTTGTTAATAGAAAATGATGATCTTTGCAAAGAAAATTTAGTGCAAATGAACAAGGAATTTGAGATGCCAATGTTTGGTGAGATTAAATTCTTTGTTGATCTACAAATTTAGCAAAGTAAGAATGGCATCTACATCACTCAGTCTAAATACATCAAGGAGATATTAAAAAATTTTGGTATAGAAGACTGTAAACCAATTGGAACCCCTATGTGCTCTAGTCTAAAGCTTACCAAGGATGATGAATCAAAAGAGGTAGATTAGAAATTATATAGATCTATGATTGGAAAGTTAAAGTATGTAGTTCATACAAGGCTAGATATTGCTCTTGCAGTTGGTATTGTAGCAAGATTTTCAGCAAAACCAAGAGAAAATCACATGATGGCAATCAAAAGGATCATGAGATACTTGAAAGGCACTGAAGATTATGGATTATGCTATAAATTTGGAGGTAATATAGACTTGAAAGTGTTTACTAATGCAAATTGGGAAGGAAACATTGATGACAGAAAGAGTACAAGTGGAGGAGCTTTCTTTCTTGGAAAGAGGTTGGTTTCTTGGACAAGTAAAAAGTAGAATTGCACATCCCAATATACAACAGAAGTAGAGTATGTTGCAACAGTAGTAAATTGTTCTAATATTGTTTTCTTCAAGCAATTACTAGAAGGCATGAAGGTGGGAATCAAAGAACTAGTTGTTATATTTTGTGACAATACAGGTGTAATTAACATATCTAAAAATCCAACGATGCATTCAAAAACCAAGCACATTACAATAAAGTATCACTTTGTCAGAGAATTGGTGTAGGATAAAAAGATCAGATTGGAATATGTCCATACAAAGGAAAAAATTGCTAACATATTCACCAAGCCTTTACCTAAGGATGCATTCTTGTATCTAAGAGCTAATTTAAGGGTCATTCCCCTATTTGAGGCTCACTAAAATGATGTTTTAGGGATGCATCAATAGGAAACAAGTTGAATATATATCAGTTGATGCAACATAGTCATGGGAACATTGCATATGAATCAATACTTATGGTACATTGCTACTCATTTGGTTTGTGTTGTCTTTGGCATGTGTTGTCAAAGAGGGAGAGTATACTATCATATCTTTCTAAAATTTGAATTTATTTGTGGAGAGTTTGTTGTTTATGTAATTCCTTCACAGAGGGAGATTACTATATTTAAGAAGTTTGTGGAATATAATCGAAGAGGGAGAAATATTCTATCAGAAAAGACTTGTTCTCAAATTTCATTCTACAATGACATGTTGTGTTGCCATCAATGCCAAAGAGGGAGATTGTTGGATACAATTGTTCAATTGTGTATTTTCTTTGATGTTACACAAATGTCATATTAGTTATCAGACAAAGTCTACCGAGCTCAGTTGGTAAGCAAAGCAAAAAAAGAGTCTACCGAGCTTAGATGGCTAGCAAAGTAAATTATAGAGTCTACCGAGTGTTCCAAGATATTACACTATGAAGGAAATTCCTATCAAGCTCACTCAAGCATGAAAGGATTCTATGACAGAGGTTAGTGTTAATCGAGCTCCAAAGGTTAACAAAAAAAAGTTAGTTTCACCAAGCTCACAAGGTCAGCGAAGGAAAGTTAGTGTTTACTAAGTTCACTCGATCTCCAAAGGATTTTGTAGAGTTCTTAGTATTTACCAAGCTTCACTTGGTTAAAATTGGAGATCTTTTTTGGAGCAGTGTTTATCGAGCAAGGTTGACCAATGAAGGATTTCATTATTTTGCAAAATAAAGTTTAATTTTTTCATGTAATGATTGTAGCTAACTAATGTATTATTTATTGGTAAGCGTAACTTGTAAATGAGCCAACTTGACAATTTGTAATGTATAAATAAAAGTTCAAGTTGTGAATTCTAAAGTATGAATAGATGTATGAATGAGTGAGTATGCAATTGATTTGATTGTGTGAATAAGAAGGTGTGAGTGAATTCTGAAGAAGGATCGGATATCCTTGAGGAGAAGTAAAGGTGTATTCGATCAGTGAGGATCTAGTGAAGCAGCATAGAGATCTATATTAGCAAAGGTCATTTGCATCTCATTTAGGTCACTCATTGTTACTTTCTCACATTTGTAGCAGTGAATTCTAAATCTCTTAACATTGTTGGTTTAGTAGCCATTTTTGTAAATCCTCTAACAAGGTGGACAGTTCTACTGAATTGTTCTAAATTCCTCTAGCAAGGCCACTCCTAGTAGGGTGTTTAAATCCTCTAAAAAGGGTCACACCTAATAGTGTTTTTTGTAAACTTTAACAAGGTTGGATCCTAATAGGGCTCACTTCAGAAGAGTGAAAATTGGTAGCTAGTTACTTGGTGGTTTTTCCCATATTGGGTTTCCACATTAAATCTGGTGTCTCTTGTGTTGATATTATTTCTTTTATACATGCATGTTATATTTTTTTGAATGCTTAATCATTAGTAATAAATTAACATCTTTTGAGTTACAACATCTTTCTATGTGGCTACCGAGTGACAACAGTATCTAGTTTTATAAGACATCTAAGGGATCTATGGTAACTAATTCACCCCCCCTCTCAATTACTCCATCAATATTTTCAACAAAGCTCTCATGAAAATTGCCAAAGTCCTTAGCTTCAACACTTCTTCTTGTCTAAGTTGAAAAATATCTCAATTATGTGGTTCCTTTAGGATGAAATCTAGTAAATATATCAAATGGTGTCTTTGTAGTGATCCTATTCAAAAAATTATTGTATGCAAAATCTTCTTGTGCCAAAACTAAATCCCAATTAGTAGGCTTATCTCCTACCAAAAATTTCAACAAATTACCCAAGCTTTTGCTTACAAGTTCAGTTTGTCCATCTATATAAGGGTGAAATGTAGAACTAAACTTTAATTGTGTATTTAACTTCTTCCAAATTGTCTTCCAAAAATAACTAGTAAACTTTGTATCTCTATCTGATGCAATAGACTTAGAAAAACCATGCAACCTTACCACTTCCTTGAAGAATAACTTAGCTACATGTAAGGCATCAGATTTTTTCTTACAAGGTATCAAATGAGCTGTTTTTGAAAAAAAATCAACCATCACCACGATAGAATCATTACCTCTCTAAGTTCTAGGCAATCCAAGAACAAAATCTATATTGATATCTTCCCTAGACTTATCAAGTACAGGAAAAGGTGAATGCAATCCCAGATTTTAACTAGTTTCTTTTTTTGTTTGATAAATTATGAAACCTCTAACCATTATCTAAACATTGTTATAAAGTTTTGGCCAAAATTATCTATCACAAATCAATTTCACTATTTTATCAATCCAAAAATGTTCAGCAAGTCTACCACTATGTTTCTCTTCATTATGTTATATCTCATAGATCCTCTAGGTATGCATAGTTGTATTCCCTTAAACAACATATCTTCCTGAATGAAATGATTAGTCCAATTTTAAATCATTATTTTCTCCTTACAATCTTTCCAAGTTTCTACAAAATTAGGATTAGTCTCATACAAATGTTTCAAGTCATGAAAACCAAGTACCTCAACTCTCATCTATGTCAACAAATTTCTTCTTTAGCTCAAGGAATTAGCAAATTTGTTTAACCATCAACTTTTATGCTTCAATGAAAAGGAAAATTTCTACAAGAAATCAACCACCTCATATGTCTCTAATTCAACTTATTGTAGCTTTTAAAATATTACAAAGCCTTATGGTCAGTATACAACACAAAATCTTTAGGCATCAGATAATGTCTCCATTTCTTCAAATCTTGAACAATAGCATAAAATTCCTAATCATTAACTAAATATTTTATCTAAGCATCATTCAAATTATTGCTAAAGAAATCTATAGGTCTTCCTTCTTGACTCAAGAAATATCCTATTGCACTTCCACTAGCATCACATTCATCTTGAAAAACTTTATTAAAATTAGGACAAGTAAGTGTAAGTAATTATGCAATCTTTTGTTTTAATGTTTCAAAACTCTTTTGAACTCCATGTGTCCATTTGAAATCATTTTTATCTAGTCTCATAGTTTTAGTCATCGCATTACAAATATAACTAAAATTTAGGATAAAATTCCTATAAAAAATTTCTCAATCCATGAAATAATCTTACCTCTCCCACATTGTCTGTTGTAGTCCAATAAAGAATAATTCTCACCTTTTTAGGATCCATCTTCAATCCATTAACTAAAATTACAAAAACAAGATGCACAATTGTTAATCTCAGAATGGTTTTGACATATGAGTGACAATATACTTAAGTTATTTACTTTGTTCATGGTAAACAAGTCATACATGCCAAGCATAAGTTGTTAGATAGTATATGCCAAGCGAAAGATATTTAGTATAGGCAGAGTAACTAGTAAGTGTTGTGTCACTCAAGTGTCAAGCAAATCATATGTGCTAAGCTATTTAGATGCCAAGTGATTAGTGGATCCCAGTCATTTAGAGGCTGAGTTACAACATTGAAGTTATAGTTGATGTTGAACATTAGGGACTTCAAGTGTTGAGTTACATAGTTTTGACATAGATGTTTGTAACAACACAAACTTCTATGTAAACCATTTTTGGGTTGACTTAAGGATTATTTTATGATCTTTTGAAGATAAGGATGAATCTTAGTTGTGAATCCCTATTCATTCCATGCATCCAATCAAAAAAAGGGAAGGATTAAGTGGCTAGATGGGTGAATCACAATCATTGATTCATACCTAACCCTAAGTCACCTAAGTCTTCTTAAGGAGACAAACCCTAAAATTTCTAAGAATTCTTAAGGAGAATAAAATAGAGTTTACATGTGCAAATAGAGAATACATGGAAATTAAGGTGTTATGATTTGAGTTACATTGTAGAATCAGTTAAAGGAGAATAGAGGAAAGGAATTAGAGGACAACATAGATATATCTAATCAATAAGGATCAAGTACACACTAGTATAGATGTGATCTAACATCAAGCAATAGAGAGTGAACCAAAGGATCATTGCTAAGACATTCTAATAAGTGAATCAATTAGATCTCTTAATATAGTAGTCTTGATAGGCTATTTTTAATCCTTTAATAAGGTGCTTACTTCATTATAAGTTAAAGTCCTTTTACTAGGCACACTTCTAACAGGGTGTTCAAATCCCTTAGTAGGGTAAGATCTAAAAATCTTGAAAGCCTTTAACAGGGAAGACCTTTCACAAGGTAGATCATGTTTCATGATCAAAATGTTGTAACCTTCATTGGATACACTTTATTACTATAGTAGTGAAGATTTTTGGGTTTCATCCCAACCCTGGTATTACCTTCTCCTTGGAGGGTTTTTGGGTAACCAAATATCTTGCATCATATATGTGATTGAATATTTTACTTTCATGCTATGGATGTGCATGCTTAATTTTGTATTTCAATTTATATGCATAGATTATGAAATGGATGTGTGGTAAATTATTTTGATGTTGAAAGTGTAGAACCAGAATCAGCATGCAAAGAACATTAACAAATGAAGTAAACATTCACAAACCAAAAACTAAATTCACATATATGCTTAGACTAAGAAAGAAAATAAGAAGTGCAAACCTCACAAGAGAAAACACTCCATGCTTTCTTGATTCCGTAGATGTGTCCTTTTGTTGTGGATGTATGCTCAAGATGCTCAAAAGTTGCTTCAATGGAGATGGGTAATAGCAAATTGGTAGCTTTGTGAGCTCTCAATTTGGCATTATAAGGGTATGGTTGATGGCTTTGGTTCTCAAAATAGCATGGTAACTTTAGCTCAAAGATTGTTGATGAAATGGCTTGGGAGGGGATTCAATTTATAGGCTAAGGGCTTGAGAGATGGAGGGCTTAGATGCAAGGATGGATGAAGGCTTAAGGAGGGCTAAGATGCACTCAAAGGGGAGCACATGGATTGTGCTTGTTTAGCACCAATGGGAAGGTGAAACTTGTCACAAGGAGGAGGAGTGTGAGAGGGTAGGGTTAAGGGTTGGTTAAAGTCATGATGAGTGGGGTTGAGTATGTAAGAGGGATGTAAGAGGAATGAGTGTGGAAGAAGGAAGAGTGTGTAAGATGGGTGTAAGAGTCATGAGTGGGCTTGTAAGAGTCTTTATGTTTTGTAAGAGCACTCATGACTTAGTGGTTGGGTTTTTTTGAGGGGAGACTTTGGTTTGGATTAGGAAAGTCTTAAACTTGTTTAAGGAATGTGACAACATTAGGGGGTGGATTAGGCTTGGGTTTAGGATTAGATTAGGGATGTTAGAGATGTGCAAGTGGATGGCATTAATGAGGGTGGGTGAGTTAGTGGCTAAGCTTGGTTAGTATGGGTGGATGGGGTGGATTAGGCTAAATGGAGGATTAGAGATAGGTTAGGGGTTTTTGAATTTGAGGATTTCATTTATCAAATAGATTCATTTAATAAATGGGGATTTTTGGAATTAGATAGAAGAATAGGATTTAATTGATAAATAATAGATTATTTGATTTATCAATTAGGACTATAGATGATTAATTAAATTAATCAACTAGGGGATGACAAAGGATTAATTAAATAGAAATTTAATTAATAATGCCTTTTTAGATAACTAAATAGGATTACTAAAATAGTGTAATCAAATTTAGGTGTCTACAGAAAGTATTAAGTTCTAATTCACACCCCCCACCCCCCCAAAGAGTTTACTTCCCTATTGTATTTACAGCAACAATATCTTCTTTCATGAATGAACATTTCTTAAAATCAATCAAATTTTCTTCCTTCATTTTTTGCAATACTTATCTCATGTGCTCAGGATGCTCTTTCTTACTCTTATTGAATATGAAATTGTTTCCAAGATATACAACCACAAATTACCCAATAATTTCTTTAAAACTTCATTCATTAGCCTCATAAAAGTACTAGGTGCATTAGTTCGACCAAAATGTATAACTAACCATTCATAAAAACCTTCATTAGTATTAAAAGAAGTTTTTCATTCATCTCCTTCTCTAATTCTAATTTGATGAAGACCACTTTTCAAATCAATTTTATTAAAATACTTTTCTCCACTTAAACTATCCATTATGTTATCCATCTTAGGCAAAGGAAATATGCACTTCACTATTATCTTATTTATGGCTCTAGAGTTAGTGCACATTCTCATTCTCCATTTATCTTAGGTGCTAATATAGAAGGTATTTCACACGGACTACAAGTTTTTCTAATTATACCTTTCTTGAGAAATTCTTGGACTTGTCTATTTAGCTCAATCTCTTCATCAGGTGTTAACCTTATATGTAGTGCTTTATTAGGCAAACTATCTCTAGGTATCAAATCTATACAATGACTTGTGCTTCTCATATGAGGCAAACCATTAGGTAAATTATAAGAAATCCTGTCATGAAATTCAATCAACAATGGTTCAATCTTGGGTGCATGTTCTAACTCATCTTGTTTCTCAATTTTTCTCAGAATCAAAGTGTAACATACATTTTTTTTCTTTCATTTCTCTAAAAAATTATTACCTTTAACCAAGAATATTCTAAGTGTGGTACAATGACTTTCATCAAATTTTTCCACCAAAGGCATTAATATTTATTTATTCATGTTAACATCAATAGTGTATTGGTTCAATCTACCATCATCAAAAGACTTTCTATCATACTACAAAGGTCTAGCCAAAAGAAAATAACAAAAATCTATAGTTATAATATCACACAAGATTTCATCATGATAATTTCCAATTTTGAATTTGATAAGGCATTGTTCACTTACAAGTAGTTTATGCTCCTTCTAGATCCAAGCAACATGGTAAGGCTTAGGATGTCTCAATCTCTACAACACCGATTTTTTAACTAGCTCTTTAGATGCCAAATTATCATAACTCCTACTATAAATGATTACTTTAAAAAAATTTCAATCTATCTTAAATCTAGTTTTGAAAAAACTTCTTCTCAAAATTGATTCTCTATCAATTTTCTCACTACACAAGATTCTACTCAAGATTAGGTTCTCACCATTTTCAAGTTCAATAGGTGTTTCATTAACTTATTAACAAGCTAAAGTATTAATGCTACTAATTATAATCTTATTTCTAGATTTAGTACAATTAAATTCCTTATGTTCTTCTCCACACTTGTAATAATTACCTTTAAACCAAGATCTTTCTTCTCTTTTTCAACGATTATTATTCCTAGTGTAACTAGTATAGCTATCCCTAGTGTAGTTACCTCTTTTGTTAGTAGGTTATACTTTCAAATATGCTACCTTCTCCATATGTTATGCCTCTACTTCTTTGAAATATTCCACCTCATCCTATGTGTATTTAATGATCATGTTTCTTTTCCAATCTTTCTTCAACCTTCAAAGCATACTAATATGCTTGTTCTACACTATCCATCTTAACATATTTTATCTCATCTTGAATTGATATCCTTAGGCCATTCAAATATATAGCCACTTTCTCAACTTCATCATCCACATGACCAAATCTAATATCTAACTTGTAGAATTCCTAATTATATTCCTTCACACTCATGTCCTTTTGCCTTAAATTTTGCATCTTCCTCAACAAAAAAACTTGATAGTCTACTAGAAGAAACTTCTTTTTCATCTTCCCTTGTATCTTCATCCATGTTTTGATATTTTTTTTTCCTCTCTTTTGTCTTTTAGTTTAAATGATCCCACCAAAGAGAAGCATGACCTTTCAACTTTGTGACTGCTATCTTAACCTTCTTATTATTAGGAGTACCTTCATACTAAAAGTATTTTTTTTATCTCAGAGATCTAATCCAATACTACATTAGTTTCAAGTCTTCCATGATAGAAAGCTACTTGAATAGTAAGTCTAACATTCGCTCTAGACAAAACTATCAGAAGCTTTTCTTCATCTTGTTTAACTTTAGGTTCAATATTAGGACTAGATGTTGTCTCTTCTTTGTCACTAACATCTTCAAGATGTACACCTCTTTTCAGGGTTGTCTTAATAGCTTCAATCCTAGTTGTAATATGCCTCAACATGTCCATTATAGCATTGTCTATATTTCCTCTACAATGAACCATCTTGACAATAGTTCCTGCAAGATTGTAACCTTCTGCAACTTATAGGTTAGACTCTAGATCATCCACTCTACAAATAATCCAACAAGGTTCTCCATGATCCAATCCATAAGAAATAACCCTTTTCTGATAGTAGATGATGCAAGGAGGGTGCAAGAAGAGAGACAACTACTACAACATGTAGAAAAAACTCAACTATAACCTTCTACCCCTATGAAGAGTTACACACAAAAGCTATACATAAATTAAATGAATCCATAGATAATAAGAGGTCAAATGGAACATAATTTAGTGTAATTGTTTAACTTTGCATAATGACTAACCACAACATTCCCAACTATGAGGTCTTCCAAGTTACGGCCTTAAATAGAATAAGAAGTATACAAAATCGTAGTCTTAGCTTGCATCTTTTAACTCTTACTATCTCTCCTAACTATATTTTATTTCTCTACACCTAACCAAGCTTCTTTAATAGCTATCTAAGCCACAAGTCATCTAATCAAGCATTAATTAAAATTTAGTACCATAATGTTGAAATCTAATTGAAAAGATCATTGTTGAAGAGAGATTAATCAAAGAGGGAGATTATTGAAGAAGACTATGTGTTTCAATCATTGTTTTGTCACTGATGTCAAACCTACTATTTTCTGGTAAGACAACTTCTTATAAGATTCAAGTACTATCACCTAGTTGATTGATGAAGAGGATTTGATCAATAAGAGGTAACAATAGCACCTAGAGGAAAGGTTGAGTTATGATTATATAATGAAGTACAAAGATCAGTTATGATAATGATGACAAGATGTATTGATAATCTACTTAAGGTTAAAAAGGTTGACTACACTAAGAAAGTTTAGAAGAATGAGTAACATAAAGTCTATTTGCCAAGCTTGACCGAGTGGATAGTAGGTGTCGAGTAAAGTTAGTGCAAGTGAAGTAGAAAGTTACTTGGAGCTGAGTAAAAGAAAATTCTAGTGGATGCCAAGCAAGATAGTTGATGTTGAGTAAAGTTTAGTTGATGCCAAGCATTAGAAGGTTGATAATTCCAAGCTATTGCATTATGTTAAGGATCAAAGATTCGTCAAATCTATGTTGACAAGTTTGTTTTATTGAAACTTGCGAATCAGGAGGAAAAGAAGGTTGATGAGCTAGTGACATAGAATTTGATGTAAACCATTTTTTAGGTGAATTCAAATGGATTCCAGGAGAAATTTCTAGAAGAGATACAAGATATGGGGTAGATACATTGTATCTTACCTAATCCATCTAAACCCTAATTTTGACAATAAAAAATAAGATAGAAAATATCCTAATTTCCTATTTATAGGAATGTCTAGTTATGAAGCAAAGTTATCATGAGCAAGAACCTAAGGAAGAGGATTTAAGGGTTTTGCTTCATCAAGTGACCTAAGAAGAGAATCTGCAATGGCATTTTAAGCAAGAAGGCTTGAGGAGATGAATGCTTGAAGAGTGAATAAGCTATTAGAGATATAAAGTATGAAGGCCAAGAAAAATTGGAGGACAAAATAGAGATCTGTAATCTACAAGAGAAGTTGTAAATTGTGTCAGATCAAAGCTCTAGCTCTACTATTACTCTCTAACAATTGTATCAGTCTAGGGTAAATCCTTTGGATTAAGGTTCACCTAACAATCATTTGTAAACCATTTAACTGGTCATTCCAAGTGAATGGCCTAAAGTCCTCTAACAAGGCTCACTTCTAATAGGGTGATTTAAATCCCTTAACTAGGTCACATTTAATAGTGTTTATTGTAACCTTTAAAGAGGTTGGCCTTTCACAAGACATCAGTTCAAAAGAGTGAAAAGGAGTAGCATGTAACTGGTGGTTTTTCCCAAATTGGGTTTCCATTTAAATAATTGTGTCAAGTGTGTTGATGAATTTGTTATGTTTCATGCTTTACATTTTTGCAAGTTGATTTGATAGTAACATACAAGTTTTTAATATCATGGATGCATGCATGGGTATGAATATTTTATGGGTTCACTAAGTTATGAAAAGTTTTATTTATACATTTGGACCTTGAATAACTAATTCACCCCCCCTCTTAGTTATCCTAAAGTATTTTAACAATTGGTATCAAAGCCATCTGCTTAAGAGGACTAGTTTCAAAGTACTAGAAGCATAAAGATCAAGATGTATAAAAGAGAAGTACCCAAGCTCAATAGAGATAAATTTGCTACATGGAAAATTTTGATGAAGCTATACCTTGGAGGACTTGGAGATCATGCATAATCTACCATTTCTATGGAACATGTTGATCTTGTTGGAGTCCTAACTGCTAAAGATATGAAGAAGAAGAAAGAACAAAATCATGCAATGTTGGAGATTGCTTTTTCTCTAAGCTATGCCAAATTTGATGATATCAAACATCTTTAAAATGAAAAGAAAATGTGGGATGCCCTAGAAACCATCTATAGAGGAGACAAAAATGTTCAAAGAGCCAAATCTGAGAGCCTTCGAGGTAAGTTTGATGACATGAGAATGGAAGAAGGTGAAAATATTGATCAATATGTTGCTAGAATAAAAGAAGTTGTTAGTGCAATAAAAGGATCTATTGGTCATATAGATGATGATACTATGTTAAGTAAAGTCTTGAGAACACTATTTCCTATTTATGCTATTAGAGTTTCTACAATTCAAGAACTAAGATGTATTCCAAGAAATGATCTACCCCTTGAAGGTCTAGTAGGTAGACTCACTACTTTTGAGCTATCTAACTTTGATAATTACAAACCTTAGAGGCTTGAATATACTTTCAAAGCTAACTATTATTAAGGTGAAGCACAAAAAGAAGAAGAAAAAGATAAAATATGTATCTAGTGACAGTGATATAGATGAGGAAGATGTTGAAAAATTAGAAGCACTTGGCAAGAAGTGTTCACAAAGGTAAAGGAAAGTTCAAAGGTAAGTTATCCATCATTTGTTTCAATTGCAATGAAGTTGGTCATATTGCTATAAGATGTACATAGAAGAAGAACTATAGAGGAGGTGACAAGTACAAGATCAAAAGAGAAGGTGACAACAACAATTACAAAGACAAAGGTAAGAAGTTATGCTACATTACTGAAGAAGAAACTAGGGATGATTCTAATGAACATGATGATGAAGTGGTGTATGTTTTAATGAAGGATTAATCTGATGAAGATGAGGTAACTGCACTTGTGACTTGTGTGAACAAAAATGATAGATAGATCATTCACAATGAATGCTCACATCACATGACTGGAGATAAAAGTAAGTTCATTACCTTGAATTGTTATGATGGAAATAGTGTAAGATTTGGTAATGATGTACCATGTTTGATAAAAGGAAAAGGCTCTATCAAAATCATAGATAAAGTTTCATGTGACAATTCTTATTATGTTGAAGGACTAAACTATAATTTGTTGAGTGTGTCGCAATTGAATAATTTGGGATGCAAGGTTGAATTTCAAAACAAGATTGCTAAGATATATGACACAAATGGGAAACTAATAGGAAAAGGTGATCAAGCTAGAAATAATCTATATATTGATATACAAGATGCTACTTGTCTTGTTTGCTAAATTTGATAGTGTCTGGCTTTGGCACAAAAGACTATGTCATGTTAATTTTGATAACTTGGTTAGTATTAGTAACATGAAGAAATTCAAAGGTTTCCCCAAGTTGAAGAAGCTTGATAATGTAGTGTGCAAACAATGTCAGCTAGGCAAAATGATAAAGTCAAGCTTTAAGAGTAAAGCTTATACCTCTAAAGAAATACTAGATATTGTTCATACTAAATTGTGTGGACCAATAGAAGTGTAAAGCTACAAGGGAGATAAGTACATCATGTTGTTTGTTGATTATTATTCTAGGATGATGATAATTATGTTTATGAAACAAAAATCTGATACTTTTCAAATGTTTAAGTGGTACTTAACAAGAGTTTAGAAAGAAATAGGTAAAAATATGAAATGCTTGAGATCAGATAGATGAGGAGAATTCACATCAAATGAGTTTGAGATGTTTTGTAATGATAGAGGAATCAAAGATAGACAACTACCCCTAGAACCCCTCCACAAAATGGAATATTTGAAAAGAGAAATAGTTCTATAATAGATTGTGCTAGAACACTCATGATTGAGAAGAATGTTGCTTTGAAATACTAGAGAGAAGCTATAAGTACTACTATACATACCCTGAATCATGTGCAAATCAAGAAAGGTACTCATTTAACACCTTTTGAACTATGGTATGGATATCCACCCAATGTAAAATATTTTAAGGTATTTGGAAGTAAAAGTTACATTCTTAAAGATGTTAGGAATGGAAAGCTTGATGCTAAAATTGAAGAGGGTATATTCTTTGGATACTCCACAAGAAGTAAAGCTTATAAGTGTTTTAATACTAACACTAATGAAATTGTGGAAAGTGCAAATGTGGATTTTGATGAATAAACAAAGATACATGAGGCTAAGCATATGAATGAACTAGAAGAATACAAATCATTTGTATACTTCTATAAAGGAATGCCTATTGAAGAAGATGTTGTAAATCAAGCTACAAACCAACATCAAGTTTTAGTGACTATCGAGTCACATCCTATGAATGTCGAGTTGCATTCAGGAATGAAACTACATTCAAGAACCAAGCTACATTAAGATGTCAAGCTACAAAATGAAGTGGGTGCAAATTCTAATTATGAGATTGGTACACATGAAAGAGATGTTGAGATACCTAATAGAGTTGTACATATTGATTCTAAAGCTAAAAGATAGAATGAAGAAATAAGAGCTGAACCAAGATTGTCCAAATATGTCAAAGACATCATCCTACTAATCAAATCATTGGAAACAAAGATGCTAGGCCAATGACAAGAAATCAATTGAGAAGTAAATCATGTTTGCTGAGTATGAAGGAAACCAAAATAGTGAAAGATTCACTTGAAGATGTGGACTAGTATAAAGCCATGGAAGTAGAGATTGAACAAATAGAGAAGAACAAAACATGAAGTTTAGTTCCTAGACTAGAAGAAAAAAATGTGCTTGGTACCAAGTTGGTATTCAAAAACAAGCTAGATGAGAATGGTGAAGTCACAAGAAACAAAGAAAGATTAGTTTCCAAGGGTTATGCACAAGAAGAAGGAATTTACTATGGGGAGACATTTACTCTTGTTGCTAGAAAGGAAGGAGTAAGAACTTTACTTTCTTATGTTGCATACAAAGTTTTTCAAAGTTTATCAGATGGATGTTAAATCTACATTTCTAAATGGCATATTAGAGGAAGAAGTTTAAATAGAACAACTAGAAGGTTTTATTGATGATAACAATAAGAACATAGTATGTAGACTGCACAAAGCTCTATATGGTTTGAAACAAGTACCAAGAGCATGGTATGAGAGACTTCATACTTATCTTATGAAGATTGGATTTGAAAGGAATGATGATAACAACAATATATACATAAAGACAAATAAAGGAAAAAGTATTTTACTATCTCAAATATTTTTTGATGATATCATATTTGGAGGACAAGATGCTTTATGTAAGGACTTTTCAAATGAAGCAAGAATTTGAAATGTCTATGTTTGGAGAGATCAATTTTTTTGTGGGTTTGCAAGTATATTAGATGAAGTATGGCATATATATCACTTTGTCAAAGCATGTATAGAAATATTGAAAACTTTTGGATTAGAGGATTCCAAACTAGTATGTACACCTATGGTTATAGGACACAAGTTGTCAAAGAATAATGATTCTATTGAGGTGAATCAAACATTATATAGGTCTATGATTGGAAAATTGCAATATGTAGTACATAGAAGATTATATATTGCATTATCTATAGGGATAGTTGCAAGATTCCCTACTAATCCTATGGAGAATCACTTAATGGAAGTAAAGAGAATAATGAGATATCTTAAAGGAACATAAGAGTTTGGTTTGTATGACAAGAAGAATGAAAAGTTTGAATTGAGAGCCTAGACTAATGCTGATTGGGCTGGAAACATTCATGATAGAAAGAGCACCAGTGGAGGAGCATTTTTCTTAGGCAAGAGACTAGTTACATGGACTAGCAGGAAAAAAATTTGTACTTTACAATCTATTGTTGAAGTTGAATATTTTGTTGCTGCTATAAACTACATAAACATTGTATGGATCAACCAGCTACTCAAAGGAATGAAGGAAGAAATCAAGAACTAGTGATACGTTATTGTAATAATACAAGTGCTATCAATATATCAAAGAATCTAGTGATGCACACCAAGACAAATCACATTGCAATCAAGTATCATTGCTTGAGAGAGTTATATCAAGGTAAAGAGGTGAAGATGGAATATGTTAACACAAAGGAGAAAATTTTTGATAGATGCTTACCAGTATCTAAGAGGTAAATTAGGGGTTATACCCCTATCAAAGGCTATCTAAGTAACAAGAGGAGTGCCTTGCATCAAATAAGTTGATATTCATATGTTACAAATTGATGTAGAGGATCTTACTTTAGGAGCTACCTAAAGTAATCATAGAGTTGAAACTTCAAATCAGTCACAAGCAAGGTGATAGAGGGAGAAACTAAGGAAACTGCAAAAGCTTATATCTGCATGTTTCAAGATGACAAGTTTTTGGTATATGTCTTTGGCATTATTGTCAAAGAGGGAGAAAGTGCATTAAACTAATCATCATTAGAAGGAGAGATCTATTGATTAGGAAAGAAGAAAGTAAATTACATCAGGGGGAGAAAGTATATCAGAGAAAGATATCAAGAGATTATTGCCAAAGAAGTTGGAGAAGCTACTAATCTTAGAGGGAGATTAGATAATAATTGATGTAACTAATGTTGCTGATTAGAAGAAGACACATGAATGATGTAAGAAAGAGGGAGAAATCCTAATCTACCTATTAAGAGGGAGATACAAGAAGAAACTTAGAGGAAGTTATTAGAAAGAGTTTTGTAACCTAATCAGAAGATAGAAGTTACTAATAGAGGGAGAAATTTTGATACAAGTTTTCTTTTTGGTATTGTCCTACTGCTTTAACCCCATTAGATTAGTTGGACAAGATGTTCATCATTTGATTGACTTGGTTGATCAGTTTGATTTGCTATCAATGCCAAAGAGGGAGATTCTTGAATTCTGATTGAAAAGGTCATTGTTGAAGAGTGATTAATCAAAGAGGGAGATTGTTGAAGAAGACTATGTGCTTCAATCATTATTTTGTCACCAATGTCAAACTTGCTATTTTCTTGTAAGACAACTACTTATAAGATTCAAGTACTATCACTTAGTTGATTGATGAAGAGAATTTGATTAATAAGAGGTAACAATAACACCTATAGGCAAGGTTGAGTTATGATTATGTAATGAAGTACAAGGATCAGTTAAGGATGAGTTTATAATGGTGAGCTACTGCATTATGTTAAAGATTGAAGATTCACCAAATCTAAGCTGACAAGTTTGTTTTCTTGAAACTTGTGAACCAGGAGGAAGATAAGGTTGATGAGCTGGTGGCACAAAATTTGATGCAAACCATTTTTTAGGCAAATTCAAATGGATTCTAGGAGAAATTTCTAGAAGAGATACAAGATATAGGGTAGATACATTATATCCTACCTAATCCATCCAAACCCTAATTTTGACAATGGAAAATGAGTGGGAAAATATCCTAATTTCCTATTTGTAGGAATGTCTGGTCATGAAGCAAAGTTTTCATGTGCGAGAACCTAAGGAAGAGGAGTTAAGGGTTTTGCTTCATCAAGTGACACAAGAAGAGAATCTACAATGGCATGTTAAGCAAGAAGGCTTAAGGAAATGAATGCTTGAAGGGTGAATAAGTTGTCAGAGCGATGAAGTATGAAGCCCTAGGAGAATGGAGGAATGAATAGAGGTCTATAATTTGCAAGAGAAGTTGTAAGTTGTATCATATCAAAACTCTACTGTTAATCTCTAACAATTGTATCAGTCTAGGGTAAATCCTTTGGATTAAGTTTGACCTAACAGTCATTTGTAAATCCTTTAACTGGGTGGTATTCCAAGTGAATGGCCTAAAGTTCTCTATCAAGGCTCACTTCTAATAGGGTGATTGAAATCCCTTAACAAGGTCACATTTCATAATGTGTATTGTAACCTTTAACAGGGTTAGCCTTTCACAGGGCATCACTTTAGAAGAGTGAAAAGGAGTAGCATGTTACTTGTAGTTTTTCCCAAATTGGGTTTTCACATAAATCATTGTGTCAAGTGTGTTGATGAATTTTTTATGTTTCATGCTTTACATTTTTGCAAGTTGATTTGACAATAACATACACATTTTTAATATCATGGATGCATGCATGGATGTGAATGTTTTATGGGTTCACTAAGTTGTGAAAAGTTTTATTTATACATCTTGACCTTGGATAACTGATTTACCCCCCTCTAAATTATTCTAAAGTATTCCAACACATACTTGGGAAAGTAAACAAAACCACACAAAAATGGTCATCTTAAATCTCATGCGGTTGAAGGTAGTGTTGGTGTTTTAAAACATGAAGTTTCAAAAATCCAATAATAAGAAAAAAATACATCTAGGGGCAGCTAATTCCCATGTTCAACATACCCATTCAGACATCAAGGTTAACTATAGGGCTATAGTCCTTCTTCTTTAGGCTTTGCAAGACCTAGGTAGGTGAACCTATAGATTCTATTACGTGACCAATTTCTAAAAGCATAAATCTGAATCTATTTTAGCATATGAAAACCCTTGAATCTTCTATGCTTATTCAAACAACATTGACATGAAATAGCCAATAACATGACCTATGAACTTGATAAGATAAGTGAGCATAAATCCTTTCATCTCTTCAACATAAAAGGGAAAAGGATTTGATTAATGTGTTAATTATCAACAAAACCATGGTATGAACAAAAAACTTATAGATCCTATAGCTTATTAGTGCCTTATCTATTGGGAAATTCCACAAATTACTAACACACATCCTTGGAAATTATTGGTAGATCTCATATATCAAGACTCTAGATCTATCCTATCACTTTGTGAACTAGACATCTGCATCAAAACTAAATCTCATACCTGACCTATCCTTTCATGAAATTTGCAATCCTATCAAATATATCAAGCATTTACTTGGCTCTTTGTTCCAACAACAAAATATATTAATATATACAAATTTAAGAATTTGCAAGTGGGTTTGTGCTCTTTGTTCATAAACCAAAAAATATTATAGACAACATGAATAAGAGATAAGAATATAATTGAAGATAAACTTGGGTTGCATTTTACTTATTTCCTTGAAACAAATACATGAGGATGCATGAAAAAAAAAAACTCATAAAGCAACTGAATAGAATAGAAATATCTCTCTAATTCATTAACTGATGTTCATTCCAAAAGAGAAATGGTGAATAATGGTGAAATCATAGCTCTGGAAACTTTCCAAAAAATTGGAACCAACCCTCAAGAAAGAGAAGGGAAGAGACAAAAATAGAATGGAAGAAATCCTAGAGCTACCATTTGTCCACTTGAAGAACTTCCACCTATTATTGAAAAAATTCTCTCTACTCTCTTCCTGTAACTAAATATCAAATCTTATCCTTTGACCTCTACTAATTGTTCAAAATATCTTCAAAAGATGGAAACATATAACTAATTCGCAAGAAGATACAAATGTCATTAAAACTCATGCCGAAACTAGTTTTAAAATGACTTTAGAGGAAAAATGATACTTTAGAAAAAAATTCCTCCAAATCTGGAACCAAAAAACTCCCTCATTTGCTCTCTAATTGAATCTGAAGCTCAATCATGAAAAAAACTCATTTTGCTGAGAATGCCCCTGATTTCAAAAAAAATACTTATAACTTTTATTATCAAATAATTGCACATATTCTAAATACAGATTTGGAAAATTCACCTTCTACCCTTTCCAACGATATATTGTACTCCATATTTTGGACAAAAATGACACCTCTAATGTCCATTTGAAAATTCTCACCCTTGGCTATGAATATAGTTTTTAAAATGGTTGAAAATTTTTAATTTCATATAATTTTAACTATACAATATTTCAAATTTATTTAAATCTTTCATACCTCCCTCACAATGCATGTACAACTTGTTTGAGAGAATTTTTTAATATTTTAAAAATTTTGCAATTTACCTTATCTCTCCTATGGCCTGGGCACCACATGTCACATTTTCAGTGGTCAAAACACCTCATTGCAAGACCCACATATTTCAAGTGCAACTTCACAACCTTAACTCTTAATCACACCTTAACCACATTGACTAGGCAATATATCCATTTTTGCACCATTACACCTTCTATTTCTAAACCACGAGTTAACCTTGCAAACCTACAATCAAGTATTTCACAATATCAAAAGCTCTTTCATTGACTACACACTAACCAAACCAAAATTGTGATGTAGTTATCTCTAACATTTTTGCACCATCACCACTATAAGGCCTAACCATAGGTTAACTATTGCCAATGTGTGATTTCCTTCCATGTGGCACATTCATGATGTCATCATTCTTCAAATACCCTTCAATTCAAAATTTATTAGCCATGTTAATGCTAGCTACTTGTCCATCTATAGGTAGGCCCTCACATGTGAGCTTGCTACCTAAAAAGAGTCATGTCTCTTAAGACACAATGCTATTGTGTAGTGGGATATAAAAACACCTAAATGTTCTTTTACCCAAAAAATTGGGATAAAAGGATTAAAAGAAAGTCTTCACAATATCTACATGTTGCACTCAAAACCTTCAAACTCACAATGTTTCCTTCATTTCTACCCAATATGAAGGATAAGGATTATAGATGACTACTCCAGCCCAATCTGCAAGTCCTCTACTAAGTCATGATTTTCCCTTAATATTCATTGCACCTCTCTACAACTATGATTTCTCACATCTTTATGCATGAACATTCAACGTAGATGGAATCAATGGAAAGGCGCATACATTCTTCACCCCTCTCTATCTAAGCATCTCTAGACATCAGTAAATGTAACAATTTTCAATAATGGAGGGATGATGAAGGAGGGAATTGTAATATTTAGCAACACGTGGTACTGGTTAGAGGATCTATTTCTGATCATCACTGCAACTAAGATTTATTCATGATATACCTATAATGTACAACTAGTGCATTTGGGACACTTACTACCTTCATACTCACAAGACACTTCCATATAGAGGCAGAAGAGAAATTGACCTCCTCATTGGGCATCATGGCCATTTGGTGGTCAAATTGGTAGTCCACTACAATGTGGCTCTCCTCTTATTTGAAAATTAGAGTTGGTAATGAAATTGGGCTGCTAGACTGATTTAAACCAAGCAAAAATGAATTGTTTCCTTTTGATTTTGTGCATTAGGATCTAACATGAAAAAATTCAATTCCCTTTCATAGAATACAATCTCACATGCCTATCCAATCAAGCATGAGCATTAGGAAACTTCCACTTCATGGTTGGGTGTCTTCATTGGACCACAGGAACATAATTGTTCTGTCTACACAACTAAAAGTAAGTCTAATGTCAGTTGGTCTAAAATTCCTTAAAATTTTGAGTAGTTTAGGAAGGAGTGACAATTAAGGCCCAAGCCTATTGTAGAAGGAGTTGAACCCATCTCTTGCAAACCAACCCTACCAAACCATCAATACCAAAGCTTAACCTAGTCTACTTGAACCTATTGTTTGGCATTGCAACTCACTAATGATATCACACTATGAAAAGGATGAAAAAATGATTCATCTATATTCATATCTTTGGATGCACTTAATGCTATGCAAAAGGCTAAATGAATGTTTAGGGTGTGCCACCATACATTATTATAAAAATAAAACATTTAATTTTCCATTACATGATCAATAAATAGACTGGGAGAACAATAAAATGATTTGGGGATCTTTCACCTTTATTTCCATCTCAAGTTTTCTGCTTTGAAGTAGCGCCCTTATCCACATGGAAAATTATTCCAATATCTTCTTACATGGTCTGTGTTGATCCATGATCAACATGTTCCAAATGGTTTTGACAATCTCCTTCATAATCAAATCTGACTTTAGTTGCTCCCATTCGAAAAATTCAACTCTTTAATTACTTATCAAGTATATACTTGTACACATCATTTGATTTATTATGATCATGCACCCTAAATGATTTTGAATCATTATAATATCCTTTGGATACTCCCAATACCCAACATCTTATTATTCTATTGAATTCAGTTGGGCCCCCAAAGTGGGTCTGGCTAAAAAAAATTCAAACTAAAACATTTAACCCTTAAATTGATCAATTGAATTTGTTTCACTACTTAGAATAAAGTTTGATAACTAGTTGATCACCTAAAAGATCATTTTTCCCCTTTTTGCAAACTATGATTTTGTACCTTAAAGCCTCTGAGACTAGCTTTAAAAACTAACTAAAACTAACAATCAGGTCCTAAGATCTAACATACTAATTCTTTGTTCCACATTCTTGCACCCTGTTAGATTTCATCTTATGATGATATTTGGGTCAAAAGACATTGACCATCAAATTTGTCTTATATGAACTGTCTGCAAACAAACATGTCAGAAAATAATAAAATGTGTTTGGTTTTTACTTTGAAAATAGGTTAAACGAGCACTTGGGGACAAAAACTATGGCATTAGTTTACTATCATGAGGAGAGTACAAGTCTATGATTTGGGCTCATGAAAAATAATTGGGTGCATTTGGTAAGAAGTTAAAGTTTGGTACTTAGAATTGTAGGACTAGGAACACTGGCAGAACAATGTTTTTCACAAATGGAATGGACATGGAAAAGTGCACAGACAGATTTGTCAAGACATGGAACTAGCACACTTAAAGTATTTTTAGAGTAGAATACATTGGTACAATCAATTTGGTCTCATCTATCATGGATTTAGAGTTGTGACATCCCAAAGTGGGCTTCCAATCAATCTGGACTTGTAGATGTATTACCCCAAAATTGGCTCATTGCCATGATCACCAATTCTAGTCTATTTTGATTAATTCTAAGACCTATTCTAATAGTCAATTCTCATTCTGATTGTCACTGCTTGAATTAATTTTTAGATGTAGAAAACCCTAATCTTCATTCATCATATTTCCTATTTGATTCCTATAGTACTCACTCATATTAGACATATTAAACTTATTTGATTTAAATTTGTTTTAATCTAAAGTATTTATACTTTAATTAAATTAAATCATCACGTCAGGCTAATGTACTAAGGAATTAAATTTATTTAATTTAATAAATATGCCTATTTTTAATTAATTAACTATGACACCTTGCACCTTATTTCTTTGCGTGGGTCGTAAAAAGATTTTGCATGGCTCTACTAGAGATCTCGTGCGAGATCTTGTAACAACAGCCTTTGTTTCAAGCATTTTCACTTTGCAATTCACTCAATTTCCTTAACATACTTTTCTTGGAATCTGTGTTGCTCTGTTTCTCTATTTTTTTTGTAGCTTAACTATTGTCTATAGGATGATTTGTCGAAGATTCCTTATACAACCCACTCAAACATGGACTAATAGTTTGCCTGCAGGACGATTGCCAAAGATACATTTGACGAAGACCAATTTTAAAACCCACAAAACAATGTGTCTTATTTATTGCTTTCCAAACATAGATTAATTAGGAGCTTGTGAACTTCCTAGGGTGCAAGACAAAAGAATAGGGGATTATGCTCTTCACCACTTGGAGGTCATGACCAAGGGTGAATAAAAAATCTAGGCACTTCTGAAAGATGACATTCCGAAGAAGGCAAGCAGCCTAGTGGTACTCTAGTACGAGTCATTTTCTATGAAGAGATGATGATTTCCTTTTAGGGAATTAGGATTTTGAGAAAGGACAAGTTTGGATTGATTAAGCTAAGTCAGTAAATCAACTTGTTTTGCATATTTGGGTGAGAAAGTAAGGTAGAGGAGTATGCTCTTTCTCCTTGAGGGAAATCAGAAACTTTGACCCTTGAGATCAAACCACCACTTTGAGTCAATCCTTTAGAGGGCTTGTCGGAGTGATCCAACCTCTAGGAATGACCCAAGTGGCACACTCTTTTCATCAGAGATTCCAACTCACTATAATCAAGATGCTTTGTACAGCGAAGGACTCCAAAGCTAGATTAATTTCTTTCCCTTGATTCTTGATATCACATATCAAGGGGAAGCTCTATTTGTCCACTGGTCAGTGCCGGCCCTTGGCTTGCTAACCAAGTAATGTGCACTTTCAGATGCTAGTATGGGCTACTAGTCTCAACTCCACTTGTGGAGCCACCGGGAATTAATACAAATGGAAGCCAAGTAAAAACCTTTAGTTAGAAGCCACCCGATTCACCTCTGAAAGGAGGCATAATCTTTGTGCAAGGATGGGGAAGAATATATCCTATAGAACTCACCATAGGCATGCTATTGGATGTTTGAAGGTGGTATATTTGCTCATCCCCTTCCACAAGGGTGCTTGTTCAACATATACTATTGAGTCCTTTGAATATACCAAAAACATCGGTGCCCTCTAGGGGGTGACATAGCTGTGTGAGGTACACGGATGCACATAAGATGTGGGACAAAGGTTTTTCCTTCTCTACCAATTTTCATTTTTAGGGATAAAAGCATGTTTGTTCTCAATTCATAAACAATTCCAAAACTATCTACAACAAACAAAGGTAAAGACTCCCCTATCCTGTCGAGTTGCTTTGCCCTTGACAGGACTGTTTTTTATTACTGCTTTCTTCTCACTGTCTTCTTCAAACACATTGCCTTGATTAAATCTTGAAACATTGTCCAAATGTCTTACTCAGTTAACCTTACTATTTGTCCAATCAATTTTTTTTGATAAATCTATCCAATCTATCCGAATAGTCTAAAAATCTCTTCAAAATCCAACACTGTTGTTGATCTGGTCCTGATTTTCACATAGACTTGCACTTTCTCGTGCAAGAATTTATTTTTTCATGTGAGTCATTTTAGGTCTTCACATGAGATCTTGCGTATACCTGCATGAGATATTGCCTCTATCTTAGCTTTCTTGTCATTTCTTAGTGTGAGACAGAAAAAGTCCTCGTGCAAAATTAAACTACTATCATGAGTCTTCACGTGATGTAGTGAACTTCTTCGCGCAGCTTCCAGAGAATCTTCATGCAAAATCCTGCTATAAAATTGTTAAATCAGTCAGTTTGATAGATTTGTGATCTTTGTCCAGTCAACTTCCTACACTGAGTTGTCCTTTTCTATCTGTGCACAGTCATGAATAGTGGCATTTAGTTGAACCAAAGATTTGTGATATGCATTTTGACTAGTCTTATCTTTTACTTCTCTAGATTCTTATTCCTTAATGCTTTTCATACTCTAAGTTATGATAGTCATAACCTGTGGCTATTCTAGCCTTCAAATCAGACTACTTGTGCCTTAGTATACAACATTCTTGTCTTACACTATTGAGACTTAGTCTTAGTGCAGTCCTTCTCCAAGTTCTTTCCTTTTGTCCTTGTCTATGACTATCACTTACCTTTCGTTACACAATCTGTATCCAGTTCAGCTAGTGAGGCATCTTCACAATCCCCCTCACCTATCAGGTCACCTAGAATTTAGTGAACATTTTCCATAAACCTACAAAAAATTAGGAATCCTTTATATCAAGAGGATACTGGGACTGGTAGAGGTCCTGTATCACCAAACATGATGTTTGACTCTTTTTTCAAAGGACCTTTCGAAACACAACACACTGAAACTGAACATGTTCCTACAATGATTAATCATGAACCTAAACATGGTAGTCATAGTAGACATTAAGAACCACCTAGGAATGACAAAGAGAAAGAGAAAGACCATGACATCGATGAGGAACTAGAAGAGGTGGAAATAATCCCTAAAGATAGCAAAATGTCGGCGAGACAAAAACTTTCAAAAGGTCATGGGAATCTTACTCAATGAAGAGAAAGAAAAATATTTTCTCAAACTTGCCCAAGAGGGAGAAAAGTTGCCCTCTCATTTCAATGTGGAAACTATTATCACACCTAAAGAAGAAACTAAGACTTCTAAACTCCAAAAGCAATTGAAAATTATGCAAGACCAATTGGCTCAGATGATGCATGAGAAAGAGAAACCCACAAAAACATACACATTGGATGCTCTTTGTCCATTTCCATTTGACAAAAGCATTAACATGCCACCTTTCCCATGAGGCATAGAGCTACCCAAGTACAACAAGTACTTTGGAATTTGGTGCTTTGTCTATGGAGTTTATACACGATCAAACATTCCTCATGCATTTATTCCCCAGAAGCCTAGGTGGTCAAGCTTTATGGTGGTTTTTACATTTACCTCCCAGTATTAAGATGTTTGATGAAATTGCCAACTTATTTGTTTAGCAGTATTCTCATGACATTGAACATCCTATCAACATTCAAGATTTGTGCAACCTTAAACAGAAAGTTGGAGAACCTTTTCTCACATTCCTCCAATGGTGGAGACAATTGTACACTAAGTATTCTTCCAAAATTTTAGAAACGGAAAAGCTTGACATTTTCACTGATAACCTCCTACCTAATTTTGGATATAGAGTCCAACTTCAATATCCACATTTTTTTGAAGACATGATCACACAGGCTATCTGTATCGAGGAATTTATGGTCAAGAAAGGTGAGCTCGCTCTTCAGAGGGACATAAAACAAGGTTCCACTTCCAAAAGGGATAAAACCAAACATGTCAAAAAGAATCGAGAAATTGTACATGATGGAGTCGTTGACAATGTCACACCCAAACCTACTAAAGCGACATTTAATCTTACAGACGGTCTCAAAGTGGCCAAAAACACTGAGAAAACTCCCCTTGACAATAAGCCATCCAAAAACAAACCAAGAAACTCATGGGAAACACACCCTAAGAAAGAGTATACACCCTTGGGAGAACCTTTGGACATGGTTTACAAAACATTGCTACAACATAAGATTATTTCACCAAAGGATAATCCTCATCCCTATAATCCACAACCATGTCCACCATGGTGGAATGAAACCTCATTCTATGAGTATCACCAAAATAAGGGACACAAAACTAGCAACTACATAAACTTGCACCATAAAGTCCATGACATGATTGATGTTGGTGATCTAGTGGTAGATGGACATAAAAAAAACTTAGATCACAAGGTGTTAAAAGAACCTTTCCCAACTTATGAAAAAGGAGAAACTTCAAAACCACAACCCAACAACAAGGTCAACTATGCATATTCTAATGATGACAATGTCATTCACATGGTTGAACCTGTGGATTCTAAATATTGTGACGTTATTACCATTAAGGGAAAACAAGATAACAAAAAAACCCAAGACACCATTTTTCTTGGGGGGCCCTACTCTCAATGCAATGGATAATACACCCTCACAACACTATGCTAATGTTGTCACTCGTTCTCATGCCAAGTTGGTGCTCAAAGGCCTTGTGCGTCCTACTTTTGATCTTGAACAACACAAAGACAAAGCCCTTCCTGGACCATCTAGCAAAGGTGCAAAACCTACAAAAAACTCGATAGCAACAAGTTATAGTTTTCTCAATCAATTGAAATGAGCTAATGCTCAGATTTCCATCTTTGAGCTACTTAAAATCTTTCCTACTCATAGGTAGATTCTAGACAAAGCCCTCGCTGAGGAAAATGTTTCTCATGATCTTGATCTTGAGAAATTTCAATCCATGGTAGGTCACCTGACCTCGCCTTATCTCATGACCTTCTTTGAGGAGGATGATAACTCACTGAGTCACCCACACAATCAATCACTACATATTGAGGTTATGATCCATTAGACACGTGTTCATTGTGTACTCATTGATAACGGCACTAGCCTAAATATTGTCTCTGCTGCTGTCCTTAGACAATGAAATTATTCTGAGGACTCTATTGATCCTCGACGTAAGATCACGATCAAAGAGTATGATGAAGTGGACCAAAAGTCTTTAGGTCTTGTGGTTTTACCCATTCACGTTGGTCTTGTAGAAAGGGATGTCACCTATTAGGTGCTTGACATTCCCTTGGCTTACAAAATTCTATTGGGATGGCCATGGATACATGAGGTGCACGCTGTGTCATCCACATACCACCAATGCATCAAGTTCCCATTTCATGGCTTTGAAGTTACTATTCCTACCACTACTAGCTATACCTGCAATATGCTCAAGGCTGCTGAAACTTTTGTCCCTACTAATCGTGAATCCACTAATTATCATGACAATAACCTTAAAAAAATCAAGTAGTCATTCAAACTAAAAGAAATTGGCATGGCAGAGTATCACATTGAACAAGTGGTATCATTGACATCTCTTCCATAATCTCCTCGTCATTACAAGAGACCCTCAAAGGAAAAGAAGCCTTTTGTATTGACACCTCATACCAAGTATAATGACACTTTTTTTTGGCTACAGTCCCCTTAGAGGATGAAAGTGAAAATAGAGCCATTGCAGCATGGCTTTATAAAGAAGAGGCTCCAATGGACCTAAAAGAGAAAGCTTGAGAACTCGCTCCTGAGAAATATGGGCCTGGTCTTAGGCTTATGAAGCATTTTGGTTACAAGGGAACTAGCCCTATTGGGTGCAATAACAATGGCCTAATTCATCCTAAAAAAGCAACAACTTGAGCCAACAGTGATACAACTGGCCTAGGATTTAAGAAGGTTCCTTTCCATTTGGGACCAAATAAATTCATACCAACACCTGAGAGTTCATCTAAAAATGAGTCACAAGATGAGTTAGATACTCAAGAGGAAGAATTTGATGATGAGGATTCCTATCATCATCCTATTCCTCATGATCTCACTAAATTCTTTACTGAGCCATATCACTTTGTGCTACGTGTTAGCACTATGGATGATACTAGTGACTCTTCTGAGGATAATATCGAGCAACTCAAATATCATTCAAAAAAGGGAGAATCTAGTCATTCATTCCATATTGAGTATTTATGTAAGAACCCAGAGGATGAAGGTGAGTATGTCCCTATCACTGTTGGGGAGTTCTATAGTCTCTCGCCATGTAGCACTGATTCTAAGGAATATGAGTTTGACTCTCTTTCAGAAGCAACTACTGATAAAGACATTGACCAAGTGCATGTGTATGAAAACCAAATTGAAGCAGGAAAAATGTCTAGGATTAGGTCACATGGGTCTGACCCAACTAGTGTCCTAGAGTCATTAATTGCTAACATTCATACTCAGGAGTGTTTGAACACATCTGTGGACGAAGTCACCGTAGGTCTCGAATTGCTGGTCCAAGAACTTAATGACTGAACTATGAATGCAATCAAACCAGCCACTACTCTCTCACACACACATCCTTAGCTTATAGACTAGAACCTTAATGTATTTAGCAAAGTCTCCACGTTCTAGAATGACTATGCTCTTTCCTGTTACCTAAATGCTATCGAACTTGTAGTGTCTTCCACCAATGAACAGAGTGTCAACATGACCGAGGTTGACATCAAATATCTCGATCAGACAATTAAAAATAAAAAATGCAAAAGGTCTTATGCTGAAAACCACATTGTGGTAGTATCGGAACCCAAAAAAGTAAAAACAAAAGACGTATCCAAGGGTGAAAAATTCTCTAAGGCACCCACGGATGAGATATTTGATGCACTTCCCAATCACTTTCAGGAGAGATCATCAGTGTTAATAGAGCCAATGTAGCCAATTAACCTTGGCATGAAAGAACATCCTCATATGATACATTTGGCATAGTCACTATCACCTAAGGAAAAGGAAGAATTCATTACCTTTTTCAAAAAAAAGAAAATAAATTTTGCCTAGACATACTTTGACATGCTAGTACTAGATCTTGATCTTATCATGCATCACTTGTCCATAGCACCAGGCATTAAACCGGTTAAACAGAAGCTTCAAAAAATGTATCCTCACATTGCATTGCTCGTCAATGTAGAATTGGAGAAACTTCTAAAAGCTGGCTTGATCCACGCAATTGATTATGTTGAATGGATATCCAATATTCTTTCGATTTCCAAGCACAATAAATTTATTAGGGTTTGTATAGACTTTCATGACCTTAACTTTGTCTATCCTAAAGATGACTTCCCGCTCCCTAATATTGATATGATCATGGACATGATAGCTGGTTATGAGATGTACTCACTTATGGATGGATTTTTTGGATACAATCAGATAAAAAATGTGCCAAAAGATGAGGAGAAAATAGCTTTCACATGTGTATGGGGTAACTTTTGTTGGAATGTAATGCCATTTGGCTTGAACAATGCTGGTGCTACATATCAGCGGGCTATTACTATAATTTTCCATGACATGATGCATAAAACCATGGAGGTCTACGTTGATGATACCTTAGTCAAAAGTGCTAAACACAATACTCATCTGCAAGATTTGGGGCCCATCCTAGATCGTATTGAAAAATTTAGTGTTCGACTCAATCCTAAGAAATACGCATTTGGTGTCACATCAGGAAAGTTGTTGGGATACATTATTTTTGCAAAAAGGAATTGAGGTAGATCTGGAGAAAGTACAAGCAATAATGGATATACCACCACCTTGGAACATCAACCAGATGAGAGGACTATAGGGAAGGCTCCAATCTATTCATAGGTTTATCTCACAATTGGCAAATAGATCACAACCCTTCACAAAGACTTTACATAAGGGTGTAAAATTCAATTGGAGCCAAGATTGTGAGCGAAGCTTAAAACAGATCAAACATTATCTTATCAATCTGCCAATCCCGATGCCTCCTATCCATGGGAAGCCTTTGCTCTTATACATCTCAAAAACTGAAATGCCCTTAGGAGTCCTATTGGCTTAGGAAGATAATGACAACAAAGAAAGGGCTATTTATTACTTGAGCCAAGCATTGATTTCTTATGAGAAGAACTATAGCATTATTGGGAAAGCTTGCTTAGCAGTTGTCTTTGCTTCCTAGAAGTTGAGACACTACATGCTTGTCCACACTACATGGATCATGGATAACATAGATCCACTAAAGTACTTGCTCAGTAAGGTAGCTCTCATAGGAAGATTGGCTAAATGGATTATGATACTTAATGAGTTTGACATCCAATACATTGAATGCAAGGCTATCAAGGGACATGCAATTGCAGATCAGCTGGCTGATGCACCCATACAGAGTCTTCTACCAATGAACATTGATTTCCTAGATGAGTCATTTCTATCACTCACGCACCACATGTGGGTTATATTCTTTGATGGGTCCTTCACACAACAAGGATTAGGTGTTGGATTACTCTTTATTACACCATAGAGATACTCATTGCCCAAAGCATAAAAGATTTTATTTCCTTGTACAAATAACATTGTTGAATACGAGACTTTGATCAATGGCATGAATATTGCAGCCAAATGGAGAGTGGATTAGTTAGACATTTTGGTGACTCTCAACTTGTCATCAACCAGGTTAATCATGTGTACCAAACAAAGGATGAGAAACTAATTCCTTACAAGCACATGATTGATGACTTAAAGAAGTACTTTGCACATATAACCTTCCAACAAGTTCCATGAGCAGATAATAAAGCGGCTGATGGCATGGCTACTTTGTCCTCCCTGCTACAAAGGCCTGAAAGTGACCTCTGACATGAATTCTTGGTGGAAATGTTACACTACCCAGCCTATGACACCCTTGATTCCAGGATGATCTGTTCTATTGTTGGACAAGAATCATCTTGTTACCATCACATTTATTCCTATCTCTACAATCAAAAAAATTTGGAAGGTCTGACCTAGAATGAGAAACGTTACCTAATCTGTAATGCTTCGCATTATGTCATTATTGTTGATGATTTGTATAGGAGAGGTCTCAATGGAACAATCCTTAGGTGTTTAGAACCTGAAGAGTCCAAATGTGCACTAATTGACATTCATGAGGGCATTTGCGGATCTCACTCCAATGGCCAGACACTAGCTCACAAACTTCTTAGAGCTAGTTACAACTGGCCCAAAATGGAGCTGAAAGCTATCAAGTATGCTAGATCCTACAAGTAGTGTCAGCTACATGGGAATCTAATCCATGCTCCAGCTAGAGAGTTGATTCCCTCTACTAAAACATGGTCATTTAAATAATGGGCCTTCGACTTGGTGGGGAAGATCCACCCAACCTCCTCTAATGGACATAAGTTCATTATCACAGCTATAGATTACTTCACGAAGTGGGTGGAGGCAGTACCTCTCATAGTCATTGATGGAAAAACTGTAGCGCTTTTTATCACAAACTAAATCATCTATTGATATGGTGTACCATCCTTAATTATTACTAAAAATGGAGGATAATTAAAAAAAAAAAGACCTCAAGGAACTATGCAAGAAATTCAAAATCACACAACATTAATTTTCCATTTACTACTCCCAAGGTAATGGCCAAGCTGAGGCATCCAATAAGGTGATCCTCAAAATTCTTCATCGCACAGTCAACAAATCAGGGAGAGACTGGAATCTCCAAATCAATCAAGCCCTATGGGCATATAGGACAAGCATTAGAACTCCAACAGGCATGATCCCCTTTGCTTTGGTGTATGGAGCAGATGTTGTGCTTCCAATAGAGGTCAAGATTCCTACCTTGAGAATCTCTGTGAAGGGCCTTATTACTGATGATGACTATAGGATAGCTTAGCTTCAAGAGCTTATGTTACTAGATGAATGTCTACAAGTGGCATGTGATCATTTGTGAGCATATCAACAACGAATGGCAAGAAGCTATAATCAGAGGGTCAAGCCACATGACTTCCAGTTGGGTGATCTCATCCTAAGAGAGAACCATAAGAATCAACATCAACAAGTCCAAAAAGGGAAGTTTGAACCCAACTAGCTCGGTCCCTACATCATTATTATAGTAGATGGATCTGGCATTTATCAACTTTCCACAATTGAGGGAGAGGTGCTAAAGGAACCTGTCAACACTCTCCACCTGAAGCGGTTTTACAATTGATTTGATAGTAGTACCTCTTTGTACATATCTATATGTCCTGAAAAAAATCCTAAAAAATTGAATAAGTCCTAAAAAAAATTGTTACCTTGGTGAAAACCTAGCAATAGATGCTTTGGTAATACCAAAAAAAAATGGAAAAAATAAAAAATACAAAAAAATTCAAAGAGAAAAATACAAAAAAATTGAAAAAACAAAAAAAAAGTGCCATTGGTGAAAACCTGGAAACAGGCATCATGGTAGCAAAAAAATTAAAATCCTACCAAGAAGTTGAAAACTTGGTAAACAGGTACCTCTTGCTCCCAACGCTCTATCTTCCAGCACATCTTTTGGCTATTCTCTACAGTCGCTTTCATGCTTTCACTTTCTTATTTTTCTTGCTTTCTGCTCATGTATCCATGGATTGAGTCTTCTCACAGCTTGGGGGCATTTCCTTTTAGTGTCACTCTTTTTGAGATTCTCCTCATAGAATCTCCTTCATGACAGTCACCAGTGGTCCTCATTGCATCTACCTACTGTTGCTAGTGTCACTCTTTTTGAGATTTGCCTCATAAAATCTCTTTTGCAATTGTCACCAATTGTTTCAACTGTGTCTGCCTACTATTTCTCTTGTCACGTCTCCAAATTCTTTTATGGAAGATCTCTCTTGTGTCAGTCACCAGTCATTCTGGCTATGTCCATCTATTGTCGCTCAGTCCTCTTTAGGTTCTTCATCTTGAAGTTTCCTCTTTGACCTCAGTCACCAGTCATTCTGACTGCATTTGCCTAATGTTGTCACCCTATTGATGAGATTTCTTTCAAACATGTTTTGGACACTGACACCTAACATCAATCCAATGACAAATAATGAACTCAAAATGACATACTTGTTTGGATCTACTAAGCTCTTTCTTTGTTTTGTTTAGTTTTTCTTTGTCATGTCCCTTCGAGCAACTCGATGATGTCATTTCTAATTAGAGAAGTAATGACTGGAGGCATGATCTTTTTTGTTCTTTCTACTTGTGGTTTAGTTCCAATTCATTGACATATTCCTATGAAAGGGGTGTCCACTATAAGAGCCTCCATCTTGCATTGGATAGCCTGGTGTACCTCAACTCCTTTTATACGACTACATCAATAACATTGGTACTTCTCATTGCCTATTAGAGTGAACTTTTCATGCTACAGTACATATTGATACTCATCATGTTACATGAACATATAGGTCACTGTGATTATACCTAGCACACTTCTGTCTCAAGTTACAAACACAAGTGTCATTGCAGAAAAAATACTTATTGAATACTGAACATGAGATGAATCTCCTATGTGTTTGGTGTGCCTATCTTGCAAGCAACATTCTGGTCATCCTAGCATTTATGCTTTGATGCTTATGTTAACTTGCTATATTAAAAGGGACAAATGTTCTGGTCATTCTAGCTTCTTGTGCCTCGAATGCTTACATTTAATCTTGACAAACCTATAACGTATGGTCTATTCATATTCCCATGATTGCAATATCAATGGGAATTATATAACATATGAGCTTTATTCTATATCCAGTGATGATAAATTGTCGAGGCTTAGTAACCAGACCTAGGGTTACATTTAACATAAGCCTTGCATTACATGCTTCACTTGCATAATCATGCAATTGAGTTGTGATTCTATTTCTTCCCTACTTGATGAAGGATTGGGGGCATCTTCAAACATATCAATTTTCTCCACAACTGCACAAGCATTTGCTTTTTCGATTCATGCTCCTCAATGGAATACCTATCATTGTCAAGCAAAACACACAACATTACATGAGATGACAGTCCATTTCCATATCCATTGCATCCATATACTCATAATATCTACTCTACATGCTCATAATCACATCATATCAAAGTAAAACATACATCTCATAATCATCATATTGACATCTCATGTACATCAAAGTCAAGCAGACATAGACAATGACATGAACATGATGATATTCAGCTCAAAATCTCATATATATATATAATGGTTCAATACAAAAATGGGCATTACTCAAGTGCTATCAATCAAAATGATACAAAATGGTGCTGGCACAACAATCAATACATAGCCAAAGATCTAAGAGCTAGGCACAAAGCATCTAACTCTATCCTGTACTCTCATCTCCAAGAGGAATAGGAGTAGGAGCAGTAGGTGGAGGAGGAGGTGGTGGCATGTCCAGTCTTGCAGGAGGTCGTGCACCTCCAAACTCTCATGCATACTGAGAAAACCAATGTACCAATAGAGCCTCATTAGGCACCACTATCAAAAATGTAGCAAAATAGTAGGCTTGCTAAGCTGATTGTAAGCGGACCTCATCTTGCAATGTCTCTACTCTCTGCTTAGTAGTCTTGGTGCACTCTCTCCATCGATCAATCTCCCACTGCTGCTCCACCAGCTGTGTGCCATAGATAGCTACCTATATCTAAAGATCTCCCAATTGTTAGGAGGCCTGACAAATCTACTCTCAATAGTGTCACACTATGTTCTATGTCCTAGCAGCAGGCTGATCAAGCATATCCTCATCCTGTATCTCAAGTGTCTGCTACTATGGTGGTGCCTACTGCTGCAGCGATGCCTGTTGTTGTAATTGTACCTACTATGGTGGTGTCTACTCCTCAATCCTTAGCCTCTGTTGCCAATCATGCTCTGCCCCGCTACCTCCAGCCCCTAGATCTAATTTCATTTATCATGCAGGGATCTCTACCTACCTCACCCTATGTTACACCTCTGGTACTAGATCTTTTGGTCCCTATGGTGGGGGAGCCTACTGCTACTATGCTGGTAGCTACTATGGAATTGGCACTGCCCTCCCCAAAGGATCTATGAATCGTGGGAATGGATGACTAATCAAATATGCTTGGTATGTAGGTGTCATTCCTGTATTAGCAATCTCAAGGAGATAGTCCCACTATGTCACAACCAAGTTGCGCACATCTATCATGGATCGGCCTGGGTCTAGTTGTGGAGGCCACCCCCACCCTACATCCTTCGCTAGTCTAGCATAGGTGCAGTACTCCTGTGAAATGTCCTGTGGTCAACCATACTGCCGCCACACCTATGAAATCACAAACCTCTCTATGATCTGTGACATCCAGCCCAACTCCCTCAGGGCATCATCCCAATCCTTTATCTCTTGCCAAGGCTGCCATATGATGGAGACCAGGTCATCAAGACATGCCCGCTAGTGCTCTGTCTTACTCAGGAAGACCTGGGTAATATGCCCCCCTGATACTTGCAAATATATGGCTCCATAGGCTCTTAGACATCCTCATGAATGGGTTTATGTATGGAAAGATGCTCCCATGCCTAGATCTATAAGACATAGACTCCTACTGCCATAGTCTTCTTCTCATGGAAGACTATCTCATGCATCTCATGGAACATATGGGCTAGCATGCACTGACCCCACACAAATATCTCAGGAGCCTCCATCATCCGTCAAAGCATGACCCCCCAACCACACTCTAAGTCATGTTATCCTACATATGTCCTCTGGGGTAATGGTCATCTCCCCCACTAGTAGGTGAAAGGTGTTCATCTCCTAATGGAAATGCTCCACCAAGGCTTTGAGTAGGTCGTGATTCACCGACATAGAGAAGATAAACCCAATCGAGCAATATGTTCCCTATCAACATCATTGAGACTCCACAACAAATTTCCATATGGTGGATAACGAGATCTAAATGACACATCATCGAAGACCTCCTATACACACACAAACAAAAACAACAAGAAAATGATCAGTACCAAGTCAAAATGGCACAACAATGCAGACAAAAGATGCAAATTTCACACATGAAAATAAAAATTTTAACTTCACTGTCACGAATTTTTGCACGAAGATCACAAGATCTCGCACAAAGATATCAAGACCTCGCATGAAGATATCAAGATCTCACACAAAGTTTCCTTTCTTTGCGCGAGAAATCTCTTCCTCACGCTAAGGATGAAGTCTCCCATGTGAAGATCGAGTGAGATTTCTCATTCTTCGCATGAGACGTGAGTATCTCCCATGCTAGAAAACCCACCGATGTGCGCAAAGAAATAGGGGATTTTATTTCTTTGCACAAGAAGAGAATGTCTCATGCGAGAAAGGACAGTCTCATGCGAAGACCAATTTGAGCTTCCTAAAACATGCTAAAAAATAAAATAAATGACTTTGAAATGCGTGAAAATGAAAGTACGAACCTCAGATATCGATAACTCACCAGAGGTTCGTAGTCTACCGATCGACTGTGTCATCAGGAGCGCTCAAAATGATGATCTCACATGTTCACTACCATCTTCCTCACACAGCTACTATTCACAAAAGACAATATGCACAAATGATTTTAAAATGACCCCTTGAGCCCTTCTATAGCTATTGACTAAATTTTTCAAAGTGCTCCGATTTGCACAAAAATCATCCTCTAGCTAATTTGACCATTCTAAATACTTTTTTGGGATTGAATTCAAAATCTAACAAACCTAAGAGCTTAAAAAATGCATTTTAAAATTTTAAGGACTGACGTGATCGAACGCTTGTGTAGCCCAAATTTTTTTTATACATTTCTATTATTGGAATCTTTTCAACTCAAAATTCTTCATATTTTCAAAATCCATTTTTTGGAAATAGTCAACTCAACTCAACCATGGCCAATTTTGGTCAACTTTTGGTCAAACTTGGTCTTTTGGACCTTGAAATCACTTTGGATTGACTTCCAATATTCTTCATATCATTCTGATCTCTTCATATTTTCTTCTGATCATTCTCATCCTTTCTACACTCTACTACATCTTAGATTTCTTTTGTATCTCTTTATATACTACTTTACATCAAATTTCTAGTGTCACCTTTCAATTTCGCTCCCGAGGGGGTAGGATGATTAAATCATTCAATTTGAATTTCAAATCAATTTGAATCTTCATCACTTGGGGCATCTTGTTCCCATCTTATGTCCTCATCATTCGGGGTATCTCACCACTAGGGGCATTCATTTGAGCTCACTACTTTCATAAGACTTTCATTTTCTAGATTAATATCATTTAGAATTAATATGCATTCATTTAGTTAATTCTATTTACATTTTCTTAGATTAAATGCATATCTCATGTTAGAATAATTACATTCATATAGATTAATCTCATTCAAATCCTTCATTCTTAGGGGGTCTGGTTACCTACACCTCACATCTGAGGATATTAAATAGGTAAAATATCTCTAGATAAAAGGCAATAGGTCAACTTTTAGGACTATTCTTGGGTGAACAATCTCATGTTTATTCAAAAATGAATCCACATACGAAGACCGTGTTGAAGTGTGTGGGTTAAACAAAGGCCGCATATTATCGCATATACTAGACACTAGTAAAATTTGCAAATTGTATTTGGAATCACATTTGAAAACTAGTCAAACAAATTAATCATAGGCTCAAGTATAGAAAATAGCAAGTGTCTCAACCCTATAATTAAATGCAAAATTAATTTTTTTCATTTTGGTCAACTGGGTCAAATTTATAACTGGTCAAACATGGCTTCCCAAAATTCAGGGCAATATGCATCAAGATGACAATAGTAAACAACTATCTTTGAGTGATTCAAAACCTAGTCAAAAAATATTGAAATGAATTGAAAATAAAAGATAGGTTCTTTGATATGTGTACTAAACACTCGCCAAGTGGTGAATCATGAAACTTTACTGGGTGCAAGATATTCTATTGTAAACTAGGCTTCCTGTCATTGTTTGACACTTAGGCAAAGATGCAAATTTGGACAATGCTCAAAATGAAAATTCACAAAATGAAAAATTTCACATTGTAGGGTACATGGATATACTAAATGCAAGGTGTTAGAAACATAAAACACCCCATAGGCCTCAAAATGGCAACCATGTACACATGAATTAAAAATGCTTATAGGGGGTCAATTTGCCACAAAATTTAGAATGGTACTCAAAATCAAGGATGCAATTTTGAGTCCGAATAGGTAGGTTTATATGTGAGTTAGTAGTTAACTCCTAATAGTGCAAGATTCAATGTAAGAAATCAAAACCAAACCAATTGGATCACCATGTTATACAAGGTGAAAATAGAAGGCAAATAGAATTGCAAAGAATGGTACAAAACTCAAGAATCATCTAACAAAAGAATTTGTGTAATTAGGACAAGGATCAAGGATAGGTCCTCAACATGATGAAAACTATGCATAACATGAAACAAAAAGTAGCAAAAACTACTTTTGGAACAATAGACCGGTACAAAAAACAAGGAATATTTTTGTTGATGAAAGATTGCTCCAAGACTAGAGATGCTTCTACATCACAATGTAAGCTAGATCTAGGGGGGTAGAGTAAGGGAAAAGATGAGAAAGTTCTTGAAACTATAGTTATAATGAGATCTAGGGAAAGATATATAAATGTAATTAGTAGATATGTTAAAATAAAAAAGAGGATAGAAGACACACCTTTAAGATCTGATTTGATGCTTACCATGCTACTCAAAACTAATAAATAACACTGGATCTAGGCCTAAAATGCTAAAATCTATAAAACCCAGAAAGTATTTGATGATCTAGAAAGGGTGAATTCCTCTTGTAATGGTTACCTTTATGGCCTCACTCATAAGGGTGACCTTTATGGCCTTGATGAAATGTATCTAACCTCGATTCTGATTTATAATTTTGAAGACAATAAAAAATAGAATATGAATCTACAACTTTTTCATTGAGTTGATATTTGAAATCTGTAATAATAATAAAATTTATTTGTTGATGTAAGGTTTTCCTCATTAAAACCCTAATTCATTAATTAACTTTAAATTAAAATAATTGAATTGCATAAATGTACAAATTTACCTGAATCGAATAAAATGATCTCTCTTTACCAATTGTTTTGGATCAAGAATGCACATTAAAATAGAGAAGATGCAACAAAGGACCTTGGATAAATTTAAGGAGACCTTGAAGAAAAAATCCTTCAATTTATTGAATTGTTGATTCCTTGATCTTCAATAGAGGAGTTTCTTGAAGAATTCTTAAAGAGTTGAATGCTTGAAGACATAAAAAACTTTAGGACTTGAGTGTTTGAGTTCTAGTGTGCAAGAATTCTTGTGAGATATGAGATACAAAATAGATCAAATGGATGGGTTTATAAAGGGCTCAAAAATAACCTAGTCCCATAGATCAACCCACCTAGAAGTTAACACCTTAAAATAATCTATAAATGGGACTTGAGTAGTGGACCTAAAATACGGTCCGAGAAGGGGCACACTACATTCCTAATTGGCTTAGAAAGGGTGTACTTCATTCCTAATTATTAAGGATGCACTATGTCCTTTCCAAGAAAGGCCCAAATTCATCAAGATTCCCTTGCAGTCTCAAAATAGGTCCTGAATCCTAGAAATCAAGTGCATAACTCAAGATAGAGACATTTCAGTTTCAAAAAGAGATTTTGGGTGATTGGATGAAGGGAAAGGGGGAGCTAGGTGGTTAGATTTTACTTTGGGATTAATGCCATAAAAATAGGATCTTTAAAGAGAATCAATTAGGTCTTACCCCAATTTCACCTAGGAGAAACAAGAAGAAAGGGGAAGAAAGGAACATAGATTCAAGGAGATGATGGTTTTGCATTAAATAGGCATTAAACCATCATCAAATTGAAGTGCTTCTGATTTAAGATAGTACACTAATTCAAGATCTTTGAATGACCCTTCAATGTATCCTTCACAAACTTGACTCTATCAGGATATTTGACATCTTCATACTCAAAATACTCTTATAATTCATTGATCTAGTTGATTAATTTGTCTAGGTTAAGATTTCTAAAAAATGTGGGAACCTCAATCTTGGAAATGGCACTAAAAAGCCTTTTTTCCTCTTGGTTTAGAACTTCCTCTTCCCCTTCTAAAATAACATTTTCTCCATCTTCTCTTTCATCCTAACTTTTATCCCTTACAGAAAGATTCATACCCTTATGAACCTATTCTTCTAATGTGTACATTTATTTTTAGAGGGTTCTAACCTTAGGTGGCACAACTTGCTCCCTTCACAGAGGCATTTTTATGCTTATCATTGAAACCCTAAACCACAATCCTCATGAAAATTATGTTATAATTGATGATATGTCTACATGCTCATCTCAAAACATAATCCTAGTGAAAACTTCCTCACAATCGATGATCTACCTATGTACTCAGAAAATCCTACTTTGATACAACTTTATGAAGGGTGTACCCCTTAATACCAAAAACACACAATAGAAACATAGAAAAATAATAATAATTGCAAGAACTACATAATTCAAAAATACAATATGAAAAACCGCATGGGTGACTTCTTTACAATTGTCTACAAGATAGATTTGTGAACCACCACCTAGAACTACCCTAGAAATTAGTATGGGTCTGCCTTACATAGGAAATTTTCCACCACACAAAAAGGTTCTTGACATTTTTTCCTAATCCTTGAGGTAGAACAACCCAAATAAGTATTATTTTCCTATTTATTACATAGAGTCATCTCAAAATAATTATAGGTCAAATGACCAACCCAAAATCAATGGCTTCCACATAGATTGTATGGGCAACCCTATCAATGCCTTTTGCATGGGTTGTACAACCAACCTGTTAATGTCTTTTGTACAAATTTTTTGGTCAACTAAGTTAATGACTTCCACATAGGTCATATGGCCAACCTTGTTAATACCATTTGCATGTGTCTGCAATCAACCTTGTTAATCCCCTTCTACATAGGTTATACATTGAAAATGTAGAGAATCTAGTATATGGTATGTATACTACCTTTCCATGCCAGTATCTCTCATACAAAGAAAATGATGCATGTTTCTCTCAACTAAAGAGTATTTAATTAAATTTCCTGGCTTCCTTCTTGTTTCTACTATATGACATATGACTTCCCATGGTTGGACTTCATTTTTTCCCTTTGGATTTTTTGTTATCTCTCTTAATTCCCTTTATTTTTATGGTCCTTGGTATCCTTTTTTATCCTAGGTATCATTTCCCTTAAATCTATTAAGATTTTTTTTCGTCATCCTCAAGACTGTATTTCTTGGTGTTCCCATTCTTGGTTTCTTTGAGGAACCTTTTACTTTCTCAACTTCAATCTCTAGAATCTCTATTGCATTGCAAGTTTAATGAAAGACTTTATAGTCCACCTTCTACCAATGAAATAGTCTAGGGTGTGAAATTTTTTCATCCTAAATGAAATTCCCAAGTCTCAATATCCCCTCATCATCTAGTTCCATCCCTCCTTCCTCACCAAACTCTCCTCCTTCTAACTCTAAGTATGATATTAGATCCTGGCTTACTAGCTTGTTCCTTAGGTCAATGACATATTTTTCCCTATCACTTATGATGGAGAGAAAGTTATTATTCCAATTATGGTTTGTTTTTTTTGTGATGAACCAATCCATACTAGGGAGAATGTCATACCCATTTTTCACCAATGATACGACAAAAAAATCAAGGAAGAGTTATTGGTTCTTTATAATAACCTTATGTACCATGAGTATTCTAATTGGTTTTGTGGTAGATTGGTTGGCACCTAACAAGTGAAAATTATTTAGCTAGAATGGTCAGTTTTTGAGGGTCTTCCATGTCTCTTCTAAGAGTACATTTACACCAAATCCACCATCCACAATAGTATTAGTAAGGGTATGTCACATGATTCCCATTTCTATCATAGTCAAGGTCTATCCCAAGCCCACTACTAAAAACATAGGACTTGTGGTACCACTTGTATAGGTATCTTTTTTGGTCCCATAGTTTCCAACCTCTTGGCACTAAATGTGTCACTAATGTTGGTGATTACAAATCTCAATAATGGTAGTGTCTCTAGTAGGTTTTCCACTTGTACTAGGACCATATCCTATAGCATATGTTGTATTATGTTGGCTTCTAGTGTTGACTATACAAGGGTATTGGCCATGTCATGGCTTTGCCTTCATTCTTCCTCCATTGCCAATTTTGTTTCCCTTCTAGGTTTATTCATTCTTTCCTTCCTTGTATGTGAATTAGGGTATGTGGTTTTCTTTTCCTAAAGCCTCATGATTGTGAAGACACCCTCTTCAAGGAATGTTAATTATATCATGTTATTGCCTGCCCCTTAAGAAATTCAACATCCCCATTGTTTCCTAAAACACACCATTTGCATAGCATACTCCTACCACCTTTCTTGTAGTAGTCTCACATGAAATAATCTATTTTTTGCACTTGCAACATCATATCATGGTTCATCCCTTCATATCATACTAAATATGTGTTGTTATTATTTCTATTATTATTATTTCCTTGTATGTTTTCATAACCACCCTGTGGGGCATTGAAATTTATGCACTATAACATTTGGGGTCAAATTGTGATGATAATTTACAATGATAGTGTGATTATTTTGTGATTTTTATGTTTTTTTGCAAGCGTCCTCGACATTATCATTACACTAATGTTGTCTTTGTAATTGCGATGTCTACATGATTATAAAATTAAAAAATAAATAAAAAGAATACACAACATCATTTAATTTCCCATTTTATTGATTGTGGAGATTAGTTATGCATGAAAGAGTTTGGAGAGCTCTGAATGAGTGTGGAGATTAGCTAAGAAAGGGTTTGGAGAGCTCTGATCAAATGTGGATCTACATTCTCTTTATCATGTTTTGCCCTTGCTCGTCAACAAGTTGTTGTATTGTTCCCTTTTGATCTATGTGCCCCATTTATTCTACATTGTATGATTCATTCTCTTGATTGCATGATAGATTTGTAGATTAGCTACTGTTAAACATTGCATACCTTTATATTTTAGTGGTGAAATCAAATTCCAAGTAGGTGTGTGATCTATGAATTTGTATGGACATATACATGAAATCTAACAAAATCTTTGCCTTTGTATCTTCCCCACACAACTAAACCAAACCATAGTAGGTATTTTTGAATAAGACCATAAAGCTAATAGTTGAATAGTTGCCCTTTCTATCAACTAGTACTATTGGTGTAAATAGGTATTTACTATTTGCACTTTACTTAAGTTTACTTAGGTTAGTGCATTATTATTTTGCATTATTTTATTATTTATTTTTATGAGACACTTGGGAGTTTGCGCATCTTCTTGAGTTGTCACGTTGACAACATAGAAGTATGCAACTCTAATTATACACATGGTGTCTACAACACTAGAGTTTGCATCATTCACTAAGTTTTCATGTAGACAAAATAGTTATTCGCACTCCTAATTTAGCACATGTTGTCTACAACACTGATTTGCATGTCACACCATTTTAGGCATATCCTCTCATCATCACACTTACTTTCATGCTTAATAGAGAATAACCCATATTTGGTGGACATGTGCTTGGTTATATGACTTATCATGATGTTGGTTTCAAGGCATTCTAGATGCATCTTAGAGGCCTTTATATTTAGGCACTCCTAGTGTACTTGTACATTGTATTGTATACTATATAGTTATTCTTAACATACTCTGGTCTAATTTGTGCTTGTGTTTTGAGTTCCCTTGTCTTGGGTAAATTCTATCCTAAGGTATATTCTTACATGGTATCAGAGCTAAGGGAGATACTCGTCACATAGCCATTGGAGACCTCGTTGCTTCATCTCTCTAAGGGACTTGATTCAAATCCAGAGCATTAGCGGCAATTGGGAGCATCTAGAGCTGAAGCAGACCTTTCCATTGCATCTGGAGTGATGATTAGGTGAAGATTGACTATAAATTTACCTATTTTAGGCCATAATCAACCAGGAGGCAAATTTTTTTTGCAAATCAGAACTCGAAGGCTTGATTTGAAAATCAGGGTATGGTCTTTTTTGTTCTGATTAATTAATTTTTGAATCAGTTTAATTCTGTATGTTTTTACAATTTTGAAAAAAAAAATTAGATTATTGGGCATTCAAGAAGAGAAAAATTTTTAGCATAGGCATCGGGAAGTGACATCCCAACCCTGTGCAGTGCAAAATATATTTTATTTCACAAGCTTAATTAATTTTTGACAGGCTATTATGCAAATTTTTGGCCTCAAATCAGTGGGTTGTACCCTAAATTTCTAGCATAACAGTAGTCCCTTATCACCGACGAATTGGTATTTTTTGGCACCCCATTGCCTACACAAGCCACTACCCAAGGGAATCTGATGGGCTTAATTTTTTTAATAGACTGCCACTTTTTTGTTTTATACACTATCCCACCAAGCACACAATGCATGTGGGATAAAACCCACATTGCTGGCACTGGCAAACATTGATTTCATAGTGGACGAAGGTATATTTTAGGTTGCGATCTTCAAATTCCATCGCAGACTTAAATCTTTTAGCACCAAACATTGCACCCACCTACATGCACTATCCACATGTCATGCTAGCTCAACATTATGTTTGACATGCATCCCAAGCTGATTCGCCCATGCTGCAATCCGTCACATGCCATGTGAACAAGTCACCTTTGCATATAAACATTATCTGTCAGCGCCAGCTCATTTATAGCATAGACCCAGTCTACCATGGGACCCAATCAAACATAGAGATGAAAAATTCTTTGAATTGCCTACTTAAATGATAGTTTCCAGCTGTACACCATGTGGACAGTAAAGTTAGCAGCCAAATAAGCCTGTCGTATACAGCTGTCAGCAACACATCATCGACCGTACCCTACCCAGTCAGTCAATTCCATATAGCCATGCAAGTTTCCATTTCTACAAATTCTATACATTTTTGTATGATCATACATGCTGATGTCAGCAACCATACAGGGTGACATCATTATAGACCTATGTTTTCGTTGATGTCAGCAAATCACGAGAAAAAAATTAACAGCCATCTGACCATCATCCCAGGGCATTTTTGAACTACTACGACAATCATTTGACCATCAAGTTTAACACTATATTTGTCTCTCCAGACCCCTCTTCAGATGCAGTTTTGATTTGGCAGCCTAACTTCAAACAACCATAACTCGGTCATCCATACTCCAAGTCAAGTGTGATATTTTTTGATTTTGGGTAAAATTTCCTAAATTTTTTAGTGGTGTAGGTATATTTTTGTTTTGGTGCATGGATTTTTCAAAATAAGCATTTTTCGGCGACTATACCTATCTAATCCTACTTTTTACAACTTCAAATGCATCGTACGGGCTCATCTAGACTCCTTTTTAGGTTCATTTTTTTTTCAAAGTGTATATTTTTTATCTAGTTTTTAGATCTATAGTCAGATTGTAGTCTTATTTGGACAAAAGTATCACTTTTAGAAATAGGTCCTATTTTGCAATGTATTGCTTCACAATTGTGGTATTTTTGAGCTACATTGTAAAATTCCAAATTTTTCCTCTATACAAAGGTTGTAATCAACAAAATTAGAAAGCCCACTTTGTCTATTTTGATAAGTGGCCCTTTGTAAATTTACTATATATAAAGTGCTAAAATCATTCATTTGGGGGTGAGATTTTTTGATTGAGTGAAAAGGGGGGGTGTTTACAATGTACTTTGTCTCCTTGATCTTGTGTTCTTGCATTATGGGTTCTTTTTCAAAGTTAACTCCACATAACTATGCTACTTGGAAAGAAAACATTAAGGAACCATTGGTAGAAAAAGGTTTATTGTGTTATGCCACTGGTGCAGCAAAGAAACCTCCTGCTGATGCTGATGAAGCTCAGAAAGAAGACTAGGAATCCAAACAAGAGATGGGAATAGGAACCTTGTTGAAAAATATCTCTAATCCTATCAAATTTTACATTGGGAAGCTTATAGATCCAATAGAGGTTTGGGCTAAACTTGAAGCTTTGTATGGTATAGTAGATAAAGACATGGCTTACACCATAGAGGATAAACTTCTCAAATTGGATCCTAGAAATTTTGACACCATCAAGGACTATCTTAGCCAAGTAGAAATGTATAGGGCATAAGTAAATCATTGAGGTGAACCCATCAAGGATGGAAAGATGATCAAACACATCATGACTCATCTTCCACCTAAATATGCTCCTTTTGTTTCTAGCTTTAATACACACAAATTAACAATGGGTAGTGCCTATGTTGAGTCTTCATTCAAGAAATTCTCAGAAATTTTGATCTTAGAACATGAAAATCTAGTGGGTATGGGAATTCTCAAGTCTTCCAAAACCAAAGCCTTGGTAGCAAATGCAGGTAATTCAAGTGGCAGAAACTCCAACAACAAGCAAAAGCAATGGAAGGCTAAGCCACAAGATGACACACAACAGTCCTTCTCAAAACAACAATCTTCCTCAAATCAATCTTCTTCTACTCAACATTCTTCTTGACAAAAAGGAAAGTCTTCTTCCAAAAATAATCCAAAGGGAAACAATTCCAACAAAAAGGAGAAGAAAACTTGTTCCTATTGTAAGAGGAATGGTCATGATGAACATGAGTGCAAGGATAAGCAGATTGATGAATTGGTCAACATTATGAGGAAACACAAAATTGATGTACCAAATGCATACAAGGATAAAAGATCTTCATCCACTTCAAAGAGTAAGGGACAAGCCTTAGTTGCAAGTAAAAATAATGCTGAGGAATGGGTTCTTGATTAAGAAGAAACACATCATATGAGTGCTTCAAGGGAGCAATTTTCCTCTTTGAAACCACCAAATGTACCTTACATCTATGTGGGTAATGATACTCAAGTTGAAATAGAAGCTAAAGGTAATGTTGAGTTGAAAATGGTGTCTTTAAGGATGTACTACATGTTCCTAACCTTAGCACCAACCTTCTCTCCATCTATCAAATAAATCACTATGGATTTGGCAACAAAGTAGAGTTCCTCCCTGACACAATAGTGGTGAAAAATATCAACAATGATTCTATGGTGGTAGTTGGAAAGGCATATCATGAGACAAGACTTTATTCTTTCTCACATTTTGTGCCTAAGTCCACTTCTCTTGCCTTGTTGACTCATTCAAAGACTCAAAGTAAACTATGGCATGAGAGATTTGGACACCTTAATTATTGCTACCTTCAGCAACTCAGCTGTAAGGAAATGGTCATTGGTCTACCTCAAGTCAAGTTTTTAGAGTGTGTATGTCCAGGTTGTGAAGTAGGTTAAATCCCAAAAAGAAATATGACAAGGGGAAGTCTTGGAAGGCAACTGTTGTTCTAGAATTGGTTCATAGTGATGTAGCTGGTCCATTTCCAGTACCATCTTTTGGTAAGGCCCACTGTGTTCTCACATTTATTGATTACTTTTCATGGTACACTTGGGTATTTTTCCTAGCTCATAAGAGTGAAGTATTTGACAACTTTATCACATTCAAAGCTCAAGTTGAGAAAAAATTAGGAAAAGCCATCAAGATCCTAAGGATAGATAATGGAAAAGAATATGTCAACTCTAGGCTTATAGAGTTTTGCACACATAAAGGGATAGATCTTCAACATTCAATTGCATACAGGCCACAATAGAATGGTGTAGTTGAAAGAAAGAAAAAAACCCTTAGGGAAATGACCACTTGTATGCTTCAACACAAGTCTCTAGATCAATGTTTTGGGCTGAAGCCATGTGTTGTGCCAACTACATCCAAAACAAAAGTCCAGGTAAGGCCTTAGATGGAATAACAGCTTTTAAGGCATGGTGTGGTAGAAAGCCAGGTGTAAAGCACTTCAAAGTTTTTGCTTTTCTAGCATGGGCAAGGATACCTCCACAAAAGTGAAAGGCTTTAGAACCACAAAGAAAACCATGCGTATTTGTTGGATATCCTGATCACCTCAAGGTATACAAACTAATGGATCTAGAGACTAGTGAAATTTTTTATGAGAGGAGTGTTCACTTTGAAGAGTCATGTCCAAGCTTAGCTTCTTCAACTCATCCTTCTTTCTCCTTTGTGGATAGTGGTCACAGTGATGAAGGTGACTTGGAAGATGAGATTCCTCCAACTTTGACTCGCAAGACACCACCTTCGCAAGGTCAACAAATAATTGAGGACATTCCTTCTTCCACTAAACCTCATTGGGCACAACAAACTCTTGATGTTGTAGGTTCATTGGTGGGAAATCCTTTAGACACTCGGAGGACTAGGTTACAGCACTAGTCATTTCCACAAGCATATATAGCCATTGCTTAATATCTACAGCCCTTTAAGGAAGCATTAGGGATTCCAGAATGGGATAAGGCTATGGAGGAAGAATATAATTCCTTGATGAAAAATAAAACATGGGACTTAGTTCCCCTTCTTAAGGGAAGAAAAGTGGTTCAATGTAAGTGGATCTATCGAACCAAATTTGCAATAGATGGAAGTGTTGATAAACATAAGGCTAGACTAGTTGCCAAAGGTTTCTCACAAGTTTTAGGCATCGACTATATAGAGACTTTTACACCAATTTCCAAGATGAACTCCATTCGCCTAACACTAGCAATTGCTGCAAGTCAAGGTTGGGTTGTAAACCAGATGGATGTTAAGAGTGCCTTTTTGAATGGTGATCTTCATGAGGAAATTTATATGGAGCAGCCATAGGGGTTCGTATAGGATTCTACTATGTTTTACAGATTGAATAAATCAATTTATGGTCTTAAGTATGTTCCTTGGGCTTGGTATGCCAAAATGGGTTCCTTCCTCCTCTTGGTAGGTTTCACCAGATGTCATTCTGATTTAAATGTTTACATTCTTCAGAAGGATGACTCTCACTTGATACTAGTGTTGTATCTAGATGACTTGATCATCATAGGGGGCACTTATCCATCATAGCCAGTGCCAAGAGCTCTCTATAGGATAGATTTTCCATGATAGACTTGGGTTTGCTACAGTACTTCCTTGGCATTGAGATCACATAGTCTTCAGCAAGGATTACACTTTCAGAACCCAAGTATGCTCTTGACTTTCTTTCTTAGTTTCATATGAGTGACTACAAGCCTACTCCTACTTCCTTCCTATCAGGTGTCAAGCTAGAGGCTAAGTGTACCACTCCACTTGTTGATGCTACTTTAGATAGACAATTAGTTGTGAGCCTTATCTACTTGACACATACATGCCCTAATATTGCTTTTGTAGTTGGCATGGTTTCACACTTTATGCAAGAACCACATGAGCTTCATTGGAAGGCTACCAAACACATCTTGCATTACATCAGGTATAAGACTTCAGCTAATTGGATACATAGACTCAAACTATGCAAGAGACTTGGATTCCTAGAAGTCTACTTTAGGGTACATATTTTACCTTGGTTTTGGCCCTATTTGTTGGTAAAGTAAAAAGCAAAACATTATTGTTCTTTCTTCAATAGACGCTGAGTATCGAGGAGCTATCAATACAACTACATAAGCTCTTTGGTTGTAGCACATCCTAGAGGAGTTTAGATTTGATCTACCGAAGCCTATAATTATTTGTTGTGACAATCAGAGTACCATTGAGATCTCTAAGCATCCAGTTTAGCATTAGCAAGCAAAGAACACTAAGGTTCATATGCACTACATTCAAGACCTTATACATGAGCAAATAATTGCACTGCAGTATTGTCCTATGGCAAAGCAGGCCATTGATACCTTCACCAAGGTCAAGTATACTCATTTGCAAGATCTCTTGGGGGTGTGAGATGTTGCATAAATGGGAGTCCCTTGACTTCTCTCTTCTTCTTCTTCTGGGAGGGATTTTTTTCCTCTTATGAGGTCTTCTTCTCTCTCTTCTTCTTTATTGTACTTATCTCTCTTTTTGGAGGAGGGTTTTTCCCATGAGGTTTTCTCTCTTTCTTTTCTTTATGAGAGATTACATTGCATCATTCTATAGCATTTCTTTTGTACATGGGTACCTAACATGGCCTTATAGCCAAGACCCATTATGCATTAGTGAGCTTAAGTGTATTCCCCTAGGTGGCACTTAAGGGGGGGTGTTGGTGTAAATAGGTATTTGCTATTTACACTTTACTTAAGTTTACTTAGGTTAGTGCATTATTATTTCACATTATTTTATTATTTATGTTTATGAGACACTTGGGAGTTTGTGCATCTTCTTGAGTTGTCATGTTGACAACATAGAAGTATGCAACTCTAATTATGCACATGGTGTCTACAACACTAGAGTTTGCATTATTCACTAAGTTGTCATGTAGAAAACATAGTTATTTGCACTCCTAATTTAGCACATGTTGTTTACAACACTATTTTGTGTGTCACACCATTGTAGGCTTATCCTCTCATCATCACGCTTACTTCCATGCTTCATGGAGGGTAACCCATATCTAGTGGACATGTGCCTAGTTGTATGACTTATCATGATGCTAATTCTAAGGCATTCTAGATGCATCTCAAAGGCCTTTATATTTAGGCACTCTTAGTGTACTTGTACATTATATTGTATACTATACAGTTATTCTGATCATACTCTAGTCTAATTTGTGCTTGTGTTTTGAGTTCCTTAGACTTGGGTAAATTCTGCCCTAAGTCAAATTCTTACAAGTACTAATATATTGTTTTGATCTCTAACCATGAAATAATCAGTCTCCCTATACCCTACACTTTTGATTATCCTTTCATAGTCTATAAAAAATTTCTCTCTATCAATATTGGTGAGGGTTTACATCAAAGTAATCTTTAATGAAAGACCTATTAATTACTACTAAAGATATCATGTTAACTTTCATCACAATTCTTGTTTCTAGTTCTTAATGTTCTGCCAACACATTAATAAGATCAACATCTATACACACATTTGGCATAACCACTTTTTCTAAATCCAACTTCCAAGGGTTTCTTCTTGGATCCTTATCCTCTCTAATTGCATAGAAACACTGGAAAAGGGACCTACCTAAAATATGAATAAAATCATCTTAGCATTCTCTCCAATCATTAGCAAATAATCCCATAATATCTTGTTGAGAGATCTTTTCTTTATGTTCTTTTTCTTTCTTATCATTTTTCTTAATACTAACCTCCTTTTAATAGGTATTGAATATTTTAAAAGAGAAAAATATGGATGTGGTATAGGTTTCAACTTACTAGTTCAAATGCTTGTAAAATCTTGTTCTTTAGTTTCCCAACTTGCTTTCTTTTCACAATTTTTGCTTGGCTCATCTCCAAACACCTTTCAAAGAAGTGAACTTCTCAAAAAGCTATAAAAATTTCTTTTTCAACTAAGCATTCATTTAATTTAGGACTTATACTTTCAAATATTTAGAAGGATATTATTATTTATTTAACCCCTTTCTAATTTATGAATGAAATATAATCACAATGAATTTTTGTAGAGTGTTTTATCAATATTCCTAAGATAGCAATAAATTGCCACTTCATAGTCCCTTTTCTTAATGTTTGTGTGAGGGTGAAAAGTTGATGCTTTACATCCTGTTATTTTTGCCTCCACAAAATGATGAAATATCTCCATTTTTCATGCACCTTTTCTTACTCTTACAAAATGGAGAAATCCTTTGTTTTATCCTCTTAACTAGATCCTTCACAAGGGGTTTAGTTCTTCTTATGTAGGATCATGATCCTATTACATTGAAGTGCAAATGGAAGTGCAACTTTTGCAAATTAATTTTTCTTACACTAGAAGAAGCTTCTTTAAAAAAGAGGGAAAATATGTGCTTCTGAAGTTCATCAAAATTTCATTCATGTGGTGATTTTAGGGACACAATCCAATGTTGGAACTCTTTTTTGAGGCATAGTTCCTCCTCTAAACAACTATAACTCAATAATCTAACTAAATTTTTTACAACTAGAATAAAACTATAGGGAAATCAGACCTTCTACACCCAATTGGAAATGATGCATCTCATTATTCTTTGATCTGAGATCTCTAAAATTGACTTTCTTTTTTTGAACAATACATTTGTGTATTAAGTGGCACTATAACAAGCCTTCTTCTCTCAAGTCTCAAAACTAGGTTGTAGGTTTCAAAACCTAATTTTTTTTTTTTACATGTTATATTTTTCTTGGAAATTTGTGTGCTATAGTTAAAGTATGATTTATTTTTATTTTTTGTACAAAATCTATATCTACTAAAATATTGGAAATGAAGAAAAAGTACACTATAAGTGATTTTAAAATGGTTAATGACAATTTTGTAAACATTATTTAAATTTGAAAAGCTCATATCAATTTTTCTATTGAGATTGGTGATTTTGCTTGAGCTTATGAAAACATCTAGTGATGTTCTTTTTTTCTTGGGTTCATCATTGTCTTCATTCTTTTCAACTTGTAAAGATTTTATAAGGCCTTGCAAATCTATATAGATTCATTGTAAGTGAAAGTAAAGTATCAAGTAGATTGAAACAATGGTAATGGGGACTATTGTGGTGAGAATACTTGTAGTTATAATATTTTAAGACTATAATATAAGAAAAGGTAGGGAGATTATGAAAGAGTTGTAATTGGTCTTAGGGACATTGATATTGTCTTGAGAGCTCTTGTGATAACTTAAGGGTAAGAAACCAAACATGTTTCTCATTGGAAAAACAAAGTCATTATGTATTCACATATTTGCAATTTTTTTATTTGAGGTGGGATTTTTAGAGCTATCTTAACATCTACACTACTATTTCATCTCTCTTCTACGCTAGATCCATTATTTTGATCACAAATTCTACCTTATTGAAATTCTAGTTTTGCATAACAACTTTCTTCTTCTATTATAATTTTTAATGATTAAAGGAATTTTACCTTTGGATTATTTATAATTAACATCTTTACCTCTCTTTGCATGTTTGTTACATATTTTCTTTTCAAATTAGAAAAGACCCTTGAGAGTTATCCATGATCCCTACAGTTTCAAAGTGAAGGTATTATGTGAGAAGTTGTCCCATCTTTACCCATTTTGGGAAGTTTACTAGTTCATGAGTTTTTGTATTAATATTTGGTTGTCACTTTATTCAATGAAAACTATATTCTTTATAAATTGGTGGTTTCCCATATAAAATTCCTTTCTTGATGTTTTAATTTTCTTAATCAAACAGCCAAAAATTTCTAGCTAGGGTTAGTTTTTTTAATGTTTTGAACCATAATGCAAGAATGTGGTAAATAGAAACTAATAAAAAATGGCATAGTACATTTTCCTAGGAAAACCCTCCACTTGAAGGTGAAAAATTGATAGGGAGATTCGATGAACCAATCACTAGCTCATGGTCTTGGTCTTCCTGAAGTCTTCTAGGGTACTTTTCTCTCCTACCCTAGCACATATAGGACCCTTTATTCACTAATATCCCCTAGTCTCCTTAATCTAACCTACCTACCAATAAATTTTTTATTCCCATTCCACTTCTTGTTGCATTCTTGCTCACTTTCCATAGCCCTTAAACCATCTTCAAAGGCTCAAATCCTCCATATGATTCAACCAACCTTCTAGATGTATGGAGGTGTCCTAAGTGACTCCAATACAATCAAATATTGATGTTAGATGCCCCTCCTAGTATATTTTCTTATTTGATGTCACCAAATTCCCCTATTAGGTCTATTAGCCCTATTAGGTCTCCTACTCTGAGAAAATAGGGTTTTTCTCCTATGCCTTCCAAAGGAACCCTACAATATATTCTATGTTTCTTGGTTAATTAGTTGTCCCCTTAAATATTTTTGGTGTCTTGCGGCCATATCCTTCCACCCATTGCCCTAACCCAAATTAAGTGAAAATTAGGCTTTTTAGGCTTCATGAGCTGCTCCAACAATCAAGATTTTTTTAGGCTTACTCTAGGAGTGGTATGATCCTCTCCACTTCATGGAATTTTGGTGTCGAAAAGGAATTTGGACTCTTTTTTTTCTCCTCTACAAGTAATGTTGATCACTTTATAGTCTTCCTTAGTCAGACTCACTACAAGAATTTAGATGTTGCAGGTGGGGAGGGGAGAGCTTCCACCTTCATATGGTTGGTCCTAATTATTAGAGAATATTAAAATATTCTCAAAACCAATTAAAGCTCAACATTAACCTATGATTACATGACAACTAACTATGTCAATCTCTTAGTTTTAGGTAACGTAGAAGGAGGCCATAGTTCAACATGCAATCTCAATTCATATGCCTAGGACATCATGTGGAGCTGAAAAATGCAATAAGTTTGCATTTTTGTTAGAGGTATTTCATTAGGTATTTTAAGTTATAGACCATTATGAACATTGTAACCTTGACTCTTATAGGGTTAATGTCCTCAACATGCAAGCAAATCAAGACTTTCTATGTGTTGGCTTGTTCAGGACATTCTCTCAACCATAGCAGTTGGAGTTCTAATGTTTGTGGTGGTCTATAATTTTATAAACTTAATAGGCCTATTAAATAAATGTAAATGTGGTACATTTTTTCATCTTTTCCTATTGTCCATGCATATAGAATGCAGTTATACATGCATTTTCGATCTAGAGTAGCAAAAACTTATTTTGGATGCGAGAGAAAAATGACATGCACCAGAAGATGGGAAAATGATGTCACTTTTATAGGTTTGGAAACCTTTTGTTATATTTTTTCACATATATCCATATGAATATTAATATTTTTTCACATATATCATTTAAGAACATTGATAATCTTGTAGTCCCTAGATAGCTAAGATAGCTCACTTCACCAAAGGACGTGTTACAAGATACATGTTCTAGAGTATATTTTTTCATGGATGATGTAGGAATTCTTAGATATGTATTCTCTATTGATCTCAATTTTGTTTTTTGACAAGGAAGAGATAAAAAACTGAGTCATTATATAGTAGAATTACAGCACAAAGTGCATGTCGAGAATAATTAGTTTCTAGATAGTACCTACAAGTAATACAAATAGTTAGTGTCGAAGACTAGTATGTGTCAAGTAGATAGTATGTGTCGATTCACTCAAGTGATGAGAAGTTTATATATGCCAAGTAACAGTTAGTGTCAAGTTCTACAAAAGCTAAGTTACAACATTTTGAGCATAGTGAAGGCTAAGCATCAGAGCCTTTGGATGCTGAGTGAACAGTTTTTGGCATAGTTATTTATTATGGCATAAACTCCTATGTAAACCATTTTTTCAACATAATAATGAATCTATGATTGTTAGAGATAGGTATGGATTCATATTACAAATCCCTATGCAATACACGCAACCAATTAGATTAAGAGAAACATTCAGTGGAAATAAGGATCAACCACAGTCATTGATTCTAACTTCCACCTATGTTTGTTTAATAAAGAAAAACCAATAGAAGTTTATTCATTACAAGAGTAGATGAATGCTAAGAATTGAGACATCATTCATGGTGCCTATGGTGGCTATGAGAGAGTTATGCAAAGAAAAATTAGTCTAAGAGAAATGGAGACAAGAAGTGATAGGATTATAAAGGATAGATCTGATCAGAAGGATCAGGATTCAATTAGTAGAGAGGAGATCTAATATCAAGTAGAAAGGTGCTAAACAAAGATTACGTGTCAAATAATTCTAACAAGTGATGCAGAGTAAATCTCTTAACCACGTAGTCCTAATAGGTTGTTGTAAATCTCTTCACTGAGTGCTTACTTAATTGTGAGTTGAAATCCTTTAGCAAGGTGAGACTCAACAATATTTGTAAGCCTTTAATAGGGAAGACCCCTCATAGGGTAGATCATAGCTTATGATCAAACACTCTATAGCCATAATTGGCCACACTTTACAACTATAGTAGTGAAGATTTGTGGGTGCCATTTGCACCCTAGTTTTACCTCCTTGGAGGGTTTCTAGGTAACAAATTTATTGTGTTATGTGTTATCTATTTTATTCTATGGATGTGATGTACGTGAATTTATTTTAGTTTATATGTTAAGTTATGAGATGGATGTTGGTGATATGTTTAAGAAGAAAAAGTTTGAAGTGTTGATTCACCCCACTCTCAGATATTACTTTCCCATTGTTATTTCCAACAATTGGTATCAGAGTCTTGTTATCTACAAAGGAAATTTTTATAGCTTTGGAGGTATGATCTTGAAGATGGAAGTCTACAAGTTGGGAAAGATTGTTCAAAACAAGAAGATTGAAATACAACTTGCCCTACATCAACTCAAGGAGGTAAGAGATGAACTTCAAAACTTATTAAAGAGAAGGAAAGATATATCGATTTAACAAGATGGCATTGAAAATCAAGAAATAGACACTACTAAATTATTTAAAGATGTAAACTCAGAAGATTTTGATGCAACAATTGCAAATCTAATGGAAAGGAATGATGCCCTAAGTGAAGAAGCCAAGAACCTAAAAATAGTACAAGAAGTTCAATCAGTATTATTATGTGAGATAACTAAACTAAAGAAAAAAATCTGAAGAAGAGAGAGCCATGGTTGAAGAAGACAAATTACTACTAGCTAACTAACTTTAAGAGAAGACATCATATGTGTAAAATCTTGCAAACATCCAATTGGATACAATGAATCAACTGATGATTGCAAATCAAGAATTCAATAGGAAAGACATTGAGATTATTACTTTGGAAACCCAAAATACCCTGCTAAAGAATAAATTGAAGGCTAAGAAGGAAAAGCTTAACACGCCTAGTGATTCCATCAAGTACTTTGAAAAATTTATGGAAGCAACAAGGCCAAAGAATGACATTGTTGGTTTGGGATATTCTACTAATGAACAAGGAGAATTATCTAGGAGTGGTGAACAAAGAAATAATAAGGGAAAGACCATCAAACCCACTTGTTGTCACTATGGAAAATTGGGTGATATAGAATTTTTTTACAAAAACAACATTGGAAATTAGAACCCTAAGAAGAAATTCAAGGGATAGTGTGACAACTACAAGAAGCAAGGAAATTAGGCACATGAATGCATGACCAAGACCACCAAGACTCAAAGATTTGAAGGTTATTGTTACAGCTATTAGAAGTATGGACATAAGTCATTTGAATGTAGATCCAAATCCAAGTAGACACCAAACAAATAAACAAAGGTATGCCACAATGGAAAATCTTATGATTGGGATTATAACACAAGTTATAGTTGTCACTATTACCAAGAATATGGCAACATTCTTGAAAATTGCATAAGAACACATTTAAGAGGTAACTACAATAAATGGTTGAATGAGGTTGTATGATTTAGTTGTTTTAAGATTGGTCATGTTAGCATAAACTATTCAACTTGGTCATCCTTCAACTAGCAATGAAGGCAACAAAGGAAAAGGAAAGATTAAAGCTAAAAATGTGAATATATAGATGAAAAAGACATGGAAAAAGAAGGAAGATAGAAGCATTTCAAATGTAGATAGGTCACTTCATCAAATGGATTAGGTGATCACATCACCCCCAACTAGGTAATCAAAGGTATGTGTGGAACTGACATTTGAAAAGCTATATTATACATTAGTTCCAAATATCTAAGATCCAAAAAGATCATATTAGCATAATTAAGATGCAATGAAGAGATTAGAACCAAGAGAAAATGTATCATTTTCTCATTTTCTATGTTGCTACCGATCATGAAAGGAATCAAATTTGTTGCCAAGTAATGTAATTATGGTAGTGTGAGTTGAGCTTGCAATGTTAACCAAGCTTACAACTATGTAAGTACTAAGAAATTAATGCCAAATTTGAAGGGTCCTATAGTGAATTTTCAACTCATTTGCACCTACTAGAGTTTGGAGAACACAAAGAGCATGAAGGAAAATTGAAAAAGGAGTTTCAAGTATTTTTGAACTAGATTCAACTGCTACTTGATTCATCAGATTTGAGAGGTATTTAGCTTGTGTTGAGTTACACTATCTTATTTTTTGCAAACCCTAGGAAGTCAAAATGGAATCTATCTCTCCTACAATAGTTAGGAAATAGGGGAAGGAAGTTTTCAATGTTTAGTTAATTAGTAATGATGTGAGACAACCCCCATTCCAAATTATTCATGAGACTGTATACAAGGGAGATCTATCTAGTGCATAATCCATGATACCACCAAAGGTTTTAATAGTTCAATATCTAAAATGTTTTCTAAAAGGATTGGAGAAGTTGGAGATGATGGTCTAATTTTCCACAATGCAAAAAAATTCCCACAAAATAGATTTGCAAAATCAAATACACCTATATAAATCTTGCAAGTTAGGGTTTGACCTTTTACAAAGTTTGCTAGCCCTAGGTAGAACCCTATTAAAATAAAATCTTTTTCCCTAAGTAGACTTGTTAGGTCATGTGCTTTTATTTTGAAAATTTTAGTGGGCGAATCATTTTTCAAAATGGTATATTCTTTTGGGAGACCATTTGAATTCTTCCTTTGCAATTTCATTTTCCTAAAATTACTTCTACCATTAGATCTATGGTGTCATCATGTTGCTATCACAAATTGCAAGGATTTTATCCTATGCAACATGGTGACCATCAAAAACAAATAGATGGTGAGGTGAAGTTATAAAAGATGGGTGCTAGATTTTTAATTATTTTTGAAATTTTTGGTGGTGTGACTAGAAGTCAGAGATGTCAAATGTCAAAAAAGGGGACTAGTTGGAATATGCTTCATTTTTAGTCACTAGTTTTTGTGAAATCATAGAGGTCACTATGTCATGGCCAAAAGATGCAAAAATCCCACCAGTAGCAACATAGCACCTTCTTAGGAAATTGAAAAAGCTGAAATTAGCAAAAGGGATGGGTGTCATCAAATGTTTCTATTATTAATATGATTGTGTGACTATGATGCATTGTCAGAAGCATTGAGTACAGTGATAAAGGAAAAAATGTGTGGTATTTCTTGGTCACAGAATTTCTTAAGTTTTAAGGTGGTCACTATGTCACCAATAGAATATGAAGGAATTTTTCTGGTAGCAACATAGCACCTTACCAAGAAAAGTGGAACACATCAATTGTTTATATTGAAAAGCAAGTGCCGAAAAATTATCTCATCAGCAATAAGCCACATAATCATCTCGACATGTTTACAGTAATTAATATGGTACCAATATTAAGAACATGTATTTTTTTGTGCCGAATTCTTTTAAAGAATGCGGTAGTCACTTTGTAATGACCAAAAAACTCATGTTTTATGCTAGTAATGACATAACGCCTTCTCAAAAAAGACAAGACACAACAGAGCTTGATTTTAATGAGTGTTGCAAAAAGGGATAAAATATTATACATGATTTGCCAGTGTGTCAAAGTAGTGTTGTGTCACATGTTATGTGGAATCGCATTCAGAATGATGACACATGTAAATGGGAACCATCATAGAAAAACACATCTACGATACGTGCTAAGATGCTATAAGAAATTGTTTGATCTTTAATAATAGCAACATGGCGACCAAAGAAAAATAAAAGGGGCCCACTGCAGTCACATTAAAACACTTGTGAAACACACATCATCAAATCAAGAATCAATCAACAATAGTTTCCATATCACATCAAGAAGTTGCTCGTGGATTATGCATAGCGACATAGTGAGAGGTGACATGTGTTCGTGAGCGCTAGTGGGTCCAGATTGTGTTGCCAGTAGTAGAAGGGAAGGCCTAGATGGAGGACTTTTATTGGATTGACTACCAACCTCACAAGTGGAAGATGAGTCATTTATAATTTTTTTCCTGGATCGTCGAATTTTTTAGAAATTGATGGCATGTTTTCAAAATAGAAAGTGATGCAGCCCAGTTCTCCTTACAGTTCATTTATGAAGATTGAAAACTCTCATGTGAACTAGAAAGAGTATTACAAATATTTTTCTATTTCTTTCATACATAAACAAATTTTCAGATTTCTAAAGAGGTTAGAGCTATTAAGGAATCGTGCTTTGTGTGATCAAGAAGCAAAAGAATTTCCAGTAATTTTAGTGTGTTATAGGATTGCAATAATAAAATTGCGAAGAGCTAAGTAAGTTTCTTAGATCACTATGTATCAAAAGTATTCTAGCATTTTGTGATTTGTGTCCATCATGCCTCCAAAGAAAGCATTCTTGGGTTAGGTATATTATGCTAGTAGAAATATACATGATGACCTTCTTGAATTATTACCTGAGTCTACAAATGAGTCAGCCCAGGTGAAAAAGTTATTTTCTTTAAACCCTAGGTTCAAGATAGAAAATAGTTTATATGATAAGGGAAATTGGCTTAGAGATGCAATTACTACTGAATCAGGGCTTTTCCTTTTTAAAAAGTGGTTTTTAGAAAGAAATTTGTTTGACCCCATGCAAACATTTCCAATTTTGATTTAGGGAAACTAGTAGTCCTAGGCAAATTTGGGGATGTTGATTTACTCATGGCCATTACCCAAAATTATGACTCTGCAACCAGAATTGTAAGAAGATTGGATGGGGAGTGTTTATTGAGTATTAATGCTAAGGAAATTAGAGAAGTTTTTGGCCTAGAACAATTATTAGATTATCATATACCCATTAACTTGCCAGGTCTAGAAAAGGAATACTTATCTAAGAGGGATAAGATCAAGTAGGGTGCACTGAGGGCATACATAGGCTCAATTGGGAACTTGTCAGTGCTCATAATGTCTACTAGGGAACCTTTTAAAAAGGATTTTTTCACTTCTTAGGCTACAGAGATATACATGACATTATGTAGGGTTTTTGGTAAGGATGAGCAAAATTTTATGCCAATCAGCTTCATGTATATGATGGGTCAAATGTCTTCTTTTGGTGTGGATATTGTTTTTGATTTTGCATCTTATATAGAAAAAGAAATCCATATAGGGCTGGTTAGAATTGCCAAGAGCAATGTGGAAAAGACTTTTGGTCATTACTCATTATTGATGCATATGTTCTCCTTTAGAGGTGCAACATATTTTGGGAAGGAGATGGTTTTAAACAAAGAAAAGGAAGGGGAAGCTATGCCAATTTAGCTGTGGAGTGCTGATATGACTAGGGATGCTGAAAATGCTAGTTTTGTTAGATTTGACTTATATTTTTCATCTAAATGAAGAAGCCTCTTATTAAGGGAAAATCCCAGAGTCCCTAGGGCATTATTAAATTTTATCAGACCAATGGATAATCCCTCTGATTTAAAAGTATCACATAATTTGGCTAATATTATACCATACACTTTTTCAACATTTTTTAGGGTTTATGATTTCCAAGGGACTCCTCATGTACTACCCTGCCAGGTGCCTTTAAAAGTAGGAATAGTTGAAATATTGCAGTAGCTAGGAGGATTAGAGGAAGCATATTTGGAAAGAAGAATCAGAGGCTCAATTTTCCCTAGTTGTACTATAGTTCATTGATTTGTGATCACAAAATATGGATGGTTGTTCTTGTATAAATTCTTCGATGAGTACAAAATGGCTATCTCGTCCTTATTTTTGTATTCTGAGGGATTTTACAATAATCTTTTTAAAATAAGGGCTAAGGTTGGTACCATCAAGTATGAAGCTTATTTCACTAAAGATATAATAAGGAATGAGTTCTCTTTGCAAAAGCAAGAGATTAAGAAGGAAAAATGGAGAGTTTTCTCTAAAGTTCTAGAATTTTTCATTGTTTTGATAAAGATTATGAGCCTCTAGGTACTGTAAAAATTGAGGTAGACAAAATAAATAAACTCATGGCTAATTTTTCTACAACAATGGATGTAATGAGTGAGAAGAAACATTTTTTTATCAATTCTTTTGTAGACAGAGCTAGAGAAGTCATGAGGAGATTGGCATTCACTCCTGCAGTTAGAACAAGCCAGTTAATTATCAGGGAAAGACCTAGCTATAATGTGATTTAGAATAAGGTGACCACTATGGATAAAGGAAAACAAATAGTAGGGTCAACTAGTGTTGTCTTGGAAGAGAGACCTGATGAACCCTCTCCCAAGAGGCAAAGAATAATAAAAGAATAGACTCCTCACATTGAGGAATATTCACCTACTCAATCCCCATTATAGATTGGAGATGAGCAGCTCACCAGGGAGTAGATGGAGCAATTAGGATCCCAAGGGGGAGTATTCATCACCCAGGGAGAATTATATGGGGGAAATCCCCAGGAGGCTCCAATGCCAAGCCTTGAATTAATTGCTGCAAATTACAGAGGAAGGAAATTGGACCCTATAATAGAGAAAGCCTACCATGAATTCATATCTAATGATGATTTTGTTAAATCTAGAGCATTCCATCATCTTGTTTGGAGAAAAAAAATGGAAATGTTTGAAGAAAGATGTAGTAAATTTAGAGTAGAGCATCCAGAGATGGAAGAGCTAGACACATAGTGTCAGATCAAAGAAGAAATAACACGGGAATTCAAGAACATAACCCCTAAGGAGGGGAGACAAATGATAAAAAGCATCTGGTGTTTTGCTACTATCAAATTGGGACATAGTAGATGCCTTAGTTTCTAATTCTATTTCAGGAAAATTAAATGTAGAGGATCAGGGGAATAAAGAAATAAAAGGTGCCAAATTTAGTAAGGACCAAGCTGCATTAGTCATTTCATCTATAAGGAAAGGATCTAGGATTGGCTCATCCCAGCTTGATAATACTAGATTAATAGGCAACCTAATTGTCAAAAGGGTTGATCCTTTTAAATCCACTCCCCTTATTGAGATTCCTAATACACCGTAGAGGCCATAGTATTATACATCTAAACATTTTGAAGAGGAGAAGAGCAAACTATGGGCATTACATGTAGAGTTAAATGTGTAATATGAGGATAAATTGAGAAAGGCTCTCATGTATTTGGTTGATAAGATTGAATGGCTCTTGTTTTATGATCAATCAACAAAGACAGTGAAAATATGGGAGGAAATAAAGGCAAGTGATGAAGCTTTGAAGAAAATTGTTAATAAGCAGAATAAGAGGAGAAAAGAGGTCACCTTTTTATGTTTTTCTGTCACCAAATTGTCATATGATTATATAGAAAAAAATTATGATGTTGTTAATGACCTCTTAGAGTTTGAGGATAAAAGAGTTGAGTTACAAAGGAGAATTGTTAGCTACTTGGACAAATACAAGAGTGTTAATTTTGGCTTATTCCCACATGCTTTAGATAAGAAGAGTAAATTGAAAATTAGAGAAGAATGGGCCAAAGAATTACATGATTTATTTTTTCTAAAGATGAATAGAGTCATAAATGAAAATGGAAATGCATGTTGCTCAGCTACTACTAAGGAAATTATAAAAGCCCAATTATTCATTGATTCCTTGAAGCAAGATTTTATTAAAATTGACAAAGTAGTTGAATATATGATTAAGAAACAACATGACATTCTGTAGTTCAATTGGCCAAATGACACACTTTTTCACAAGTGGATGGTAGATATTGCTCCCAGTAAATAGTTAGAAGATTTTGAAATTGATGATGAGGAGGAGACGGAACAACATGAGATATAGATAATTGATGCATCATCCAAAGATCAAAAGGAAGAAGAGAATAAAGGTGTACAAAATATTATAGTTGTAGGCATAGAGGACCAAATTGATGACATGGAAATAGAGGAAGATAAAATAAATGTTATCTTAGTAGTTCATGATGATATTGATGGGAATCCTCAAGTTGAAGTGAGCTTGCTCAAATTAAAGCTAGAAACATCACCATCAGTTGCATCAGCCACATCTTCTGGGGGCCCACAACAACAATAAAGAAAATCATCAGCTCTTTTCAAGTGAAGAAAGCATATCACTAGATGGAACAAAATAGTGGTAACACAAAGGAATGTTATGATACAAAATATTTTCTATTGCACAAAATTTTGTCATTTATAACTATAGCAGAATATAGAAATCTTATATCTAAAGAACAGCTCTTAGTTCTCTATACCTGAGGCTTGTTGCATCTCACCCTATATAAATGAGATTACAAGGTTAGAGAAGGGTCCAAAAAATTTGTACAATTTTTTTTTTGTTCAAGAAAAGTATAGTTGGTCCACTTGTGTGTAATTCTTTAGATTTTACTATCAAGTTTTGTACTCTCTGATGTTTATATATCAATGATAAAATCAGCAAGATATTTGGAATTTCATTGAGTTTCTATTGTTTATTGTACTAGTCTATTCAAAGGATAATACAAAATGATACTTACAATAAATCAGTGTTATCAATTTCTGTCTCTAGTTTATGAGTTTGTTTACTTATAGATCAGTTAAATAAGGTTTAATTGATTGAATGCAATTTGGATAGATTATATACTAATTCTATTGTTTCTTTTGATTCAAGGAATTACGGAAGTGCTTCAATAAATCAGTAGGGTATGTGAGTTTATAAAAAGGGATATTTCATAAATTCATTTACAAGTTATTTGAATTAGATCCCCAGCTAATAGTTGACTCTCTGTAACAATGGATAAGGCACTGGTCATATAAATTAGAGATAAATTGTAGTGAATTCTACTAAATCTATCCAATCTATATTCAAATCTACATCAGTCGAATATTGTATCAAGTATATAAGGGTGGTCATCATCTATTTATGGAAGTTCATGAGGTATTATTAGCTGCTATAGTTCATGATTGGTTTCACACATATAAGAGAAATTGGACCATATCTATAATTTTAGGTATTAAGGGTAAGAGTCAAGAAAATATTGGAATCCCTAAGGTACTCCCACATTGGTCTTGTAGAGCCAAAAGTGTAGAAAGCATTTGTGCTTTGTGAAATTGGCACAAAGATATAATTTATTACATTGAATATGAGTATTAGCTATGTCTAGGTGTAATGAATTTTGTTGTCTATTGGTAATAATAATCACTATTAAATCAGGAACCAAAAAAATTGGTGACTCTACTGGGGATTTATACAACATATTCTTGTGTAAAAATCACTATAGTTTCTTTGGTCATCTCAGTGTTCAATTTGTTAGACTCCTTGGCAATTACCCATGGTTTTAGTGGGCTTTTCTAGTTACAAACCTTGAGAATTTAAAAGAAAAGAGAAAATCCCCACACCACAAGTGTAGACTTACATTTATATTCCTCACAAGGTGGTCTTATATATCAAGAAAAGGTTGCAATCCCAAAACCAACCATGATTGGTTTCTTTCTATGTGTCAATCTTATTCATATTATCCCATGATAGTTTCATTAGGTCAACAAGTTATTGCATTATTTTTCCCTAGATGGGTGGCAACTCAAAAGGTTTTAACCAGTGTCAAGTTTAAGGAAATTTTTAGATCATGGGAAGTGTGAAAAATATGTAGGCAAATGTGAAGAAAAACCCAGCAATTAAGTTACAGATTGATCTTCCTCCTAAAGGAAAGAAAAACTAGGCTATAAAAGGGGCTTACATTTAGAGGAGAAACTATTCCTAAAAGTAATTAGCAAGGAAAGAAAATGTTTAACCATCTAATGTTCAAAGGGAACCCTCTTGCAAAGGTCCTAGATCTCATCTAGGTTTATCTGATGATGATTTCTATAACACTCATAAAGTAGTATGCTAGGAGAAGGTTGTGCAACCACATGCATTTAATTTGGATGCTAGAAAATGTAATGATTTTTTTCAGCATAGTAGGAACCCTTTCATGCTAGATTACTCTCCTGAAAGAGTAAGATCTAAATACTTAGAGCCTGAGAGTTTTAATGATGAAAAGACTTCTAGTTATGAGTTTACCATTCCTGACCCTGATAAAAATGAGATTTTGAGAATGCAACTTTCTAAGCAAGAGGCTATTGATATGAAATTTTAAAAGGAAAGGGAAGAGAAGATCATGAAAAATTTTGAAGAAAAGAAGGCACTACTCAGGAGAATTGTTGCCTTGAGAAAGAAATATGAAATAGCAACTAGTGCTTGGGAACCTGAAATTGTAGGTCAAGTTGAATAGCTTAGAGTGCAAGAGAAAAAGATGTTAGAAAACCAAGATGTAAAACTTGAAGGTCCTATAATACAACAAATTAAGAGTTATAAGGCTCTGGAAGTTGAAAACCACAAGACAAGAGATGTAGAACATGTTTTAGGTGTTAAGGACAAGGGAAAATAGAAGGAAGTCAATATTAAGATCAAAAAACCAGTAAAGATTGTTCAAATCCAAGATTCTATGTCACCTTCTGATCTTGAGTTGGAAAAGAAGAGGAAGGAGAGAGATGCTTTGGCCAAGAGATTCGAAATTGTAGAAAATGAGGAAGCTATAGCTGAGATGAATAATAAGATTAAATTCTTAGAAAATACTAGGAAACAATCTGTAGCTATACCTGAAGATAATGCAAAGAATAGGTCAAATGATGTAAATCAAAGCACTATTAAATTGCCTACTTCTTCTCTATCTTCTTCACCATAGAAAATGAATCTTAATAAAGCTGTTGCAAATGCTAGTACTAGTAATACTTTGAACAAAAATGAAAGAAATATTGTCAATAACCCCAAGAATGACCTGCAAAGGAGACCTATTCAGTTAGAGGGTTATAGGTAGATACATTTTGGTGGGATTCCTAGATTCCCTAACCCCATTACAGAAGAAATGAGGAAAATATTGCCTAAGTTTGCTGGAAATATTGCTATCACTTGTGAGGATCATTTGAGGAATTTTCTTGACATGATGGGTGATTATGAGGTTGAGGTTGAAGATGTTATCATGAAGTTATTTGTTTAGTCATTAACTAAAGATGCTAGAGAATGGTTCAAGAGGCTTCTTGAATTATCTATTGTAGACTAGAAAGACATGAAGTACTGTTTCAAGGAACAATATGGTGATAAAAAGAACTCGAGTTATATATTAGGTGAATTCAACAGCATTAAGAAGTTACATAATGAGTATGTTACTAAATTCAATAGTATATTTCAGAAGAGGATGTACAAGCTAATGCAAACCATGTGAGTTGATGATAAGATATGTATGATCACTTAGTTGAATGCTTTTGATGGTAAAATGACATACCAGCTTAGAGATAAGGAACCTAGGACCTTAAGAGATGCTTTTAGAATTGCTATAAATATAGAAAATAATTTGAGAATTTTAGGGAAGTTAGAAAGCAAAAGAGATGATCCTAGGTTATTTGGTAGCAAGGGAAATAGAAAGGAAGATCACAAAATTGCAAGAGGAAAAAAGCAAGAACCTACTAAGATGAGACAAGTTCTAAATTTTATAAAAGGTTTGAATCTTCCTTAGGTAAAAAATGATAAAAATCTCACTGAATATAAGATCCTTTATCAATCCAATTTCAGTAGGTAAAATAGATTGCAAAATTTCCCTTATAATACCACTTGGAAGGATGGTCAGCCTAGTGTTCCTCCTGACAAGAACACCAATAACAAGGTCATGCCTGACCCCTTATAAATTTTAATTGTAAATGTGGTAGATGATCCTGAATTCACTATTGAGCCTACATGGTGTTTTATTTGTCAATTACCCCATGCTCCTAAATATTTTGTGGTAACTTTATCATTTTCTAGAAATTGGACTGAGAAGAAGAACATCAAGAACATGAAGAGAATAGTGATGATGTTGGATGCAATATGTTTGAGTCACATTATTGTTATTCTGATAGTGATGATCATGATAGGGATGTAATTGAACAAAGAAAATTTTAGAATGATATGCAATAGTAGGTATTTTATGATGGGGAAAGTGATTTTGATGATAATATATGTAACATGGCATCTACCAAAGAGCAGGTGATATTAAGGAAACCTTCTAGAGAAGAGGTTGATCAAATTACTGCTAGCATGGTAGCTTAGGTAGAGACTAGAGATATGGCTCAGAGTGCTGATGGTGGTAGGGTGGCTAGTATATTTATCAAGAAGGTTGATCCTAAGAAAAAGGAAGTTGTGAAGCCTAAAGAGATTCCAACTCTAAAGGTCAAAGCTACTAGCAAGAAATGGGAACCAAGGAAAATGGACAATCCCAAGGTTCCTAAACTTCAAAATGATGGTCCTAAGAAGTTGGAGTAGAAAACATCAAAAGTGCCAAATGTAAATGACAAGAATCATCAGGGTGTTGTAAGTATTCTTGATAAAAATTATGAGAAAAAGGGAATGACTATTGATATCCCCTCTGATTCTTCTGTAGATATGCTTGCTATTTTTTAACAAATCACTATCAAGGTTCCTTTGTCTGAGTTATTAAGAATCCCTAAACATAGAAGTAAAGCCATAGCATGGGTAGGAAGTGTTGATGAAAAGGTAAAATATGATTATAATGAAAGCCATACTTCTAAGGAAAGTAGTGAAGAAAAGGTAAAAGACAAAGAAACTGAAGTAGTTATGTCTCAAATTCCCCAAATGTTCTTGGATAGCTCTGTAAATCAATGTTTAGGAAGTATTGAACCATTTTTCTTGAGTATCCTAGTAAATGGTAAAACATTAAAAAACATGATTGATTCTAGTGCCTCCAACACTATTATTCCTTTTGAAATAATGAAGGAATTAGGCTTGAAGTTTGATACTACTCAAGGAAGATGTTGTGCTATGGACAAAAGAGAAGTGATAGTCATAATCAGTATTAATGTTTTGCCATATAAATTGATAGATTATCCCGATAAAGAACTTACTATGAGTGTGTTGGTTGTTGATATTCCACCTCATTATGGAATGATGTTATCTAGAAAATGGAGTGCTGCCATGGGAGGGAGTTTACAATGTGACCTATCATTTGCTACTTTAAAAATTGATGGGAATGTAATGAAAATAAATAGAGAACCTAAGAGCATGTATATGATAGAAGAACAGATAGAGGATGATATGAAAAAATTTGTTGATACAAATGTCAATGCATTTTGAGTTGAGGTTTTGGTCTTGAAGAAAGATAAGCATAAATTATAGAAGGAAAAAGAAGCTAACACAAAGACACACAAAGGTGATTTATGGACTTTATTTTTTGATGGTGCTTGCTACAAAGATGGATCTAGTGGAGGTATTTTATTGATTTCTCGTGCAGGGTTAACATATAAATTCTCTTTTACACTGAGTTTCCCTTGTACTAATAATATAGCAGAATATGAGGCTTTGTTGTTAGGGCTCAGATTAGCTCACAAGCATGGGATAAAATGTTTACATGTTATAGGGGATTCTAAATTGGTTGTATCCTAGGTGAGAAATGTTTATGTGTCAAAAAAAAAAGTTTAAAACAATATAAAAATGTTGTATGGGATATGATTTAGTATATTGATGCATTTGGGATAATTTGGAAAGATAGGACTAATAACAAGATGATAGATTTGTTGGAAAATATAGCAATAAAGTCTGATGATATTACATTTTCTGGTATATCCAAAGTTGAGATTCAAACTAGGCCCTCTATCCTTGACAATGTCCAAAATTGCCAAGTATTTGAAGATGATAGAGATATCTTGAGATTTTTAAATTGTGAGAATATGGTGTCAGGCCAAAAAATTGATTGTGCAGCTTATGTAGAGAACATAGATGGAAGAGATACTATTTTTGGGCAAGAAGTTGTACAATTGAAAAAAAACAAAATTTTGAGGGGACTAGTTGTCCTAGAAACTATTTTTGACAATCAAGATAGGTCCCAAATGGATACTGAGGAATATAATGCTAAAGACCTAGAGGAGATAAATTTAGGAACTAAGGAAACACCTAAGAAGATGTATATTTGTAAGAAATTGTCTCCAAAAATAAGGCAACGTTTGATTGGTTTGTTAAGAAAATATAGACATGTGCTTGCATGGTCATATGATGACCTTAAGGCTTATAGAGAAGATATATTTCAACATGAAATCCCATTGAAACTAGATGCTAAGCATTTTATAAAGAAACAAAGGGCAATCAGTCCAACTCTTTCACCTAAAATGTAAGAGGAACTAATCAAGTCAAGAGATGTAGGGATCATAAAGCCTATTAGACATTCATCTTGGGTGTCTAATTTAGCCCATGTTAGGAAGAAAAATGGAGATATAAAGTTGTCTGTTGACTTCAGGAATCTCAACATATCTTCATTGAAGGATAATTATGGTTTTCCAAATATGGAGGCTATGCTACAAAAGGTCACTGGATCAAAAATTATGTTCATGATGGACAAATTTTTAGGATACAATCAAGTGGTTGTTAAAGAATCAAAACAATTTAAGTCTACCTTTACCACTTCATGGTATACTTATGAGTATGTCAGAATACCTTTTGGGCTTACTAATGTTGGCGCTACTTTTCAACATGCAATGGATGTGGCTTTTGCTGATATTATTGATAAATTCTTCGCTGCATATCATGATGATCTAACCACTTATTCTAAGGAGGATAATGATCACCGCATGCATTTAGAAAAGATATTTATCAGAGCCCTTAAATATGGAATTTCTTTAAATCCTAGAAAGTGTAACTTTGGTGTTACTAAAGGAAAGTTGTTAGGGCATCTAGTTGGTAAACATTGAGTGAGGATTAACCCTAAAAGGGTAGAAGCAATAGATAAAGCTCAAAATCCTACAAGTGTTAAGGGAATTCAGTCATTTTTTGGGCAAATAAACTTTCTTAGAATATTTGTGACTAATTTTATAGAAATTAGTAGGCCTATATCAAAGATGCTAAAGAAAGAGTCTCAGATAAAGTGGGATGGAGAGCCTAGTGTTGCATTCCAAAATATTAAGCAAGCTATTAAGGATGCACCTATTCTAAAGAAACCTAATTAAGATAAATCAATGCATATATTTTCTTCTGCTTCATTTCACACTATTGTTGCAGTACTGCAATAGAAAAATGAGGAAGGTTATGAACAACCCATTGCATTTTTTAGCAAATCATTACATGTAGCATAACTAAAATATGATATAAAATAGAAATGAGCATATGCATTGGTGAAAGGATTGAAGGCATTTAGATGTTATTTAATTGGAGCAACTGTTATTGCATTTGTCCCTACTACTATTGTTAAGGACATCTTCTCACAAAAAGAAGTATTTGGTAGAAGATGCATGTGGATTAATAGAATATAGGAATTTAACATTTACATTTAGATCACAAAACTAGTTAGAGGTCAAGACTTAGCCAAACTGATGACAGAAGCTAATTTAGAAGCAAATCAGATCAACTAGTATGATGATAGCTACAGGGATAATCTCTATGACATGGATACCTCTGATTGGTATAGAGATTTAATTTATTATTTACAAAATATGAAGTCCCTACTAGGATTGATAGACAACCAAAAAAGATCCCTAAAGTTATAGGCTATAAGGTATGTTATAGTGTAGGAGTAGTTGTGGTGGAGGGATATGGAAGGGGTACTTTTGAAATGTGTAGATGAAATTGAGTCTAAGAGTATTTTAAGAGATAGGCATGAAGATGTGTGTGGAGGTCATTACATGGCCAAGACCACAGCTCACAAAGTCCTCAAATCTGGCTTTGGTGGCCAACACTTTTCAAAGATGCCCATGAATTTGTTAAAACATGTGATGCTTGTCAAAGATTTAGCAGAAAAGTAAAATTCTCTAGAAATCTACCATTAAGACCTATTGAAGTACGTGAACCTTTTCAACAATGGGGAATTGATTTCACTGGTGAGATTTCTAACAAGTCTAGTGGTGGATATTCTTGGATCCTAGTAGCTACTTATTATTTCACTAAATGGGTTGAAGAAATTCCCACTAAAAATGCAACAAGTAAAGTAGTGATTAACTTTATTTTGAATAATATTATAACCAGGTTTGGATGTTAACAGAAGATTGTAATAGATAATGCTATGTGCTTTAAATCTGAAGAATATAAGGAGTTTTGCAAGAAATATGGTATTACAGAATATATATCCTCACCTTACCATCCCCAAGGGAATTGTCAAGAAAAATCAAGAAATAAGAGCATATTGAAGAGTATTAAAAGGATTTTGGGAGAAAATAAGAAGGCCTAGGATTCAAAATTTCCATTACCTCTATGGGCTAATAGGGTTACTATGAAAAAGGCCATTAGATGTGCTCCTTTTGACTTAGTTTATGGCATACAAGTTAGACTTCCACAAAATAATTTTAAGGAGATGTATTAGTTTGTTCAAATTTATGAAGATGATGTTATTAATGAAATGTAGCTTAGGATGGATGATCTCGTACAATTAGAAGAAATAAGAAGAGACTCCTCTATTCAGAATGCGAAGTTGCAGTCACAAATGAAGCATCTATATGATAGGAGGGCCACTAAAATGAAATTTGAAATAGGTGATATGGTGCTGATGTGGAATGCCATAATAGAAGATAAAGGAAAACATGGTAAGTTTGACTCCATCTAGCTTGGTCCATATGACATTTATGATAAAAATGGTGAAGATTCATATTATCTAAAGGATCTAACTGGGGGTATTCCTGAATTGCCTATTCATGGACAATTCTTGAAGAGTTTATTTTCATAAAATATCTCTATTTCCATGAGCAGTAGTCTAGGGTTTTTCTTGTACATTTTATAAATCCTTTGTGTCTTTTGTATAGCCCTTGTACATAGTTTTTTTCTGTTGTGGCTACTCTCTTAGAATTTTTCTTTCTTTATTATGTGGTCTACTCTACCAAAGAACCTAGATTCTTGCATAGACACAGGTAATCTATCATCCCCAGATAGAGCCACTAGTGGTCTTATTTTCCACAATGCAAAAGCTTTCCCACAAAATAGCTTTCCAAAATTAGATAGACCTATATAAACCTTGCAAGTTAGGGTTTGACCTTTTACAAAGTTTACTACCCCTAGGTAGAACCCTATTAAAATAATCTTTTTTCCCCTAAGTAGACTTGTTAGGTCGTGTGCTTTTATTTTGAAAATTTTAGCGGGTGAATCATTTTTGAAAATGTTATATTCTTTCAAGAGACTGTTTAAATTCTTCCTTTTCAATTTCATTTTCCCAAAATTGCTTCAATCTTCAAATCTCTCTTTAGATCTACGATGGTCATCATGTTGCTATCACAAACTCCAATGATTTTATCCTATGTGACATGGCAACCATCGTGAAATAGAAAGATGATGAGGTGAAGTTTTGAAAGACGAGCATCAGGTTATTAATTATTTTTGAAATTTTTGGTAGTGTGATTGGATGTTAGAGATGTCAAATATCAAAAAAGGGGACTAGTTGGAATATGCTCCATTTTCAGTCACTAGTTTTTGTGAAATCGGGGAGGTCACTATGTTGCAACCAAAAATTAAAAAGATCCTATCAGTAGCAACATAGTGCCTTCCCGAGAAAGTGAAAAAGGTAAAATTAGAAAAAGGGATAGGCGTCGTCAAATGTTTCTATTATTAATATGGTTGTGTGATTATGATGCATTGTCAGAAGCATTGAGTATAGTAATAAAGGCAAAAACATGTGGTATTTCTTGGCACCAAAATTTCTTAAGTTTTAAGGTGGTCACTATGTCGCCATCAGATTATGAAGGAATTCTGTCAATAGCATTATAGCGCCTTATCAAGAAAAGTTGAACACAGTAATGGTTTACATTGAAAAGCAAGTGCTAAAAAGTTCTCTCATTAGAAATAAGCCACATAATCATCTTGACACATTTGCAGTAATTAATATGGTAGAAATATTAAGAACATGTATATGTTTGTGCCGAATTCTTTTAAAGAATGTAGTAGTCACTTTGTCACTATCAAAAACCCATGTTTTATGTCAATAGTGACATAGCGCCTTCTTGAAAAAGATAAGACATGGCGGAGCTTGATTTTAATGAGTGTTGCAAAAAGGGATAAAATATTATACATGATTTCCCAGTGTGTCAAAGTAGTGTCGTGTCACATGTTATGTGGAATTGCATTTAGAATAATGACACATGTAAATGGGAACCATCAAATCAAAACACATCTATGGTAGGTGCTAAGTTGCTATAAGAAATTGATCATTATTTAATGATAGTGACATGGTGACCAAAGTAAAACAAAAGGGACCCACCAAAGTCACATTAAAAAACTTATGAAACACACATCATCAAATCAGGAATGAATCAATGATAGTTTCCATATCACATCAAGAAGTTGCTTGTGGATTATGCATAGCGACATAGCGAGAAGGTGACACGTGCTCATGAGTGCTAGTGGGTCTAGATCGAGTTGCCAGTAGTAGAAAGAAAGACCTACACAGAGGATTTTTATTGGATTAATTGCCAACCTGGCAAGTGGAAGATGATTCATTTATAATTTTGTTCCTAGATCATCAAATTTTTTCAGAAATCGATGACGTGTTTTCAAAATAGAATGTGATGCCACCCAGTTCTCCTTACAGTTCATTTATGAAGATTGAAAGCTCCCGTGTGAATTGAAAATAGAGTATATTACAAAGATTTTTCAATTTCTTTCATACATGAACAAATTTTTAGATTTCCAAAGAGCTTAGAGCTATTAAGGAATTATGCTTTGTGTGATCAAGAAGTGAAAGAATTTCCAGTAATTTTAGTGTGTTATAGGATTGTAATAACAAAATCAAGAAGAGCCAAGTAAGTTTCTCAAATCACTACATATCAAAAGTATTCTAGTATTTTGTGATTTGTGTCCATCATGCCTCCAAAGAAAGCATTCTTGGGTTAGGTAGATTATGGTAGCAGAAATATACATGATGACCTTCTTGAATTATTACCAGAGTCTACAAATGAGTCACCCAAGCTAAAAATGTTGATTTCTTTAAACCCTAGGCTCAAGATAGTAGATGGTTTATGTGATAAAGGAAATTGGCTTAGGGATGCAATTACTACCAAATCAAGGCTTTTCCTTTTTTAAAAGTTGTTTTCAGAAAGAAATTTGTTCGCCCAGCATGCAAACATTTGGAATTTTGATTTAGCAAAACTAGTGGTCTCTGGTGTATATGGGGATGTTGATTTACTCATTTGCATTGCCCAAAATTATGAATTTGCACCTAGAATTATAAGAAGATTGGATGGGGAGTGTTTATTGAGTATTAATGCTAAGAAAATTAGAGAAGTTTTTGGCCTAGAACCATTATCAGATTATCATATACCCATTGACTTTCGAGGATTGGAAAAGGAATACTTATCTAAGAGGGATAAGATTAGGTTGGGTGCATTGAGGGACACATAAGCTCAATTGGGAACTTGTCAGTGGTTACAGTTTCTACTAGGGAACCTTCTAAAAAGGAATTTTTCACTTCTTGGGCTGTAGAGATATGCATTACTTTATGTGGGGTTTTTGACGAGGATGAGAAAATTTTCATGCCAATCAACTTCATGTATATGATTGCTCAGATTTCTTCTTTTGGTGTGGATATTGTTTTTTATTATGCATCTTATATAGCAGAAGAAATCTATATATGGTTGGTTGGAATTGCCTAGAGCAAAGTGGAAAAGACTTTTGGTCATTACTCATTATTGATTCATATGTTCTTGTTTAAAGGTGCAACATATTTTAGGAAGGAGATGGTTTTAAACAAAGAAAAGAAAAGGGAAGCTATGTTAGTTTAGTTGTGGAGTGTTGATATGACTAGCAATACTAAAAATGCTAGTTTTGTTAGATTTGATCGATATTTTCAATCTAAATTGAGAAGCCTCTTATTACGGGACAATGCTAGAGTCCCCAGGGCATTATTAAATTCTATTAGACCAATGGATAATCCCTCTAATTTAAAAGTATCACATAATTGTGCTAATATTATACCATACCATGTTTCAATAGTTTTTAGAGTTTATGGTTTCCAAGGGACTTCTCATGAACTACTCTACCAGGTGCCTTTAAAAGTAGGAATAGTTGAAATATTGTGGTAGCTAGGAGGATTAGAGGAAGCATATTTGGCAAGAAGTAGAGGCTCAATTTTTCCTTCTTGTATTGTAGTTCACCAATTTGTGATCACAAACGATGGATGGTTGTTCTTGTATAAATTCTTAGATCAATACAAAATGGTTGTGTATCATCCTTGTTTTTGTGATTCTAAGAGATTTTACAATAATCTTTTTAAATTAAGGGATAAATTTGGTACCATCAAGCATGAACCTTATTTCCATGAAGATATAATAAGGAATGAGTTCTCTTTGTAAGAGTAGGAGATTAAGAAGGAAAAATGAAGAGTTTCATCTAGAGTTCTGGAATTTATTCATTGTTTTGATAAATATTATGAGCCTCTAAGTAATGCAAAAATTGAGGCAGACAAAATAAATAAAATCATGGCTAATTTTTTTGCAACCATGGAGGTAATGAATGAGAAGAAATATTTTTTTGTCAATTCTTTTCCAAACAGAGCTAGAGAAGTCATGAGGAGATTTGTATTCACTCCTGTAGTTGGAACAAGGCAATTGATTGTTAGGAAAAGACTTGGTTATAATGTGATTTAGAATAAGGTAGCCACTATGGACAAAGGAAAACAAATAATAATGTCAAATAGTGTTGTCTTGGAAGAGAGACCTGATGAACCCTGTCCCAAGAGGCAAAGAATAATAAAATAATAGACTCCTCACATTAAGGAATATTCACCTACTCAATCCCCATTGCAGATTGGAAATGAGTAGCTCACTAGGGAGAAGATGGAGAAATAGGGATCCCAAGTGAGAGTATTCATCACACAGGGAGAGTTAGATGAGGGAAATCCTTAGCAGCCTCTAATGCCAAGCCTTGAATTAACTATGGAAAATTACAAAGGAAGGGAATTGGACCCTACAATGGGGTAAGCCTACCATGAATTCATATATGATGATGATTTTGTTAAATCTACAGCCTTCCATCAACTTGTTTGAAGAAAAAACATGGAAATGTTCGAAGAAAGATGTAGTAAATTGAGAGTAGAGCATCTAGAGATGCAAGAGGCAAATGCATAGAGCCAGATCAAAGAAAAAATGAAAAATAAATTCAACAACATGACCCATGAGGAGGGTAGACAAATGATCAAAGCATTTGGTTTTTTGTTGTTATCAAATTTGGATATAGTAGATGCCTTTGTTTTAGGAAAATTAAATGTAGAGAATCAGGGGAATAAAGAAATAAAAGGTGCCAAATTTAGTGAGGACCAGCATGCATTAGTCATATGGTTGGTAAGGAAAGGATCCAGGATTGGCTCCTTCTAGCCTAATAATATTGGATTAATAGGCAATCTAATTGTGAAAAGGGTGGAACATACTACTAATGTAGAAGCTGCACATCTGGGTAAGTAAGGATCTGGTTTCAATTTAGCCATGGCTAAAAGAGAAGAAAAGGTAATGTTTTAATTGCAAAATAAATATGAAAAGGTTATGAAACCCTACAATAAAGAAGTTCAAAGGAGAATTGAATGTGAGAATATGGTGATGAGATAGCCTACTAGGCCAAGGATCACATACCCTCACCCACCAGTGGAGCCATTTAAATCCACTCTCCTTATTGAGATTCTTGATACACCACAGAGGCCATTGTATTATACAGTTGAAGATTTTGAAGAGAAGAAGAGAAAACTGTGGGTATTACATGAAGAGTTAAATGTGCAATATGAGGATAAATTGAGAAAGACTCTCATGTATTTAGTTGATAAGATTGAATGGACCTTGTTTTATGATCAATTAGCAAAGACAATGAACATATGGGAGGAAATAAAGGCAAGAGATCAAGCTTTGAAGAAAATTGTTAATAAGTGGAATAAGAGGAGAAAAGATATCATCTTTTTATGTCTTTCTGTCATCAGTTTGTCACATGATTATATAGAAAAAGCTTATGATGTTGTTAATGACCTCTCAAAGTTTGATGATAAAAGAGTTGAGTTACAAAGGAGAATTGTCAACTACATGGACAAATACAAGAGTGTTAATTTTGGCTTATTCTCACATGCTTTAGATAAGAAAAATAAATTGAAAAGTAGAGAAGAATGGGCCAAAGAATTAAATGACCTATTTTATCTAAAGATGAATAAACTCATAAATGTAAATGGAAATGCATGTTGGTCAACTACTATTGAGGAAATTGTAAAATCCCAATTATTCTTTGATTCCTTAAAGCATGATTTTATTAAAATTGACAAAGTAGCTGAATATGTGATTAAGAAACAACATGATATTATGCAGTTCAATTGGCCAAATGACACACTTTTCGATAAGTGGATGGAAAATATTACTCCTAGTGAATAGTTAGAAGATGTTGAAATTTATGATGATGAGGAGATGGAACAAGATGAGATATAGATAATTGATGCATCATCCAAAGATCAAAAGGAAGAAGAGAATAAAGGCGAGCAACAAATTACAGTTGTAGGCACAAATGACCAAATTGATGACATGGCAATAGATGAAGAGAAAATAAATGTTATATTAGCATTTCATGACGATATTGATGGGAATCCTCAAGTTGAAGTGAGCTTTGTCAAATTAAAGCCAAAAACATCACTGTTAGTTCCATCAACCACATGTTTTGAAGGCCCACAACAAAAATAAAGAAAATAATCAACTCTTTTCAAGCAAAGAAAGCATATCACTAGGTGGAACATAAAAGTGGTCCCATACAAGAATGTTATGATACAAAATCTTTTCTTTTGCACAAAATTTTGTCCTTTATGACAGTAGCAAAATGTAGAAATCTTTTGTCTAAAGGATAGATGTTAGTTCTCTATACCCAAGGCTTGTTGCATCTCACCCTATATAAGTGAGAACCCAAGGTCAGAGAAGGGTCCAAAAAATTTGTATTATTTTGGTTTTGTTGAAGAAAAGTACAGTTGGTTCACTTGTGTGTAGTTGTTTAGAGTTTACTTTCAATGTTTGTACTCTCTGATGTTTATATATGAATGACCAAATCAGCAAGATATTCAAATTTTCATTGAGTTTCTATTGGTTATTGTATCAGTTTAATCAAAGGATAATACAAAAGGGTACTTACACTACATCTGTGTTATCAATTTCTATCTCTAGTTTATGAGTTTGTTTACTTTGAGATCAGTTAAATAAGGTTTAATTGATTGAATGCAATCTAGATAGGTTGTATACTGATTCTATTGTTGCTTTTGATTCAAGGAATTAAGGAAATGCTTCAATAAATCAGTAGGGTTTGTGATTTTATAAAAAGGGATATTTCATAATAATTGGAATTGGTAATTATAGTTGATAAATTCATTTACAAGTTATTTGAATTAGATCCCCTACTAATAATTGACTCTGTGTAACAATGGATAAGGCACTAGTCATATAAATCGAAGATAAATTGAAGTAAATTCTGCTACATCTATCCAATCTATATTCAAATCTAAATTAGTCAAATATTCTATCAAGTGTAAAAGGGTGGTCATCATCTGTTTGTGAAAGTTCATGAGGTATTGTTAGTTGCTATAGTTCATGATTGGTTTCACATATATTAGAGAAATTCGACCATATCTATAATTTTAAGGATTAAGGGTAAGAGTCAAGAAATTTTGGAATCCATAAGGTACTCCCACCTTGGTCTTGCAAAGCAAAAGGTGTAGAAAGTATTAGTGCTTTTTGAAGTTGGCCCAAAGATACAGTTTATTATGTCAAATATCAGTATTAGCTATCTCTAGGTGTAATGAATCTTTTTGTCTATTGGTCATAATAATCATTATTAAATTAGGAGCCAACAGGAGACATGTAGATTAGAGAAACCTATCAAAAGTTATATGATAATGGAGTTTTGAAGGAGGAAAATAAGATTGTTGGGAGAAAAGGGTTGGCACATGCCCTAGACTTTCCTCAAGGTTTTAAAACTGAGTGGATTAGAATTGTGTTGAGTCGTATACATGACAATTTAATTTTATAAGAGAATGGACTAATTAGGATTACAAAGGGATTGTGTATAGAGTATCAGGGTAGCCTTCCCTAGATAGATCAAAGAGCATGAAAAGTGATGCAAAGGAGGTTATTGAAAAGAATATAGATGTTGTATGAAACAAGTGAGGGATGTCAATTGATACAATTTTAGACCCCTTTGTAACCTTTGAAACCAAAGTGATAGCTCACAAATTCTTTCATTCAAGATGAATGAATAGTATTTTCGGTATGGAAGTTGACCTCAACTACAAGATTGTAAAGAGAGACCATTCATATGGCCTAGCCAAGTTACAACTTTAATAATTACTAGAAAATCTTGAAGCCATCAAGGAAGCCAAAAGTGCATATCGTAAGTTTGGATCTTTGATTGCTTGAATATTTTTCTATGAGAAAAAAAATAGTCCCTGCCTTTGGTAAAGTTTCTTGGAAGACAAATACCTTAGTAACATAACAAATAACAAAGATCATTGATAAACTTGGAGATAATTTTGAGTCAGTATGACTAATTATTTTGAGGATCTCAAGAAATTTATGAAGAAAAGAGTCAGGATACCTACATCATTAGTGAAATAACATTGCAATGATTTGTGTTTCCTAGTTGATACAGATTACACATATGTGCAAGAAACAATACCTAGGGTTAGATGGTTAAAACCCTTTCCATATGAAATCAATAAGGATGAAGCCTCTACAACCATCATAGCTCTACTAGTTAAGGAAATTGACAAGGATATTATATCCTTTAGAAAGTATGATGAGACCAAATCAATAAGAATAATAAATTTATAAACTACCCCAGTAATTAGAAAGAAGAAGCAAAAGAAGAAGATGATGAAGATGAAGATGAAGAAGAATAAGCACAAAGTCAAAAACCTTTGGAATTTACACAAGGTTTGGGTGAAGAAGCTGATGTAAAAGGTGTTAAGGGAGAAGAAGATGAGGAAGCACCAAAGGGCACTAAAAAGAAGAGGAAAGCAAATAAATAGGTAGTTTAGAAAACAAATAAGATTTTGAAGCATTCCCCACAAAAGTCAACTATACCTTTAACTAGGTCAAGCACTAGGTATATCATCTTAAAATGGAAGTAAGTCCATGTCAAGAGCATTTAGCCCTCTGAGTAAGTAGTCTAGAGTCATGTCAAGTGCCTTGAATGTTTCTTTGCATGGATCTGGTCATTTTTCCCCAATCCTTTTTTCTCTTTCTCTTTCCAACATATTTCTAACAAACATCTTTTTGAAATTTAGGACTTTGGCCTCTGAGTCAAGGATGACCTTCTAGGTCAAGCTTCACTTCGACCCTAACCTAGGTCCAGGATGACCTTGACCCTAACCTAGGTCAAGGATGACCTTGAACCTAACCTATGGTATAGTCAACCTTATCCCTAACCCTAGGTCCCATTTTCAATTTCTAGGAGTTTTAGGATCTTAGGCTTTAGAAAGTTTCTTTTCCCGCTTCTAGGTCAACTATTTTGGGTTTCGATATGGTAGACTCTTAAATTATATTCAGTCTAGGTCTATTGCTAGGGGTTAAGGTTAAATAGGATTTAAATCTCCTATGCCAGTCTTCTCTATGAGTTAGTGCCCTGGATCTCTATATAAGGAAGCCTTCTTCTCTCATTTTGACAATCTATCTATTATCTACTTTCTATGAACGAGAGTTATCCATGATTCATAAGCACATCCACTATCTATGAGAAAAGTTACTATCTAAAATATACCTACATGTAATTTCCCTAATAGGATATCTTTGTGATGAAGGGTGCTCCCCTTAATACCATAATCACATAACAGAAACAAAGAAACAATAGCAAATGTGAGGACAATATATCGACTTCTTATTTACACCACAAGTGTAGAATTATAGAATTCATAAGTACAATATGCTAACCCACATGGGTTCCTTAATTATAGTAATTAGCAAGACAAGATACAAACTATCACCTAGAGTTGTCCTAGATAATGTTCAACCCTTTCTTAAATAGGCAATTTTATGCCACTCGGGAAGGTTCTAGACAATGAATCTTAATACCTAAGGCCGACAGACCCTAAAAAAACATATAGAGTTGGCCAAATACATGTTTGACAATTATTTTAGATATTTTGGATAGCCCAACTTTGGAAGGCCATAACTCTCAAACCATTTCTCTGATTGGCTATTATAACCACTTTTTGGAATGGTGCAAGTGCCCTTCCATTGAGTTTTTAGACCTCATCCGGGCACTATAAGGCCTCCAACGATGAGCCTGAAGATTTTTTTACAAATTTTTCCACCAAAAATCTACAATAACTTGTTTGATACTTAAGCTGGAGCAATGATATTCTTATGGTAGCCTTATAACTCTGAAATGAACCTTCCTATAAAAAAATGAGAACATTTCAAGCTCGTAAGACAAACTTACTAAAAATAGAAAGTTCCCATAAATAGTAACCGCCCTATCTACTTGTCCGCATTAAAATAGGAAAAACTAAAAATAAAATATTTTTGGGTGATGCAATATTTCTCTTACACCCAAGATGCTCTTGCATCAAACACCCAAGGTAATTTGAGTGACCCTTTCACATCTTAGATGTTCAAAGGAAAACCAAAATAGTTAACCTCCTCCTTTGCTAGCCATGACAAATCCTCTACTGGCCTCCCTTTCCATTTGACCAGATATTCCTTATAAGTTCTATTCTTGGTACTTTTTCCAACATGACTATCTAGTATCTTCTCAATCTCCTTTGTAGTCAAACTAGCTACTAGAATACTCCGCTACACTATTGTAACTTCATCTCCATCAGCACCTTCATAATACTCTATCAAATCTAAAATGTTAAATATTGGTGAAATATTCAATTCCAACTCCACTTCATATACATTTTTAGAATCTTGACTTTTCACTATCTTGGACAGTCTAAACTTCTTCATCTTCAGCTTATTATATATACCCACAGGAAAATGCTCCTTTCTCAAATGAACCATGACTTCATCTCCAATCCAAAATTTCTTGTACATCCTTTTCACATCTACCTTAGCCTTATCTTGTGCATTCATCTTTCTGATGTGCTTCCCTATCTCCTCATGAATGCTCTTAAAATGTTTAGCAAAATCTTTTGCTTCAGCACTACTTATCTCTCCTTTATCCAACTACCTCAATTTAGAAGCATTTCTAGGACTAATCCCATATACAATCTAGAATGGTGATTTAACAGTACTCCTATTCAAAGAATTATTATATTAAAATTCTACCTATGGTAAAATCATATCTCATCCTTTTGTTTTATCTCCAACCAAACATCTCAATAAGTTTCCCAAACTGTGATTCACAACTTCTATCTGTCCATCAATCTATGGATGATGTGATGAACTAAACTTCAAATTTGTCTTCAACTTCTATCACAATGTACACCAGAAATACCCAACAAATTTGGTATCTCAATCTAAAACTATACTCTTTGGAAAACCATGTAGTCTCACCACTTCTCTGAAAAACAACTCTGCCACATGAACAACATCACTAATCTTCTTGCAAAGAATCAAATGTGCCATCTTTGAAAACCTGTCAACCACCACAAAAATAGAATCATACCCACACTGAGTCCTCGGTAATCCATGTTGAAATCCTCCCATGACTTCTCTGGTATAGGTAATGGTCGATACAACCCTGTATTCAGCTTCACTCCTTTCACCATCTAACATACTCTACAACTTTGTATAAACTTCTTCACATCTTGTTGTAATTATGGCTAGTAATAATTCTTAGCAACCAAAGCTATGATTTTATCTCTACCAAAATATCCAGCAAATACTCCATTATGCTTCTCCTTGATGAGATTATCTCTCATTGAACTTTTGGGAATGCACAACTGGCTTCCTTTGAATAACATACTATCATCGATAATGAAATCCAACCACTTTCTCTTGTCAAGTGTAAGAAGTTCTATACAAGCCTTCCATGCTTCGCCAAAATTAGGATCATCTGGATACAAAGTACTAAGTTCCTTGAACCCAACCACCTCTATCTACATTTTTGTCACCAAAAGTCATCTTCTACTAAGAGCATCTGCAACTTTGTTAGACTTCCCACTCCTATGTTTCAAAATAAATGTGTAACTCTACAAAAACTCAAACCACTTCAAATACGTTTCTTTCAATTTTCCTTGACCACTCAAATATTGTAAAGCTTGATGATCAGTATACAAAAAAAACACCTTAGGAAAAAGATAGTGTCTCTACTTCTTCAATTCTTGAACTATAGCATAAAATTCTTGATCATAAATAGAATATTTTATTTTGGCATCATTCAATTTCTCACTAAAGTAAGCAATAGGTATACCTTCTTGGCTCATAACAACTCCTATAGCAATACCACTAGCATCACAATCTACTTGAAACACCTTGTTAAAATCAGGAAGTGCTAAAGCAAGCTGCTTAGTAAATTTCTCTTTCAATAGATTAAAATTCTTATCTACTCCTACAGTCCACTTAAACTCTTTTCTATCCCTTCTCATTATTTCAGTCAAGGATCCACAAATACTACTAAAACCTCTTATGAACTTTCTATAAAACTAGCCAGTCCATGGAAATATCTTACCTCTTATCACACTCCTTGGAGTAGGCCATTCAAGGATAGCCTTCACTTTCTCTAGGTCCATTTTTAGACCATTTGCTGAAACTACAAATCCTAGGTACACCAACTCCTTCTTTACAAAACTGCACTTCTTCAGGTTTATCAACAACATGTCTTCCCTCAACTTGTTAAACACCTTGAAAATATGGATAAAATGCTCCTCCAATGTCTTACTAAGGATCAAAATATCATCTAGGTAAACAATGACAAACTTACCTAGAAACTCCTCCAATACCTCATTCATTAGCCACATGAAAGTGCTTGGTGCATTGGTTAGCCCAAAAGGCATGACTAATCATTCATACAGTCCTTCTTTGGTTTTGAAATTAGTCTTCCAATCATCACCTTCTTTGATGTGAATCTAATGCTATCCACTCTTCAAATCTTTGTGAAATACTCAACCCCACTCAAACAATCCATAATATCATCTATCCTTAGCAATGGAAATTTGTACTTAATTGTGATCTTGTTTATAGCACGAGAATTTGTGCACATTCTCCATTCTTTATTCTTCTTTGGTACTAATAATGCTGGTATAGCACATGGACTCAGACTCTCTTGAATCCACCCCTTCTACAACAACTCATGAACTTGTCTGTTCAACTCTTCACTTTTTGCTAGTGTCATTCTATGTGCTACCGTGTTTGGCGAATTGGCTCCTGGAACCAAATCCATCTGGTGACTGATCTTCCTCATTGGGGGTAATCCATTAGGTACATTATCTCATATAATATCAAAAAACTCTCCCAACATATCTACTACTTTTGTAGATACCTCCTCTACTTCTTCTTTACTATCTTTTGGAATTATAGAAAAACATATATGCTCATGCTTCATAACTTTAAAAAACTCTTTTCCATCAAAAAAAAATATTCTGGCAGCACTACATGCCTTTTCTTCTTTCTCTTTTAGTGGCTTCAACTTATGTTTCACTGCATCCTTGGTCAGAGTGTAGGCATTTGCTTGCCCATCATGTATAGCATGCATGTTAAACTTCTATAGCCTACCCAACAACATATGACATATCTCCATAGGTATGATATCACATAGTACCTCATCTTAGTAGCTTCCAATCTTGAACTATACTGAGCATTGTTCATTGACCATTACCTTGTGGTCATCTTGCACCCAAGTTATACAATATGGACAAGGGTGTTTCTATCTCTTTAGCTTCAACTTAGTGACCATTGTTTCTAACACCAAATTCTCAATACTTCCACCATCAATGATCACATCACAACACTTATCTTCACATCTACACTGTTAGAGTAAATAATTAATTTACTAATTATTTATTCTATTTACTTAATCTTACTTAGGTAAATGCATTTCATTTATTATTTGTAGTTTAGGAGTTTGTTATAAGTTGTTGACAATATGAGAGTTTGTTCTCTCCTAAGTCATACTTATCCTCTCACCTTGTTCGAGGACTTTCCACCTTATGTGGATGTATGCTTAGTTGTCACAATTATCTCCTAGCATCTTCTAGCTTGTTCTACGAGATTTCTTGAGGCCTTTATAAGTGGTCTCTCCCTCATTGTATTTCATAACTCATATTGCATATTGTAAATACATTTTTTTTTTGTTGCAATATCTTCTTCTCTCTCATGTCCATTTAGGGTTTTTCCCTAGCTCCACGCTCTTCTCTCCTTGGCTTCTCTTTGACAGGTTTTCACATGCAAGTAATCTTGGGAAATTTTGGAGTTGGATTTCATCAACTCCAACATGGTATCAGAGCCTCCCTGCTACTGCTTTGTTGAAGGATTTTTGAAGCCGTGATTTGAAGTCACAAACCCTAGTTTATTTGTGCATTTTTTTCTTCAAATTGGGGGAACAACAAATTTTAATAGCACTTTTAGCCCAAATGGATACTACCATTGGATTCTAAAGGAACTTTTCAGCTAGAATCCATATAGAATTTGTCAATTTTGGAGATAGGGCTTCGGGAGGGAAAAAAAAAAAATTTACAGGCCTTCCATACGGACTGTATAGAATTTTGGCATCAAATTTTTTTACTTTTTTTTAAAACAATTTTGACGCGCACCGTCAGGCGGCCACCACCGTACTACCCAATGGCCAACGGCATGCCACCATAGCCTCACCAGTGCCCAACCTATGCTGGCTATAGCAAGCTTCGCGATGGAGGCAACATCGCAGCTTGAGCACCTCCCATCCTCAGCTTTTGCACCAGCAGTGATCCTCAGATCTCTGCTCTGCCAATGTTTTTGATCAACGTGCCACCCAGTCTCCTTCGGTGCAGTGCCAAATCTTGTCGCCTCCACTCAAGATTTTCCTATACACTTAGCCACCAACTCAGCTCACATGGATGGTTATCCTACTTCTGCATGGCAATTTTTTGCTGAGTCTATAGCAGTACGTCAGCTCTATCAGCACTAGTCTGCATGGACTTCTTCAGCCACTTGTCGTGTGACACATGGCAGGGTAGCCACGTAGCCCCTGCCATGTCAGCCAATTTCTCATGTGGCACCTTTTTTGCCATGACGACCACCAAGCCATCAAATTTAGGATAGTGAAATACTGACATCAGCATGATGTTAGCACTGCATCATCCACTTCATGTACCTCTCCTTCAAGGTCTTTCTTGACCTACTTTCATTTTTTGGCCATAACTTGAGCATACGGAGGTATTTTTTTGATTTAAAAGAAGTGTTGGTTTCGAGACAAAGACATTGGTGTAGGTATTTTTAGATTTTGATGTTTTTTTATTGCCCTTTTTTTAGTTGAAGTCCAAAGTTATGTTTTTTATTCCGACAAGCTTTTCTTTTACGTCCCATGGTAGTTTTTTGAAATTTTTATATTTTTGAAAAGCCGGTCTTGTCACCTTTTTAAAAATGTGGTCCTTTTTTATTTAGATTTTGGCCCAGGCTCTTTCTATCATATTTTTGGCATTTCTGCTATATGGTGGATATCTTGAGTGTTTTAGGTCTGAGGATCATTTTCTTGGCATGGTTTCTTTTGTTTTCAGGCTACCCTTTCTTTTGAGTCAACTTTTTCCTTATTGTGAACATTGTAGCTATCATTTTGAAGCACTTTATGTATCACAATGAGATAAAGTGCCACTCTTGCATTCTGAGGGTCATGAACGTTCTTTTGAGTTAGTTGTACATGCACTATTTTCATAAAGCACCATGGGCAGGATAGTTGTTTGCTATTTTAGGCATTCTCCCTTTGTCAAGTGAGTGTCCCTTCCATGACATTAGCCCCATGTAGCATCAGTGTGACTGTGTCTTTATAGGTGTCTATACCTCTTCCTCTCTCATCGTTCTTGGTTTGTCTGTAGGAGACTTTGGCTCACCTTCTCAGTTGCCTATCATCTCACCTCGTCTGCATTAAGGGGGGGTTGTTCTATTGTTCTAATGCTTCTATGGTTCAATGGTTTGATAGTGTGAACTATGTATTTAGTGGTTGATCTTATATACAAGGCAATTTTAGTGATTAGCTACCTATGCATTTCGGTGAGATGGATCATCTACCATATAGACATGCTTGGTTTGTGCCTTCTTCTTCCATGAAGGTTCTTTAGATCAGCAATTTTTTTCTTGACGGTAGATTTGTGGCTCTTCTTGCTTCAGTGATGCTCTTCATGATCACTCCTTGTTCCTATTTTAAGGGACATTTCCCTAGTTGGAGGCTTCTTCAGTTCTTAACTAGGTTCTTACCTCTTTCTGGGAGAGGGTTTTTCCCACGTGGTTTTCTCTCTTTTTCCATTTTCAGAGGTTGCATCTTTTGCATTTGTACATGGGTACCTAACATGGCCTCGTTGTCGGGACCCATTCTACATTTTTTAATTTTGTGAGCTTAAGGAATTTCCCTAAGTTGCACTTAAGGGGGGGGGGGTGTTAAAGTAAATAATTAATTTACTAATTATTTATTCTATTTACTTAAGCTTACTTAGTTAAATGCATTTCATTTATTAGTTGTAGTCTAGGAGTTTGTTATAAGTTTTTGATAATACGAGAGTTTGTTCTCTCCTAAGTCATACTTATCCTCTCACCTTGTTTGAGGACTTTCCACCTTATGTGGATGTATGCTTAGTTCTCACACTTATCTCCTAGCATCTTCTAGCTTGTTCTAGGAGATTTCTTGAGGCCTTTATCAATGGTCTCTCCCTCATTGTATTTCATAACTCATATTGCATATTCTAAATACATATTTTCTTGTGTTGCAATATCTTCTTCTCTCTCATGTCCATTTAGGGTTTTTCCCTAGCTCCATGTTCTTCTCTCCTTGGCTTCTCTTTAATAGATTTTTGCATGCAGGTGATCTTAGGTGTCTTCAAAGTTGGATTTCATCAACTCCAACATGCACCTTGTAAGAAACAAGTTCCTTCATCATTATCACCATTGAGTGGGACTCTTTTATTAGCTACGATCTCTCCTCTTTCAGCATCTTCAAAAAATGGGCTGGCATCTTCCTCAACATGTGCAACTCTAGCCTAGCCTTCTATTCTTTGATCTATCCTTCCTTAGTGCTAGATGCATTCAAATGCTCTATGCCCTTCTTCTTTGTAGTAAAAATATTTCTCACAAAAGCCTCCTCTTCCAAATCCTTGTCCTCTGCCTCTTCCTCTCTGATCTTTATTGTTCTGATCATGAAAATGAATGAAATTATTTCCCCTCTTGTTCTAACTACTACTTCTAGCCTCATCCTTATTCACTAAATCTTCTACTATGACCTCTTCCATTATTCTTGTTATCAAACTTCTTGCTCATTTTCTCCTCAACTCTTAGGGAAAACTAATATGCCTCCTCAATACTATTCATTCAAACTAGACTCAACTCATCTTGAATACTCAACCTTAACCCATGAAGATAATGGGCCACTTTTTACTTATCAGCTTCTGCATGGCCGATTCTAATGATAACTCAATAGAACTCTTTGGTATACTCTTGAACAAATTTTCCTGTTTGCTTCATTCTTTGCATTTTCTTCAACAGATCAAGCACATAATCCAAAGGAATGAATTGTTGCTTTAGTTTAGCTATCATCCAATCCCATTTAGTGATTTTGTCCTTTCCTTTCTATTTCACTCCAACTGAACCTCTTTCCACCAAATCTTTGCATGTCCCTTCAGTTTTTCCTTAGCAAACTTGACCTTTTCAGGATCCTCAATATCTTCATACTCAAAGTACTCCTCTAATTCATTGATCCAATTGATTAGCTCCTCTGGATTAAGATTTCTCAAAAATGTGGGAACTTACAGATTAGATCTTTTTCCAATCTTGGAGATGGCCCTAAAAAACCTTTCTTCCTCTAGGTTTAGAGCTACCTCTACTTTGGCATTTTCATCTACTTTGTTGTCATCCTCACTTTCATCTCTTACGAGAAGATTTATTTCTCTATGCATTTGTTCTTCCAATTCTTGCATTTTTCTTTGGAGGGCTTAGAAACCCTCAAGTGTAACACCCACAACTCTTACACCATGCTCTCTTTATGGAGGCATCTTTGTGCTTCTACTAAAACTCTAGTGCAAACTACCTCACAATCGGTGATCTGTCTATGTGCTCATCCTAAACCAGAGTCCTGGTATGAACTACCTCGTAGTCAGTGATCTATCCACACACTCAAGAACTCTAGCTCTGATGCCACTTGATGAAGGGTGCTCCCCTTAATACCATAACCACATAAAAAAAACAAAGAAATAATAGAAAATGTGAGAATAAAATATGGACTTCTTATTTGTGCCACAAATGTGGAATTACAGAATTCACAAGTATAATATGCTAACCCACATGGGAGCCTTCATTATAGTAATTAGCAAGACAAGCTGTGAACTATCACCTAGAACTATCCAGGACAATGTTTGGACCTTTCTTAAATAGGCAATTTTATGCCACCTGGGAAGGTTCTAGACATTAAACCTTAATACCTAGGGCCGACACCCTAAGAAAACATATAGAGTTGGCCAGACACATCTTTAACAATTATTTTAGATATTTTGGATAGGCGAACATCAGAAGGCCATAACTCTAACACCATTGCTCTAATTGGCTATTATAACCACTTTTTACAAATGTGAGATTCTAATCTATAGGCTCAAAATGGCACAAGCGCCATTCCATCAATTTTTCAGACCTCATTCAAGCACTCTAAGGCCTCCAACAGTGAGCCTGAAGATTTTTCTACAAATGTTTACACTGAAAATCTACAATAAATTCTCTGATACTTAAGCTGGAGCAATGAGATTTTTGTGGTAGCCTTATAACTCTAAAATCAACCTTCCTATAGAAAATGAGAACATCCTAAGCTCATATGAAAAACTTACTAAAATAGCAAGTTCTCATAAATAGTAACCACCCTATCTACTAGTCCTTATTAAAATAGAAAAAACCTGAAAATAAAATATTTTTTTGGTGATGCAAGATTAATCTTACACCTAGGATGCTCCTACATCACTTCGAAATATTGGGAAAATAACTTTATTTAATCATAATAAAATCTTCTAACTAAACTATGAAATGGAGAGCATGGATGATACCACCTTCTAATCCTCAATACTATATGTCTAAAAGTAAAATTGATAAGATTCACACTACCTATGATTGTCAAGAACAATAATATGAATATGTGGGAGGGTATTGATATCTTCCTCCATTTGGAAATGATGGAGGTGCTCTAATATTGTTTTATAATGACTGATAGATATTGAGTTGTTGCTTTAAATGATAACCTTGTATTATACCAATAATTTCCACCCTTTTTGTCTAATAAGAGTTGATATACTCTTGGAATCCTGAGCCCATTGTGTCTAATATAATTGATGTTTCATTGCGCAATTACATTACCTCTAATCTCCTTTGCACATATGCATCCGATAAATGGTGAGATAAATACTTAATCAATTAGTTCTCAAACCTGCTATCAAAGATGACATTTGACATTATATTCAATATAATTGATTGATGCTCTTTCTGCCCTTCTTCGTACTAACATATTTCTCTACTATTCAAAAATTTTACATTTAATACTCATTAGTACTTATGCTATTTGAGTTTTCTACTTTCTCAACCACCAATTCCAACCAATTCTCCAAATATGGCAGAAGGAAGAGATTGATTCTCCTTCGATATGTTCCAATTCCTTGACAAGTGGGACCTTGTTTTACTCCAAAACTCTAATCACTATTCGCGGTTAGATAAATGTACAATCATGAACTCTGGTACTATTCATCTTTGAATCATGATATACTGGGTAATTGAATTAAAAGTGTAACTTGGGTTCTAAACAAATGTGAAGATACAATGTAGATATGTCTACTCTCTCTCTCTCCAATGATGGTAGTGATCTATGTTTGGTGTTTCTATGTCCACATATTGGCTCCGTCAGAGTATTATGCCACTCTGTTTGTTGACTCGAACACAATTTTTGGTGACACACACAATATTTGGTGACCAATGTTGATGTAGATAGCAACTGGTAGACGACCAACTTACTTTAATTGAATAAAATCCTTATACAATGCCTTCCCCCTCTATTTTCCTTCGATGCCTCATTCATTTGGTAGTTCTCGTGCTATCCTCTTTGATGCCCCTTCCAGTATATTACTTTCCTACTTTAATACATGATAAGTATAATGAATGGTTGTGTCTCTTGATAGTATGGTTTGATAATCATTTGATTAATAATTTAATTGATTAATATTTCATTCTTCCATTTGAATATCTTTAACGATGTAGAAGATATTGTATTCTTAATAATATGGTTAATATTAATAATACCTCTTAGTTTGGTATTTATTTATTTAATCTTTTATTAATATTATAATATAATATAATAATATATCATATTATTATGTATTATATTAATATAATATTTATTCCTATCGTGTTCTCTAATTTTATTATATTAACACTATATTTAATAAAATATTATTAAATTGACTCCTTATTTTGTTCTTTATTATTAAATTCTAAGGGGGAAAATAGGGGACATAGCACTATGATCAATAAAGTGAAGTGAAGTTCTATCAAGCATTCAAGTGTTCAAGAATCCAATTCATCAAGGAGGTCCATTGTTAGCCATTGAAGGATTTAATCTATATGAAGCCCTCTTGTTGAAGATTACATCCACATTCATCCAAGCCATTTCCTATGCAAAGATACATTCAAGATTGGTGTTGAAGATCTAATGACATTGACTTGAGAAATCCGACATACATTTTTACATATATTTGGAGCATTTGTACTTGTGGATTCAAGGATTCAAATCCTCCACAAGGATTTCCTCATAAGCAAGGTGAATAGTTCCATTTAGTTTGTTTATGCCTACATTATTTCAATTATATTTCAATGTTAATTCCAGACCAAGGTTTGACAAAGGAATACCCCCCATTCAACAAACAAACCATTTTTATTGAAGATAGAGGTGTTGAACAATGAATTGGAAAGCAGACTCAGTTACCCATTTTGTTGAACTTGCAAGATTCACAAACTGAAATTTTATCAAGCACTGCATGTCATGGTCGACTTTTTGGGGTACAATTGTTACCAAGGGTAAGATTGTGCTCCACCAACAGGGTCAAGGTCAACCTCTCCTCAAAAAGACAAAATATTTATGGGTTTTGTCCATCTCAACGTTTCTAGTCTAGAACAAGTTGCAGATTTTTTAGAAATTACATACAGACATCAAAACACAATATTTTATAGATTCAAGGTGAGTATTTATCTTTAATCTATTATATTATTTTTCCACATACTCCCCCACAATAGGAAGATTATATCACCTCTTTTCTCCCTAGTTTCCATCAATTGATCCATTTTTGCATTGAACATTCTCTTGTGCTTAATCAATTTGGATCATTCATTTTGGAAATTAGGGTTGGAAGAGGGTTTCCATTTTCTTCCTATTCATTTTGGTGAACCTGAAATGCTTACCCTCTTTTCTTTTGTGGAATTAGATTCCCTATTCTGTTTTATGGTGTTATATTTCCTTTTATATTATCTTGTGTGTTCACCTTCACTATTCATTTTGGTGAACCTGACATGGTTACCCTCTTTTCTTTTATGAAATTAGATGCCCTATTATTCTTTGTGGTATTATATTTTCCTCTTCTCTGAATCAATTTTGTTATATTTTCTATATTCTCCTCTTTAACTTTAGTATTCTTATATATATCCAACATTTCATAGGAACATGTCTTTTCATTAAATTTAATAAGGTAGTTATATTATATATTATTATATTGATTGTATATGATTATATATTATACATTAATAATATATATCAATATTAATTATATATGATTATATGAATCATTAAATATTATTTTAATAAATAACAAGATTAATATCATATACTATTGCCATACATATATGTATTAATTATCTATGACATATTCATATATCTAATTATATATATATATCTGTGTGTGTGTGTGTGTGTGTATAATTAATATTTATAGTTATATAATATATAACAAATTATATTTGTATCTTAGTATAATAATATTTTACATAAATTATCGATTATTAATATTATACTATGTATAATACTTATATGCTAAAACGGGAATATCATAGTCTTCCCCTCTCGAATTTGCTTGTCCTCAAGCAAAATCTTTCATACACGAGCTTGTCACAAACACAAAACATACTTGCATTCACAAGACCAAAAGATTTATGAAATATACATTGAATGAAAACATGAAGCATACACGATGTAGATAGATCATGAAAACACGGAGCAAACACGATGCAAACACATAAGACACACATTATGCATTTCCTTAATTGTGAACCTCCAATCGAAAAAAAAAAATTAGTACACATTATATATAAATTAATCTCCTAACAAGGTGTTTATAGTCTCAATCTATTTATTAACTCATTATTTTCTAAATATGGGAGGAGGAACCATAATAGGGTGCCCTATTACCCAACTAGTGGGCCTCACCATTTTCCCTCATTATCGTTACCTCTCTCCAATCATTATTTCCAAGAAGGTGCCCTTGTATGATGTACCCTAGGATATCATGTCACTATAGGCCTTACCCAGCACTCATAGGCTTTATCTGATACCTTGAGTGATGTCACCAAGCCCATTCCATCACAAGCTTTATCTCAACTTGGAGAATCATGATCTTTAGGTGATTCTATCAACTATTTTCCAATAAGAAGTCTTTTAAAGCATAATCTTTGAAATATCAGATAGTTAATCTTATCATTCAATTATAGGAGGAGAAACCATAATGGGGTGCCCTGTTACCCAATCAGTGGGCCTCACCATTTGTCCTCATAATCGTTACCTCTCTCCAATCATCACTTCCTAGAAGGTTCCTTTGTATGATGTACCCTGGGATATAATGTCATCGTAGGCCTTACCCAGTACCCGTAGGCTTTATTTGGTACCTCGAGTGATGTCACCCAATCCATTCCACCGCAGGCCTTATCACAACTTGGAGAACCATGATCTTATCTTGATCATCAGTGTTAATATATATATCCTTGAAAGGTTGATATTAATCCAATTATAAATCTTAGTGCTTATTCTTTTAATAGAAAAATTAAATATTAATCCTACTATTTTGAATGTAGAATCTTATAGAAAAGCTAATGTCAAACTATTAATATTAGTGTATATTCTTACTAGAATAACTAACATTCATCTGATTATTAATCTGGAATGTATATTCCTTGTATAACTTGCGTCCTCTATTAATAAGGTTGAATATCTCTTTTTATCTTTTGAAATATAAATTGCATCTTATTAATAACATTGAGTATCTTTTAATCTCTTTGAAATATGAATTGCATCTTGTTATTAATAATGTTAATTGCATTTCTGAAATATAATTCCCATGTGGATATAATCCATATCTTAATTAACAACATAGATTACGTTCTATCACATCTTTATTATTATTGTTGATTACCTTTTGAAACTATTATTTTTAATTGCATTGATTATTGAATGGGATCATTTATGGTACCTTCCAAAAGGTTTTTGCAAGTGTACAATGCACTGTACTTGGGTATTAATGCTGCACAGGAACTGTGGTCTTGACTAGTATGTAGAGGCCTTAATGGCCATAGGTGATGGATCTCCTTCTGTAGACCTCATGAGAATAAGGGTTATCTACACTTTCTTTTATATTCTTCTCTTCTTTTTAACTTTGAACCTTTCCTTTTTAATTTCCAACTTCACATCTATATTATTACTTTTATACGTCCCATTTTGCAATAGTTGTCTTGCTAGCATTACACTTCTATTCTCAATATCGAAGAATTGGACAATCAATATTTGTGTGCTCAAGTTAATTTATTAAAATTTGTATGTTTGAATTGAACATCATTGTTTTTTGGGTACTTTGATGTATTAATAAATTGCAAGAGATCTATCATTGGAACGTCTTTGAATGGTTATCATAGAAGATCTCTAGATTGATGTTTCTATACCACATATGCATAAGCTTTATATTGTGGTACCTTCTTGAATTTGTATGGACCTTGAATGCTATTCATAGAGGTGATATTGACACTGCTCAAATTTCTATATACCAAAGAAAGATAAAAGTGTTCATCTGCAATATTCTTTAGGATCGTGACATCTCCCTTCAATGACCTCCTTATACAAAAGATAGTCCTCTTCAATTTGAGTTGTGTTAATGATAAACATTCTCTCAACTTGCAAATTTCTAGATAACTTCACAGGATGGAAAGATCGAATGTTTTGATACCACTTGTAATGTCCTGTTTCATGGCATCTTCAGGTTTTCCTCTTCTCTGAATCAATTTTGTTATATTTTCTATATTCTCCTCTTTAACTTTGGTATTCTTATATATATCCAGCATTTCATAGGAACGTGTCTTTTCATTAAATTTAATAAGGTAGTTATATTATATATTATTATATTGATTATATATGATTATATGAATCATTAAATATTATTTTAATATATAAGAAGATTAATATCATATACTATTGTCATACAAATATGTATTAATTATCTATGACATATTCATATATCTAGTTATATATAAATATATAACTATATATATATATACACATATGTATAATTAATATTTATAATTATATAATATATAACAAATTATATTTGTATCTTAGTATAATAATATTTTATATAAATTATCGATTATTAATATTATACTATGTATAATACTTATATGCCGAAATGGAGATATCACATATTCTTTCTGATTCTAATCCTCTTATGGAGCAAAACTCTTCTCACTCATCTCATGATGAGGATGATGCTTGAAGAGTTCCTCTAAAATAAGTCCAAAAAATTTCAAATAAACTTGATTAAATGGGTAATTGTCTTCTTCAAGAAAACCATAATCAAGATTCTATTCAAGCTATAAAGGCTCTTAAGAAATTTCTTTGTGATAGTGACCAAGGTGTTAATCTCTTGTGTGGTATTGCTCACCTTGTGAATTCCAATATTAAACATTTAGCTCAAGAAGCTCAAGATTTAGTTTTGTTTCCTCTTGTCACTAGTGTGCAACCTTCTTTTTTTTCTTTCCCTAGTGTTCCTACTTATACTCCTTTGGTGACTATGATGGTTCCCTGTATTCCTATGAGTATTCCTCCTATGTCCCTTCCTATTTCACAACCTTCTTATCATAATGTTCTTTTTAATTATTCTAATCCTCTACCAACTGTAGTGCCTAGTGTCCATCAAATTGTGTCTTCTATTCTTGTAGCTTCTTGCACTTTACCTAGAGTATCTAATGATGCTAGTTCCCCTATTTCTCATCATGATTCTACAATTATCAATTTGGCTCAAACTGTGTCACCTTTACAACAACTTGTATCCGTGACTCAAAACAAGTTTAGTATCCCTACTTGTGTCATGAAAAGTCCTTTGTCTCAGGATATTATTTGTATTCCCATTCCTCAGGATGCCAATACGCCTCATCTTGAGAATTATAATGGTAAGGGAGACCATGTTCATCATGTTAAAACATTTCAAATCCTTTGTGGTGATCATGCTCATGATTGTAGGATTTTAGCAAAGTTATTTGCTTGAACTTTTCATGGCAAGGCCTTACAATGGTTTTGTTATTTGACTCCTTATTCTATTCATTCATTTCCTCACCTTTCTAATGCTTTTATTCAATAATTTCAAAACAACATTGGGCCACAAGTACCTTTGACTAATTTGAGGCATTGTAAACAAAATTCTAAAGAAAAATTGATTGAATTTATTGGTAGATTTAAGCATTCACATGCTCAGATTTCCTATCATATTCCTAATAGTGATATTCAATGTATGTTTATTTCAAATTTACAAAAGTATATTAGAGATAAGATTTTACTTATCAAATTTAATGAATTTATGTCTTCTCAATGAGCTATTGACGAACTACAGGGAGATTTGCAATTCACAGGTACCACACTGCAGTAATCTCTAAGTAATAGTCAATTACATTTTTAGAGGTTACTATCATCTTAGAGTAGGCTTGCTGAGCTAAAAGTAAAAGATGTAAATATTTGGTCTACTCTGATCAATATCCAATCCATGTTGACATTTCACATAGAAGTATTACACAAGGAACTAGCCTATGCATAGACATTGTTGAAGAAAGATTCCCATCTTTCTACACATGAAGGCTTAATTGACCTTGCTACATAGCTAGACATTCAATATCAATCCCTAGATGTAGCAATAGGAAATTGGGATGTGACACTGAAGATAATAATGGAGCTACATAAACCTTTTTTGGATAAACACATTGTAAGTGTACAACCCAATTGACATAAGTGCCAAAAAAGGGGGATTAATTTTTTTGGATTAAAATGTTTTTCAAGGAAGATATCTACTCAATAGGACTAATTGAAGAAAACATAGAAATGATGCACTTACTTAGGGGGAGTAATAAGGTATGGAAGATAAACAACATCGTTGATACAAATGCAAATTTTGAAATTTTGAAAGTTTTGTATAGAAGCCGAGCAAAGAATATACATTGTCTGACTTATGCACAAAATAAGGATGTATATGCCATGAAAAAGTGTTTTTTCCACTCATGTCAAAGGGGGAGATTGTTGATCTCATTTTAGATTTTTGACAAGGCAGTGAAAAAGCACTTAGTTTTATCTAGCATAATTATAGTGATTAGGGCATCCTAAGTGATCGAAGCATGTCAAGCATAAGTTTCCAAATAGTACAGCTGAGTAATATGAATAGTTAGTGTTGAGCACTAGTTTGTGCTGAGTAGATAGTATGTGCCAAGTCACTCAAGTCTTGAGAAGTTTATACATGTTGAATGATTAAGGTGTCAAGTAACAGTTAGTGTTGAGTTATACAAAAGCTAAGTTACAACATTTGGAGCATAGTGAAGGCCGAGCATCAGAGCCTTTGGATGTCAGGTGAATAGTTTTTGGCATAGTTGTTTATTATGGCACAAACTCTTGTGTAAACCATTTTTGGCTGAAAATATCATGAATTTATAATTATAAAAGATAAGTATGAATTCATATTATGAATCCCTATGCAATATATGCAACCAATTAGTTTAAGGGAAACATTAGGTAGAAATAAGGCTCAACCATAGTCATTGATTCTAACCTAAACCATCTCCACCTATGTTTATTTAAGAAAGGAAAACCCTAAGAAGTTTATTCATTATGAGAAGATACGAATGGTAAGTGTAGAGAGGATATTCATGGTAGCTAGGGTAGCTATGACAAAGTTATGCAAAATAGAATCAGTCTAAGAGAAATCAAGACAAGTAATGAGAGGATTATAAAGGATAGATCTGATTAGAAGGATCAAGGTTCAATCAGTAAAGAGGAGATCTAATATGAAGCAGAAAGGTTCCAACCAATGATCAAGAGTTGAATCATTCTAATAGGTGATGTAGAGTAAATCTCTTAACTAAGTAGTCCTAATAGGCTATTGTAAATCTCTTCACTAAGTTCTTACTTAATTGTGAGTTGAAATCCTTTAGCAAGCTGAGACCTAACAGTATTTGTAAGCCTTTAATAGGGTAGACCCCTCATAGGGTAGATCATAGCTTATGATCAAACACTTTGTAACCATAATTGGCCACACTTTACAACTACAGTAGTGAAGATTTGTGGGTGTCATCCCCACCAAAATTTTACCTTCTCATTAGAGGGTTTCTAGGTAACCAATTTATTGTGTTATGTGTTATTTACTTTATGCTATGGATGTGATGCATGTTAAATTATTTTAGTTTATATGTTAAGTTATGAGATGGATGTTGGTGATATGTTTATGAAGAAAAAAAATTTAAGTGTTGATTCACCCCCCCACCCCCCCTTTTCCCCCACTCTCAAAACTTACTTTCCCATTGTTATTTCCAACATTCTCTAGAAGAACCAACTTATCGATGTTGTATTAGTTGGTTTCTTTTTTCATGTATAATTTCATCATTTGATGTGATATGGGAAAGACAAACAATCTCTAGATACACATCAGTTATTTTCATAATTTTAAAATAATTAAGTGGAGAAGTGGATCCATGGGTGTGTTTAATGTCTATCTTTCCTTTGTTTATAAGATCTTAAAATAGATGATTGAATGTAATGCATTTATTACTATGATGATAGGAAAAAAAATACTTAGCCTAGTCTGGTGTAAGCTTAGTGTGATCCATTGATTTGATAAGAGGTTAGGGAGTAATATCAATTTCTTAGGAATAAATAATTGAGTCTTAGAGGTCAAGCCATGGAGTGGTTCAAAAATCTCTCTCAAGGAATCCAAATACTTGAATAATTAGTAAAAAGGTTCATTAAACAATTTTCTTATAACATTCAACACACATTCACCATGTTGGATATTTTTAACTCCAAAAAATGAAGTAGGGGTCCTTTTATTGCATTCCTCTAGAGATGAAAAAATATTCACAAGATACCCTAGAAAAATTCTAGAAGCAAATAAATTGATATCTTTGTCAACAACATGGTGATAGAAATAAACTATGCATTAAAAATGCAAAAACATGTTTTTCAAAAAATGGTAGATAGTGTAATCATAGTTGAATAAGTTCATGTAAAAATGGGTGAAATTTCCCTATACAAGGATAATATATCCTTGAATTTTTCCAAAAAAATGAACAAAAAATACAAAAACAAATATTGGAACAAAATAATAATGTGGTTATTGACAGAGTAGTAGACTAATCAAACATCAAATGTGATGTCAAACCTGCTACTTGTTGGTGAGACAATTTCTTTTTGGTTTGAATGCTATCATTTAAATTTTGGTTGATTGAGGAAGAGGATTTGAAAAGAGGAGATAACAAGAGAACCTAGAGAAAGGTTGAGTTGTTTAGTGTAGAAAAGGAAAAATGTCTGCCAAGCCTTGCCAAGAAAATAGTGCAAGCCAAGTAGAAAATAGTAGAAGCTGAGTGAAAATCAATATGTGCCAAGAAAAGAAGACAAATAGTGGCAGCTAAGTGAAATTTAGAATATGTCGAGTAAAGTTTAGTTGATGTTGAGCATCAGTAAACTTTAGTGTTTTTCGAGTGACAGAATATTGTAAGTGTTGAGTGACAGCAAACAATGTTAAATAAAAGATTTGATGACTCTCAACTAACTAATTTAATTTCTTTAATTATGTGAAATGTGTGGAAGATGACTATGATGAGTTGGTGGCACAAAATTTAAGGTAAACCATTTTGAGATGAATTTAAGGAAGATTATAAAGGAAGTTTCTAGAGGAACTAAAATGGAAAAGTGGGTAGATTCATTAAATATTACCTAACCCTAAAATGGATGATTGTGGTTAAGTGGAAATAGATATGAATTCCCTATTTATAAAGATAGTTGGCTAGAAGAAAAGGTTATCATGTGCAAGAACCTAAGGAAGACAAGAAATCTAGCTTGTTTTTTCATCTAGTAGCTGAACAGAAGAGACTGCAGTTAGCATATAAAGAAAGAAGGCTTAAGGGGATGAATGCTTAAAGGGTGAACAAGCTATCAGAGCTGAAGTGTATGAATGATAAGCATAATGGAGGACTAGACTAGAGATCTATAATCTACAAGTGAGTTGTAAGTTTTTATCAGAGCAAGTCTTACTATTGCTTTCTAGCAAATGTACCAGTCTAGATAAAATCCTTTGGATTAAGGTTGATCTAACAGTCATTTGAAAATCATTTAAACATATGACATTATACTGGAATGTTCTAAAATTCCTCTAACAAAGCTCACTCATAAAAGGGTGATTGAAATCCTCTAACTGGGTCACATTTAATAGTGTGTATTATAATCTTTAATAGGATTGGTCTTTCACAGGGTATTACTTCAGAAGAGTGAAATTGGGTAGCATGTTATTGGTGGTTTTAGCCAAATTGAGTTTCCATGTAAAATTCTTTTGTCAAATTGTGTGAATGTGCTTATGGTATTTCATGTTTACATTTCTGTAAAGTTATTTTGACCTAGGATAATAACCTACTAAGTTAAGGTATTGTATGGTTTAATGGATGCATGCATGTTATGGTTTTATGGATATGAATACATTAGCCACTAAAAAATTTTATTTGTACATTTGGACCTTGGTTAACTAATTCACCCCCTTCTCAGTTATTCTAAACAATTCCAACAATGTTGATGTTGAATCCAACTCTTGTTGAACTATATCATCTTGAAAATGCATGTTAGTAGGTGTTAATAATTTTTTTTTCCAATATTCAACCTATTCTATATTCTCCCATTCTTCCCATTAACCTACAAGACAAAATTGGCAAAAACAAGCAAGCTCCCACTTGTAAAATTTGACTCATTATTTGACAAAAATTAGTCAAATTCTCGACCCATGTTGATCTAATATTTGACCATTTGGTTTGTCACTATTTTTGTAGTGAAAATTTTGACCAAAACTTGTATTGGTGAAAATGTCAACAATTTATTTGCTTGAAATTGAATTATTTTGTCATTGCATCTTGGTAAATGCATTGGTCAAAATTGCCACCAAGATTGGTTGAAAGTTCCACTAGTGTTGGTCAATGCATTGGTCAAAATATTAAAAATATTTGGTTGAAATTTGCACCAAGATTCGTGATGCAGGGGACTCCCCTTAATACAATAAACTCATAATAGAAACAAAGAAACAACAACAAATGCAAGAACAAAGTATGGACTTCTTATTATCGCTACAAATGCAAAATTATAGAATTCTCAACTACAATATGCTAACCCAAATGGGCACCTTCATTATAGTAATCTGCAAGACAGTGCTGCAAACTATCACCCAGAGTTGTCCTAGACAATGTTCGAGCCTTTCTTAAATAGGCAGTTTTATGCCACCGGGGAAGGTTCTAGATGCTCAAACTAAATACTTAGGGCCAATAGACCCTAAGAACACAAATAGAGTCGGCAAAATACATCTTTGACAAATTATTTTAAAAATTTTGGTAGCCCAACTTTCGAAGGCCATAACTCATGAACTGTTACTCTGATTGGCTATTATAACCACTTTTCAAAAAAATGTCAGCTCCTAATCTACACAGGCTTGGAATCGTGCTAGCGCTCTTCCATCAAGTTTTTTGACCTCATCTAAGAAATCTAAGGCCTCCAATGGTGAGCCTGAAGATTTTTCTATAAACTTTTCCATCAAAAATCCACAATAACCTCTCTGATACTTAAGCTGGAGTAATGAGATTTTTATGGTAGGCTTATATCTCTAAAATGAACCTTCCTATAGAAAATGAGAACATCCTGAGCTCGTATGAAAAACTTACTAAAAATAGAAAGTTCCCATAAATAGTAATGACCTTGTCTACTAATCCTAATTAAAATAGAAAAGACTGAAAATAAAAATAAAAATTGGATGATGCAAGATTGCCCTTACATGCAAGATGCTCCTACATCAATTGGTCAAAAGTTCCACCAATATTGGTCAATGCATTGGTTGAATTATTGAAAAATATTTTCTCAAAATTGCCACCAAGATTGGTCAAAAGTTTCACCAATGTTGGTTGATGCATTGGTGGAAGTTTTGACAAACTTTTTAGTTTATAACAAAAAATCATTGCTTTGCAACTACCAGACATGAAGCAACAAAAAGGAAAATAAAATTGTCTCATAGCCAACTATTTTATGTCATCACAGCTTCACGAATTCATTTCTTCATTGATCATGTAGTCCTACAAAGCTGCGAAGACAAATTTCAACCATTGATCACTCCATTGTGACTTTTTGTTGTTTCTTTTTATTGACTACTATGAAATGATGATAACCACTAGAATAACTATTATTGCACCATCATGACTTAGGTTCTTAACTTAGAAAATAACCCTACAATGGTGCGAACAATGATTGTGTAGCTATGTAGCCTTGACCAAGTTTTGAACTTAACTCTTTGTGGCAATGCAAACAATGCATTCTACATCATCACCATCTTGAGCCAAAGTTACCCTTGATCACTTGTGATGGTGCAAAATAGATTGCTCTAGTCAGCTTTTACATCATTGCAACTTAAGGTGGCTCTTCAGCAGTGTAGCTACATCCATACATCATAAACAAGTTATGTAGAAAAAAAGTATTTTTCAAAAGATTTTTTTAACAAAGAATGAAAAAGGACAACCCATTGCACCACATACCTTTTCTCAATAATTTCCAATCGCTTCTCCCTTTGGCTCCCACCTATTAGCTCCTCAACCTATAAAGTAGTGCACATAAGCTTAATTTCTAACCAAAAAATGTTGACTACAGTCATAAGATTAGACATATGTTTTCTAAAATACAAAAGAAATAAAAATTTCTAATTGATGGAAATGGTCAACGAGCACTAGAAGCAAAGGGTTTTTCTCTCCTGTCATTCAACTTCATGTAGCTTGCTGATATAATGACCTTATTCATGAGTTCTTGAATTGCAAACATGCATCTTGAATGTTCATGCTATCTAAATTAAGGATACACAACCTATATGTTTGTGACACCTAAATAGGAGGTACATATCTTAATTTAACAAGAATTGTGTCTATGGGAACTACAAATATAATTAGCAACACAAAATATTGGAAGAGTATTTCTTGCACTACACCACTATTGTCCATCCATGTGATGTACATATCTAATACTATCTCTAAAACACCTTCCTAGTGAATGTGTACTTCAAATGTCCATACTATTTATTCATATATTCAATATTTAGAAATATATATCAAAACTTATTATATGCTCACTAGTAATTAAATATCAACATCTTTTGAACTCCTAGAAGAATCTACAGATCTATAGCCTCAAATACCTAGATAACACTTCCCCTAAAATAAATGGAAAATACCAATTGTGATTTAAAGAATGATTAAATTAGCATAAAAGAGAGAATATAAAATGCAATATTGATGTTCATAAACCTGTATTGTATTGTATTCATAAATTCGTATTGATATTTAGTAGATGATTCTACAACTTATGTTGATGTATTGTATTCATAGATGTCTAGAGCCAAGTATACTTGTCAAAAAAAATGGTGAGCATTAAGGAAAGTTGGTATACATATGAATTAAAGTATAGAAATGTAGTTAACAAAAAATTACAAAAAAGTACCTGATCAAGGTTGATTTTTGTTGCAGTTATTGATAGGGGAGAAGTAACATGATCTAGATAAGCAACAAGACTAAGCATTGCATCTTTCTTTACAAGGCTTGCAAGATTGTTGTTGACGAATCCAACAAATCCTATCATGGCTCCCTGCATTATTTAAATACAAAATTTAGCTAGTTATATGAAATTATTTTTTGTATATGTATGTATAGATTGAATTGAATTTGAGTTTAGAGGTTGTTGATTACAAGGAGATTTGATAGCAAGTATAGTGATCATCATGGAAGAAAATATGGATGCAAGGTGCATTCAAAGGTCTCCCATATTCAGATTGTTGGCCTAGTTTTTCACATTTTAAAAATTTTGTAAAATTACAATAAAAATTTCAATTATCAATTTGAAATCCATAAAAATATTTTACCCTAATGATTATTTTCTATAGATTCCTAAAGTGGGTTTACATTGTTTGCATTTTTAAGAATGCGTGGGAGTTTTCTCTCTTAATTTTTTAAATTCTTAACTCGTTTTAAACCCTTACAACAATGTTATGAGGACCTCGTATGCACCTAACCCACCAACACACATGTCAAAAGCTTGTATTCCTACATTGGCTAAATTTTGTGCATCTTTAGAAAGCACGAATATGCCAACCATTGATCTAACAAAATTTGATGGTTATAAAAATTGTGTGCTCCTTGAGGTATTCTTAAGGTAAAACTTTACCTACAACCGTGTGATGTATGGTTAATCAGAACTTTGTGACTTGAGATTGGATGTTATCCTTCTTGTGTTGCTTCCACATATCACAAACTTACTTCCTCACTTTGGTTAAACTGTGTACATTTTCAAAATATGGGGAAGCGATGGTGGTCGATCATCATTTGATCGATGGTTTCACAAAACTAGCACTCTACTATCCTAGTCAACAACCTTCAACCAATAAGAAGATGTAAATCCGTCACTTGCTCAGATAGTTTTCCTTTTGTAGCCACATATTGAACTAGGTACCACTTTGCCCACATGGCAGCTTCTCGCTTCCCTACTTTCGTTAAGCACATCTTTAAAATCTAGGGAAGTGATGATCATTGATCATCATTTGATCGACGATCAGGAACTTGCAAGATATTACAACCTTGCATCCCCTCTTTGTTTAAACCTTGTGCAAATTTAGAATATAGTGATATGGCCATCATTGATCTTAACATGATCAATGGTCAATGAAATAAACTCTCCAAGGGTTAGGAGTTTTTATCTGAGATCATAAATAATTTAAGTGTGTGACGGTTAGGATTAAACCACAGACAAAAATAACAATTACATGCAAATATAACTAGTAATAGAAAATAATAGATCACACAGAAAAGAACATAAGGCAACAAAATTTAATGTGGTTCACCCAATCCCTAGGCTACGACCACCAAATAGCAAGTTCCATATTATTACGATCCAGTGAATACAACCTTATTACAATGCGTAATCCCTTACAACTCAATACCGTTGCAAGAACTAATTTTGCATCACAACATAACAAAAAAATACCTAACCCTAAGCACTTTTATACAATTATTTTTATGCCACTTTAGGGTTACAACATGTTGGCCATATGTCGGCCATAATCTAATAATCTCCCACTTAGGGACTGATCAGGCTCCACACTAAACAACAATCTCCCACTTGGAGACTGGTCCTATAGCAATATCGCTACCACATGGGGCTCCCACTAGATCAAACCACCCTGGACTCTACTATTCTTTTATTCATATTTAGTCTAGAAGACCAACCAAAGCTAAAGAGGAGTTCAGCTTCTCCCTTGTTACTACCTTTCTCAACATATATGTTGGATTGTCATTTATATGTATCTTCTCCAACTTTAACTATCCATTCTCCAAAACTGACTGAATGAAATGGTACCACAACTATATGTGTTTGGTCTTTGAATGTAGAGTTGAATTCTTTGCAAGATGAATGGAACTTTGACTATCTATGAACAGATAATTATCCTTTTGAGGATGTCCCAATTCTTTCAAGAAGAACTAAAGCCATATCATCCACTTGGCTGCCTCTGTAGCAACAACATACTCTTCCTCTATAGTGGATAAAGCATTAATCTTCTATAACCTAGAAACCCAACTCATAGTTGCCCCACCAAAAGTAAAGACATAACCTATAGTACTCTACTTGGTATCAATATCCCCTACCAAATCAGAGTCAACATAGCCTTGTAAATTAGTAGTAGAGCCCCCAAAGTGAAAACACTTATTGGATGTTCCTCTCAAATATCTGAGAAGCTATTTGACTGCATTCCAATGCTCAATTCTTGGATGACTCATATACCTGCTAAAAACTATCACTGCATGTGCAATATCTAGTCAGGTACATACCATAGCATACATCAAACTTCCTATAGTTGAAGCATAGGGTATGTTGGACATCTTATCCTCCTCTTCCTATGTCTTGGGACACATCTCCTTAGCCAACTTGAAATGACCAGGTAAAGGTGTGCTGACAGCTTTAGCATTTTCTATACAGAAATTTTGCAACACCTTCTCAACATAATCAGCCTAAGATAGCACCAATATTTTTTTCTTCGTATCTTTGCAAATCTTCATGCAAAGGATTTTTTTTGCTACCCCCAAATCCTTCATAGAAAATGCATGTGCTAACTGGCATTTTAGCCCCTTAATATGATCCATGTTAGACCCAACTACAACCATATCATCAACATATAAATATAAAATAATGTAGCTATCATCATCCAACCTCTTAAAATAAACACAATAATATGAATGACACCTATTATATCCATGCTCATGCATAAAGCTGTCAAATTTCAGATACCATTGCCAAGGTGCTTGCTTCAAGACATATAAACTTTTCTTCAATAGTACAAATAGAAGTCATTTTAACAACAGAAGAAAATATCTCATCAAAATCAATTTCCTTTTTCTGTGCAAATCCTTTTACAACTAACTTGGCTTTAAATATTTTCTTACCTCCTTCCTCTTCTTTTAACCTATAAACCCACTTATTCTATAAAGCCTTTTTACATGCAGGCAACTTGCATAAATCTCATGTCTTATTCTTCAGCAAAGAGTCCATTTCATCTTTCATTGCAGACTCCCACTGAATCTTAGTATCCACTTGCACAACTTCATCATAACTTTCAGGTTCACTAGCATCAGTAAGTAAAATAGAATACAAAGAGGGAGAAAATGTTTGTGGAGGTCTAATTTTCCTTATTGACCATCTAACATTCACTAGTGTGTGTGGTATTTGTTGTTGCAATTGTTTCACATCATGAGGAATGGCTGGAACATCAGCTTTTGGAGTATCATCCAGCACTGCATAACCATCTTCTTTCTTCTCATGTTGCTGCAACAAATCTTTGTTCAACAGTTTCTCATTGAATATGGCATCCCTGCTTCTTACAATTTTTTGATTTTTAAAATCCGAAAGCCTATAACCAAATTCATTAATGCCATATCCAATAAATACACTTTTTTTTGACTTAGCTTCGAGCTTGGTCCTATTTTCAGAATCTATGTGAGCAAATGCTTCACAACTGAAGGTTTTGAGAAAAGAATAACTCACCTTCTTACCAGTCCATGCCTACAGTAGAATACCATAGCCCAAAGGAGTAGAGGGACCTCTATTAATCGAATGTACAATAGTATTGATAGCCTCCACCAACATGTGTACGGGCAACCCAACATGCAACCTCATGCTCCTTGTGCACTCCATTATAGTCTTGTTCATGCGGTCAGCCACTCCATTTTCCTATGGAGTCCTTGGAACCATTTTCTATCTACAAATACCATTAATGGAGCAATAATCTTCAAATTCATGACTGCAATAGTCACCACCATTATCAAATCTGAGACATTTTAATTTTTTACCAGTCTCATTTTCAACCAAACATTTTCATTTCTTAAAAGTTTTAAATACATTAAATTTATGTCTAAGGAAATAAACCCATACTTTTCTCTTTGTGTCACCAATAAATGTAACATAATAATGAGAGCCACCAAGGGAAGATACCTAAGCTGGTCCCCATACATCGGTATGCACAAGCTCTAATTTTTCCTTTTTATTGTCCTTCCCAATTTTTACAAATCTCTCTCTCTTTTGTTTTCCATACACAAAACTTTCACAGCAATCCATATTAACACATTTCAGACCTGGTAAAACTTTCTTTGAATGAAGTACTTTCATACCTTTCTCGCTCATGTGCCCAAGTCTGTTGTGCCACATCGCTATATCAAAATCTAAGGCGGCTCTTTGTTCTCCCTAGTCAACTATAGCAATTGTTCCTAAACATTCATTTTTCTCTAAAATAATCAAAGTAGAAGGAACAATATGACCTGTACAAAGATATAAGGTGCCTACTTTCACACCTTTTGCTACTACAAGAGAACCTTTTGTAACCTTCCAATTTTTATCATTAAAAGTAACTACACAACCCTCATCACCAAGTTGCCCTGCTAAAATTAAATTCCTACTTGGCCTTGGAACATGTCTTACCTCATCTAGTAGACATTGATTCCCATTCTGCAACTTAATCTTAATTTTTCCCTTTCCAACAATTTGAAAGGGTTCATTATTCCCCAAATAAATGAGCCCAAAATCCCCTTGCACATAATCAATGAAATAACCTCTATGAGGTGTAGCATGAAATGAAGCACCAGAATCTAAAACCCATGAATCATCAACACTTTCTAATGACAAAAAGAAAAGCATCCTCTTCAGATTTGTTACTTACCACATTTTCCTCCTTGTCTCCATCTAATTTATCTCCTTCATTTTTCTTTCGATTCTAGCAATCTTTCTTTTTATGACCTGGTTTTCCACAATACCAATAGTCATTTGGTCCTCTTGATTGAGACCTCTTCCCTTTTTACTTTCCTCTTTATTTCCCACAATTTCTAGAGTTACTTCCTCTCTTAGTCATTCTTCCCCTGCTTTGTGCATTCAAAGCACTTCCTGATGTAGATCCACCTGAGAAATACCTTGTTTGAAGCAAAGGGATTTTCATACAGTGTCGCTAGGGTTTTCATCAACTCTTATTTCATCTTCGCTTTTATAATATTAAATGCCACCAATGGTGCAAGGCATAATTGAATGCTTACAAGTGCCTTTCTATCCAAAATATCACATTCATCATTTGACATAGATCCCTGATTCTTGGCTTTTCCTTCCAACGGGTTCCATAAATCCTTCTGATATAGATAGTCTTCCATTTGCATCTTCCACAATTGGAAGTTCTACCCATTAAACCTATCAACCCTCAGCTTACCCTCATCTGCCATCACTCCCACTCAACCATGAGACTCCCACTTAACCATGAGACTTTCCTACAGAGCATAACTAAAAGATAACTAGGCTCTGATACCACTTGTTAGGATTAAACCACAAACAGAAATAACAATTACATTCAAATATAACCAGCAACAAAAAATAATAGATCACAAGAAAAGAACACAAGGCACCAAAATTTAATGTGGTTCACCCAATCCCTAGGCTAAATCCACCAAATAGCAAGTCTGATATTATTACGATCCAGTGAATACAACCTAATTACAATGTTTAATCCCTTATAGCTCAATACGACTGCAAGAACCAATTTTGCATCACAACATAATGAAAAAATACCTAACCCTAAGCCCTTTTCTACAATTATTTTTATGCTACTTTAGGGTTACAACATGTCAGCCATATGTTGGCCATGGCCCAAAAAAAATTTTTATAAAGCATGTACAATACTTTCTTGATCAGTCACCACAATCTAACAGTGAATTGGCAATCAAGTTGATCACAGAGTCAAAGCTTATCAAAAGAGTAAAACATTTTATGTTGTGACCTAGCAAAGTAGTACAGTTTCTCTCATTGCTAAGTTGCATCAATTAAGCACTTAACTACCTTTTAGCCTATTACTAAGAAAAGTAATCAACAAAGCCTTAGTCATGTGGTCTCTTGAATAAGAGAAGTATAATGAACCTTCACAATGACTGGGTAGACTATTGTGTTTGCACGGTCAGGCCTCAAAAGGAAAAGGCTGAATGATAACCATGATTACATGAAATTGGTTAGAAGCACATAAATAAATTTATTCACATAGTCATAGGGGTGACCAGATGGTTATGAGATTTGAACACTTCACAAGAGAGAAAATTAAAAAGCTTGGATCTTGGGGTGGAGTGTTCATCACCACTACAGAATTGGAAGAAGGAATTCCAATAGAACATCCCATGCCCAGCCTAGAATTTACTATGGCTAATTTCAAAGGAAAGGAGCTATATCTTGTAATAGAATAGGCTAGCCATGAATTCTTATCTAATGATATTTTTATAAAGTCAAGGGCCTTTTACCAATTTGCATAGAAAATAAATATTGAAAGCTTTGAGGAAAGATGTAGTAAAAGGAAACTTGAGCAGCTAGACAAAGAAGATTCAGTCATACAAGATATGATCAAGGAAGAAATGATTCAAGAATTTAGTACTGTAACTCCTAAAGAGGGAAGAAAAATGATCATATCAACTTGAGGTTTACTTCTTCCCAATTGGGACATTGTAGATGCAATGCTATTTAGTACTTTTACAAAGAAGTTGAGCACTGAGGAGAAAAAGAAAAGCACACTCAGTGGTGCTAAATATAGTGAAGACCATCCCACATTAGTTATTTGGTCCTTAAAAAGAGGATCCGGAGCTAGTTATTTTCAAACTAATGATTATGAATTAATGGGGAACTTGATTGTCAAAAGAGAAGAGGATACTCCAAATGAAGAGTCAATAGAATTAAATGTTGAAACAACCACTCTTACCTTAGCTACTACTAGGAAATAGAAAAGGTTTATATAAGAGCTACAGGAGAAATATGAACAAGTCCTAGATTCTTACAATAAAGAAGTCCGAAAGAGGATTAACCTTGAAAATAAAATGACAAGACATAAAGGATAGCCTAGATGACAAACTTTTTAACAAGTGGATGGTAGAAGATTCCTCAGCAAATTAATTGTTACCAAAAGAAGTTGAGGAAATGGATGTGGACTAGGATGAGGTAAAAATAATTGATGCACCAGTTCAAATAGAAGAAATAAAAAGGGAGAAACCAACTATAACAATTGACATGGCTACTCAAACTGGTGATGTGGCACAAGAAAAACCAATTATAATAGTGGATGTGGCTACTCAAATTGATGATCTAGAAGAATTGAAACTAGTTGTAATCAATATCTAAATACCAGAGCAAGACACATCATGTGCTAGCCAAGTGGTCCCACAACTAGAAGAGCAACAGATACAACAAGGTCAATCATCAGATGCAGTGGATCAACAAGAAGTTACTATAGTAGAACTAGCAATTTGGAGAATACAAATGGATCTTGAATGAAAATTCTATCATATCTTCAGTTATTCTTGAGTTTATATCAATAATATATTAGTTTCAAAGAATATTAATACAAGGAAGAAATTTTACAATATCTATGTCTCTAAATTCTGCAATATGATAGAATGGTGACATTGTGTCTTTGACTAAAATGATTCTCTAGGACTCATTTGTCATGTTCTCCTATTTTATCACAACCATTGTTTCTCAATCCTATACCTTGGACTTCTTGTTTGTGTATACAGTCACACCAATAAATACGTGACCTATATAATTGCCTTGCTATTTAAATTATCAGTAGTTAACCGTAAACCCCATTATGATGAGATCCCTCTCAAATGCTTTAAGAACCTATCAATTTAGGGAAGCAATTACTTAATTCCTTGAATTAAAAGCAATAATAAATTATCATACAACCTAACTAAGCTACATTAAATTGCATGAACTTCTCTCACTCAATCCCAAAGTAATAAGCATATGAAGTAGAGCCAATTTATTTTTTCTCCCTATGTAAGATTAGTTTATTCTTGTTCTTTCTCTTGCTTTTTTTCCAAGGAAACTTCTCTTCATTTAGTTTAACGAACAATTCTTCTAAATATAGCCAAAACACCCCTAATTTGATGGCCCCACAAGTAAATTTAGCTTCTAGGAAAATCAGTTTCCCCTACAAATATAATGAGTGGGGTTCATGCTCTTTAATTTATCTCTCTATTTGGATCTACTTGAAACAATCAAGATTTATTGCACTACAATCTATCGTAAGGGAGAATCCTTAGAATCGTAAGATCAATTCTCTACATATTTTTCATTTTTTCCTTTGTCAGGTTCGGTATTCTCATGGATTGCTCAAAAAATGGATTGTTTTTATTGATAATAGGAAAGGAACTAAAAGAAATTTCAAGACAACAATTTCAAAGCTAAAGAAGATGGCAAATCAGCTCGTTGTGGATAAAGCCATTAACGATGATAACTCAATGGTTTTCTTGCACCCAGAAACCATGGAAAAGTTACAATTGTTCCACTGTGATTCAATTCTTATTAAAATATTTTTATTAGCTCTTTGCCCTTTATGAGGTTAGGATATTTGTGTTTGGGATTAGGTGCTTAGGTTTTTTATTTCTATTTTTACTTTTCCCTTTGATCTCTTGTCAGTGTCATATCACAAGGAAAGAAAGGGAAGGATATGATCTATATTACCCTGGTGGATGAGACTTGCAAAGAACCTAATATTAGAATGAACAGGGTCATGCAGTCTAATCTGAGGGTTCATCTGGGAGACATCATTTCTGTTCACCAATGCCTCAATGTTAAGTATAGAAAGCATGTGCATATTCTTCCCATTGATGATACCATTGAGAACACAAATAGATCTTGAATGAAAATTCTATCATATTTTGAGTTATTCCCAAGTTTAAATCAGTAATGTATTTGTTTCAAAAACTATTAATAGCATTGTGCAATTTTGATAATACAAATGGATCTTGAATAATAATTTTGTCATATCTCAAGCTACTCCTGAGTTTTTACTAGTAATGTATTAATTTCAAAGAATATTAACACAAGGAGAAAATTCTACAATATATGTGTCTCTAAATTCTGCTATAGGGGATAGATATGAAGAAAAGAGTATGAGTGAAGGAATTTGGAATCATAATATCAAATAACCAATCATTTCCACCACTAAGGTGTGATAGGCCTGATTTTCACTTTGCCAAATATCTAAAAATTTTAAGGTAAGTGTGCTTTGATTTGTGTTATGTAGTAAAGATGATAAGTTGTCACCTAGCAATCGCTATTGCAAAGTGCATGAAATGTTTGTTCACTTAGTCAAATTTTTAGAGAAGATAAGAGTAATTAAGTTAGTGACTCAATGACCTAGTTAGCTTAGAATAAAATGCATGTAATCACACTAATGCAATGATAAGAGGAAAGTGATTGAAACAAGCCACAACATGGTGAAACAAGCTAAAAGGCACTTTTTTGCATGGTCGCACAATTAATAAATGTAATACATGATTAGACTATGATCATGTGATGCAATCAAATTGAAAGCAAAATGTAAAGGGACATACAATCACAATGTTAAAGAAATAGCAGTAAAGATAAATCATGAAGCATCAACTAGGTTAAAAGAGCATAAAATATCCTTTTCTCACATGGTTGCAAACAAAAACTATTATCATTTAAGCCAAGTTGTGACCCAAAAAAGCCTTAAGATTAAACTATATATAGTATCTTGATCACATAGTCACAAGAATAAAAACTTAAAAGTGAGAAAGGTGTGCAAAATTGTGATTTCATGGTTACTAGTGGTATTCGTATGAACACAAATAGTAAGTGTAAATGTTAATGAAATGAAGTTACCACATGATTAAGGTTTAAGAGAGGTCAAATATTTAAGGCATTTAGTTAACAACCAAAAATGTGAGATAGACTATGAAGTGGCGAAAAGTGTTTTAAGCTATGTTTGTCCAATCACTTGTGTTTAAGTGCTAAGGTAGACAATGATTGTGGAATGACAAACAAAGGTAGTCACTAGGTCATGAGGATGGTTTTAAATGCAAAAATGGCTATTAAGGAGCCTTATTATGACTTAAAAGAAATGTCTTGTCAAAAGTGTATAAAAAGTTAGGAAAGGCTGGCAATGCAAGTATATTTTGGCACATTTATAAAAATTGAGATGTTTTCATGCACGTTGACATAAATAGACATAGATGCTCACTCTATTGTATTTTTTCTCTATTAATAGGTCAATTTAATGGTATCCTAAGTTACAGTCTTTTGTACGATCCAAATGTAGAACTATGAGCACTAAGAGATTTCCAAAATTTGCAAAGATTTACGGAGCTTTCAGAAGTTTGATATTGACAGAATTTATTTGTAAGAATTTGATTGCAGAATCATGGCACAAGAAGAAGGCAAGATAATAGCTTAGATTGACATGGAAGAGTCATCTTAAGCTACTGAACAAGCAAAACCAAAGTTGGCAACCTTATATGTAAAGGAGTGGGTATATTTTCTTACAGGGTCTTTTAATGTTCAAACCTTGAATGCACATGTTTCAAAGATGCATACCCTTTCTATAGATATGCCATTGTACCTGATACAAATGGAAATGAGTTTTTTGGGTATTTCTATCAGAATAGGTTTGAAAAGTCACCAATTTCGAACCTATGGATTAGGAATATGGAAAAATTGATAATGCCATAAGTAATAGTGGATGTTGATCTGATAAAGGCATTGATCAAATCCTACAATCCAACAACAAAAGCTTTCCATAAGAAGGATATGAGTATCCTATGTAGACTAGATAAGGAGACTTTCATTAAGGTCTTTGACCTAGGAGGACCTATGACAAAGGCAATTGAAAAGGAGAAGATGAATGAAACTTTCAAAAATTATATAAACTAAAAAAAATTCATAAACTTCAAGATAGACTAAGATGAGCTCTCAATTGAGAATATGAGCCATTAATGGGCTCTCTCAATGAGAAGCTCTCTTGTTGAGTAGCTTTGTCTAAATAGATAGGATGTATGCTCAAGCTTTATGCTTCAAAAAGGGCTTCAAATGGAGTTGGAATTTGGGTGTGAGTGTATGGTTTTGATGTAAAATGGCTTCTCAAAATGGCATTATGAGTTTACTTCATGGATTGTGTTATTTTGCAAAGGGGAATGATCAAATTTATAGGCAAGAGGCTTGAGGGATTGAGGGCTAAGATGCAAGGATGGGAAAAAGCTCATGGAGGGCTCAGATTGCATGAGAGGAGAGCACATGGATTGTGCTTCCTTATAGCCAATCAGGGAGTGACACATGTCACAGGGTGAAAGGATGGAGAAAAGGGGAAGGATGAGTCAAAAAAGGAGGCTCAAGGGATAAAATCTTCATAAAGACCCTCATAATGGCTTGTAAGAGCAATAAAAGGGCTTGGAAGAGTCATTTATGACCTTGTGGGCTTCATAAAGTTTTATGGTTGAGATATTTTGAGGGAGATGAGAGCAATTTCGACTTAGGCTTGATTAGGAGGGTTTTAAGCTTGCTTAGGCTTGTGCAAATGATTAGAGGATGGATTAGGATGGTTTAGGATTAGCTTAGGGATAGGCAAGTGGATGGCAATTAATGAGGGTGGGTGAAGGAGGAGATATTTGATAACTTTGGCTTGGATTAGTAAGTTTTAACCCATGTTTAGGGAATGTGACAAGGTTAGGAGGGGATTAAGATTAGTTTTAAAGACATCTTCTAGAAGAGTCTAGACTTTGGATGAGGATAAAGACTTTCTAGAATAATCTAGAATTTCCTAGGATGAGGATGAAGACTTTCTAGAAGAGTCTAGAACTTCTTAGGATGAGGATAAATTAGATTTTAAGAAATAAATAAAGTTTTATTTATTTCAAGGGTTTGGGTTGAGGAGATATTTATTAAAACTTTTTTAATAAACATGAGGATTAATATTTAATCTTAATTAAATATTTTGAGTTGGGATTAGGGGTAGGAAATGATGGGATTAGCCTTTAATTAAAATTACAGAAGGATTAGAAGATTTTGGAAGAGGTTAGTGGTCTTAAGGAAATTGGCCAAGTTTTGGGCAAAAAATAATTTTTTTATTTATTTTGGGTTTTTTGGTCAATTTATTAATTAAATAATTAATAAATGAGGAAACAATGTTTAAATAAGATTTAAACATTTTTGGGTGGGATTCCTTAATTAAATATTTTTAATTAAGATAAAGCGATTTAATGGCATAAAAATAAATTAATTAATTAATTAATGATGATGTCATCAAGAAATTTTCAGAAAATAAAAATACTTTATTTTCTAAAGGTTTTTAGGTGTCTACATTTTGCCCCTCTTTGATGTGATGCTGCAAGTGGCATGGCATCAAAGATAAGAAAATAAGATGCCCAAGGCTAGAGCAGAAAAGGAGAGAATGGACTGCAAGATGCCCCCTCAAGAAGGCGATGGGGAGAGAAAGTGAGGCTCGACGACTTCTTGAAAAGTACAAGAAATTGAGATGAGCTAAGACACAGGTTTGGCAAAGAGAAGGGGCTGAATTAGCTCAAACTCTCACTACGGGAGAATGATAAAGGGAGAATCAGAGGCACAAGAGGAAGCAAGCTTAAGATCTCAGGGATTGCAGAGGATGAAGGAGCGGAGCACTATAAAAGGAATCCAAGATGGGGAGATGGATGAGGGGATTAAAAAAGTTGATGCAGCAGGATTTCAAAGAGTCAGATTGGTGGAAGATGGGTTTCGGAGATCCCTAAGACTAGGATTGTGGATCTCGAAAGATGAGGCTTGGTGGATTGATTTGGATTGGTGGATCCCTAAGACTAGGATTGTGGATCCCTAAAGCTAAGAGTGATGATTGATTCTGAGAGATACGGTTGCACAAGCTGGGGTAAGAGAGATAGAAGCTGGATATGGATGGGGGATAATGGAGATGAAGGGAAACCATTGAAGCTTTTTTTTTTGAGCAAGGGGATACTTCAAAGAGAAGTACCACCAGGTATTTGAGCACTAGATTTGCTATAGGACTATTGGTTAATTTCCAAGGTTACCAAGAACATCAAGGCCTGTTCACCAACTGTCCAGAGGACTGACGGACTGACTCAAAACAAACACGCAAGGATTGCCCCAGCATCACACATGAATCTCGAAAGAATCAGAGTGGAACCGACACTAGGTAACCCACAAGTAGAAAATAAAAACAAACAAAAGACTTGATCAAGACCTTATGCCCAAATTGCCCCATTCATAGTATACCATGATATGGAAGATCGTGGCAACCTTGAGGAGGGAACAAGGAGATTGCTTGGAAAAGATATTTCAAGACCCAACAAGGAAGAGTCCAAATCAAAAGAAAGCGAAAATCCAAAAGAGAACCGTTTGCCAACGAGATGGGTAGGACGAGGTACTAACAGACCAAGATCAGACATGAGGAAAGCTATATCCTACAAGGACCTATCAAAGAGCACCTAAGCTGGTGGATTTGGATGAGTGATGCGTCTGGCAAGCTGAACTAAGAAAGATAACACTTTGGTGACAGGAAATCTAGCTAAAGGATGCATTGGGATAGCTAACCAAGGGTTGTACGATGTGTGCAAGATTTTGATCAAGGAGGAACTAACACAAAAGCTGGATAGATACAATGTTACTAAGCTAAAGAGGATGTACAAGCTGATGGACCAAGATATTTACAACTTGAAGCTGACCAAGATAGGTACAAGCCGAAAAAAGCTCAAGATGATAAGATAGCGAGATGGTTCAATGTTGTGCAAGATGCAAAAGCTAAGGGTGGGGTGATAGCGAAAGATATGGATTTGGCAGGATGCATCCAATGATGATGAGAGATTTTGTGACCAAGGATAGCCAGAGGAGCAGGATGAGATGGCTGGATAGAATGGTAGATAGCTAGGATTATGATGGATATAAAGAGATGACATTGAGTTTGCATGAGGATAGCCTAGAGCTAGATACCAATGACAAGGGAGGATGGACAAGACAAGATCTCCAAGGAATATAGTGCCCCCAATCAGAAGATAACATGCAGAAGGAGGTCTTATGATGGATGTGATAGGATTGAAGCTAGGATGGAAAAAGCTGAAGGGGCTAGGGAGATGGATGATAGCTGGGATGGTTGGCTGAAGCTACAGGAGATAAGTGGATGGTGTGAGATGGAAGATGGAGGGTGGAGGATAGGTGGATAGATTCAAAGATGGATTTGGATGTCAAGAGATGACCAAAAGCATGAGGGTGATAGGCTAAGTTGGGGATGGCGGGATTACGCATGACGCTTGTTTGCCAAGTTTTCATCATGGTACTTGTTCAAGGCGCTTGAATTGCCAAGTTTTCACCAGTGGACACTTTATTTTTCTTTTCTTTTCTTTTTTTGACCTTTTGACTTTGGACTTAGCTGGAATGATTTTGGCTTTCTTCAGATATTTTTGGCTCATAGATGTTGGTAGGATGGATGAAAAAGGATTGGATTTGAACAAGTGGAATGGTGGGTGGGAGTTTGACAGATAATGGATGCGAAGACATAAGGCTTGTGGGTAAATGGATGAGGAAAATGGAAAGATCATCATTGGCACACACCTTGAGAGGTGATAAAGTAGTGGGAAAGATGGTTTTGAGTGAGGTTGAGGAGAAAATGGAGGAAGAGAAAGATAAGGACTAAAAGTAGAGTTGGAAGATGGAGGATGGGAAATTGAGGATAAGAAGCATATGGACTAAAAGTGGATTGGGGGGATGAAGGATGCTTATATGGGAATTTGGATGAAGGATGGATGGATGAGGCTTTTTGAGTAGCATGAATAGATACCAATTGAGATTTTTCTTTGAGATGCATTTCTTTTATGAGCATCTTGGGTATCCACGTGATTTTTGACTTTTTTAGCTTGGGCTTTTGTGGCCTCTTGACTTTTTCTTTGATTGGGATTAAATGTTTCTTGTTTTGAACATGTATTTTAGAAGGGACATGTTGAGACTTGGATTTTTATGGATTTTTGGATTTATGCTTTTGTATTTTGGCATCCAATATGCTTCTATTAGCCATGGGATGGGAACAAGAGCATGGAGGAGATGGAGGGATAATTGATGGAGTGATAGGGTTTAAAGGTTGGAAGGGATTCAAGGGTGAGTGCCTTTGATGATCTAGCTGGTGGATTTGAGGGGATGGAAGGATAGATTGGAACATAGGATATGGATGGATATAATTGCCCAAAATCGATGGAGGGAAGGAAGGATATGGGCCCAAAATAGATGGAAACGGCGAAGGTGTAGGTCCCAAAATAGATGGAGGGGATAAAGGATTCATATTAGGTACGTAAGGACCCAAAATGGATGGAAAGGGTGTGGGATTTAGATAAGGGATATATGGACCCAAAATGGAGGGTTGGAGATAAGGAGTAGGATGAGGGCCCAAAATAGATGCGGAATAAGATGGATGGGAACTTTGGGGTGGAGATGGAAGGTCTTGGGACCATGCAGGAATAACGAGGATACCAACATCTAGAAATACATTTTCATTTCTTTTTTCAATATGATGTTCATTATTTGGAACACAAGATGTGAGTCCATTACTAGCTAAAGCAGGTGGAGCTTCGGATATGATAATTAGTTCTTTTTCGATGGATCTATCATCATGGATTATTGGAGATGTATGATCATGAAGCAGAGGAGATGGGAGGATAGGATCTTGAGTTGGGTGGGCTGAGGGAAAGGGATCTTGAGATGGAGTAAGTAAGATGGTAGGATTTAGATATGGAGGGGATGGTAAAAGTGGATCATGTAGGGGAATAAGTGGGATGGCAAGATCTGTTGTTCTATCAGAGGATATTTCAACATGCTTTTGGACAAGATCTTGACAAGAATGGATGGGAGTGGATGCATGAGGTTTATTATATGGGATTTGGATAATGCTTGGAGGAGGAGATGTGGATGGGATTTGGAGCGATTCGATGTGTGGTATGGGGATGATAGCTATGGGAGATGGAGGTGATATTATAGATGGGGAAGCTTCATTACTGACTACTTCACATGGTTGGATTAGATGACATGGCTTATCGACTGTTGGAGGCAATTTTTCTTGTATTTCCTCTAGGAGATTCCTTGGAGACTCGTGTGTTGGAGGTGGAGGTGGATTGACATGAATAGATAGTGTGATGGGGGTGGAAGATTGGAAGCTTGGTTGATTGGGTGATGGATGAGAAGCTTGGATATCGGATGGCATGACTAGATAGTTTGGAATAACTCTTGGATTTTGAGGGATGGTTGGTGGAATGTTTCTAAGGCTTTCAATATACCCATCATAGTCAACAAGATTTTCATCATCATTGGAATAGGAGGTGGTAGGAGCACGGACAATACGACCAAACACATCATGATAGGTTTGGGATTTCATGTTTTGATGATGAGTCAGATGGGGATGGGGTCTTGCATATGGATGAACACGGAAGCTCATGGTTGGATTTGGATTAAGCGCAGATTTTGGATTGGCTGATGAAGGATTTCCTAGGGAGAGTGTCTACAGTAATAACTGATACTAACTGGCATAAATACCTTGAAGAGCTGGATGCAGTTAGGGATGCCACATGGTCAGATGTTGGATACTCATATTGCCATCTAGGAAGTCATTGCTGATATAAAGGCTATACCATCTGTTGACAGTGACTAGGCAATGTAGGAATATAGTTAGAGGAAGAGAAAAAAAGAGAAAGGCAAGTAAAGTGATAGGAGCATGAAGAATAACATAATTTACAAGGATGCCTACAGGAAGTGCCACCTACTAGTTTTGTAACTACATCCAAATTTTTGATTAAGTGTCAGCCTTAGATCTAGCTACAAGACCCAAAATGAGGCAAGTGGTAAAGTTGTTGAATGAAATTGATTAATTATTGAAGGTATGTTAGTTTGAGGTTCACTTGGTTTCAAGAATACTTTAATATTCTCTACTTAACAAGGACAACCACGTAAAGGTGGAAGTTCATCTGGCCTTAGCGCCCCCCCCCCCCCCCCCCAAGATTAATATAAATTCATCATTATCATTTAATTACATACTTCATTCATTCATTCATCTATTTATGAAATAAATTTTATCAAAGAGCATTTTTTTATTTTTATTTTTTAATTATTTTTCTTAGCTCTCTTAAGGTAAAGGCTGATAGGAGCATCATAAATATCTTCCTCATTATCCTCCTTTTGTGGCACATATAATGTCAAATTATGATGTATCCTCCTATTTTAAGGAGCAGGAGGATACTACAGTAAAGGGGCCTCTAATGCAATAACAAGTAAATGGGTTAAATTGGCATACTCTTTTTCTTTTCTTTACTCTTACAAGTATTTAATTAACCAGTAGAATATAATATGCATTTTTCTTACTTGAAAATACCACATCATGTACAATAACATTTTGATCTACTACCACCTCAACATGTTGAACATGGCCAACATATTCAAAAAAAGGTTACATGTCAAATTACAATTGAAGATGTTAAATTGTATTCATAATTATGCAATTATTTTCTAATAGAAAAATAATACCTTCAAAACTATGATGCACATCTTGGCCTTCATCATGCGTAGGTTCTATGATAAGATATGAAGGCTACAATAAAATGTTATGTGCATTGTTATGCAGTCAATTTATGTTGGAAACTAACACCAAAAAAGAAATTTCTCAACTATTCAATTTGATTTACTTTTCATTTGACCAATTTACTTATGTCTTATTTGGTGCACCATATTCTTAGGTATGGCTTTCATATTCTTGGCATAGGCATGTAGCCATGACTTTATAACCTTCCCTCAAGGCAATTTTTTTAATTTTCATCCATGGGCTCTACATTGAATTTTGTGCCCTATATTTTTTGCTTAATATCATCATTTTTGCATGTATGATTTGTTTTAAAAATATTATTTGCAACATTATATAAAAAATATATTTATGAAATTCTATTTTTGCTACTTATAAGTTGAGACTGAAGACTCATATAGCCACTAGAGCCAAGTTTGTGTTGGCCAACCTTTTCTAGTCTTTCTTTTGTAGCCACTGATGTGTCCTACAGTTTATGAACAATTTGAAACATGTTATATTATAAATTTATAAAGATCACTAATTAGTACATGATTACATTCTACTTAATATTATCATGACATACTTTTTTTTTCCTTTTTCTGGCTCATTTGTTTTACCACATAGCCTTTTCTCTTTTGCATTGTCTATTATTTCATTCCACTCCATCAATGGAATCATAGGAGGAGGATTGTACTTTGGGTTATCCTTTAGAGCCCTTATATATTTTTCTCTCATAGCCTATATATGTCTGGATGCTCATTTGAGAAGCAGGGCAATGTCAAAAATGTTTTTTTCCAAAAAGGTCCTCAAAAAATGTAATGAGCTGATTTTTTATTTTAGGACCCTATTCATTCCACCTTAAAAAAAAAATTTAGATCAATAACTTTAATATAGTACAATAAATGGAATAAAATAAAAATATTGTAGCAATGATATGAAACTATGTATCTTTTACCTATGGTGGGTCCAAAAAACTTCAATGTCATCTGAAATAGAAAACATCATTTCCTACAAAAATATCATGGGATTATCAGTCCAAAATGAGTGATGTACAAATAAAATAAAAATTTAAAGCACCTGGAAGCTTTCATAATTTTAACGAAAACATAGCTTTCTTGTTCAAGAACAATGTCCCTGCAAATAAACCAGTACTAGTCACACAAGTTGCTCTAGGAAATGGTTCAGCTTCAGTAGTACTATTCTCTATTATTCTATCAACTGTAGGTCTATCTATTAGTGCATAAAATAGGTCCATGAGTATAAAATCCACCCAACTAAAAAAAAAAGCATAATTAGCACATTACAAAATATAGAAAAGGTTTTACCAGTTGTACTTGACATAGTCGAAGATGTTTGCAAGCTCCTTGTGGTCAACAATACACTCAAAAATATCAAAGCGATGAATGAAGGAGGTGTACACACTTCATCATGAGCTGAAGAATACATTTATGGAAAAGACATAATTTGCAATGGATAAAGATCAAATTGGATACTAGCTAGAAGTATCCAAAAATAAAAGTTAAGTGTTATAATGTTGATGAAAACAAACAATGTTTTACTAGTAGGGCCACAATCTTTTATTATTGCGCATATTTTTTCACAATGTGTACAACCGTTGCATTATTTCTTCCCATAGGAATATGAGAAAGTATTAACTAAAGAGAAAGTGTAATAATGTTGTAATTTTCAGTAATGTTGAATATGTGGATTAAATATATATATATCGAGTTGGCATATATCTAACTAGTTCAAAGAAAGACCCAAGTATGGAATAACACTCAATCATAACCAAATTTGTCTGAAATAAACTCAAAAATGTAATAATGCTATAATTTTAAGTAATGTTGTAAAGAGAAAGTGTTACTTACAAGAAAGTTGTGTGCCACAACCCTCACCATGTTGACCACATGGTCTCGTAGGTGTCACAAAATCTAGCAGAAGAACACATAATATTTTAGATCATGATATATAAGTTAATGTAAAATATAAATATTTATTGAAATTATATTATTTCTTAAGATTAATTATTGCTTACCTTCAAAGAATAGACTCTAAGTATAAATTCTTCTTTTAGTGCCTCTATCTCCTCGGTTAGGTTTTTCTTGAGGACAATGTTAAGATTTTCATCATCGTATCTTTGTATGAGTTAGTGGGCAATGAATATGTGGTCAACACTATGAGCAATGTCATCTAGATATGATGCTTACATTTCAAATCATATTTGATCTGCTATCATTTTCACTTTTCCCTATCAATAAGCATCAAGTTATGACATCAATATCAGTAAAATTCCATCAAAATAACTCCAAATCCATAAAAAAAAGAACATAATAATATGACATTTATTTTTATATAATTTATAAATTATAATAATTAAGTTTTTCCTTCGCTAAAGAAGGTGTGTGAGCTGGTACATCCCCGCCTGTGCCTTATGGTGTATCCATGTCACCCTATAAAAAGATTAGTAATTCTTAACAATTAGTAGTGAAATCAAAGTAATAGAATTACCAAAAAAAAAATATTAATAAAATAATAGATTGTATATTGGAGACAATTGGTTTAAATGTTATACTTACCAATCCCATGATAGGGAAATTTTTTGTATCTATATGACTCAAATTGTAATCTATTAGAAGCTCTTTCCTTGCACTTCTTGATTTTATCGCACATGCAAAAACACAATTTCCCTAGCATGCCTCAAATATACAATTTGGTCACTTATTAGTTGACACAGGTTGAGAACTCTCTATAGATCCTATAATATTCCCTATTGCATTTGGCCTTCCATCAATATACTACAAATTACATAAAAGACATAAATTACATTATCCATTCATCAAAATCATTATGTATTTTTAAATGCCCTACCTCTACTTTATGTATGGTAGCTATGCAATATTATTGTATACACTCCATAATAGTAAAGTTAAAAACATAATAACTTAATTATAAAAATATAGAAGCCAAATAACTTTCTATAAATAAATCATGACCCCATCATACTTGACATTGATCATACGTCGATAGACATTTCATTGATCATCATATTCATCCATGTCATCATCATCATCACCACTACCATCTTCATCACCATCACCATCATCTTCATCACAATTGCAATGACCATAATCATCATGCCCATCATCTCTTTGATCATCATTGTCTTCATCATCCTGATTATGATCGTCATCATCATTGTCATCACCATCATTGTTAGCATGACTAGAATCATCATCTCCCTCTTCTTCATCATTGTGTAAGAGTCATTTATCATCATCATTTACTTCATCTTCTAATTCTTTAGTATATTCTTCTTCCATCACATTATACTTTACCAGTCTTCCTCTTGGATCATGTCTAACAAAAAATGACCAAATTGGTTTATGTGAAATGCCTAAGTAAAACACTTTCTCACATTGGCTTGGAAGAACATAGGTCTCATCTCCAACTAGCTCAAATGACCTTGCATTAATCATTGTAAATCCACTATCATGTTCAATAACAATCCTATCAGGATCATTTCAATTTAGTTGTAGACTATACCATTTGATGACAAATAGAACTAATTTAAATGAATTAAAGTCGCACTCAAGTATATCATCCAAAATATAATAATATCAATGTTCAAATTTTCGAGAATGTATGTCATTTCTAGATGAAATATTGGTGACCTTAAAGACTGCACTTATCCTAGAATCATTGTAAATCCACTATCATGTTTAAGAATAGTCCTATCAAGATCATTTTGATTTAGTCATAGCCTGTACCATTTGATGATAAATAGAACTAATTTAAATGACTTAAAGTCATACTCAAGTATATCATCAAAAATTCCATATTATTGATGTTCAAATTGTTGAGAATGTATGTCATTTCTAGATGAAATATTGGTGACCTCGAAGACTGCACTTATTGTAGAATCACAAGTTTTCTTTGTTTCGTCTAACTTTTTTATGCAAAATTTATGGCCACGGTAGTACATAGTTTTGTGGTGTTTGATCTACAATTATTCAAATATGTTAGTATTATTTGCATCGATTTGTAAGTTGATATTAAATGTATGGGTCATGATTAGTAATATTTTGCATACCTTTCTATCTCCTAAACCATATGCTAGATTAAGTACCATTGAAGTAACATTAGGATCTCAATTATGATGAGCTTCTTTAACCAATGATCAAACATCATCTCATGTTAATGAGCAACCATTTTCTTGAGATTTTTGAATCTATACCATCATCCAATCAATATTGTTTGCAATATACAAATATAGTCCATCCCACTCATGACCAACTATAAAGAAAATAGCTAGACTAGTTAGAAACAACTTATATTGATGATGGATAAGAATTAATTAACTACAATAACATCTTATAACTGCCTCTCACTCTCCTTAATCTACCTTTTTCCATCAGTTAATCCCTTTCAAATTTGTTAATAGAGTTGGGATCCCAAATGTGATCTACATGGATATTTGTTGCAAAATTTGGAAAATATTCACTAATATACACCATGGTCTGGTATATCATATATCCCTTTACTATAGAACCCTTAGGACATGATCTTTGTCGAAACCAAGTCCTTCATAAATTTCAAGTCCCTCTCAACCATCCACATTGACCTAGTTTGTACAGGTCCACACAATTAATCTCCTCAACTTCATGTATGAGGTAGTGTTCTTGAGAATTCAAAAAGGTTAAAGGTAGACACTTTTTCATTTCACATATAAGCTATGGAAATTTTCTCTTCCAATATTTTATATCTTTTTTACCAATTTCTTTAGATCATAACCACCTAAAAGAGATTCAACATGCAAGAACATATAAAGGAAATTCTAGATAAAAATATACAAAAGATTACATAAAAAGTAAAGCAAGTCATAAATATAATATATGTACAACAAATCTAAGAAATAACACTTCTAACCTTATGTATTTTCTAAGATCATATATAAATTTTTTAATACTATTGTCACACTAGTGTGGGAGGGAAAGAGGTAGGATGTACTATAATCATTAGAAAATGATCTTTTCAATATATTATGAAATAATACAATAGGTAGTACGTGCAACTTTACAAATATATTGTAAATAGAGAACATGACTTACCTTTATGAAGGTATGTCAATCATGTGTTTTTGATGCAAGAGCATCCTGGGTATAAGAGCAATCTTGCATCACCCAAAAATATTTTCTTTTTAGTCTTTTCTATTTTAATAATGACTAGTAGACTATTGATCTCAGATTGGTTTTGACAAGTGAGTGTCAACACACTTAATTTATTTACCTTGTTCATGCCAAACAAGTAGTACATATCAAGAACAACATGTATATATTAGACCATGCCAAGCTCATAGTGAGTACCGAGTCACTCATGTGCCGAGTCACTAAAGTGCCAAGCAGATAATGCATATTGAGTGAGATACAAATATCGAGTCACAGTATAAATATTTGTGCATGTTGAGCATTAGAGACTTTAGATGCCAAATGAGATAGTTTTTACATATTTGTTTGTAATGGCATAAACAACTATTAACACTTTTTTAGTTGAATTAAGGATGAATTATCATATTTTGGAGATAAGGACGAATCTTAAGTTGGATTCCCTATGCAATTACATGCAGCCAATCGAACAATGGGAAGGATTAAGCAGCAAAATAGATGAATCTCTATCGTAGATTCATACCTAACCCTAAATCACCAAAGACTTCTTAAGGAGGAAAAACCCTAAAATCTCAATGAGCAAGTGTGTAAGGTATTGAAGGAGTGAAGAGAGTAGTGTGCATGCACAAATAGAGCATTCGTGGTGGCTAAGGAGTTATGAAGTGAGACTACATTGCAAAATTGGTTAGAGCAAAATAGAGAAAAGAGAAGTGTATATAGAAAAGACACATCTGATCAAGAAGGATCAATAAGACAATTGTTTAGATGTGATATGCTATCAATCAATCAAGTGCTAACCACTGGATCAAAGCTAAGACATTTTAGCAGGTGATTTCAGTCAAAATCTCTTAACAAAGTAGTCCTAATAGGCTGTATTGAAATCCTTTAATAGGGTGCTTACTTAGTTGTGAGTTAAAGTCCTTTAACAAGACACACTTCTAATAGGGTGTTGAAATCCTCTAACACGGTGAGACCTAATAGTCTTTGCAAGCCTTTAATAGGGCAGACCTTTCACAAGGTAGATCATGTTTCATGGTCAAAAAATTGTATCCTTCACTAGACACAATTTCTTACTATAGTAGTGAAGTTTTGTGGGTGTTATCCCCACCCCAGTTTTACCTTCTCACTTCGAGGGTTTCATGGTAATCATAACTGGTATCATATGTGTGTGAATTTTTACTTGATTGCATGCTTTATATGCACATGCTTTACATGTTATTTAAGTTTACTCATTGAATGTATGAGGTGTATGTGTCGTGAAAGTTTAATGGGTCCAAGTTTAAACTATTGATTCACACCCCCCCCCCCCCCCCCCCACCCCTCAGAAGTTTACCTTTCCTATTGTAATTCCAAAAATTGGTATTAAAGCTTTGTTCTCTAAAAGAGAAGCTTTGTAACTTTGAGGAAATATCTTGAAATGGAAGTCTATAAGTTGGGAAAGATTATTGAGAATCAGGAGATTGAAATCATCTCATTCTACATCAACTGAATCAAATAAGAGAAGACCTAAATAATTTTTTGAAGAGAAAGAAGGAAATTACTATTACGAAGAGTGATACACAATATAGAGATATAGACACTACCAAGCTATTTGTAGATGGAGACTCCAATGAATTTGATGCAACAGTTGTAGATATAATGGAAAAGAATAGAACCCAATACAAGGAAATCAGAAATCTCAAGTTAGAGCAGGAATCACAAGCCATACTACTATGTGAAGTGATTGAACAAAAGAAGAAAGCCATGGAAGAAAAAGTCATGATTTAAGAGGAAAAAATAATTTTGGCCAATAGATTGGAAGAGAAGTCAACAGAGCTAACCAAGATTTACAACATGCAATTGGATACTTTAAGTTAGATGATGAATGCCAACTATGAATTGAATGTCAAAGATATTGAGATAACTACATTGGAGTTGTAGAATGAACAACTGCAAAATGACCTAAAGAGGGAAAAATAATTTGCTGAAAGTTTCAATAAGCTTCATGAAGACATCAAATACTTTGAGAAATTATTGAGATCCCCTAGATCCAATAATGATACATCTGGACTAGGATAAACAAATACCGAAGAAGGAGAGTCATCCAAAAGTGTTGAAGAAAGGAACAATAAAGGTAGGAACTCCAAACCTACTTGTCATAATTGTGCTAAAAAAGGACATACTGCTAAAGTGTACAGAAGTAGAACTACAAATCATAATGGCAAGCATAAGGGCATGGTTCACTATCAAAAGTGCAAAAAACAAGGTCATCAGGCACATGAGTGTAGAACCAAGACCATGTTCACAAAAAGATTTGAAGGATATTGCTACAATTGTCAGAAGTATGGACATAGATCTTTTGAGTGCAGATCCAAACCCATGTAGTCATCAAATAAGCAAAGATAAGGAATAATGACAACTCTTATAACTGGGATTATAATGCAAGATATACTTTTTATTATTCTCAAGAATATGGGCATGTTCTTGAGAATTGTATTAATACACTCTTCAAAGGTGACTACAAGAAGTAGTTGAGTCAAACCACATGTTTTAGCTATTTGAAGACTAGTCACATCAGTAGATATTATCCAACAAATTTAAAGGCACCAAGTTGTGAATTTGATAAAGGCAAAGGCAAGGTAGATGTTGAACACATTAGAGATGAGATGAATAAGACATGGAAAAATAAAGATGATTGTAGCACATCTAATGGAGAAGGGATCACTTCACCCAATAGGTTAGGTGATCACACCTCATCAAACTAGGCAATCAAGAGATATGTGGGACTAATATTCAAAGTTCATAGTACACATAAATTCTAAAGGAATTTAGTAATGAAAAGACTACATTAGCATGAACAAATATGCTAGATGTTGGCAAGAATCCAAGATAAATCTTTAATTTTTTCATGTTATTGCCAAGCATGAAATATTTCCTATGTGTGCCAAGTGGAATGCTAGAAGATGCCAAGCTAACAGTATGGCTAGTTTATGTCAAGCTTTTAGTGAATTTTGAGTGATTATAATGTTGATCAATGTCAAGTGAGCCTAAAATTGGTTGATGTTGAGCTTGCAGTTGTGTAAGTACTCAGCATTTATTGTAGAGTTTCCAAAGGGTATTTGATCAATTTTAGTTCATTTTTCTTCATTTCAAAGTCGAGAAAGAGTGTGGAGAGTAGAAACCAATCAGAAAACTCATCCAAAACCATTGTAGAAGATTCAAGCAATGATTCTACACTATTTTGTTAGATTTCAAAAGGTATTTATCAAGAGTCAAGCCATGCAATTTAAATTTTGTAAACCGTAGTTTCACATTATGGTATCTAGTTCAAAGAACATAGACGTAAAGGATGTTTTAAATGTATAGTTAGTGAGTAATGAGGTCAAACAACCCATATTCAAGGTCATTCTTAATATTCTATACAAGCAAGACCCTTCTAAAGTGTTGTCTATGATACCTCCAAACATTTTAATGGTACAAGATGTAAGGAAATGTTGTAATTACAAATTTAGAAGCATTGGTAACATGGAGATTAGGGAAGCATATGGTAGACTCTATGATAATGATGTATTGAAGGAAGAGTTCAAAATTGTAGAAAGGAAAGGGTTGACACTAGCCCTAGATTTTCCAAATGTATTCAAGATAGAATAGATAAGGATAGTGCTTAGCCAAATTCATGATGGTTGGATAAAGGACCTATCAAAATCACTAAGAGGATAATCCATAGGGTTATTGGTTACCCAATCCTAGATTGGCCCAAGACACTACAAAGTGATTCAAAGGAGGTGATTGAAAAGAATATTGGAGCTATATGGAACAAGAGAGGCATGACAATAGATACAATTACTGATCCATTGATTGAATTTGTTGTCAGGGTTATATCACACAAGTTTTACCAATCTAGTAGATTAAACAATGTGCCCTATATAGTTGTGGATGTGGGATATAATATTGTTAAGAAAGATCATACATATGATCTAGGAGAACTACAATTACAATAGCTAGTTGAGAACCTTGGAGTCATCAGAAAGACAAAGAGTGCACAATGAAAATTTGGTTCAATTCTTATATGCATATTCTTTTATGTACAAAATACCTTTATTGAGTAATTAGGTGAGAATTAGTGGCAGTGTAGATTGGTGAATTTATTGAGCAATTAGGTGAGAATTTTGATTCTTTAATGACAAATTATTTTGAAGACTTCAAGCAGTCAATGAAGAAGAGGTTAAGAATACTAGTGTCACTAGTAGAGAAACACTATGATGTATGTATTTTTTCTAGTGGATGTTGACTATACTTTTGTACAAGCTGCTACACCAAGGGTGAGATGGTTGAGACCCTTTGGTTATGAAATCAATGTGGATGAAGCCTTTGCATCCATTACTACATTACTTATAGAAGAGGTAGATAAAAATGCTAAGGCATTTTGGAATTATGAATTGGCAAAGTTCAAAATCACCATGGAACTAAAGACTACCTCAATTATCAAGAAGAAAGATAGACTGGTGAAGAAATTAAAGGCTAAGTTTGGAGAAGGTACCAGACTAGAGGAAGAAGAGGAAGAAGAGGATGAAGAGGAAGAAGACATTGAAGCACAAGCACATCTTGTAATAACTCAAAGTATGGGTGAAGATCAGCCAAAAGAGGAGGAGACTAAAGAAGCTAAAGGTGTTAAGGAAGAAGAAGTCGAGGAAGCACCTACACCCACTGATACAAACAAGAGAAAGGCCAAGGTACAACCTATGGCAAGGGCTAAGAAAACTAAAAAACCAAGCCAATCCAAACCTACTGCACCTACTACAAGAGCTAGTACACATGCAATAGCTCAAAAGGCTAAAGAAAAGACCAAACTAATAGAGCAAGGAGGTCCAATCTAGAAAAGATCAAGAAGGAAGTATGTGGCACAAGCCAAGTCTAATGAAGAGAAAATAGAGTCAGATGAAAATAGCCAATTTAAGGTGGTGAGTCATAATCCTCTTTTAGGTAGAAAATTTATGTGAAAATGTTAAGAATAGTGTAGAATTATAAGGATTTATTCATGTAGATTTTGACAATCTTGGTAAAGTGGAGAAGAATCAAGTGGAGGAAGTCATATATGCCATGATGAAAAAATTCAAAAATACCCCCCTAGAAATTGCCAACTCAATGCTAAAGAGTTTATATGATTGAGTTGAGAAAAAATGGCACTATTGTTTGAATTTGAAGAGACAAATCAGAGAAACATCTCTAGCCCAAGTGATGCCTGAACTAATTAGGGCATAGATTTCTAAGGCTATAAATAAATATATAGTTAGGTTTGTACCTAAATACAAAACCTTTAGCATTTTACAAAATAGCATTGAGGATGTAGTTAAGAAGACCACTTAGATGTGGAAGCTTACTTATGGGTTAACTATAGTGAAGGAAGGTGAGGAAGAGCCCATAGAGGTCAAGGATAATGAAGAAGATGATGACAAAGATAACGTTGTTGAGGGAGGAGCAAAAATGAATACAGATGACAAGGCAATAGTTGAGCATAAGTAGCATGAGGAAGAGAGTGTGCAAGACACATAATTATTGAGTATCAGCCCTCAACATGTAATAGCTAAGAACACTGAAACAGTAACTATTAAGGATGTTTATAATGATAGAGCACAAAACATCAATCCCCTTACAAAGGAAGATGTAAAGAATATATTAGATCATTCTATGGTGTAGGCCAAAATTTGTAATAATCATATACTAGTCGGTGTGGATGAGCTACAAAATTCAGTGACTAATACTACAGGGGAAAAGGTGAATCCACAAGAACCACCTTCTATTATCCCTCTAGTCACTAATGAATAACCTTTGGTCCAAATACCATAAGATACATCTGACAAGGTTGATACAATTGCTAAGGATGATACAGTAGAGAAGATTACAATGGAAGCACAAACCACTACTATAGAACAACAAGAAATAGGTTAGATAGTCATTTGTACCTACAGCACAAGATCAAGCTACAAGTCAAGTCATTATGGTAGATTAGGGCAAGCCTAAAGAGAGAGAGATGACACCTCAATTGAAGGAACAAATAGTTATCCAAGCCTTGGTAATATCACCAGTATCTAGCACATCTTCAAGTTATGCTCTTTAGAAGTCGAACACAGATGCAACTCCATTACATATCTAAGTGTTGAGCCTGAGTTCATCAAAGGTAGAGAAAGTCATACAATATGGAGATGTGAGCCTTGATGAAAAGATCATTTTGCCCAAGTATGATTATGATACAATGACCATAGAGAAAATGGGCATACTTTAACAAGCCTTGCAAGGAAGAAGCATCAAGAAATACTTAGAAGGGAGCACACATAGAAGTAGGCACTGTAGGATATAAAAGACATCTTTTTAGATGCATTCAGTCTACCAACTCCTGATGATACAAAGCCACTAATGGAATGGTTGATAGACATAGTGGAGAAAGTCAGTAATGAAGACCTAGATACTAATGCTAAATTGTTAGGGTGGTCAAAAAAGAAGTTCCAAAACAAATTGAATGAAAAGATATCAGCTGACATAGCACTGACACAATTTGCATTGGCAACTAAGGTTGAGGATGTAAAGAAGGTACTTGAGAACATATTCTCATTGTACACTTAATTGTGCAATCCATCACTCTTCACCCAAGAGACTAGAAGTCACATTTTAAGCTTAGAGAACCACATCAATCATTAGGTACAAAGTTGACTATGAATTAAGCTTAGAGTGAAAAACATTTCAGGACATTGCTTCAAACCTAGAGTTAGTTAGTTGTATTGACAACGGATGAGGCCAACATAAGGGCCAAACTGACTAGCATGTAGGCAACTCTAGTCTCTCACCCCCTGTATGGAAACTTTGCACAAGGAGCTAGCCTATGCTGAAACCCTAATGAAGAAAGACCCAAATCTTTCTACACTAGATGGTCTAGTCCACCTTGTTTCCAAGCTGGCCATCCAAATCAAGTCATTGGATGTAGCATGTGTGAACCAGGATTTAGCTCTCAAGACAATATTGGATGTTCATAAATCTTTTTTGGACAAACACACCATAAGTATATGACCCATTGACATAAGTGTCAAAAAGGAGAGAGAGAGAGAGAGAGAGAGAGAGAGAGAGAGAGAGAGAGAGAGAGAGAGAGAGAGAGAGAGAGAGAGAGAGAGAGAGAGAGAAATGTCTTGGGGGAGAATAGAAATTTTGGAACAGATATAAGGAGAATGAGAAATGGGTAGAGTAAGCAAAGGGAGAGACATAAAGATAAGAGAAACAAGAAGAGATAAAGAAGAATAAGGGAGAGAAAGAAAAGATAGAATAAGCTAAGAGAAAGTGAGCACAAAACAACATGAAGTCAAAGAGTAGCAAATTTACTTAGCAAGAGGACCAAATTTTGGATACAGAAAAAACACATCAACTTAGGGGGAGTTATCAAATTTTGAGGTATACAAGTTGTTACAAAATTTTGACATTTTTAATTTTTGTATATAAATTGAGTTAGAGATATGTTATGCTCATGAGATTAAGGATATTATTGCATACTCAAATCTTTTTGACACTCTTGTCAAAGGGGGAGATTGTTCATCTCAGATTGGTTTTGACATTTGAGTGTCAACACACTTAAGTTATTTACTTAGTTCATGTTGAACAAGTAGTACATGTCAAGCACATGTATATATTAGACCATGTCAAGCTCACAATGAATGCCAAGTCACTCATGTGTTGACTTACTCAAGTGCCAAGAAGACAATGTATGTTAAGTGATATAGATGTTGAGTCATAGTATAAAGGTTAGTGCATGTCAAGCATCAGAAACTTTAGATGTCGAGTGAGACAGTTTTTTCATATTTTTTTGTAATGGAACAAACAATTATGTAAACTATTTTTGAGCCAACTTAAGGATTAACTATGATATTTTGGAGATAAGGACAAATCTCAAGTTGGATTCCCTATTTAATTACATCTAGCCAATTAGAAAATGGGCAGGATTAAGTGGAAAAATGGATGAATCTCAGCCATAGATTCATAACTAACCCTAAGTCACCAAAATCTTCTTAAGGAGGACAAACCCTAAACTCTCTATGAGCGAGTGTGTAAGGTATTGAACGAGTGAAGAGAGTAGTTTGCATACACAAACAAAGCATTCATGGTGGATAAAGACTTATGAAGTGAGACCACATTATAGAATTAGTTAGAGTAGAATAGAGGAAAGAGAAATCTATACAGAAAAGAGACATCTAATCAAGAAGGATCAAGAAGACAATTGTTTAGAGGTAATTTGTTATCAAGCAATCAAGTACTAACTATAGGATCAAAGCTAAGACATTTTAATAGGTGATTTCAAAAAAAAAACTCTTAACAGAGTAGTCCTAATAAGTTGTATTGAAATCCTTTAAAAGGGTGCTTACTTAGTTGTGAGTTAAAGTCCTTTAGCAAGGCACACTTCTAATAGGGTGTTGAAATACTCTAACAAGGTGAGACCTAATAGTCTTTGTAATGTTTCATGGTCAAAACATTGTAACCTTCATTGGATACACTTTATTACTGTAGTAGTGAAGATTTGTGGGTGTCATCCCTACCCCAGTTTTACCTTTTCACTTGGAGGGTTTCTATGTAATCATATATGGTGTCATATGTGTGTGAATGTTTACTTGATTACATGCTTTATATGCACATGATTTACATGTTATTTTAGTTTATTCATTGAATGTATGAGATGGCTGTGTGGTGAAATTTTTTATGGGTCCAAGTTTAAACTACCAATTCAACCCCCCCTTAGAAGTTTACCTTTTCTATTTTAATTCTAATAGTAGACAAGTCGGTTACGATTTCTAAGAGCTCACTCTTTTTAATAAAACTTATACAAGCTCAGAACATTCTCATTTTCTACATGAAGGTTCATTTTAGAATTATAAGCCTACCATAAAAATATCATTGTTCTAGCTTAAGTATTAGAGAAGTTATTGTAGATTTTTGGTTGAAAAGTTTCGAGAAAAATATTCAAGCTCACCATTGGAGGCCTTAGAGTGCCTGAATGAGGTTTGAAAACTCGATTGAAGGGTGCTTGCAAAATTATTAGCTTGTAGATCAAGAGCTGGTGTTTTTGAAAAGTGGTCATAATAGCCAATTCAAACAACAGTTCAAGAGTTATGGCCTTTCAAAGTTGGGCTACCAAAATTTTCAAAATAAATGTCAAAGATGTATTTGGTTGACTCTATATGTTTTGTTAGGGTCTATCACCCCTAGGTATTAAGATTGACTATCTAGAACCTTCTTGGGTGGCATAAAATAGCCTATTTAAGAAAGGCCCAAACATTGTCTAGGACAACTCTAGGTGGTAGCTCAAAGCTTAGCCTTGTAGATTACTCTAATGAAGGTGCCCATGTGGACTAGCATATTGTACTTATGAATTCTATAATTTTCCATTTGTAGTGATATTAAGAAGTCCATATTTTGTTCTCTCATTTGTTGTTGTTTCTTTTTTTTTGGTATTAAGGGCAGTACCCTTCATCAAGTGGTATTAGAGCTAGAGTTCTTGAGTGTGTGGATAGATCATTGACTATGAGGTAGTTCACACCAAGAGCATGGTTTGGGTTAAGTTTGTAGATAGATCACTGATTGTGAGGTAGTTTGCACTAGGGTTTTAGTGAAAGCATGAAAATTCCTCCACAAAGAGAGTGTGAAGGAAGACCTATAGGTGTTACACCTAAGGCTTTTAGAGCCCTCCAAAGAAAAATGCAAGTATTGGAAGAAAAAATGCACAGAAGAATAAATCTTGATGGAAGAGATGAAAGTAAGGATGAGGACAAAAAAGAGGAAAATGTCGAAGTAGAGGCAGTTCTAAACCCAAAGGAAGAGAAGCCTTTTAAGGCCATCTCCAAGATCGGAAAAAGACCTAAGTTTGAGGTTCCCACATTTTCAAGAAACCTTAACCTAGAGGAGTTGATTGATTAGATCAATGAATTGGAGGAGTACTTTGACTATGAAGATATTAAGGATCCTAATAAGGTCAAGTTTGTAAAGGTGAAACTGAAGCGATATGCCAAGATCTAGTGGCATAAGGTTTAGTTGGGGTGGAATAGAAAGGGAAAGGAAAAAATCACCAAATGGGATCATATGAAGCTAAACTAAAGTGATAATTCATTCCTATGGATTATGAGCTTGATCTGTTGAAGAAAATGCAAGGGTTGAAGCAAGAAGGAAAATCTATTCAAGAGTATACTAAAGAGTTCTTCCAAGTTCTCATTAGAACTAACCATGCAGAAGCTGATAAGGAGAAAGTGGTTCATTATCTTAATGGGTTAAGGTCAAGAATTTAGGATGAGCTAAGTCTAGTTTGAATGACCAATATTGAGGAGGCATACTAGTTTTCCCTAAGAGTTGAGGAGAAATTGAGCAAAAATTTTGATAACAAGAATAGTGGAAGAGGTCACAGTGGATGATATTATGGAGGCCATAATGATGACTAGAAGAACAAGGATGAGGCTGGAAGTAGCAGTCAAAACCAGAGGGGAAACAATTCCATTTTTTTCCATTATTAGAAAATTAGAGATCAGAGAGGAAGAAGCAAAGGACAAGGATCTAAAAGAGGAGGCTTCTGTGGGACATATTTCCACTAGGGAGAAGAAAGGCATAGAATATTTTAATGTTCTTATTACCAAGGAAGGATAGATTGAAGAATAGAAAGCTAGGATAGAGTTTCACATTTTGATGAAGATGCCAGATCATCACATTCTGAAGATGTTGAAAGAGGAGAAGTCCTAGTTCATAGTAGAGTCCTGTTGAGTGGTGAGAATGATTTTGATCAAAGAAGGAGCTTGTTTCACACAAGGTGCAAATGTGATCATTGATGGTGGAAGTATTGACAATCTAGTGTCAGAAATGATGGTCACAAAGTTGAAGCTGAAGAGACAGAAACACTCACATCCATACTATATTGCTTGTGTGCAACATGACCACAGGGTCATGGGCAATGAGTAGTGCTTGGTAAAGTTCAAGATCGAAAGCTACCATGATGAGGTACTTTGTGATATCATACTTATGGACATATGTCATATGTTTTTGGGTAGGTTGTTACAGTTCATCAAGCATGTTGTACATGATGAACAAGAAAATACCTACACTCTAACCAAGGATGGAATGAAACATAAGTTAAAGTTGTTGAAGGAGAAAGAAGAAAAGTTATGCAGTGCTACATGAATATGTTTTCTTGATGGAAAAGATTTTCTCAAAGGTATGAAGTGTGAGCATATGTGTTTTGTTATAATTTCAAAAGATAGTAAAGAAGAAGTAGAGGAGGTAGCTACATAAGTTGTAGATATGTTGGGAGAGTTGTCTAACATTGTATCAGATAATATACCTGATGGATTTCCCTTAATGAGGAAGATTAGTCACCAAATGGATTTGGTTCCAAGAGCCAACTTTCCAAACAAGGCAGTGCACAGAAAGACACCAATAGAAAGTGAAGAATTGAACAAACAAGTTCATGAGTTGTTGCAGAAGGGGTTCATTCAAGAGAGTCTAAGTCCATGTGTTGTACCAACCATATTAGCACCAAAAATGATATTATTGACTATTTGAGTGGAGTCAAGTATTTCACAAAGATAGATCTGAAGAGTGGGTACCATCGGATTCATATCAGAGAAGGTGATGAGTGGAAGACTATTTTTAAAGCAAAGGAAGGACTATACAAGTGGTTAGCCATGTCTTTTGTGTTAACCAATGCACCAAGCACTTTCATGAGGCTTATGAATGAGGTACTGAAGGAGTTCTAAGTAAGCTTGTCATTGTTTACCTAGATACTATTTTGATCTTTAGTAAGATGTTAGAAGAGTATTTGATTCATATTCAAAAGGTGTTTGATAAGTTTAGGGAATGAAAGTTGTTGATAAACCTAAAGAAGTGCAATTTTGTAAAGGAGTTGGTGTACCTGGCAGGGATTACATTAAGAAACCCCCCTTTGAAAAAATATATAAAACTTTGGTGAATCAAACATTAGTTCAGGGAAAAATATTAATTTCTATTGGTGACTAATTTTTTTTGGGTAGGAAAAAATAATTTTATTGTCAATTTTTTTTCAACTGTATGAAAATTCTATAAAGTCCTAGCAAATATTTTATTACTCACAAAAATCATGGAAAAAATTACACATACATAATTTTATTATTATTATTATTATATGGATACTAATTGATTATCAAACTTGAAGCTTAAATTCATCTCACTTTTATCATTATAGTTTCCCTCCAAATTATTGAATGGTGGTATGGAGGAAACATCCCTATTATTTATAATCTTTGGAAGATCCTAAATCAATGGCCTGAATCCTATTTCAAGCCAATATTTTAAAGGATGCCAAGTTTTAAAGAAAGTCCAAAAATTAAAGACATATGTTCCCAATAAGATCTATTTTGGGAGAAAGTGGAAAAGGATACGAAGTTTCATGGAAAGTCTCTAGACTAGAGATACATGTCGAATCCACATACTTAACATGTAACCTAACTTAAAATTTTGCCAAATATTGGCTAATATAACATCGATTATGATAAGAATTGGAAATTGTAGGTGAATATAATTCATTTTGTGGGAAAAATAGATTGCACTGGCAAACTCATCACTAAAATATAAATAATTTTGTATTATTGTTGGTGATAGGCCTAAGCATAGGGCCCAATTTTTGTAAAGTGTAAGCAACATGGACACCTCAAAAGTACAAAAAAAAAAAGCCAAATTTGGGGACCCTGATGAGTGAGATTAGCCAACTGGTGAATATTAGCCACTAAAGTTATCCTTGGTAGCTAGGATTTATAGTCTAAGTAGAAGGTTTGAAAATGGACCCAGAGAAAGTGAAGGCTATCATTGAATGGCCTACTCCAAAGAGTGCAAAAAAAGTAAGAACCTTCCATGGACTGGCTAGTTTTTACAGAAAGTTCATAAGAGGTTTAGTAGTATTTGTGGACCCTTGACTAAAACAATGAGAGGGGATAGGAAAGAATTTAAGTGGAACATAGCAGTAGATAAGAGTTTTAATATGTTGAAATAGTAAGTTACTAAGAAACTTGTTTTAGCAGTTCCTAATTTTTAACAAGGCGTTTCAAGTAGACTATGATGCCATTGGTATTGCAATAGGAGCAATTTTGAGCTAAGAACGTAGACCTATCACTTATTTTAGTGAGAAGTTAAATGATGCAAAAAGAAAATATTTTGTTTATGATCAGGAATTTTATGTTATATTCCAGCATTGAAGAAGTGGAGACACTATCTTCTTCCTAAGGAGTTTGTTTTTTATACTAATCATCAAGCTTTGCAATATTTGAATAAGTCAAGGAAAATTAAACTAAAGGTATTTGAAGTGGGTTGAGTTTTTGCAAAGTTATACACTTGATTTGAAACACAAGAGTGGGAGGTCTAACAAAGTTGCAAATGCTCTTAGTAGAAGACAAATTTTGCTAATAGAAATGTAGATAAAGGTGGTTGGGTTCAAGGAACTCAGTGCTTTATATCTAGATGATCCTTATTTTGGTGAAGCATGGAAGGCTTGTATAGAACCTATTACACTTGATAAGAAAAAGTGGTTGGATTTCATGATCTAGGATAGTATGTTGTTCAAAGGAAGCCAATTGTGCATTCCCAAAATTTTAATGAGAGAGAATCCCATCAAGGAGAAGCATAGTGGAAGATTTGCTAGACATTTTGCCAGAGATAAAACCATAGCTTTGGTTGTTGAGAATTATTATTGGCCACATTTGCAAAAAGATGTGAAGAATTTTGTACAGAGTTATAGAGTATGTCAAATGGGGAAAGGAGTGAATCATAATACCAGGTTGTATCATCCATTATCTATACCAAAGAAGCCATGGGAGCATGTCAGAATGGATTTTGTTCTTAGATTATCGAGGGCATGATTTCACATTTGTGGTGGTTGGCAAGTTTTTAAAGATGACACATTTTATTCCTTGCAAGAAGACTAGTGATTTTTTTCATGTGACAGAGTTGTTTTTTAGAGAAGTGGTGAGACTACATGGTCTACTAAAAATTATAGTTTTAGATCAAGATACCAAATTTGTTGGGTGTTTTAGGAATACATTTTGCAAGAAGTTGAAGATAGAACTGAAGTTCAATTCATCACATCATCCATAGACTAATGGATAAAAAGAAGTTGTGAATCATAGTTTGGGGAATTTGTTGAGATGTTTGGTTAGAGACAAACCAAAAGGACTATATCTAATTTTACCATAGCCAAAATTTTCATATAATAATTCTATCAATTGGAGTATTGGTGAATCACCATTCCAGATTGTATATGGGAGTAGTCCTAGAAATTCTTTTGAATTGGGGCAGTTTGATAAAGGAGAGATAAGTAGTACTAAAGTAAAAGAATTTTTTGAACATTTGAAGAACATCCATGAGGAGGTAAGGAAGCACATTATAAAGATAAATACATAGTACAAGGCTAAAGCATATATAAAAAGGAGGTATAAGGAATTTCATATTGGAGATGAAGTCATGGTTCATTTGAGAAAAGAGCTTTCCAATTAGTACATATAATAAGTTGAAGATGAAGAAGTTTGGACTATGCAAGATAGTGAAAAGGCATGATTCTATAAATGCTTATGAAGTGGAGTTGCTTGCTCAATTGAATATTTGACCAGTATTTAATAAATTAGATTTGATAGAGTATTATGAAGGATGTGATGGAGATGAAGTTGTAGAAGCACAATGGACTATTCCAGCAGTTAGTTTGGCTACAAAGGAGATTGATGAGATATTGGACAGTCATTTTGGGAAAGGTACACGAAACAAAACTTATGAGGAATACCTGATCAAATGGAAAGGGAGGTTGGTAGAAGATTCATCATGGCTAGCAAGGGAGGAGGTTAATTGTCTTAGATTTTCTCTAAACACCTAAGACGTAATGGAGTCACTTCTCAAATTACTCTAGGTGTTTAATGCAAGAGCATCCTAGGTGTAAGAGCAATCTTGCATCACCCAAAAAAAAAAAATTTAAGACTTTTCTATCTTAATAAGGACTAGTAGACAAGGTGGTTACGATTTCTAGGAGCTTACTATTTTTAGTAAGTTTGTCATACAAGCTTGTAATATTCTCATTTTCTACATGAAGGTTCATTTCAAAATTATAAGCTTACCATAAAAATCTCATTGCTCCAGCTTAAGTATTAGAGAAGCTATTGTAGATTTTTGGTGGAAATGTTTGGAGAAAAATCTTCAAGCTCACCATTGGAGGCCTTAGAGTGCTTGAATGAGGTCTAAAAACTTGATGGAAGGGTGCTAGCGCAATTCTAAGCATGTAGATCAGGAGCTAGCATTTCTAAAAAGTGGTTATAATAGCCAATCAAAGCACCGGTTCGAGAGTTATGACCTTTCAAAGTTGGGCTACCCAAAATTTTCAAAATAAATGTCAAAGATGTATTTGGCTGACTCTATATTTTTTGTTAGGGTTTTTTAGCCCTAGGTATTAACATTGAATGTTTAGAACCTTCCCAAGTGGCATAAAATTGCTTATTTAACAAAGGCCTAAACATTGTCTAGGACAAGTGTGGATGGTAGTTCACAGCTTAATCTTGCAGATTACTATAATGAAGGTGCCCATGTGGGTTAGCATATTGTACTTGTGAATTCTATAATTTTGCATTTGCAACGATAATAAGAATTCCATCTTTTGTTCTCACGTTTTTTATTTTTATTTTGTTTATGTTATGTATTTATGGTATTAAGGGAAGCACCCTTCATTAGATTTCAACCCTAGGGTAAAATCATCTTTCTTTGATACAAGACTACTTATATTTGCAACAAATCCTATGGGAAATATTTTATTTTTTATGACTTCTTTTAATGCATCACATTGTTGCTCTGTTAATAACCAAGCAAGGGTACTCATATTTATGTGGTCTCCATTACTATTTGATTCAATGAAATCTTTCAATGCATGGTTAGATTCATGAATGTCATTACAAATTTTGGCAATTTTTTCTCTATCACACCTTCCATCCAATATTTTCCATAGTGTCTCTATTACATTCTTTCCAATATGCATAGCATCAAAAAAATGCATGATTGGGTGATCCTTGTACCATGGTAACCAACTAAATTGAGTAGGATGAATTTTTATTCCTCTAGGAAGTTGGTCATTGATGCCTTGAAAACCTTCACAAGTATCAATTACATCATTACTAAATAAAAGACAATATCAAAATATAAATTTTGAACTTCTGACAAAAAATTAGACATTACCTCAGCGATTTTGATGATCTTATTCCAACTTTCATAAATGAGGTGTCATTCTTTGTAGCTTTAATGTTGTCTCTTCTTTCCCATTAAAAAGATATTTTTCAATAGTTTGATACTTATAATTATTGTGGAGAAAGTGCTTAAACTCATTGAACACCTGCTTTCCTAAACTTCTTGAATGATGAGATTTCATCTTTAGACCACAAACTGGACATGCTTATTTTTCCTTTTTCTAAAGACCTAAAAGATCATTTACAATTGGATAATGTACAATTATCATGCACAACTTAAACATACAACAATAACGTGTAAGCACTATAAAAGACAAAAAATATGTGACCTTAACATTATAACATACTACAAAAATGAGTTAGCCTAGGGGCATCATGCATTGTCCATACAAGAATCACATGAAATTGAAATTCTCTTTATCCCATTGGTCTAAAGATGTCATACATAGTGACCCCATTCAATAACTTCAACAACCGGTGAATAATGGGCTCAATATACATATTCATATCTTTAACTTGGTACTTACCTAGTAATTGAATGAACATAAATATTACATAATTATTATGACCATTTTGATGTATTATTTATAAATTAATTTAGATAACTATTAAATTAAAAAAAGACCTGGTACAATCATTGATAATATTATGTGCTCCCTCTTTATGGACATCTAAGGAGGAATGTTAATAACAAAAATAAGTCACATTGAGCAAATAGATCTCATATCTCTAAATGGATTGTCACCATTTGCTACCAATGCAAGCTTGAGATTATGATGTTCTTCTTTAAAGTGTGGTCATGTTTCTTCTATCTCTTTAAATGGAGAACCATCTATAAGAATTCACATAATGTCATCTTTACTTCTATTGCATGCATGACAATCCATAAATTATTCGAAGCTAGTCCATCTGAATAATCGTTCAAGACATGGAATAATGGGAATGTACCAAAGAACCTTGTGAGACATATTTTTTGTTATTTTATCTGACTGATATATACTAATATGAACATCATAGCACTATTTTGCAAGTTCATGTTTTTTTATGATATAGAATGTGACATGCATGTATTGTCTATGTTGGTCTTAGATTGTTTTTGACAATTGAGTGTCAACACACTTAAGAAATTTCTAAGTTGATGTCGAGAATAATATAGATGTCGATATGCAGTATGTGTCGAGCCATAAATTCAACAGGTGCCAAGTTATTCAGATGCTGAGCACATAGACAATGCCAAGAAGGTTTCAAGTGTCAAGTGATAATTGATGCCGAGCCAGTAAATGTGTCGAGTAAAGTATAGGAGCCGAGCAAGATAGAATTCCTATATGTGTTGAGCATCAGTAATTAGTAAGTGTTGAGTAACACAGAATCAGCATAAGAGTTTGTGCCCTCAAAAACTTAGACGTAAACCATTTTTGAGCCAACATATGATGAATCTCAAAGGACTAAAAGATAAGATCGAATCTATTACATTCCTTATGAAATCAACATCCAACCAATCAGAAAAATGGAAAGATTTGAGTGGGAAAGATGGATGAATCTCAATCATAGATTCATACCTAACCCTAAGTCTCAAAAACTATTTAAGGATGTTGAAACCCCATAATTCAATGTCATATGGGAATGCATGAGAGAATAGTAATGAAGTTTTGAAGGAAGTGAAAGGGGTATAAAGACTTAGAAGAAGGACAACATTGCAGAATCAAGTTATTAGAATAGAGTATTAGCACTTCGAACAAAGTCATATCAGATCAAAGAAGGATCAGATCAAATTGGATAGAACAAGGATCCGAAATCAACAATTGAGGATTGTAAGTTTTTAGGTCAACACATTTTACTATACTTTCTAACCACTGTATTATGAGAGTGAAAATCCTATGAAGATAGGTTGGTTTAACAGCCATATTGTAAATGCTTTAACAGGGTGACATTCCAATTGAATATTTGTAAATTCTTTAGATAGGTCACTTTTAACAAGGTGTTAGAGCCTTTAATAGGGCAGGCCTTTCATAGGGTAGACCATTGATGATGATCAAACTGTGTAACCTTAACAAGTTACATATTTCTATAGTGATAAGTTTTGGCTGTCATCCCCACCCCAGTTTTACCTTCTCATTTTGGAAGGTTTATGGGTGATTTAATATTGTGTTGTCTATTTTTATGCATGATTTTACTTTCATGTTAATTAGATATGTTTCATGCATGAATTGATTTTAGTTAAAAAGTTTTATAGCTTAAAGTTTGGTACTTCTGATTCACCCACCCCCCCCCCCCCCCGCCGCCCCCACCCTCTCAGAAGTATTCTTCCCACTTGTAAATTCCAACAATTGGTATCAGAGCTAAGTTCTTCTAAGGAGAAGCCTTACAACTTGAAGAAAAGATCTAGAAATGAAGGTCTAAAATCTTGGGAAGATTATCGAAAATTAGGAGATCGAGATACATCTCATTCTACATTCTCTAGAAGAAGCTAGGGAAGAATTGAGGAAATCCCTGAAGAGAAGAAAAGAGATTTACATAGCTATGAATGATACACGGTACAAGGAGATTGATACCTCAAAAGTGTTTGCAAATGGAGATTCCAAGGAGTTCAATGTAGCAATAGCAGACTTAATAGAGAAAAATATAGCTCAAGCAGAGGAGATCAAAACTCTCAAGATTGAACAAGAATCACAAGCCATAATGGTTTGTGAAGTGACTAAACAGAAGAAGAGAGCTATTGAAGATAAAGCTATGATAGAAGAAGACAAGAGAAACCTTGCCAACAGATTGGAGGAAAATTCAATTGAGCTTGCAAGAATTTCCAACATGCAGCTAGACACCCTAAGCCAAATGATGAATGCACATCATGAGCTGAATGTCAAGGACATTGAGATCTCCATACTGCAGATGCAAAATGAATAACTACAAAATAACCTAAGAAGAGAGAAGGAAATTATAGAGAGCTTCAAAAAACCTAATGAAGCTATGAAGTACTTTAAATAGCTACTGAAATCACCAAGATCTAGTAATGACACTACAGGATTAGGATACACCAGAACTAAAAAAGGAGAGTCACCAAATACTACAAAAGAAAGAAGTGACAAAGGTAAGAACACTAAACCCACTTGTCATTTTGCAGAAGCAAGAATGCCAATCAGCATGAAAAATCTAAAAACATGGGTCACTATCACAAGTGCAACAAGCAAGGTCATTAGGCACATGACTGTAGGACTAGAACCATCAGAACACCAAGATTTGAAGGTCACTACTACAATTGCAAGAAATATGGAAATAGAGCCTTTAGATGCATATCAAAGCCTATGTGGACACCAAACCAACCATCAAAGTCAAATAATCATGGACATCACTACAATTGGCACTACAACACTAGGCAAAGTTGTCACTACTGTCAAGAGTATGGACACATCCCTAAAAATTGCATAAGAACACATTTTAGTGGAAGCTATAGCAGATGGTTGAGCCAAACTACATGCTTCAATTGTTTGAAGATTGGTCACATTAGCAAGTATTGCCCAACAAGATCAAAGGCACCCAACTCAAAGTTCAACAAAGGAAAAGGAAAATTTGATGTTGAACACATCAAAGGAGAAATGAATAAAACATGGAAGAAGAAAGATGGAGGCAACACATCCAATGGAGGGATCACTTCACCTAAAAGGTCAAGTGGTCACACTTCATCTAACTAAGAAGAAGAAGGTGTGTGGGACTAATATTTAAATGTTTTATCATACATTAGTTCCAAGAGTAAAAAAGTACTGAAAGGATAGATCAACATGAATAAAGATGCAAAGTTAAATCTTCAAAAATTTTATATTGTTGCTGAGTAAGTAAAGTTGCCTCCAATTACCAAATTGTCTACCAAAGTCAATAGAAGTCGAGCTAGTAGTGGATGTTGAGTAAAGGGAAATTGTTATTTAAGTCAAGTAAGGGAAACTCCAGTGTATGTTGAGTAAAGAAAAAAAATTTAAGAAGTCGACTGGACAATTATATAAGCACTAAGCATTAAATGCTATGAAATGAAGGGTATAAGGTCAAGTTTTCAATCATTTTTCATCATCGTGAATATAGAACAAGAGCAAGAAGAGCACAGAAATAGTTTCCAAGCAAAGATTGAAGCATTTGTGAAGATTCAATCCAAGAATCAACATCATTTCATCAATTTTAAAGTATTTACTCTTGTGTCGAGCTATGCAGTTAAGCTATTTCTACGTGTTAAAACCCTAGATTACAGAAATGGCCTCTAGCTCTAGAAAACCCTAGGAAAAAGAGTCATTTGAAGTCCAATTGGTTAGTAATAAAGTTAAACATCCAAATTTTAGACCTATTCCCCAAGTTTCTTACAAAAATGACCCTGTCAGAGCTTTATTCATGATTCTAGCCAAAGCAGTAATGGTGCAAGATGTGTGAACATGTTACAATTGCAAGATTGGTGCAATAGGTGATGTGGAAATTAGGGAGGCATATGAAAAATTGTGTGAGAATGGAGTTTTGAAGGAAGAATTTCAAATTGTTGAGAGGAAGGGCTTAACACGTGCCCTAGATTTTCCAACTATGTTCAAGACACAATGGATTATAATTGTGTTGAGTCAAATCTATGATGGAAGCCTTTGGTTGGAGGATAGACCCATTAAAATATAAAAGAGAATTATACATAGTGTGACTGGGTATCCAACCCTAGAATAGCCTAAAACACTAAGGAGTGATTCTAAAGAAGCCATAGAGAAGAACACTAGGGAAAAATGGAATAAGAGAGGGATGACAATAGACACAATCAAATATCCTCTTATTGAATTTGTAGTTAGAGTCATATCCCACAAATTTTACCAATCAAGCCGACTCAACAGTGTTCCCTATATTGTAGTAGAAGTTGGTTACAAAATTTTCAAAAAGGATCATACTTATGATCTAGTTGAACTACAACTACAATAGATTATGGAAAATTTGGGAGCCATAAGAAGGTCCACGAGTGCTCAATGTAAATTTGGAGCAATTTTGATATGTTTATTTTTGTATGTTTAGAATGAATTACCCTCTTTTGGAAAGATAAGTTGGAAAACAAATAGGTCAATAGTAGTATAGGTCAATGAATACATAGAGTAGATGAGGGCAAATTTTGAGGCCATAATGACCAGCTACTTTGAAGACTTCAAGAGTCTATGAAGCAGAGACTCAAGATACCTATTTCATTAGTTGAGTCACACATTAATGACATCTTTTCTAGTGGACATTGATTTCACATACATCCAAGCAGTAGTACCAAGGGTAAGATGGTTGAGGCCACTTGGATATGAAATCAACATTGATGAGGCAACTACAGAAATAACTACTCTACTTGCAAAGGAAGTAGATAAAAGTGCCCAACCCTTTGCCACTTATGATGTTGTAAGATCCAAGGTGGACATGGAATTGAAAATTGCTTCAACCTTGAAGAAAAAGGACAAATTGGTCAAGAAGCTTAAGGCTAAATTTGGTGAAGGCACAGTAGAAGTAGAGGAAGAAGAGGAAGAAGATGAAGAAGAACAAGAACAAGACCAAGAGCCATTGACATTAACCCAAGGCAAGGGAGAAGATGCAGAAGAGGTAGAAGGTTTCAAGGAGGAAGAACAAGCCAAGGAAGCACCTACCAAGCTTGAGCCTAAGAAGAGGAAAGCTCAAAAACAACCTACAGCTCAACCCAAAGGCAAGAAAATAGCAAAGCCTAGCCTAGCTAAGCCTACTACAAGGGAAATTACAAGAGCCACATCAAAGAAGCCTAAGGAACAAGAAAAGAAGAAGGCCACTAACCAAGAAAGTCCAACCCAGAAGAAGCAGAGAAGAAAATATGTGGCACCTCCTGAATCAGATGAAGAAAGAATAGAATCTAATGATAACAGCCAATTCAAAGTGGTAAGTCACACCACTAAATCTAATCTAGAAAATATTTGTGATAACATTAGAGATAATGCAAATTTATTAGGCTTAAAAGGCATTGACTTTAATAAGTTAAGTAGAAAATAATAGAACATAGTGAAAGAATCAATTTACACTATGATGGCCAAGTTCAAGAACACTCCACTTGAACTTGACAATAAAATTCCTAAGAAGTTATATTCTATTATAGAAAATAAGTGGTATTATTGCCTCAACATGGAAAAAGAAATAAGAGAGTCAACATTGGCTCGAGTAATGCCTGAACTCACCAAAGGGAAAATTAGCAAGGCAAGTAAGAAGCATGGGAGAAAATTTGCACCCAAGTATAGAGCCTTTAGTATATTGTAGAATAAAATTGAAGATGTTGTCAAAAAGTCGACTCAAATGTGGAAATTGATTGATGGCCTCACAACTATCAAAGAAGGAGAGGCAGATCCTTTTGAAGGATGAAGTAATGAAGAGGAAGAGGACAATGATAAGGAAGAAGAAGGTGAAAAGGAAAAGAAAGATGATACAGTGGAGAAGGAGACATAGAAAGATGACATGGCAACTACTAAGGAGTAGCAACAAGAGAAGAGTGTGCAAGACACACAATTGCCACCACTAAGTCCTCCACATGTAACTCCCACACCTACAAATACAGTAATTGTATAAGATGTTCTTGACACTTCTAGTCAAAACATAAACCCACTGACTACAAAGGACCTTTAAAGGATCCTTCACTAGACTACTCTACAATCACAGTTATGTAGTAACCCAGTCTTGGTGAGTGTGGAAGTGTAGACACCTAAATCTGATTACACTGCTTTGGTAATCCTATTTAGCTATCTCTAAAGGCATCATTAATTAAATTCCTATTTAATTAATCCTTTTCCATCCCCTAGCTGATTAATTTAATTAATCATCTATAGTCCTAATTGATAAATCAAATAACCCATTATTTATCAGTTAATCCTATTCTCATATCTAATTCCAAATCCCAAATTTATTAAAATCACTTTAATAAATAAAACCCTCAAATCTAATAGCCCCTAACCTATCATAAATCCTCCATTTAGCCTAATCCACCCCATCCACCCATACTAACCAAGCTTAGCCATTAACTCACCCACCCTCATGAATGCCATCTACTTGCACATCTCTAACATCCTTAATCTAATCCTAACCCAAGCCTAATCCCCCCCCTAACCTTGTCATATTCCCTAAGTAAGCTTAAGACTTTCTTAAGCCAAACCAAAGTCTCCTCCCTCAAAATATCCCAACCATAAAACTTTATGCCAACCATAAGCCTTCAATGCTCTTACAAAGCCATAAAAGACTCTTACAAACCCATTCATTGCTCTTACAAGCCATTATGAAGGGTCTTTATGAAGATATTATCCCTTGAGCCTTCTTTGTTGACTCATCCTTGCCCTTTCCTCCATCCTCTCACCCTGTGACATGTGTCACTCCCTGATTGGTTGTAAGGAAGCACAATCCATGTGCTCTTCTCTCATGCAATCTAAGTTCTTCATGAGCTTTTCCCCATCCTTGCATCTTAGCCCTCAAACCCTCAAGCCCTTAGCCTATAAATTGGATCCCCTCCCAAGCCATTTTAATCACAACCCCTGTTAGTAAAGTTATCATGCTAGTTTCAGAAACAAAGCCATCAATCATACCCTCATAATGCCGAATTGAGAGCTCACAAGGCTACCAATTTGTTATTATCCATCTCCACCATTGAAGTAACTTTGAAGCTTGAGCATACATCCCAAATCCCCATAATAGACTCATCCCTAAATCAAGTGACCATCCTCATTGGGAGAGTCATTCCATGGCTCGTATTCTCATTTGAGGGTTTCACTTGGTCTATCTCATATGTTATGATTTTTATGCTAGTTAATGCTTTTGTTTTTTGAATAGATTAGTATTACTTGCTATCATATTTTCTCATATATAGGAAGAATTGCAAAAAGTTGTGGTTGATATCACAAAGGAAAAGGTGAATCCATAAGAACCACGTTCATATATCCAAATAGCTACAAGTGGACAACCCCTAGAGCAAGTTGCACAAGACACACTAGCTAGGGTTGATTCCATCGTACTAAACACAACAACTATCGAGGAGCAAGAAAAGGATCAAATAGGATAGAAGGATACCTCTATTCCTACTACACAAGGACAAGGTTCACCACCTCTAATCATAATAATAGATCAAGGTAGAACAGAAGAGGAGAAGACCCCTAAGGAGAAAGAACAAGAGGCAATATAAACACTAATAATTTTTCCTACAATAGGGGCCCCTATAAGAACAACACAATAGCCAAGCACTGAAGTAGTACCACTTCAAGTTTTAGCACCAGGCTTGAGCTCTACCAAAGTTGCAAGGGTACTTCACTATGGAGACCCTACTTTTGATGAAGAGATAGTCATTCCCAGGTATAACTATAAAACCATGAATATAGATCAGATAAATGAAGTGCAAGAGGCACTAGAGAAGAAGAAGAAACAAGAGATACTCAAAAATGAGTACAAGCAGAGGCAAGCATTGATAGAGATAAAAGATATTTTTTTAGATGCATTCATCTTGCAAGTACCTGATAAAACAAAGCCAATTATGGAACAATTATCCAATATAGTGGACCATGTACAGAATGAAGACCTAGACACTAATGCAAAATTATTAGAATGGTCTAAAATAAAGTTCCAAATGAAGGTGAATGAATGAATATCAAGTGAAATAGCACTATCTCAGGTGGAGTTGTTCAAAAAGATAGAAAAGGTAAAAGCAGTACTTGAGAACATATTCTCATTGTACTCAAAGTTGTGTGATCCATCAATTGTCACACAAGAGACCAGCCAAAGGATAATGATCTTGGAGAGGAACCTAAAAATATCAAGCATGCAGCTACCCAAGGATCCAGCTCAGAGTGAGAAGCATTTTGCTACTACACTTCACACATAGAAGGAATTAGTTGTATTAACAGTAGATGAGGAAAACATAAAGGCAAAATTGATACAAATACAAATTGCTATCACTCCTCACGTGGAATTTTTGTAGAAAGAATTAGCCTATGTTGAGAATTTTTTAAAGAAAGACCCCAATCTTTCTACACTAGAAGGCCTAGTTCATCTTGCAGTTGAGATAGCCATCCATCTTAAATCACTGAAAATTGCACTAGACAATTGGGATGTTGCTCTGAAGATTGTTATGGAGGTAAATAAATCCTTTTTGGCAAAGTATTCAGTTAATGTTTAGCACCCTTTGAGGGGGAGATTATAAAACAAAGGGGGAGATAACATTTTGGGGGAGATAAATAAAAAACTAAGCAGGAGATAAGGAGATAAATTTTGAGAAATAATAAAGCCAAAAGGATATAATAACTACAAGGAAAGTTGTGTGAAAGGGGGAGCAAAAATAGAGTAGATAGAATAGGACAGATAAGCCAGAATGATAAGGCAAAGCATAATCAGCATGAGAAGTTGTGGATACAAAAAAGGCACATTAACTCAAGAGGAGATATAAATTTTGAGGTATCTTCACAAAATTTTGAGCATTTTTGAAGTTTTGTACATATGTCGAACAAGATGTATATTATACTCATAGAGATTAGTTTCATAATTTTTAGTTAAGTGTTTTTGACACTCATCTCAAAGAGGGAGATTATTGGTCTAAGATTGGTTTTGACAATTGAGTGTCAACACACTTAAGAAATTTCTAAGTTGATGCTGAGTATAATATAGATGTTGAGCTATAGTATGTGCTGAACCATAAATTCAACAGGTGTCAAGTTATTCAGATGTCGAGCAGATAGACAGTGTCGAGCAAGTTTCAAGTGTCAAGTGATAATTGATGTTGAGCCAGTATATGTGCCAAGTAAACTATATGAGCTAAGCAAGACTGAATTACTATAGGAATCAAGTAACATAGAATTCCTATGGATGTTGAGCAAGACAGAATTCCTATATGTATTGAGCATTAGTAATCAGTAAGTGTCGAGTAACATAGAATTAGCATAAGAGTTTGTACCCTCACAAACTCAAATGTAAACCATTTTTGAGCTAACATATGATGAATCTTGAAGGATTAAAAGACAAGATCGAATCTATTACATCCCTATGCAATCAACATGCAACCAATTAGAAAAATAGAAAGAACATGCAACCAATTAGAAAAATGGAAAGATTTGAGTGGGAAAGATGAATGAATCTCATTCGTAGATTCATACCTAACCCTAAGTCTCAAAACCTTTTTAAGGAGGTTGAAACCACATAATTCAATGTTTTATGAGAATGCATGAAAGAATGCTAGTGAATTTTTGAAGGAAATGAAAGGGGTATAAAGACTTAGAAGAAGGACAGCATTGCATAATCAAGTTATCAAAACAAAGTATCAGCACTTCGAACAGAGTCATATAAGATCAAAGAAGGATTAGATCATATTGGATAGAACAAAGATCTGAAATAAGCAATTGAGGATTTTAAGTTATTAGGTCAACACATTCTACTATACTTTCTAGCCAATGTATTAGGAGAATGAAAATCCTATGAAGATAGGTTGGTTTCAAATCCATATTGTAAATCCTTTAATAGGGTGTTAAATCCTTTAACAAGGTGACATTCTAAGTGAATGTTTGTAAATCCTTTAGATAGGTCACTTTTAATAGGGTGTTAGAGCCTTTAATAGGGTAGGCCTTTCACAAGGTAGACCATTTTGTAACCTTAACAAGTTACATATTGCTACAGTGATAAGTTGTGGGTGTCATCCCCACCCTAGTTTTACTTTCTCATTTTGGAAGGTTTATGGGTGATCAAATATTGTGTTGTCCATTTTCATGCATGCTTTTACTTTCATGTTAATTAGATATGTTTCATGCATGAATTGATTTCAGTTTAAAAAATTTATAGCTTAAAGTTTGGTACTTCTGATTCACCCTCCCTCTCAGAAGTATTCTTCCCACTTGTAAATTCCAACAGTCTAATACTTCATTCCAATTTGATTCATAATGGTAGATAATTCTTAGTAAAAACAAGGAGGAATGTTTGATGGTGGTAACAAAAGATCACCTATCAACCTATTAAAAAAAATGAAGTGTTAATATAATGAATAGTAATGGTATGCTAACATTGTAGATGACAAAAATGGCATATCTTAGCATATGTGATATTTCTACATTGGATAAACCATTCATAACCTTCAAGTTCACCAACAACACTATAGAAAAGAGAAGAGTTATTTAGGAGCCTTAGTAAAGGGGCACATGTGCCTTCTCAAGTATAGGTATATCAAGACCATCTTCATCATCATTATCAGATGCACTAGTACCATCATTGTGAGCATCTTCATCAGCTACGCCAATACCATCTTCTTCAGTCATGTCCTCTAGCACATTATCATCTTCTTCCATGGGAGTGTTATCCTCAAATTAGATATTCACACCTCCATGTTCCTCCAGTTGGAAATCCACATTCACCAATCGAAAAAAATCATGGCCCCCTTCAATGTGACCATGTTCCCTACAATGACTCTAGGTTGTTGTGATTAGAATTCTTTGATTATTTTAGCCCTTACACTTTTTGCAAGGAAAATTACATTTATCAATTTTTCTTCAGAACTAAGACCACAATCTAGCAATTATCTCATTATGTTGTTCATGGTTCATATTGTCAGGCATGGTCTTTCTTCACAGGAAAATATATCTACAAAATTATTGGACATGTTGTACTTAATTTTTATATCTGCACATATAGTTTTAAAAGAAGAATTTGTTCACCTTGGTCAAATTTACCCATATTATGTGTCAAGAGAAATTATTCTTAGAGATGTGATGTAGGTATTAGACATTACTGATGATGCTAAATGGACCAAACCAAAAGATAATCCTTAGTAATATTGCATTTATCTATATTTCTTGAACACATCTCTTAGTTTTACAAGAGTAATAAGATCTTAGTGTATTTAAACTATTACATTCATTCAACTTCTCTCCTTCTAATTGGTGAGTGTAGTCATTCATTGAGTGGTAGTAGATAGTAAAATTTAGAATTTGTTTATGTACAACCTTTCATTCCTCATCATTCTCTCAATGGAATCTATATATTCAATGGTAACACCATGCTTCAAATCAACATTATGTCTAACTCTAGAGGCTATACCTTTATGATTCTTAGGTTGCCAATATTTAGCATGCGAAAGGATCTACACTAAGTTTCATTGAGAGGATTTTATCATTTCATAGCTAGGTTCACCATGCTCCAAAGACTGAAGGGGCTAGTAATTTTCTTATTCTCTTTAGCAATTTGAAAATTTATATTAAATATCATAGTAACAAGTAGATACCTTATAAACTGTAAAACATGATAATATTATACATGATAGGCATTCAAAATCTACCAAAAGCATATACACAATACAGTGATACAGTGACAAAGAGCCATGCACACCTAAAGAGCACAAGTTATGATGCTAAGCCTAAATCTATGACAAGTATCAATGAAAAGATTTAATCGTGCAATGCCTAAGTTCACCATGTTCCAAAGAATGAAGAGGAGAGAATTTTTCTTATTCTCTTCAGTAATTTTGAAATATATGTTAGATATCATAGTTACAAGTAGATACCTACTAAACTCAAAAACATGATAATATCATACATTACAAGCATTCTAAATCTACCAAAAGCATATACTCAATACACTAACAAATGAGCCTTGCACACCTAAAGTGCACAAGTTACAATGCATAAGCCTATAAAAAAGGTTAGGAAGTCCAACTACATCATTGGTTACATGGACACAACATAGCCAATATGGGGCTCCTATGGTTGTAGCAACTACACCAAATATCTCAATCCACAACAATCTCTAATTTAAATCTCATACTCGCCATGGGGAAAAATAATTTCTTTAACCCTAAATATTTGTGCATAGATCTTTTCTATGCAAAATTTACATAGTTCTATAAAATTAAAATGCTACAAATATATCATTCCAACCTATAAAAATTTGTAAGCTTTGAGCAACAAGAATTTACCTCAAGGTCTTGTTATGCCAAGAGGTTGTTGGAATTACAATAGGAAAGGTAAACTTCTAGGGGAGGGAAAATTAGTAGTTTAAACTTTGACCCATAAAACTTTCACCATACATTCATCTCATACATTCACTAAGTAAACTAAAAAAACCATGTAAAGCATATACATCTAAAACATGTAAACATTATGTATTCACACACATATGACACTAGATATGATTACCTAGAAACCCTCCAATGAGAAGGTAAAAGTAGGGTACAGATGACACCCACAAATCTTCACTACTACAATAATAGAGTGTATCCAATGAAGGTTACAAAGATTTGATCATGAGACACGACCTATGTTGTGAAAGGTCTACCTAATTAAATTCTTACAAAGACTATTAGGTATCACCCTATTAAAGGATTTCAACACCCTATTAGAAGTGTGCCTTGTTAAAGGACTTTAACTCACAATTAAGAAAGCACCTTGTTAGAGGATTTCAATACAACCTATTAGGACTACTCTATTAAGAGATTTGATTGATTCACTTGCTAGAATGATTTAACAATGATCCTACGGTTGGCTTTTTCTTGCTTGGTGGCAGATCACCTCTAAACTAATCTATTCTCAATCCTTCTTGATAAGATGTCTCTTTACTTGTATGCTCTTCCCTTCCTGTATTCTCCTTTAACTGATTCTACTATGCAATCTCAAATCATAACTTTGTAGCCACCATGAATGCTCTATTTTCACATGCAAACTACTCTCTTCACTCGTTCAATCGTTATATGCACTCTAGAGAGTTTAGGGTTTTTCCTCCTTAAGAAGACTTAGGTGACTTAGGGTTAGGTATGAATCAACGGCTATGATTCATCCATTTTTCCACTTAAACCTTCCCTTTCTTTTATTGGTTACATGTAATTGCATTGAGAATACAACCTAAAATTTTTCCTTATCTCCAAAATATCAAAATTCAATCATTAGTTGGCTCAAACATGATTTACATAGTTGTTTGTGTCATTGTAAACAACTATGTCAAAACTATCTTACTCAGCATCTGAAGTCTCTAATGCTCGGCATATATTGATTTCTATATTATGACTTGACATCTATATCACTCGATATGCACTACTTGCTCGGCTCCTAAATTACTTAGCACACACTATCTACTCAGCACATGAGTGGCTCAACACTCATTGTGGACTCGACATGATCTATTATTTACATGTTTTTCTTGGTATGTGCTACTTTTTTGGCATGAACTAAGTAAATGACTTAAGTGTGTGGACACTCATTTGTCAAAGCCAATCTGAGATCAACAGAGGTGTTCCTATATGGTCCAAGCACATATTGAACAACAAACTCCTGCCATCAAAAAAACTTGCCAAATAAAAAAAATGATGAATATGGTTTTCTTGTTTTCATTTTGAACCCAATTTGGTCAAAATTTTGACCAACTCAGGCATAAAAATAAAGAAAAGAAGAAATCATAGGCCAATATGGCCTTTGGTCAAAAAAGTTTGATGAAGGGTGCTCCTCTTAATACCATAAATCATAATAGTAACAAAGAAACAACAAAATATGCAAGAACAAAATATGGACTTCTTATTTGTGCCACAAATGTAGAATTATAGAATTCACAATTACAATATGCTGATCCACATGGGTGCCTTCACTACAGTAATCTGCAAGACAAGCTGTGAACTATCACCCATAATTATCTTAGACAATGTTTGGGCCTTTCTTAAATAGATAATTTTATGCCGCCTAAGAAGATTCTAGACATTAAAACTTAATACCTAGGGCCGACAGACCCTAACAATACATATATAGTCAGAAAAATACATCTTTGACAATTATTTTAGATATTTTGGGTAACCCAAATTTGAAAGACCATATGTCACAAATCATTGCTCTAATTAGCTATTATAACCACTTTTCAGAAATGTCATCTCTTAATCTACAAGCTTGGAAGTATGCTAGCACCCTTCTTCGAGTTTTTGGACCTCATCTAGGCACTCTAAGGCCTCCAGCGGTGAGCCTAAAGATTTATTTCGTATATGTTTCCATTGAAAATCCATAATGACTTCTCTTATACTTAAGCTAGAGCAATGAGATTTTTATGGTAAGCTTATGACTCTAAAAGGAATGTTCATGTAGAAAATGAGAACATTCTAAGCTCATATGACAAACTTACTAAATATAGCAAGTTCCCATAAATAGTAACCACCCTGTCTACTAGTCCTTATTAAAATAGAAAAGACTGAAATGAAAATATTTTTAGGTGATGCAAGATTTTTCTTACACCCAGAAAGCTCTTGCATCAAATTCCTGGGGTAATTTGAGAAGTGACCCCATCACGTCTTAGGTGTTTAGTGGAAAACTAAGATGGTTAACCTCTTCCTTTTCTAGCCATAATGAATCTTCTACTAGCCTCCCTTTCCATTTGACCAGATATTTCTCATAAGTTCTATTCCTAGTACTCTTTCCAACATGACTAACCAGTATTCCTCAATCTCCATTATAGCTGAACTAGTTGCTGGAATACTCCACTGTATTTCTGCAACTTCATCTCCATCATCTCCTTCATAATACTCAGTCAAATATGAAATATTAGATATTTTTGAAATATTCAACTTAGCAGGAAACTCCACTTCATAACCATTTCCAAAATCATACCTTTTCACTATCTTGCATGGTCAAAACTTCTTCATCTTCAACTTATTATATGTACCCATTGGAAAATGCTCCTTTCTCAAATAAACTATGACTTTATCTCCAATCTAAAATTCCTTATACCTCATTTTCACATCTACCTTTGCCTTATGTTGTGTATTCATCTTTATGATGTACTTCCTTACCTCCTCATTGATATTCTTTAAATGTTCAACAAATTCTTCTACTTCAGCACTACTTATCTCTCCTTTACCCAACTGCCTCAATTCAGAAGCATTCCTAGGACTACTCCTATATACAATATGGAATGGTGATTTACGAATACTCCTATTGAATGAATTATTATATGCAAATTCAGCCTATGGTAAAATCATATCCCATCTTTTTGGCTTGTCTCCAAACAAACATCTCAGCAAGTTTCCCAAACTTCGATTCACAACTTTTGTTTATCCATCAGTCTATGGATGATGTGTTGAACTGAACTTCAAATCTATCTTCAAATTCTTCCACAAAGTATGCCAAAAATGCCTAACAAATTTGGTATCTCGATTTGAAACTATACTCTTTAGCAAACCATGTAGTCTCACCACATCTGTGAAAAAAAAACTATGCCACATGAACAACATCACTAGTCTTCTTGCAAGGAATGAAATGTGCCATCTTTGAAAACTTGTCAACCACCACAAAAATAGAATCATGCCCATGCTGAGTCCTCGATAATCCAAGAATAAAATCCATGCTATCATCCTCCCACAACTTCTCTGGTATAGTTAATGGCTAATACAACCCTATATTTTGCTTTAATCCTTTTGATACTCCACAACTTTGTACAAACTTCTTCACATCTTGTTGCAACTATGGCTAGTAATAATTTTTAGCAACCAAAGCTATGGTTTTATCTTTTCCAAAATGTCCAACCAACCCTCCACTATGCTTTTCCTTGATGAGATTCTCTCTCATTAAACTTCTAAGAATGCACAATTGGCTTCTTTTAAACAACATGCTATCTTGGATCATGAAATCCAACCACTTTGTCCTATCAAGGGTAACAAGTTTTGTACTAGCCTTCCATGCTTCACCAAAATCAGGATCATCTGGATAAAAAGTACTAAGTTCCTTGAACCCAACCACCTCTATCTGTATTTTTGTCAGCGAAATTTGTCTTCTACTGAGAGCATCTAAAATTTTGTTAGACTTCCCACTCCTGTGTTTCAAAACAAATGTATAACTTTACAAAAACTCAACCCACTTCAAATGACTTTGGTTCAATTTTCCTTGACTATGATAAACATAAAAAATAAACACATTAGGAAGAAGATAGTTTCTCCACTTCTTCAATGCTTGAACTATAGCATAAAATTATTGATCATAAGCATAATATTTTCTTTTTGCATCATTCAATTTCTCACTAAAATAAGTAATAGGTCTACCTTGTTGGCTCATAATAGCTCCTATTATTGTACCACTAGCATCACAGTCTACTTGAAACACCTTGTTAAAATCAAGAAGTGCCAAAAAATTGTACTCAATAACTTTCTATTTCAATAGATTAAAACTCTTATTTGCTCCTACAGTCCACTTAAATTCTTTCCTATCCCCTCTCACTGTTTTAGTCAAGGGTCCACAAATACTGCTAAAATCTCTTATGAAATTTTTATAAAAACTAGCAAGTCCATGAAAAGATCTTACCTATGTCACACTCCTTGGAGTAGGCCATTCAAGGATAGCCTTCACTTTCTCTAGGTCCATTTTCAGACCTTTTGCTAAGACTACAGATCCCAAGTACACCAACTCCTTTAGAAAATTGTACTTCTTTAGGTTTATCAACAAGTGTTCTTCCATCAATTTATCAAACACCTTGTGAATATAGATCAAGTACTCCTCCAATGTCATACCAATTATTAAAATATCATCTAGGTAAACAATGACAAACTTACCTAGAAACTCCTTTGGTACCTCATTCATGAGCCTCATTAAAGTGCTTAGTGCATTGATTAGCCCAAAAGGCATGACTAAACACTCGTACAATCCTTCTTTTTTCTTGAAAGAAATCTTCCACTCATCACCTTCTCTGATATGAATCTAATGGTATCCACTCGTCAGATCTATCTTTGTGAAATACTCAACTCCACTCAAATAGTCCATAATATCATCCATCCTTGGTAATGGAAATCTGTACTTGATTGTGATTTTATTGATAGCATAAGAATCTATGCACATCCTCCATTCTCCATTCTTCTTTGGTGCTAATATGGTTGTTACAACACATAGACTCAAACTCTCTTGAATCAACCCCTTTTGTAACAACTCATGAACTTGTCTATTCAACTCTTCACTTTTTGTTGGTGTCATTTTGTGCACTGCCTTATTTAGAAAACTGGCTCCTAGAACCAAATCCATCAGGTGACTGATCTTCCTCATTGGGGGTAATCCATCAAGTACATTATCTAATACAATATCAAAAAACTCTCCCAACATATCTATAACTTCTACAGGTACCTCCTCTACTTCTTCTTTACTATCTTTAGGAATTATAGTAAAACACATATGCTCATGCTTCATACCTTTGAGAAAGTCTTTTCCATCAACAAAACATATTCTAGCAACACTACATACCTTTTCTTCTTTATCCTTCAATGGCTTCAACTTATGCTTCATTCCATTCTTGGTTAGAGTGTAGGTATTTGCTTGCCCATTATGTATAACATGTCTATCAAATTGCCACAGCCTATCTAGCAACATATGACATATTTCCATAGGTATGATATCACATAATACCTCATCCTAGTACCTTCGAATCTTGAACTTCACTGAGCATTGCTCATTGACCATGACTTTATGGTCATCTTACGCCCAAGCAATATGCTATGGATGTGGGTGTTTCTGTATCTTTAGCTTTAGCTTTGTGACAATCATTTCTGACACTATATTTTTAGTACTTTGACCATCGATGATCACATCACAACACTTATCTTCACATCTACACCTTATCTAAAATAAGCTCCTTCTTTGATCAGGTTCATTCTCACCACTCAATAGGACTCTTTTGTTCACTAGGACTTCTCCTCTTTTAGCATCTTTAGAATGTGATGATCTGGCATCTTCATTAGCATGTGCAACTCTATCATGGCCTTCAATTCTTCAATTTTTTCATCCTTGGTGCTTGGAACATTCAAATTCTCTATGCCCTTCTTCTCTACAGTGCAAAAATTTTCTAGATCCTTGGCCTCTACCTCTTCCTCTTTGATCTCTATTATTTTGATCATGGAAATGATAATAATTGTTTCTCCTCTAGTTCTAACTACTACTTCTAGCCTCATCCTTATTCTTTTGATTATCGTTATGGCCACCATAAGATTGTCTACTAGGTCTTCCACCATGACCTCTTCCACTATTCTTGTTGTCAAACTTCTTGCTCATTTTTTTGTCAACTCTTAGGGAAAACTAGTATGCCTCCTCAATACTATTCATCCAAACCAGGCTCATCTCATATTAAATACTTGGCCTTAACTCATTAAGATAACGGGCCACTTTCTCCTTATCAGCTTCTACATGGTTGGTTCTAATGAGAACTCAGTAGAACTCCTTGGTATACTTTTGAACAAATTTTCCTGCTTGCTTCAATCCTTGCATCTTCTTCGATAGATCAAGCTAATAGTCCATGAGAATGAATTGTCACTTCAATTTAGCTATCATCTACTCCCATCTGGTGATTTTGTCCTTTCCCTTTCTTTTTTTCTCTAACCAAATCTCATGCCACCAAATCTTTGCATGTCCCTTCAGTTTCACCTTTGCAAACTTGACCCTATTAGGATCCTCAATATCTTCATACTCAGAGTACTCCTCTAGTTCATTGATCCAATCAATCAGCTCCTCTAGGTTAAGATTTCTTGAAAATGTGAGAATTTCAAACTTGGGTCTTTTTCCAATCTTGGAGATGGCCCTAAAAAGCATTTCTTCCTCTGGGTTTAGAACTACCTCTACTTTGGCATTTTCTTCTACTTCTTCATCATCCTCACTTTCATCTCTTATAAGAAGATTTATTTCTCTACACATTTTTTCTTCTAATGCTTGCATTTTTCTTTGGAGATCTCTAAAACCCTTAGGTGTAACGCCTACAACTCTTCTACCATGGTCTCTTTGTGGAGGGATTTTCACGCTTCCGTTGAAACCCTAGTGAAAACTACCTCACAATTGACGATCTATGTATATGCTCAACCCAAAACACAATCCTCATGTGAACTGCCTCACAGTTGTCAATCTATCCATACACTCAAGAACTCTAGCTCTGATACCACTTGATGAAGGGTTATCCCCTTAATACCATAAATCATAATAGTAACAAAGAAATAATAGAAAATGCGAGAATAAAATATGGACTTCTTAATTGCACTACAAATGCAAAATTATAGAATTCACAATTACAATATGTTAACCCACATGGGCACCTTCATTACAATAATTTGCAAGACAAGTTGCGAACTATCACCTAGATTGTTCCTAGACGATGTTCAGGCCTTTCTTAAATAGGCAATTTTATGTCAATCGAGAAGGTTCTAGACATTGAAACTTAATACATAGGGTTGATACACCCTAACAATACATATAGAGTCGGTAAAATACATCTTTGACAATTATTTTAGATATTTTGGGTAACCTAACTTTGAAAGACCATAACTTGTGAACCATTGCTTTGATTGGCTACTATAGCCACTTATTAGAAATGCCAACTCCTGATCTATAGGCTTCAAACTATGTGAGTGCCCTTTCGTCAAATTTTCGGACCTCATTTGGGCACTCTAATGCATCCAACCGTGAGGCTAAAGATTTTTCTTTAAAAATTTCCACTAAAAATCCACAATAACTTCTCTAATACTTAAGTTGAAGCAATGATATTTTTATGGTAGGCTTATAAATCTAAAAGGAACCTTCATGTAGAAAATAAGAAAATTTTGAGCTTGTATGACAAACTTACTAAAAATAGTAAGTTCCCATAAATAGTAAACACCCTATCTACTAGTCCTTACTAAAATAAAAAAGAATGAAATGAAAATATTTTTGGGTGATGCAAGATTTCTCTTGTACCCAGGATGCTCCTACATCAAATTTAGTTGAAAATCAAGGGGAAATGTACTAGTGTCCCTAGTCCATATAGTCCAAGTGTTAGAATTTGAACTCCTAAATGTATGTCATTTAGCTAACCCGCTAATTGTCTCATAGTCATATCTTGAAAGGATATTCTTCTCTTCAAGTAGGCAAAAGAAATGTCTGATTGTGGAGTTCTGACTTGATCTCATCTATAAATATTTGTTACACCATTCCACAATCTCATATGCATTTTTGAATTTGGCTTTTTCTTCAAATTTTAATTTCTCTTTGAAAAGGGCTCTCTTCACACATGCACCAACACCATTATGTTCTCCTTAATCCATGTCCCACCTCAAAAAAACTCCACACATGTTGGATATTAGTTTGCCTATGTGTCCTACTCAATCAATAGAACTTTATAGAATTCTTGAATTGTCCTATACAATTATCTAACCATATCCAATGTGTGTCATTTGAATTTATCTCTCTTGAAATATCATAAAAGACCTTGAAACAATATTGGACAAACTCAAATGAATCAAGTTTATTATCACTCATATAGAAATGGTACTCTCTCAATATTTTTTGATCCTCGTCTATACTATCAGGTGCATTCCTATAAACTATCTGAACAAAAATTACAACTTGCATTGAATTATAATATTGTGCTTGTGCCTCATCTTAGGGTGCAAGTCTGAAGTTCTCTGCAAAGTCAACAACTAAAAGTATAGTACTAATTAGAAATGTATTCTTACATATGTGAAATTGTCCATCAATCCATCTAGCATATTGAGAGTGTTAACATATTTTGGTATAATCACTCTTAAACTCAGCCAAAATGCATGACAACTAACTTTATCTATAATTAGATCACACCTTCCAATCTTACCATCCTTCAATGAATATTCAATAGTTTTGAATCTTTTTACATCAACTAATTATTGTCGAGAAGTAGTCAAAAAAAATTCATTTAAAACATTTATCTAACAAAGAAAGATTGCCACACATATCACATGTACCATAAAGACATGCATTGAAAAGAAAATATTGGTCATTAGGTGGCTTACAAAACAAACCTAATATGAAATCCTTTATAGTTTGAGGTGCTATTTTTATACTTCATTCCTGCAACATTTCTTTACTATGCATGGTACCATGTATAGATCAAAATAAATTATAATAGTAACAAAATTGAACATGAGTTTTACAACAACATGTGATTCTTTCCTTGTTAATCCTTACATACCATGGTTTACACTTTTAGAAATATCTTTGACTAAAGGTAATAGTTAACACCTTATCATCTAAAAAAATTCTGAACAATTCAGTTTGAGTTATGTCCAAAAGGTTTTTAAAATGTGGATCATGTATTTCTGAGCCAACTCTCAATTTAAGAATGTCTTTTGAATTAGGTGATACTCTTGTATTATCATGCCAAAAAATTTCAACTAAAATTTGTACTTCACTAGTAAGTTTCATATCAGATCTCAAGTGTCTACCACTAGAAGTCCACAAACTATTTGTTGGACCACATTAAAAGTTAACCCTTCTCTTTACAACTCTTTCTAAAGTTTTATGACTCACATTAATATGTCCACTTATGTTACTAATCAATCTTTTTTCATTAGTTGATTTGTTAAGTAAAGTTGTTATTGTTCATCATGTTACATTCTTATCTTTAGAGAAACTTCTCTTTCCAATAACATTAAAGGCACTAGCAACAGTGGATACAACTTTTTTTAAAGACTCATTTTTATTCTTGGGTTTCGCATACATTCCTAACCTTTTCACTACTTTTCACATTTTAGACATTTTAAGTAGTTGCAATGCTAATTGACATTGAAACCCAAATTTCTTATTATAAAAAAATGTCTATATAATCCATGAATAATATCTAACATGTCATTGGAAAAATGAAAATTATGTTCATGCACATTAGTATCATTCAAACATGTTTGTTTAGTACTTGTTGTTTCCATGTCTACATTCATATAATTGTTATTTTCAATTCGCATTTCATTTTCAATATTATTTGGAATTTAAATCTCATTTTCATTTGTTTTTGGTCTTTCTTTTGAGGCTTGCATTTCCATTGGATTTTTTTGTGCATGATCATTTGATAATCTATTCTCATAAAGAAAACCTAAATCATTTAAATCGTAACCTGCTTCTACAAAATCACCAATTTCATCATGAGAAAGAACTTGAAGATTTAGAGATACACTTGTATTGAATTTTTTATCAGAATGTGCACCTAAATCTCCTTATATTGGGTTCTCTTCTTTAGCCTCTTCATCCATCATGGTATCCTTAATGTCTATCTCTTCTAAAACAATATTTTAAGTTGAAGATCCAATATTTCTCAACTCTCTAATTTTTTGTCTTCTCTCTTGTTGATGTTGTGCTTCCTTCTCTCTTTTTTTTGCAATCTCCTCATTTGTTAAAAAAATATATTTTCTTCTTTCTACTTTTTTTGATCCCATGTTTACATCAGTTTTGAATTAAAATAAATAGCTTGCAAATTGTAGAAGATGACAAGAAAATAGAATAATTATGACAGAAATTCATCATTGCAACTCGAAACTGCCAATCAATCATTGCAATGATTGATAAGTGCTTTAAATAATCAAGTACTTAACATTTAGGCAACCAATTTTTAAATAATAGGGTCCCTGATTCTAAATTGGGCACCCAATTTTTAAATAATCAAGTACTTGATTCTAAATTAGGCACCTAATTTATAAATAATCAAGTACCCAATTATTTAAATATTGGGTGCATGATTTGTACAATGGCTAAATTGGAATTGGGCATCCAATTCTTGAATTGAGAATCGGGTACCTGATTCTAATGCCATGGTCGAGAATTTCCCTTTGGCATCGGGTTTGACCTTGGGGAAAGACATGTTACAAGTTTCGTGGGACCAAGCTTGTGACTTTATATATCAAATTTTGACTAAGGTAATTATTCAACAATTTTAGGGATTGTCATTGTACATGGTGTGAATGTGTATTCATGAAACCTTACTGTAGAAAGCAAATGGACTGATCACAAACTATGCTAGACCCAAGATATCATCATCATAATATAATCTCTATGAGCATCTCATTTCTCCCTAACTAAAACTACTAAAATAGCTCTTAGACCAGCCTCTTAGTGATAGTTCTAGAATGGGATTGTGCTAAAAATGCAAATCTACAATGAAAAATGCAAGATCTATGACTAAAATGTGAATTATATGTGAAATGCAACTCCTAGAAATGCTCTTGAAATGATCATGCTATAAACTAAATATATAATAAATGAAGCTAAATGATACAAAATGATGCTAAATGACACAAAATGATGCTAACAATGCTATGAAATTGCTACAAAGAAAATGCTAAAACAATGAGTCTAAATATGCCTATAGTGTAGATGCATAAAAAACTTAGGTCCCTTGTCTCTTAGATTTCCCTCCTACTTATAGGATTTTGGAAGGGGTTGTTAGGATAAACCACGGACAGAAATAAAAACTACATGCAAATATAACCAATAATAGAAAATAATAGATCACACGGAAATGAACACAAGGCACTAAGGTTTAACGTGGTTCACCCAATCCCTAGGCTACGTCCACCAAACTGCAAGTCCAATATTATTACAATCTAGTGATTATGACTTGATTACAATCTATAATCCCTTATAGCTCAATATCACCACAAGAAGCAATTTTGCATCACAACATAATGAAAAATACCCAACCCTAAACCCTTGTATACAAGTATTTTATGCCATTTTAGGGTTACAACATGTCGGCCATATGTTGCCCATAATCTAATAGTACTTTCCTGATCAGTCACCATAATCTAACAATCTCCCACTTGGGAGCTGATTAGGCTCCACACTAAACAATAATCTCCCACTTGGAGACTGATCTTGTAGCAATATCACTACCACATGGGGCTCCCACTGGATCAAACCACCCTGGACTCTACTGTTCTTTGATTCATGTTTAGTCTAAAAGACCAACCGAAGTTGAAGAGGAGTTTAGCTTCTCCCTTGTTACTACCTTTGTCAACATATCTATTGGATTGTCATTTGTATGGATCTTCTCTAGCTTTAGTTGTCCATCCTCCAAAACTGACCGAACGAAATGGTATCGCAACTGTATGTGTTTGGTCTTAGAATGTAGAGCTAAATTCTTTGCAAGATGAATGGCACTCTAACTATCTGTGAACAAATAATTATCCTTCTGAGGATGTCCCAATTCTTCCAAGAACTAAAGCCATATCATCTCCTTGGCTACCTCTGTAGCAACAACATACTCTACCTCTGTTGTGGATAGAGCATTAATCTTCTGTAACCTAGAAACCCAGCTCATAGTTGTCCCACCAACAATAAAGACATAACCTATAGTACTCCACTTAGTATCAATATCCCCTGCCAAATCTGAATCAACATAGCCCTACAAATCAGTAGTAAAGCCCCCAAAGTGTAAACACTTATTGGATGTTCCTCTCAAATATCTGAGAATCCACTTGACAGCATTCCAATGCTCAAATCCTGGATGACTCATATACCTGCTAACAACTCCCACTGCATGTGCAATATCTAGGCTAGTGCATACCATAGCATACATCAAGCTTCCTACAGCTGAAGCATAGGGTACCTTGGACATCTTATCCTCCTCTTCCTATGTCTTAGGACACATCTCCTTAGTCAATTTCAAATGACCAAGTAAAGGTGTGTTGATCGCTTTAGCATTCTCCATAGAGAAACATTGCAATACCTTCTCAACATAATCAGCCTGAGATAGCGTCAAAGTTCTATTCTTCCTATCTCGACAAATCTTCATACCAAGGATTTTTTTTGCTGCCCCCAAATCCTTCATAGCAAATGCATGTGCTAACTGGTGTTTTAGCCCCTTAATATGATCCATGTTAGACCCAACTACAAGCATATCATCAACATATAAACATAAAATAATGTAGCTATCATCATCCAACCTCTTAAAATAAACATAGTAATCTGAATGACACCTATTATATCCATGCTCATGCATAAAACTGTCAAATTTCAGATACCATTGTCAAGGTGCTTGCTTCAAGCCATGTAAAGTTTTCTTCAATTTGCACACTAAGTTCTCCTTACCTTTAACCTTAAAACCCTGTGGCTGAGCCATATATATTTCTTCATCCAAATCACCATGAAGAAAGGTTGTTTTAACATCCAACTGCTCTAAATGAAAATCTTCAGTAGCCACAACACTTAAAACAGTACGAATAGAAGTCATTTTAAGAATAGGAGAAAATATCTCATCAAAATCAATTCCCTTTTTCTATGAAAATCCTTTTACAACTAACCTGGCCTTAAATCTTTTCTAACCTCCTTCCTGTTCTTTCAACCTATAAACCCACTTATTCTGTAAAGCCTTTTAACCTACAGGCAACTTGCATAGATCCCATGTCTTACTCTTGAACAAAGAGTCCATTTCAGCTTTCATTGTAGACTCCCACTAAATCTTAGTATTTACCTACACAGCTTCATCATAACTTTCAAGTTCACCAGGATCAGTAAGTAAAATAGAATACAAAGAGTGAGAAAATCTTTGTGGAGGTCTAATTTTCCTCGTTGACCATCTAACATTCACCGGTGTGTGTGGTATTTGTTGTTGCAGTTGTTGCACATCATGAGGAATGGCTGGAACATCAGCTTTTGGAGTATCATCCAGCACTTCATAATCATCTTATTTCTTCTCATGTTGCTGCAATAGATCTTTGTACAACACTTTCTCATTGAATATGACATCCCGACTTCTAACAATTTTAAGATTTTCAAAATTCCAAAGCCTATAACCAAATTCATTAATGCCATATCCAACAAAGACACATTTCTTTGATTTAGCTTCTAGCTTGGTTCTATTTTTAGAGTCTATATGAGCAAAAGCTTCACAACTAAAGGTCTTGAGAAAAGAATAACTCACTTTCTTACCAGTCCATGCTTCCTCTAAAATACCATAGCCCAAAGGAGTAGAGGGACCTCTATTAATCAAATATACTACAGTATTGATAGCCACTACCCACATGTGTAAGGGCAACCCAGCATGCAACCTCATGCTCCTTGCACACTCCATTATAGTCCTGTTCATACGTTTAGCCACTCCATTTTCTTGTGGAGTCCTTGGAACAGTTTTCTATCTACGAATACCATTAGTGGAGCAATAATCTTCAAATTCATGACTACAATACTCACCACCATCATCAGATCTAAGACATTTTAATTTCTTACCAGTCTCATTTTCAACTAAGCATTTCCATTTCTTAAAAGTTTGAAATGCATCAGATTTCTGTCTAAGGAAATAAACCCATACTTTTCTAGTTGCATCATCAATAAATGTAACATAATAATGAGAGCCACCAAGGGAAGATACCTAAGCTGGTCCCCATATATCTGTATGCACAAGCTCTAAGTTCTCCTTTTTGTTTTCCTTCCCAGTCTTTACAAAACTCACTCTCTTTTGTTTTCCATACACACAACTTTCACAAAAATCCATATTAACACATTTCAAACCTGGTAAAATTTCTTTGAATGAAGTACTTTCGTACCTTTCTCACTCATGTGCCCAAGTCTGTTGTGTCAGAGTGTTGTATCAGAATCTATAGCAGCTATTTGTTCTCCCTACTCAACTGCAGCAATTGTTCCTGAACGTTCATTTTTCTCTGAAATAATCAAAGTAGAAGGAACAATATGACCTATACAAAGATATAAGGTGCCTACTTTCACACCTTTTGCTACTACAAGTGACCCTTTTGAAACCTTTCCATTTTTATCATTAAAAGTAACTACACAACCCTCATCACCGAGTTGCCCCGCTGAAATTAAATTCCTACTCAGCCTTGGAACATTTCTTACCTCATGTAGTAGCCAATGATTCCCATTCTTCAACTTAATCTTAATCTTTCCCTTTCCAACAATTTGACAGGGTTCATTATCCCCCAAATAAACAAGCCCAAAATCCCCTTGGACATAATCAATGAAATAACCTCTATGAGGTGTAGCATGAAATGAAGCACCAGAATCTAAAACCCACGAATCATCAACACTTTCTAAAGATAGAAGCAAAGCATCCTCTTCGGATTTGTTACTTACCACATTTGCCTCCTTGTCTCCATCTGATTTATCTCCTTCATTTTTCTTTCGATTTTAAAAAAAATTATTTTTGTGCCCTGGTTTCCCATAGTACCAGCATTCATTTGGTCCTCTCGATTGAGACCTCTTCCCCTTTGACTTTCCTCTTGATTTCGAATGATTTCTAGAGTTACTTCCTCTCTTAGTTGTTCTACCCTCTACTTTGGATATTTAAAGCACTTCTTGATGTAGATCCACCTGAGGATTTCCTACAAGTTTCCTCACTCAAAACAACACCAATCACATCATCATATTTTAGGATACTAGATCCAGGAACAGAATTACTCACCGCCATTCCAGCTTTCAGGAAAAGAACACAAAATCAAGAGAGCCCTAATTTCTTCATCAAAATTTATACCCACAGAAGATAACTGACTAGTAATAGTATTAAACTCACTTAAATTATCTATAATAGATCCACCTTCTACCATTTTCATGTTAAATAAATGCTTCATGAGAAATACCTTGTTTGAAGCATAGGGCTTTTCATATAGTGTCGGTAGGGTTTTCATCAACTCTTCTATTGCCTTTGCTTTTGTAATATTAAATGCCACTGATGGTTCCAAGCATAACCGAATGCTTTTGAGTGCCTTTCTATCCAAAATATCACATTCAGCATTTGACATAGATCCCTGATTCTTGGCTTTGCCTTCCAACGGTTTCCATAAATCCTTTTGATACATATAGTTTTCCATTTGCATCTTCCATAACTGGAAGTTTTGCCCATTAAACCTATCAACCCTCAGTTTACCCTCATCTTCCATTGCTCCCACTCAACCATGAGACTCCCACTCAACTGTGAAACTTTCCTGTAGAGGATAACTAAAAAACAACTAGGCTCTAATACCACTTGTTAGGATAAACCACAGATAGAAATAAAAACTACATGCAAATATAACCAATAACGGAAAATAATAGATCATAGAAAAATGAACACAAGGCACCAAGATTTAACATGGTTCATCCAATCCCTGGGCTATGTCCACCAAACTGCAATTCCAATATTATTGCAATCCAGTGATTACAACCTTATTACAATCCGTAATCCCTTACAGCTCAATATTGTTGCAAGAACTAATTTCACATCACAACATAATGAAAAATACCTAACCCTAAACCCTTTTATACAAGTATTTTATGCCATTTTAGGGTTACAAAATTTCGGCCATATGTTGGCCATAATCTAACAGGGGTTGGGGTAAGAACCAGGATTTTCACTTTTGAGTGGGAGTGAAAGTGAAACTCAAAATATCTCATAAGAGGCCAGGAGGAAGAGTCCAACAAACTTGGTTTTGAGGATAATATGAGGATTTTTCAAATTCTTTTAAATGGTAAAAGAGAAATTTTGGATTAAATGATTTTATTAATTTAATAAATGATTTATTTTCAACACTTTGTCTTTTTCCTTCCTCCCTTTTTGAATTTTATTTTATGAATTTGATTTGTTTTCTTCCTCATTTAAAGTTGATTTAGGTCATGTCGATTTGATAGGTGATTAATGACCTGATGTGATTTTTGTTTTGAAAATCTATTGTGTTTCTTCTAATTTTCTCTTTAATTTGGACCTGATTGATCAAAATTGCATGATTTAAGTCTTTGCCAATTTTTGGTTGTCTACAAATGCCCCTCTTTGAGCTAATATGTGAAGCATATTAGTTCAAAAACTCTTGATTTTCTGATTTTAGGTCAAATTCTAATGATTGGATGTCTATTTGGTGGTATTATGTCCTTTCATCTTTGTCATGGTCTCTGTCTGTCGATGGCTTGATGTTTGATTATTGATGATTTGATGATTTGATTGTTGTCGATTTGATGATTGGATTGTGATGTTGATTTGGCATTGCAATGGTTTTTCTTGGATAACCTGGTTTTTATGTTGAAAATTTTGGCTGGGGTAGGACATTTTTTATATTTTAGAGAATTTTAATGCCCCAGCTTGGATGCCTCGATTTGATATAGATATACTACCCCCTCAGAAATAAAATTGGAAGAAAATGCAAAAGTTGAGTAAGTTCCAATTTTATTTCTGACATGGTGGGAGATTGGTGGGAAAGATAGGTAGAGTGGTTTGATACAATACTCAAGTTAGCTTTGGTGATAAAAAAGGTGCCAAGAGGGGTAAATAATTTGAAAAGATGATATAAATGCCACTTAGGGGGTTAAATAAGTCAAAAGACCTTTTACCCTTGTCACTTTCACTTTTGACTTTTGCATTTGGTGGTTTGGAGATCTGATCTAGCAAAGATGGTGGTGTCATTACATGAGCATAGATTCGAGAGGGGTTGTCAGTATGAGCATCCAGTAGACTACGGTCCCTCGGTAAGTCATCAAGATCCTCTTTGTTTGAGATTTAGCATGTTTACCTATATTTTGTGAGTTTTTTCATGGATTTGTAGGGTAGATACATTGATTTTAGGGATTTAGCACATTTGAAGGTTATTTTAGCACATTTGCATTATTTTAGTGCATATAGGTAGGGATCTAGCAAATGCGTAGGGCCTTTTAGTGCATTTAGAAACCCTAGTTTCAAGTAGATTAGTGCATCCAAGGAATATAATAGTGCATATGAATGAAACAGTGCATACAAACAATTTGATAGCACATACACATAATGTATTTGTGTGTTTGCATATATTAGCACATACAATGGATAAAACAGCACATATAACAAATTGTGTAGCGCACATAATGAAATGGTGCATACGCGAGTTGATGTTGCACATTTATATAATTTTGTAGTACATTTGAAAATAACAGTGCATCTGAAGGATATAACAATGCATATGGGATCTAATAGCACATATGATGTATATAATAGCACTTTTGAATGTTGGAGTAGGGCTGTTGAATTTTGTAACTCATTTGACGGGGTGTAGATCATTATCGAGCGTAAGATAATGCCAAAGATTAGAGCCTTGGTTGGTCAACTGGGGATGGGCATAACAAGTAAACATTAGTAGTCAGGTATTTATAAAGTGATTTTTGTAGGATTGATCTAATAATAGATAGGTAATGCCCCAACTTAGGATATAGAGTGAGGAAGCTAAGCCAGTCCAACTCAGGATAGAGAAAGATGAGCAATAGGTCCAAGATAGAACCAGTAGCTAAATGGCTATATGTGATTATGAGATTGATTTCTGATGATCACTGATGCATTGTGTTTGCTTTATGAATAACAGGTGCATGGGTGAAAGCTCATGGTATGAGGACTCTATCCATGGCCCTTAGAGTCAGAGGGTCAATTATTTGACATAGACAAGTAGGTGATTGACAAGTGTAGCTTCACGTATTTGTTATAGATGCCCCAGTTCTAGGTAAATAGGGGATTATTTCAAGCTATGGCCAAGTAGTGGCACTGGGACCACAACACATTCCATTTGCTAATGGGGGAGATGGCAGTGACTCTCAAGGATGTGCATAGGATTTTTTAGATCCCAACTATAGGGGATTTGGTTTATTATGATCAAACTACTGATGGGGCTACATTCCAAGACTTGTTCAAAGATGACAGTATCAGTGATGATAGTGTGTCCTAGTTTTAGATGTTGCAATATGATGCATTACCAGCAGTATTGGCAGGACTAATAGGAGGGTTCTTGTTACCAGATCGCCAAGGACAAGGGTGTCCAATTGGATGGGGCCAGCTGATTCAAGAGATGATTGATGAGCAACAGAGATTTACATGGGGTAGTTACAATTTGGCTCATTTGTATTATGATTTACACCAAGTTGTATATTCTTGGGTCTCATCATTATCAACAAGGGTCATTTTGTTACAAGTATGGACATGGGAGCATCTACCCATTACTCATCCATTGTGTGTACGACAATGGTTGTAGGGCATGCCATATATGTATACTTATTCAGGTCCTATCATGTAGCCCCATTTGGGCAAGACAAAGTACTGGTGCCATATTTTGGATGATATTGATGAGCTCGTATGGAGACATTACAGATTTATAGAGCCATGGGAAGAGGATAATGATCAGATGGTATATTTCTTTAGTCTGAGGTATTTACTTGGTTGGATTCCTTCTATACTAAAGTGGTTTTTTTCAGGTGAGTGGTGAGGCAATTTGATCGACGGCAGGCCATGCCACTAGGGACTGCACATTATGCCTAAGTTTACTCACAAAGAGCAATATGGGGGATGACGCTAGAGTATGAGGCTTGTTTGGAGGCCTTTTATAGATGATAGATACACCATGGCCTTGGGCCTTGCAAGATGGGTGGTGGATGTAGGAATGGAGGAAGATTATGCATGGTGGTTTCGAGATCATCTCTTCCCTAGATACACAAATCTAGTCAAGCTGATGCCTAGAATTGATGAGCCATTGAGAAGGGGAGAGGATGATGATGATGAGAATGGTCTAGGGAGAGGCAGAGAGAGATGTTGAGCTAGGGTCAAAGTGGGTAGAGTACGGGGGAGATGAGGCCAGGTAGTTGTGGTGGTACCACAGAGAGGAGTGGTATGAAGCCCAGTGCAGGGACCAGTGGGTGTAGGGAGAGTCAAATGTATTCATGACTGGGGTGGTGCACGAGTGAGAGGAGGGATGGTTAGGCAGTGTGATGGAGTAGAGTAGATGAGGGCGAGATTACCAAAGGATGTACAATTTTTTTTCCAACAGAGCCATGAGTGCATGGGCCCATTAGAGATCCACCAAGTGCATTGTCGCAAGTGCAGCAGTAGGTACCGCCAGAGGCACAGCCATCAGAGAGGTCTGGAGGATCGACTAATTTGGAGATGCGGGTGAGTGTCATAGAGGCTCAGATGGGTGAGGTATTGAGTACCTTGCAAATACTCATAGTAGTGGTGATACCAGGACCACCACCACCGCCACTGCCACCAAGGTCAAATGGAACATCTTCCAATTAATTGGTTGTGATTAGACTGGTTGCACCATTGACAAATGTGACAAAGCAAGAACGACGAGAGGATACAAGTGGCCCCAATGAGCAAGGACCATCAAATCAGGCACCCGAATAGGGATGAGTGTGTATTATTGTATGGTGGCCTCCTTTTTCATTGTGTATGATTATCCACATGATGTTCATTGGACATTTATGTAGAGGCACCTATTTGATCCTTGATTTATGTATTTGCATGTTATATGATCATGTGATTTGCATGTTGATGTATTTTATCTATTGTTCATGTGATTTTATCCTTCTGCAGGACTATCTGATTGTCATGTTGCTTTATGAGATATTCGAGCTTCATTGATGTTTTAGATGTGTGCACTTATTATATCATGGACTTATGTTGTCATGTCATTGTTTGATGTGATGATTATGTTGACAGTGGATGCGGATGTGTATATATATGTGAATGATTAATTTAGATGGATCATGATTTTGAAAAGATAGTAGGTTACTAACGATGTAATGAAAATGTGATGTGGTAACATGACATGTAATGACATGAAATGAAACAAGATGTGATAACCTAATGGGTAATGTAATGCAATGAACTAAATAGTGACATGAGATGTAATGAAATTAAATGAAATGGAAAAAAAGAATACGATAAAATGAAATATAACGTGAGGTAATGAAAATGATTTGTAATGCAATTAATGGAATGAAATGGGAAATGAAGTGTAATGATGTGAATGTCATGGTAAGAAAATGAAATGTGATAAAAATGTGTGAATCATGATGTAATGAAAATGCAATGTGTAATATAAATGCAATGAAATGAGTAATGAAATGAGATGTAATATATAACGAGATGAAATGGAATGAGGTGAATTGAAACGTGATATGTAACGAAATGAACCAAAATGAGTAATGAGGGGAAATGATATGTAATATGTAATATGTAATATGTAATGAAATGAGATGAGTGATGAAATCAAAATGAAATGGAATATGAAATGAAATGATGTGGAATATGAAACAAAAATGAAAAGATATGATATAATGAATTCAAAATGCAATGGTATATGAAATGAAATGAAATAAGATGGGTAATGAGATGGGAGATGGAATAAAATGAAATGATATGAAATATGAAATAAAAATGAAATGGAAAATGAAATGAATAATGAAATGGATTATGTAATTAAAAGAAAATAGATGAGGAATGAAATGAAATGATATGAAAATGAAATGAGATGGCATGTGAAATGAAAATGAAAATGTAATGGAATGAAAATGAAAATCTAATGGAATGCAATGATATGAAATGTAATGAAAGGAAATAATAGGATATGACATAAAATGAAATGAAATGATAAGTGAAAATTTAATGAAAGGAAATGTTATGACATATACAACTAAATGAAATGAAATGAAAATGTAATGAAATGAAATGAAAATGTAATGAAATGAAATGAAAATGTGATGAAATTGTTTGAGATTCAAAAGCTCAGAGTTGGAGTGTCAATTTTTGTGATTCAAAAGCCACTAAATGAATGGATGTAATGGTGAAATGAAAGAAAATGGAAGATGAGAAAAGATGATGCAACAAATCAGATGAAATACAATGTGATCAAATGAAATCATTTGGGATTCAAAAGCCATGCAAGGTAGTAGATGAAGTAGTGAAATGGGATAGTGACTAGCATTGTTTGGCATTTGAAAGCCACATAACGCAATGAGTGGAGTGGAAAGGTGAATTCATGAAGTGTAATGCTAGTGTGGATGAAATGAAGAGACAAAGCTCACGATAGTTGAGTGCTCAGAAGCTCACTTTGAGGTTGATGTTGATGTTGTTGTCCATTTTGATGATAACCCATCATGAAATTGTTGATTAATGTTGGTGAATTGTATCCTAGTTTATGTGCCAACCATTCATTTTGCAAGGAACCTAGGATGAAAAATACAAACTAGATAAATGTAACTATCACTTTTTTAAAGAGATGCAAACTAATTGTCATTATAGAGAATGTGATAAAAGTGACTAAATAGAACCACCACTAGCTCAACTATTGTGATATGAATACTTTTTCATGCCGAGAAGTACCAACAAAGAGGAACAATGTACAAGAAAAACATGACAATCACTAAGAAATAGAAGCTATAGCCATAGAATAACAAAAATAGGCATGCCAACCAATCACATGATAGAGAAAGGACCTCACCTAAGGTAGCACACAAAATTGGTTGAGGTACACATGGCAGTCCATCCAAGAGGAGGCTCTTATAAGTGGACACTAGGAATGTGTGAAACCAAAGGATCATAGGAATGAAACAATGAAAAACCAACAAAATATCATGACTTTATCATGGTACCTCTAGTCGAACACATCATCAAGATACTAAAAGTGCATGATAGCATAGAAAACCATTTGTGTGAACCAAGCATGCTTCCAATTGTGTGCAATAGTATTGTGTCCTTGCTTTTGTTTAGGTCTAATAGGGAGTAACTTGTTGTATCGGGTAGATGAGAAGGTGTGGTATGTGTCAGCAGTGATTTAGCAATAGAATCTGGTGGTCAGTGTGCATCGACAAAAAATTGGGTGATAGAATGTCAGAGCTGAAGATCAAATGAACCAGGTACTAGTGCCATAGAGTGTAGAGAGTGGATACATGGAAGATTAGTATAGAATGAGGCTCAAGTGAATGATGGTTATAAGGAGGTGATTGGTATGATAATGAATCAAGGTGAAGTGGAGAGAAGAACATGATTATTGGACACAGTGAGAAGTTGTGGGAATCATGCAAGTGAGAGTATGTTGAGCTCACTAGATCATTCACAGTGAGAGGGTGATGCTAACCAAGGAAAGTGGATGAGGCAAGGGCAGAGAGTGAAATACATTAAGTAAACTTTTGAGGAGTGGGTAGAACAACCTGAACTTCAAGTGGTAATTTCAGGTCTAGGTGAGACAAGCCAGCTAGGACAAAGATCCGTGCAACCTGAAGGGGTGGGGATGGAGATGGAAGAAATACCTTTCTTAGTGCTAATGATGTTATCAGGAACTACAGTGCAATAGGTGTTGCAAGGGTGGCAGATGATAGGCCAATGATGCAGGTGGAGGATAGTTCATCTGAGAAGACAAAGAGTATGTCAGGAGCGAAGGAGGAAATAGGGGAAATGAAGTCTCCTAAAAAGTCTATGGGAGAAACTATGAACGATGTGGGGGGTGTTACTGGTGGTGAAGTAAGGAGTGGGACATAGCAATGGATTAAACTCAGGATACTAGGATGAGATTCAACAAAAGGAGGAATGAGTGTTGTAAATGTGGGGGAGCCACAGCTAGAGGTGGGAGACAGCGATCAAGCATCACAAGACGTGGAAGGATTATGGAAACTATTGGCGATAAAGAGAGTGCGAGCAGAGAATGCAGAATAGGAGGTCACATTTTTGCTAGGATTAATGGAGAAGGCTCAGGAGGATGGGGCAAAAATAGAGGCAAAGTGACTACAGGCAATGATAGATGTAGCGTGAGCGTGGGTGCAATCACTAGAGATGGAGTTGCATGTGGAACATGCACGAGTAAAGGGAAGCGATGAAGGAATGCAAGCCAAGTGATCAAAGTCTCAATGGTTGTAGGAATCAATGAAGATGATGCAAGTGGGTTTGGAGAGCACACTGAATGAGCTAGTGTTATTGCAATTGCAGTCAAAGTCATTCAGGGAAATGATCACGAAGGCAAACTATTTAGTATTGACGTTGCAGGAGTGGTTAGCGTTAAGTGAGGGGAAGGTAAGGAAAAAGTGGACATGGAGCATTTGTGAATGATGATTGATCAAATGCAACAGGAGTGGGATGCAGCCCAACGAGTGATCACTACACAAGGGGTAAGCAAGTTGGTGGAGAATGTGTTAATGGAAATGCATCAGATAGCCAAGGTACACAAGGAAGATACTTATTGGATGGGATGTTATTATCAGGCCTTCCCACATGAGGACTGGCAAGAGACGCAGTTTATAGTTAAAGAATTTAAAAATCTGTTAAACACACAATTACGCAGCAGAAGGTTTCCTATTCCTATGGAAGCGGTATGGACACGTAGGGGGTTCACACGAGAGCTTCTTTTTCTAGAGCTAGGCCAGAAGAGACACCGTTAATCGGACACCCTGTTATGCCACCTCCCCTAGGAGGCCAAAATAAATGATCCACTAGACATTGTTGTGATGTAATGTAGTAGGAGAATAAAAAGTTTGTGTTTGTTGTTGCAGCAATTGATGTTGATTGTAATGCATTTTCATGTGTGTTTTTGGTGTTTTTGAAATATATTTGGATGTTTTTGTGATTTTTTTGAATATTTAAATGTTTTTGTGATGTTTGGCAAATATGTGGATGTTTTTGTGTTTTTGTGTTTTTGTGATAAATGTTAGAATGGTTAACTCTTGTAAAAATGGGAACAATACCATTCGTAGAGTGAGGATAACCATGACTAGTTAGCAAGAATGTCTGTGTGTATATGAAGAACCAATGCAGACAATAATAATGCCATCAGGAGGACATTTCTCTAGGTGTGTGACGAGACGGGCATTCTTGAGGCCTATGAAAAGGCATCTGGGGCCCAAAAGAGGACACTTGGATCTCAAGTATGCAAAATAGGGTCTTGAAAAGATGTTTTTAACTTGAGAAAGGCGTTATGGGGGCCCAAAAGACATTGAGGGTCTTGAAAAATGGAAAAATGGGGCCTATAAAAAGGCATTTGGGCTGAAAAAGGCACTTGAGGGGCCCAAAAAAGGCACTTTGGGCCTAAAGAGGCACTAGAGGGGTCAAAAAAGGATGCTTGGGCCTTGAAAAAGGCGCTAGAGGGGCCTAAAAAAGCATTAGAGGGGCCTAAAAAAGCATTTGGGCTGAAAAAGGCACTTGAGGGGCCTAAAAAAGGTGCTTTGGGCCTAGAAAGGTGCTAGAGGGGTCCAAAAAGGATGCTTAGGCCTTGAAAAAGGTTCTAGAGGGGCCTAAAAAGGCGTTTGGACCAACAAAGGCACTAGAGGGGTCCAAAAAAGATGCTTGGGCCTTGAAAAAGGCACTAGAGGGGCCTAAAAAAGGCACTTTGGGCCTAAAAAGGCACTGGAGGGGTCCAAAAAGGATGCATGGGCCTTGAAAAAGGTGCTAAAGGGGGAAGCCAAGCTCACACGATTACGCCTACTTATTTTGTGCCTCTGGTTGAGTGAGGATGAAAGAGTCTGATGGATATATGGGCTTTCAAGATAGCATTAACATATTTGTTGAAGGAGGCTAGACTAATCGTGGCCACTGCAACTTAAATAATACCAATGATTTGTGGGGAATTGTTGCTCTTGACAAGAGGAGTGAAACAGGGGCACCTCTTGCGCTATCTGCATTGTGCCAGATTTTCCAAAGTCCTATGAAATGTTTTAGGACATTACCACACTTCTTCTTAATATTAATGGGGTGTGCTAGGAGCTAATGTCTTGTTGTGTAGCCAGATTGATAAATTGATAGGAATTTTGGGGTGTTGTTGATAGGAATTGCCCCCGTTTTGAATGCTTGGGGCTAGCTGTGAATTTTTCACTATTTTTAGATGATTTTTGAATTTTTTTGGACATTTTGGATAATTTTTCAATTTTTTTTGACATTTTTGGATGATATTTGGATTTTTTTGGTATTTTTAAGCTTTTTTTGGCTTTTTTTGGCATTTTAAAGCAATTTTTCAAATTTTTTTGATATTTTTGGACAATTTTTGAATTTTTTGGTAGTTTTAAGCTATTTTTGACTTTTTTTGGCATTTTTGGATGATATTTGAATTTTTTGGTAATTCTGGATGAGTTTTGAGTATATGGGGTGAAATGGAGGATGTGAGCAAGATTTGGTGAAATACGGGGGTAACCAGGACCATGTCAGGTACCTAAAGAGGCAATGAAGGAGTTTAAGATGTCAAATGGGTTGATTGAGGACTAAAATAAACATTGGAGATCATTGTGCAAGGTGGATAGCGAAGATGTGCATTGATTTTCTTGATATTCATGTCTATGGTATCTTAATACATAATCAAACTCTGTATGTTGTTGAATTTGGCGTACTCCCCATTGTTGTTGTCATACTAGTTGTTTCTACTATTATGTATATTCAATCAAGGAAAAGGGTTTTGATTTGCTCTTGTGATTGTTATTATTATTGTCATTATAAGCTCTATTTCCCTTGCTTTGTTGTTGCTACCATATTGGTTATTTTTGTTGCTATGAATCCTCATTTGATGCCAAAAGACCTCAAAATTGTAACGCACAAATGTTTCTCAATTGGGTATGTGTGAAATAAATTCTAGATCGAATACCAGCATGACAGACTACTCTAGTCCAGGCTATAAGATTCTCAACCCCAGATAAACAAATGATTTTTTTCCAAATACCTCCAAATAATTCAACTGTAAATGCTACCCCTTTCTCTTATTCCTATCTTCTATCAATTGCAATGGAAAGTCTTGAAGAACCAAATTTGGTCTCAGAGACGAAGAATCAACCATTCAACTACAACCCCTTTTCAAAATTGAAGGCCTTGTGTTGTTTAGGGAAGTCTAAAAGCATTATCTCTCACCCCTTTTCAAACCAAAAGTGGCGTTCTCACCATTTTTTAATTTATTTTTTGATATTTTTGATGCTTTTCAATTTTTTTGGTTTTTCTAAAAAAAAAATTGGTATGTTTTTTTTTTTTGGTAGTTTTGGTGTTTTTTCTCAAAGCTTTTAGGCATAAAACTGTTTGAGATGGATGTTATTGATAGGTTCTACTAATTTGGTACCATCACAATCTAAAATTTGATAGGTACCAATCCTAAAGGATTCTGTGATAAGGTACAAACCAATCTAGTTGGCCTCCCACTTCCCTTTCTTTTCTCTTGTTGCTTGGTTCTTGGGGTTTTCTCTAAGCACTAGGTCACCAATATGAAGACATGAGGTTTAACCATTTTCTTGTATTGGCTTGATAATATGTTCTGATACACTTTGAGATGTTCATGCACTGACGCTAATGCTCTTCTAACAACTCTACTTGTTCTAGATGACCCACTTTGTAATCCTCATCTGATAGGACATCTTGAAGAGTAACCCTCAAGGAGGGGATCTCAACCTCTAACAGGAGAATGGATTCACAGCCATAAACCAATGAGAAGGGTTTCACACCTGTAGGCATCCTAACACTTTTCCTATAGGCCCAAAGGGTGGGGTTCATATATAAATGCCAATCCCTACCAGTATCATTGACAGTTCTTTTGAGGATGTTGATGATAGTTTTGTTGGTAGCCTCTACTTGGCCATTGCCTTGGGGATAATAAATTGATGAGGAATAGTGTATAATGTGAAAATTTTCACATAATTCACAAATTATTTAGTTTTTAAAATACAAGGCATTATCTATGAGAATGGCATGAGGTATGCCAAACTGACAAATGATATGGTTGAGAATAAAAGAGGAGATCTATTTTCCCATAGAGTCGACAAGTGGTGCCACTTCGACCCACTTGGTGAAGTATTCAGTGGCAGTGATAATCCATTTATGCCCACTGGAGGATGGTGGATGGATGGCTCCAATCAAATCAAAACCCCATTGATAAAAAGGCCATGGGGTGGCCAAAGGATTGAGCTCTTGGGCGGGTGTGTAAACAAGGTTACCATGGATCTGACAATTTTTGCAGGTTTTGACAAAATCAATAGAATCATTTTCCTTGGTTGACCATAAGTAGCCCATTTTAAGAATCTTCTTGGCTAATGTGAACCCACTGGAGTGTGACTCGCAAATCCCTACATGGACTTCCTGCAGAGTGACTCTAGACTCATCCTTTTTTAGACACCTATAAAAAGTATCGTCAAGACCTTTCCTATACAGTGTATCAGCCACCAAAGTGTAACAAGAGGCTTGGTGAATGAAATTTCATTTTTGGTTATGCAAGAGGTTAGACAGAATGTTTTTATCATGGAGGTAAGTGATAATGGGACTGTACCAAAGGGAATCGAGGGTGGTTAGATGGAAAACAATAAGGGAATCGGGTTGAGTAAATGCAGGTTGAACCACCTCTTCCACTAGGAACTCATATTGCTCATGTTGTTCGAGGAGCTGAAGTAAGGAGGCCAAGGTGGCCATGGCATCTGCTGCTCTATTTCTTTCTCTAGGAATTTGTTCAAAAGTAATGTGAACAAAAAATGCCTTGAGTGCATCGATTACATGTTTATAAGGCAACAATTTTTCATCTTTTGTCTGATAAGTATCAGTAACTTGATTGATGATTAGCTGGGAGTCTCCATAAATGTCTAGGGCTATCAATTTCCATTCCAAAGCCAGCTTGAGGCCCAAGACCAAAGCTTCATATTCGGCCATTGTTTTTGTGCAAGAGAAGAGCAGTTTGTAAGATTTAGGGATGGTAACACCAAGTAGCGTGATGAAAAAAATACCGGCACCCAAACCATGGTGTGTGTAGGAACCATCAAAATAAAATTTCCATATTACTGGCTCTGCTTGAGGGATGTGCATATCAGGGAAGTCAACTAAGACAGGATTGGAACTTTCTATAGTCGCATCTGCTAATTAATCAGCAATGTCCTATCCTTTTATTGCCTTCCTATCTACATACTTAATATCAAACTCGCTTAGGATCATTACCCATTTAGCTAGTCTACCCATTAATGTTGTCTTGCTAAGAAGGTATTTGAGAGGATCAATCTTGGAGATGAGCTTGACTTTGTGCATCAAGAGATAATGACGTAGTTTTTGGGAAGCAAAAACTATGGCTAGGCAAGCCTTTTTAGTGAAAGAATAATTAAGCTCATCGGTTACTAAGGTTTGATTGATGTAGTAAATGGATCATTCTTTTCCTTGGTCATTTTCTTGCACCAGGAGGGCTCCAATTGACTTATCTGTTACAGAGATATACAATAGTAATGGTTTGTGTGATACTAGAGATACCAACATAGGCAGATTCATCAAATAGGTTTTAAGTGTTTCAAAAGCCTTCTAACATTGATCATCCCACTTAAAATTTATGTCTTTATGTAGCGTGTGAAACATATACACTTTTGTGCCAAGTGAGAAATGAATCAGTGTACTGATTGAAGCCTACCTTGAAGAGATCATAACTGATTCAGGTTTTTTGGAGGTTGCATACTGACTATGGATTGTACCTTCTCGAGATCAACTTCCATCCCTTTAGCTGAGACAATAAATCCTAGGAGCTTGCCTGATTTGACACCAAAAGCATATTTCTTGGGATTGAGCTTGACCTTAAATGCTTCTAGGCAGGTGAATATTTTGGCCAGTATGGGAAGATGTTCTTCCCGACTATGGGATTTGGCAAGAATGTCATCCACATAATCTTCCATGAAGATATGCATCATATCATGAAAGATAGTGGTCATGACTTGTTGATAGGTAACCTTAGCATTCTTTAACCCAAAGGGCATTACATTCTAACAAAATGCGCCCCATGCACAAGTAAAATTTATTTTCTCTTGATCTTCTGGTGCTATTCTGATATGATTATATCTTGAAAACCCATCCATAAGTGAAAACATGGAATGGCCTACTGTGAGAACAACAATAGTGTCAATATTAGGGAGAGGAAAGTCATCTTTAGGGCATGCTTTGTTTAAATCCTAAAAGTCGATACAGATGTGTATGTTGCCATTCTTCTTTGATATTGGGACAAATGTTGGAGATCCATGATGCATACGCTAGGGGCCAGATGAAATTGGCACTGGTTAATTTTCCAATTTTTCTTTCACTAACAGGGTGATATGAGGATGCATCTTCCTGATTTTTTGTTTCACTGGCTTGACCTCTAGGGAGATGTTAAGATGGTGGAGGATTAAGGTCAGGTCTAAGCCGGGCATGACTGCATAAGACCATGCAAAGTTTAGCTGTCTTTCTTTGAAGAATTAGATGAATGCTTTCCTTTCTTCTGGGTTCAAGGACTGTGCCAAGTAAATGAACTTTGGTTCTTGTTCTGTGTCGATGTTGACTAGTTTAGTCGACTCAATCAAAATAGAAGATCTCTCCTCAGAATGTTCAAGTAAGGTATCAATTACCCCATCTGTGGGTGCCACAATTGGATTTTCACCTTGGGATACATCACTTCTATTTTTTTCTATTTTTTTATGAAGATTAGCCACAACTTGGTGGTGGTCAATAAGGTTGTGGGATGCTTGCCCTGCTCTAGTGTGACTGACGTGAGGGTAAGTGCACAAAATTGTAGTGCTGAAAGGGGGATATAAGTGGACACCTTTTTTTTGAAATCTGCAAATTTTGAACTTCAACAAGAATTTGAAGATAGTTACGCTCAAAATTTTCAGATATGAAAAAAACAAAAGTCGTAGTCCTTTGAATCTAGTTTCTAAACTACTAATTTTTTTTCAAAATGGTTTAGTTTTAGGTCCTCAAAAAAGGGGGCCACAAAAAGTGGTACTGTTTATTCCAAAAAACCATAACATAGTACAAAGTGTGGCCCCCCTAAAATTTTAACTTTTTTTTTGAAATTCTTTAATCGCTTTGGTTAAAAGTTACTTAACACTATGCAGTTTATCCCAGATTTTCAGGTAATTTTATAATGTGTATTTTTTTTTTATGAATTTTTTAACTAGAAACATCCCAAAAATGTGAAATATCTGTGTGCTCCCCTAGAAATAATTGAAAACTAATCTAAAATCAAAACTACTTTTTTTCAAAGTGTGTAACTTGGAGTCTAGTTTCTAAAAAACTAAGTTGTTACAAAATTCGATGAACGAGTAAAATCTATAGCCCAATTAGTATGTGGTGGTTTTTGACAAAAAATAAGCATACATTCAAAAGAAATTATAGATGAAAGGATTGAAATAGTTCAAATTAAAAATAAATTATATGGTTAGATAGCTAACACAGAGACCTATAATGCTATGTAACCTGATCTTATCGATACCCAACCACGAGAAATCTTGAAGGGGAGCATAGAAGAAAAAATAATCATTTTTTGTATGTTTGTTGGAAAACATGTCTCAGGCCAGTTCATCAAATCCAAACCTTTGGGTTGGGTCTCCAAGGAAAAACCAAGCCTTAGGCTTGGGTTTAATTAAGGTTTAAATAGCGTGTGCGCCCTATAGCGTGCAGATGCTATTTAAATCTCAGTTCTAAATAGCACGTGCGCATTATAGTGCACACGCGCTACAGTGCACATGCACTATTAAGATCTAAGTTGCAAAAGAGATCTAGGTGAGGGGGGATAGGGGAATGGCTATGTGTGTGCGTGAAAGAGATAGAGAGAAAGTAGGGGATAGGAGATGGGAGAGAGTACAGGATGGGAGAGAGAAAGTGAGAAAGAGTAGGGGTGGTAAAGAGAGTATAGGATGAGAGAGAGAGTAGGGGTGGCAAAGAGAGGAAGTGTGAGAGAGGGTAGGGGTGGAAAAGAGAGAGTGCAGGATGGGGGAAAGAGATTTAAAGTAGGGGATGGGAGAGAGAGGAAGTGTGAGAGAGAGTACAGGTTGGGAGAGAGAGATTAAGAGTAGGGGATGGGGGAGAGAGAGAGTAGGTGATGGGAGATGGAGTTGGAGAGGAAGAACTTGAGAGAGAAGAGGATGGGAGTGCATGTGTGTGAAAGAGAGAGAGTATGGAATGGGAGAGAGGGAAGACAAAGTAGCTCAAGAGAGAGTAGGGGATGGAAGAGAGAGTAGGAGATGGGAGAGGGAGTGGGAGAGGGGGAGAGAGTGGGGAATAGAAATGTGTGTAAGAGAGAAAGAGAGAGAGGGGGGGGGAGAGAGAGAGAGAGTAGGGGATAGGAGAGAGTGTGAAAATTTAAGAGAGACTAGAGGGTAGCACAGAGAGAGAGAGAGTGAAGAGGGAGAGAGTGAGACTGAGAGAGAGTATAGGCAGTGGGAGAGGGAGTGGGAGAGGGAGAGCAAGTGAGAAAAAAAGTAGGGGATAGAAGAGGAGAGAGGGGGGATGGGTGTGTGTGTGTGAAAGAGAGAGAGTCAAGAATGAGAGAGGGGAGAGAGATAGAGAGAGAGTAGGCAATGGTAGAGGGATGAGAGAGAGAGAGAGATAGTAGGCAGTGGGAGAGGGAGTGGGAGGGAGAGAGAGGTAGAATGGAAGCATTTAAGAGAGATAGAGTAGGGGATGGGAGAGAGTAGGTAGTGGGACAAGGACTGCGAGAGAGAGAGAGGGGTGAATGGGAATGTGTATTTATTTATAAGAGAGATAGAGTAAAGGATGGGAGAGAGTGTGAGAGTTTGAGAGAAAGTAGTAGGGGATGGGAGAGAGAGTGAGAGTAAGGGATGGGGGAGAGAGAGAGAGAGAGAGTAGAGAGGAAGAAAGAGAACTTGAGAGAGATAGATAGTAAGCGGTAGGAAAGGGAGTGGGAGAGGGAGAGGGAGAGGGAGAGAAATAGGGGGGTTGGGAGTGTGTGTGACAGATGTAGAGAGTAGTGAATGGGAGAGAAGAAGAAGAGTGGGGGGATAAGAGTATGTGTATCTATGAAAGTGAGAGAGTAGGGGATGGGAGAGAGTGTGAAAGTGTGAGAGTAGGGGGTGGTAGAGAGAGTACGAAAATGGGGGAGAGAAAGTAGGCGGTGGGAGAGGAAAAGAGAGAGGGGGGATGGGAGTGTGTGTGTAAGAGAGACAGAGCAGGGGATGGGAGAGAGTGTGAGAGTGTGAGAGTAGGGGGTGGCAGAGAGAGAGTATGACAATGGTGGAGAGAAAGTAGGTAGTGGGAGAGGGAAAGAGAGAGGGCGGATGGGGGTGTATGTGTAAGAGAGATAGAGTAGGGGATGGGAGAGAGTGAGAGTGTGAGAGAGTAGGGGATGGGAGAGGAGAGAGAGACTAGGGGATGGGGAAGAGTGTGAAAGTGTGAGAGAGTAGGGGATGGGAGAGGAGAGAGAGAGTAGGGGATGGGAGATGAGAGAGAGAGTAGGGGATGGGGGAGAGAAAGTAGGCGGTGGGAGAGAGAGTGGGAGAGGCAAAGAGAGCTTGTACAAGATGGGAGAGAGAGAGAGTAGAGAGGAAGAGAGAGAACTTGAGAGAGAGATAGTAGGTAGTAGTAGTGTGAGTGTGAGAGAGTAGGGGGTGGTAGAGAGAGTATGACGATGGGGGAGAGAAAGTAGGCGGTGGGAGAGGGAGAGAGAGGGGGAATGGGAAAGTGTGTAAGAGAGACAAAGTAGGGGATGGGAGAGAAGAGAGAGATTAGGGGATGGGGGAGAGAAATTAGGTGGTAGGAGAGGGAGAGGGAGAGAGGTAGGGGGGATAAGAGTGTGTGTGAGAGATCTAAAGAGCCGAGGATGGGAGAGGAGGGGGGGTGAGAGAGGTAGAGAGAGTAGGTGATGGGAGAGGGAGAGTGAGAGAGAGTAAAGGATGGGAGAGAGTAGGAAGAGAGAGAGGGAGGGGATGGGAGATAGAGTAGGGAGGATAGAGAGTAGGGAGTATGGGGAGTGATGTGTTTTGAGATAGTGCGTACGCGTTTTATAGTGCGTACGCGCTATAGTGCATACGCACTATCTCAAATCACAAAAAAATGGTCAAAAACCAACCTTGGGGCCCATTTCATCCATTTTTAACTTTTGGTATGTTATGCTCTCTGTTAGTCCAACAAAAAACATGGGTTTCAACATAGAAAACATTATTTCAACACTTTTGGGAGCTAGCAAACACCAAATTCAATCATTGGATACGTGATTTGAAATTTTTTTGAATATTCCTTTAATAGAAAAGGTTAGTGCAATCTATTTTAAATATTTTTTGTCGATATATAGATAAAAATTTGATTATAATTTGATATGTTATGTAATATATAGTGAATTCATTGAAAATTGTATGTTTGAATGAAATGTTATTTCGAAATAGTTAGAAATTTGACAAGTCATTTGATATATATTGTGTATTCATTCAAATAATTATAATTTTTATATGTAATTGAATAATTTGTAATTTACACATTTTAAGTAATTCAGATGTTTGAATAATTTGACATGTAGAAATCATCATCATCCCAAGGAAGAAACCAAAGATTCAAACAAATGTAGATAGGGAGAGAGATTTGACAATTAAAAGAGATAAAATAAAATTACTACGTGGAAAAATAAAATTGCAAAGCAATGATGAAGAATTGACTTTCGAAGAGGGTCAAGAACCACCAGTACAAAGAAACAATGAGGAAGAATTAGAAAGACAAAGAGAACGAATGAGATTGTTACGCTCAAGAAGACAATTGAATTGTGAAGCTACACCATCCTCCAATGTTGGAGTCATATCGTCCGCTAGACCATCTTTGAATGTTGGAGTCATATCATCTACTACACCATCTTCCAATGTTGAAGTCATATCATCCTCTCATGTTGAAGAGACAGTGATTTATAGATCCGACGATATACACACTCCATCATGTCATGTTGAAAGCACAACATCAACACATCAAGTAGGTGATATTTCATCTTTTACATCTTATTGCCAAGGCACATCATCTTCGGTTCAAGGTACGCAATACACTCAACCTTATATTGATGTTCAAAATGTTGAGAGAATTGAAGAGATTAGAACACCTTCTAGAATTCGTTTTAGAAAACCAAAATATTTAATTGATATTGATACTAACATTTTGAAATCAATGCCTGACAAGATTAGCAAGCGTACTTGTCAAAGAAAAGTTAATCATATGTGGAGATTATTTTTTGAAGAATTAAATATTACAGTTCAATGCCAATTATTTGTTGAAATGATGAGGAATTTGAAATTTAGGCCTATCATGAAGATTCTTGGGCTAAGAACGATGGATGATTCAAATGAAAGAAATATTGTAAAGAATCTAATGAGTTCTTATGAAAAAGTGGGTTCTAAATCATGCACCAAAGATAGTAATATCACAAGACGAGTACTCACATTGACAATAGTAAGTAGCCAAATGAAGAAAGCTCGACTCATGAGAAAGACAAGCAAAACATTAAAAATTGGTAGAGGTACCTTAACGAGAGCCATGCTAAGGCGTGAGAGATTAGAAGATCCAACAAAAAATGAGTTATGGACATTTAGCGGTAGACTACCGTGAAAGGATAAAGAAATTAGTGAAGCCTTGAAATCATTGATCGAAGATTTTTGGAAAAATAACACACGTGTTTCTCCTAATCAAAGAGATGTTGTAAGAAGGAGGATTGGTAGCCGAAATCACGAGCCACATGCAAAACATTTTTTGGACTCAACTCAGACACAATTTTTCGCAAAATTTATTCGCATGTATCCTCAAATTCGAATAAGTCAAAGATTTTTTGATATGGATAAACCTTTTTATGTGAAAATAAATCACACACGCACAACTTGTCGTTGTAGGATACATATTGAATTTTCTAACTATTTTGATGTTTTTAGGCACATATGCGTAGTTTTGCATTCTCAGTTTGTTTTGCAGGATTGTGACATAAAAGAGCCACCAAGATCTTCAAGGGAATTCATATCCAACATTTTATGTGAAATAGGGGATGGCCAAAAATTTTACAATACATCATGCTTGGATGGTACGTGCTTATTTTGTGGTTCTTTGCAACTTTTATCAACTTGTCAACATATGGATAGTACACATGCAATTGGAAATGAAATAGTAGATTACGAAAAATTCAAGACAGTGACATATGCTCTAAAAGATGGGAAACATGGTAAAAGATGTGTATGAGTTCATGAAGATTTTTCATGAAAAGATTATTTACGAGTATGCAAGGCATACCCATAGAGCTCGATGGTTGGATTTGCAATTCAAGTTGTGCAAGGATACGTTTCCATTGGATACCATTGTTTCAGTTGTAAATTTTGTAGAGAACTACACACTACAACCACAAAATGAGGTGCAAGCAAAGTATTATACATCTCAACAGGTTTCCATATTTGTTCACATAACATGCATGCATTCACCTACAAGTACAGAGGATGATAGGAAGATTTTGAGGTAGTACCATTTTTACATCAGCGATGATCGATCACATTCTACAGAGTTTGTACATGGTTGTTTTCAACTATTTTATGGAGATTTGGCTAATAGGGGCATATCATATCGTCAACACATTATTTGGTCAGACAATTTTGCATCTGAATTCAAGAGTGCACGGATGTTCTATTGGTTGAGCAGGATGCACAGGTTGTGTAGAATTCAATATATGTGTAATTTCACAGAGGTTGGTCATGGTAAGGGAGAGCACAATGGTGTAGGCACATGCATTAAAAGAGCCTTGGCTCGTGAAGAACTAAAGTACAAAGATGGAGCAATATTGATAGATGCAAAATCCAATGTCCAATGGTGTAACACTACAATGCATCCAGGTAAGGAAGGTGAGTCTACAGTTCGTAGATTTTTTTGGTTGATAGATAATACTAACATTGCACCATATTAGGATTGTTGTACACTAACAGGATCTAGTGAGTTACACTCTTTTAGAAGCTCTGATGCAGGTTCATTGAGTATCCACACACGAAAAATGGCATGCCATTGTCCATCATGTGCAGAGGAAAATTGGGATGATTGTGAGTCAACTGAATGGGTGGACAAATAGGATATACGAGTTTTGGACCCAATTGACACCTATCATCCCTCACAAGCACTGGAAATGGTTGAGATGGATTCATATATCTTTTTAATTTCAATATGTAACTTTATAACTATTACCCAAGTATTTTTTGAATTAATGACCGCATTTTGTACATTTGTCACTGCAGGCCATGTTTTTGCTATTATTGCACATAAAGACAATAAAGAAGGGATAGATTATTATTTGTGTCATTGTGTTGAAGCTAAACAAAAATTGGATCACTCGGTTATAGATGGTGAAGGTTTAGAGTACCATGTCAGTGCATTGGTTGTAACAGGCACATGGCTTAGACAATATCCTATGAAGAATCCTAACTTGTGGTTATTCGAGGATTGGCAAATAGAGAGGAAGATTCTTCATTATTCAAACCTTGTTGTCGCATCAAATGTCCACTTGATAAAATATGGTGGAAAACCACATAATAAGATTCTTTGGAAAGTTCGCGAGTTAGACCATGAGGCAATACTTGAGACATTAAAATGTCAAGAAGATCTAGTTGGCTCATTATATTGAATTGGGATAGAGAGAAAAAGTGATCAATTAGATCCAAATACAATGTTACAACCTCTTCCCCAAGACTATCACATGACTAAGGTGGACCGTATTGTTATGATGTGTAAGTGATGAGATTTAGTTTTGATTTGTTTAGAATCTAGATACATTATTTGAATTTATATTAGATTATTTAATAGGACCCATTTTTTTAATCTTATCTTAGATTTTTTACTGTGGTAATTCTTCATTTTTAGGTCACCAAAGAAGAGGGATAATAAAGTTGATGCACAAGTGATAAAGGGTGAGATGCCAAAATCATCTGCGAAATGGTATTATCAATTCACATCCTCAATATTTATTAGTGTTTTTTGTTCAAGTACCATTGTATGCTAATCATCTTATGCCTAGAATTGTAGAGGTTAAATTATGTCAATACTAAGGTTTGTAGCATCAATACTAAGGTTTTTAGCATCAATTGGTCACACTAAGTATAGTAGTTGTATCATGAATCCTTCTGAACTAATATGACTAAGATTCTTGGAAGAAAACTAAACCATATCATATGTCTACTCCCTCTTTATATTAGAGTTTGTCAAACAATGAGAATGAAACATTGATTATTACTCCCCCCTCAATGTAAAATTCTCATTGATTGCATTTTGTAAAGTTTTAAGTCACTATCAACCTCTATATCATTGTATTCTTCTTATCATCAAATTACACAACAATGAGAATATGAACGATGACTTCTTCACATGAACCTGACAATTATAAATGCTACACCTTAATAAATGTTTGGGCTTGGTCTTTACCATTTGAGCTTATAATACAATACATTGGCTTCATTTTTATTTGGAAGTATTTATTATATTTTTTCCAAAATTCATTCTTCATTTTCCAATATGAAAATGTGACTATCATGAAAGTCATAGTCTTATAATTTGTAATTTGTATAATGGTATAAAAGCTTGGTTGTGGGTTTGAATCCATACAACCTATGATAAGTGAATAGTGTCATGCAAAACACCCTTCGTTTCTTTTTCTATTTCAAACACATTCAACCATAATTACCACCATTACCACTACCAAGGGATGATGTCTTGTAGGCTTATAGGTAAAATTCTGATTGGTAGTGATCTCCTTAACAAGGTCATCACCAACATTGGTGATCTTGCTATGAGGCGGACTAGTATCAATGTCCAATGCAATACTCTCCTTCTAGTTGAGAAGCATATTTGACCCATTCTCCTAATTGCTTCCCTCCCAAAATTTTCCATTGCCCCCATGACCCTCCTTCTCATGCATTTATTCTATTTATTCTTCTACCTCCTCCTCCACTTGGCCATTTTGCAACACCATCTGGATGGAACTCTAGCCTTCCTCAAAACCATTATAGATGACCTCTCCTTCTTCAAGATATTCTATAAAAAGTTCCTCAACCCTTGAACCTTTTAAAACCCCAATCTCAATGGAAGGCTTCTAGACCAAAGGAACTAGTACATTCGGTTCTTTAGGAGAAAGAGACAACAAATCCAATTTCCTAGTGACTAGATGGAAAATTGGAGAAATCATTTCAATTAGTTGTAAATCAAAAGGAATTATAAGTAAACTATATCAATATAATAAGTAACTTAGTAACTATATCAATATAATTTAATTAATAAGAAAATGAATTTATTACTCTAACATATAGTACATTATTTTGCACACAAAGGTGTTGAATTTGATGCTTAACAGATTTACATACCTGTGTAATAAATAATAAGTGTTGTAGCTTTGGAATCAACACTATAAAATGAAGGATGTCATACTACATTCACAGAGGTACCAAAATATTTTATTTGATATGGAGACAAAAGAAAATGTGTATTCTTCATAACTGCATTTGAGTCTCATGTATTATCATTTTCAGCTATTGACATCAGAGATTCCTTTACATCTTCATCATTGTATTGATCAACAAGTCCTTATTGCACTCACTAGTTCTAAACCAATGACTAAGGTATGAAAGAGTTTACATTAAAATTTCATTAGTACTGAAATTCAATATAAAATTCATAGGCACAATCGAGTGATAACTTTGATGGTTTTTGTAGGGTCTTATTACTCCTGACCATCAGTGTATCCCTGAGGTGTATATACAGAGGAATTATTAGCTAGCTATAAGAAAATATTAAGTTTTATGTGTAAATATTTTTTTTTTTTTATATAAAATAGTTATTTATTCACATATAATTTTGATTGTAACATGTCGAGTTACAGAAGATTCTAGACTAATGGACTAGTGAGCATGTTAGGAAGACCTCGTTATATACACCATCTCCCACTTGTTGGCAATTAAAGACAATTAGGGATTTATTTTGTCCCCCTAGTTGGAAAGAGTATATATCTAATGATGTACATTTTACACCTATATGGCATTATTGTGCATATGTTTTGTATAATTTTTTCTATGTATGTCATTTTTTACATATATTTCATGTATGAGATTATTAGACATATGCTTATGATGTTTCAAATTATTGATAAATGAATTATATGATATTGTTAGACCTTATGGAATCAACTTTGATTTTTTGTTATCACATTGGTTTGATGCTTGTATTACTGGATTAGTTGATTGGATGCTAAGATTTGATGATTGTGAATTTTAAGATATAATATTTTGGAAAATCAAGAAATTTCATAATGCATATTAACTTAGACCCATACAAATGTTTTTATATTTAAAGATCAATAGTTATCCATAGCTTACAAAGTTTAGCACCTTTATGTTGGTTGAATTCTTTGTTGAAATTTGTGACTATGGCTACATGAATGGTTTGAACGTATGATTTTATCACATGTTCTAGATGTTTTTGCATGTGAATGGTTTTATGCCACTTTAATTTTATGCCTATAAAACACTATATACAATGATGCTTCTTGTTAGCTTCAATAAGACCCTATCTTGCCCAACATGCTAAAACCTCAATAATGATGTTTTTTTTGTTCATAGTTTGAATACCCATGTTTGTAGAGTTTGATTCTATTAGTTTAATTTTATTAATAGCCCTATGATATATTTTTAAATATTCCACATGTTTGGTTTTATATTCAATCAATCAACATATTTTCCTTTTAATTCTTCCACATTTGGCATATCCATCTAACAATGAACTTATGATACTCCCATCAAGAAGTGCATGATTGCATGGTTTTATGGTGGATGTCTCTCTCTTTTTTAAATTCCAATTTTATTCATCTACATGAGTAAGGGAGATCAATTCCATTTCTTTCAATTGTATTTAAAGGTCATTAAATTTTTTTCAAACAATGTGATTAAATAAATATTATTCAGCATTTACCTCTATCATCAAGGTTGATTAATTCCTCCTCTTATTTTACCAAATAATTTGGATGAATCACCCATGGCTCCTTACATTTCTTGAAGAAAATTTTCAAAGACTTTGCAACATTTCTTCTCTTCTTCCATATAGTTCATGTTCATTGAAGACATTTGGTCAAACAATATATATGCTTTGTATATTCTCACAACACCAATAGTCATGGTACAATACTTACAAGATCCATAGTTGAAGAGAAGCTATGTGAAGCTTCTAGAACCATGGACCTATACTTAATTTAGTATTATTGTATCCATGTTACTTATGAAAGTGGAACTTTCACATAGATAAGTAGGGAAACCAAAATTGAAAGCCAAACTTAACATAGAAAAGTAAAGCAAGCCTTAACTATATTCTCATTAAACACTGTGAATTCAAATATCTTTGATGGGCCATATCTCGAAGCTCGTGTGAGATATGGATGAGGTTCCAGTTCCTACAGGATTGTGTTTCAAAGACCTACAATAACCTCACTCACTTTTTGGATATCGCATTTCGTTTTCATTCTACAATGCCATCTCGAGTGATGCTAAAACTTGCAGTGTTGGCCAGTACAAAGTTGCCAACTGCCAAATCTCTTTCATCTTTCATCGTGGGATCAAACTATCTACTCCATTAGCTCTAGGTGGCTGGGTAAACCCTATCCCCAACCTCATCATGTCCCCTTCAATGCTCGAACGTTATCCGACACTCCGAACCAGAATGTCCCTAAGGGTCACTAAATGCCATAGGGCTGCAATCTTTGACGGGGCGTATCTTGGAGCTCGTGTGAAGTATGGATGTGATTCTAGCTCTGATAGAACTATGTTGTAGAGACCTACAATAACATATCTCACTTTTTGGAGATCACACACTGTTTTTATTTTACGACACCGTCTCGGGTTATGCTGAAACTTGTAGTGTTGGCCAGTACAAAGTTGCCAACTGCCAAATCTCTCTCATCTTTTGTCGTGGGATCAAACTATCTACTCCATTAGCTCTAAGTGGTTGGGTGAACCCTATCCCCAACCTTGTCTTGTCCCCTTCATTGGTCGAACATTCTCAGGCACGCTGAACCAGAATGTCCCTAAGGGTCACTAAATGCCATAGGGCTGCAATCTTTGATAGGGCATATCTCGGAGCTCGTGTGAGATATGGATGAGATTCCAATTCCTATAGGACCATGTTGTAGAGACCTACAATAACCTCTCTCTCTTTTTGGAGATCACATTTCATTTTCATTCTACAACACCATCTCAGGTGATGCTAAAACTTGCAGTATTGGCCAATACAAAGTTACCAACAGCCAAATCTCTCTCATCTTTCATCGTGAGATCAAACTATCTACTCCATTAGCTCTAGGTGCTTGATTAAACCCTATCCCCAACCTCATCTTGTCCCCTTCAGTGCTCGAACATTCTCAGGCATGCTGAACTAGAATGTCCCTAAGGGTCACTAAATGCCACAAGGCTATGATCTTTGATGGGGCATATCTCGGAGCTCGTGTGAGATATGGATGAGATTCCAATTCCTATAGGACTATGTTATAGAGACCTACAATAACCTCTCTCTCTTTTTGGAGATCACATTTCATTTTTATTCTACAATGCCATCTCGGGTGATGTTGAAACTTGTAGTTTTGGCCAGTACAAAGTTGCTAACTGCCAAATCTCTCTCATCTTTCATCGTGAGATCAAACTGTTTGCTCCATTAGCTCTAGGTGTTGGGTAAACCCTATACCCAACCTCATCTTGTCCCCTTCAGTGCTCAAACGTTCTCAGGCACACTGAACCAGAACATCCCTAAGGGTCACTAAATGCCATAGGGCTGTGATCTTTGATGGGGTATATCTCGAAGCTCGTGTAAGATATGGATGAGATTCCAATTCCTACAGGACCATGTTGCAGAGACCTACAATAATCTCTCTCACTTTTTGGAGATCACATTCTATCTTCATTCTACAATGCCATCTCGGGTGATGCTGAAACTTGTAGTGTTGGCTAGTAAAAAGTTGCCAACTACCAAATCTCTCTCATCTTTCGTCGTGGGATCAAACTGTCTGCTCCATTAGCTCCAAGTGGCTGGGTAAACCCTATCCCCAACCTCTTCTTGTCCCCTTCAGTGCTCAAACGTTCTCAGGCATGTTGAACCAGAATGTCTCTAAGGGTCACTAAATGCCACAGGGCTGCAATCTTTGATGGGGCATATCTCGGAGCTCGTGCAAGATATGGATGAGATTCCAATTCCTACAAGACTATGTTGCAGAGACCTACAATAACCTCTCTCTCTTTTTGGAGATCACATTCCATTTTCATTCTACAATGCCATCTCAGGTGATGTTGAAACTTGCAGTATTGGCCAGTACAAAGTTGCCAACTGCCAAATCTCTCTCATCTTTCGTCGTGGGATCAAACTGTCTACTCAATTAGCTCCGAGTGGCTATTTAAACTCTATCCCCAACCTTGTCTTGTCCCCTTCAGTTCTCAAACGTTCTCAAGCACGCTAAACCAGAATGTCCCTAAGGGTCACTAAATGCCACAGGGATGCAATCTTTGATGGGGTACATCTCGGAGCTCGTGCAAGATATGGATGAGATTCCAATTCCTACAAGACCATGTTATAGAGACCTACAATAACCTCTGTCACTTTTTTGAGATCACATTTTGTTTTCATTCTACAATGCCATCTCAGGTGATGCTGAAACTTGTAGTGTTGGCCAGTACAAAGTTGCCAACTGCCAAATCTCTCTCATCTTTTTTCGTGGGATCAAACTATCTACTCCATTAGCTTCAAGTTGTCGGGTAAACCCTATCCCCAACCTCATCTTGTCCCCTTCAGTGCTTGAACGTTCTCAGGCACGCTGAACGGGGCATATCTCGAAGCTCGGGTGAGATATGGATGAGATTCCAATTCCTACATAACTGTGTTGTAGAGACCTACAATAATATTTCTCACTTTTTGGAGATCACATTCTATTTTCATTCTACAATGCCATCTCGGGTGATGCTAAAACTTGCAATGTTGGCTAGTACAAAGTTGCCAACTGCCAAATCTCTCTCATCTTTCATCATGGGATCAAACTATCTACTCCATTAGCTCCAGGTGGCTAGGTAAACCCTATCCCCAACCTCATCTTGTCCCCTTCAGTGCTTGAATGTTCTCATGCACGCTGAACCAGAATGTCCCTAAGGGTCACTAAATGCCACAGGGCTGCAATCTTTGATCAGGCATATCTCGAAGCTCGTGTGAGATATGGATGAGATTCCAATTCCTACAGGACCATGTTGTAGAGACCTACAATAACCTCTCTCACTTTTTGGAGATCACATTCCATTTTGATTCTACAATGCCATCTCAGGTGATGCTGAAACTTGCAGTGTTCGCTAGTACAAAGTTGCCAACTGCCAAATCTCTCTCATCTTTCGTCGTGGGATCAAATTGTTTGCTCCATTAGCTTCAAGTGGCTGGGTAAATCCTATCCCCAACCTCATCTTGTCCCCTTCAATGCTCGAACATTCTCAAGCACGCTAAACCAGAATGTCCCTAAGGGTCACTAAATGCCACAGGGCTGCAATCTTTGACGGGGCATATCTCGGAGCTCATGCAAGATATGGATGAGATTCCAATTCCTACAAGATCATGTTGCAGAGACCTACAATAACCTCTCTCACTTTTTGGAGATCACATTCCATTTTCATTCTACAACGCCATCTCGGGTGATGTTGAAACTTGCAGTGTTGGCCAGTACAAAGTTGCCAACTGCCAAATCTCTCTCATCTTTCATCATGGGATCAAAATATCTGCTCCATTAGCTCTGGGTGGCCGATTAAACCCTATCCCCAACCTTGTCTTGTCCCCTTCAGTGCTCAAACATTCTCAGGCATGCTAAACCAGAATGTCCCTAAGGGTCACTAAATGCCACAGGGCTGCAATCTTTGACAGGGCATATCTCGGAGCTCGTGCGAGATATGGATGAGATTCTAATTCCTACAGGACCGTGTTGCAAATACCTACAATAACCTCTCTCACTTTTTGGAGATCACATTCCATTTTCATTCTACAAAGCCATCCAGGTGATGTTGAAACTTGCAGTGTGTGATGGAAGGATCTTAACTATATTGTTGGAAACCATATCTAGCATGTCATTTTTGGAAAGACAAATCATGGAACTTGGTAAATGTTTCATAAGTTAATGAAATGTGTTACTACTAGATTATGTAAACTTAGGATTATATGATCTCCAAGAGTTTGGTTATGTTCTTTAGCGCACCTTGGACGCAAGGTAGTGTGTAGCTTCTACTCCCTCTTTGTGAGTAATGTTAGTCACTTTGTATATGTAAATTGGTTTTCAATTGGGTATGTTATTTTCAACCTTAATGGTGATGAAGGATTAGCTTGAATCAGCTTGTAACTATCTAGCCACTAGATTTTTTGTGATTCCATCAAATGTGGTTTTTGTTCGTATTTATATATTTATTTTTATTTCTTGTGCTCTTGAACTTTGAGGCTTTGAATTTAAACTTGTGCACTTTGGTTTTTGAAATTTTATGTTCTTGAGGTGGCTAGGAGGTATGTTCTATGTTGCTAGTTATGTGTTGTGATGTCCTCTATCAGGTTCAATGTGGAACATTGATAGAATGTATAAGGGAGTAGATTGCGAAGAACATACCATTCTCCTTTTTGTAATACACTATTTATTATGTTTTAATTAAACTCACTTCTAAATCCTATCTTCCACTTGGACCCATTCCTCTTTTGGCAATCCCTGAGATTGCCAATTCTTATTAATTTGAGTAGAGACAAGATGAACCAGATTAATATAATGACCTATAGATCGAAGGAGGATGGTTAAGAAATGGTCTACCAGAGATCAGCCAAGGATAAGGATAGCATAGTAAGAAAATGATTATTTATCTAGTGGATATAAGTCTTTTATATAACAAACCATTTATATGCATAGTAAAAGAACTGAATGTAGATTTGAGACATATTGATCACCTGCAGTCTGATCATCTTCACAAGTATGCACTTTTGTTTCACTATTTCATGTGGGTTTATTGAACTTTCTTTATGAGGTCATTTACAGATGGGATGTTCAAAGGTTGAGTTCCTATGGGCTATCAATACTTCGACTATACTTTAAGTCAACGATTATCAATATGGGAAAAAATGGAACTCATTGTATTTTGAAGTACTAAGAAGATGGCCTTGCCCTTCCCCACGAGTTTCAGAAATGGGAGACATTAGGTAAGAGAGTGAAAATGTTACTATCACTTCAATGCACATGACACAATTAGAAATGCAAATTTTGATGGTAATCATTTTGTGATAAGGGAGAGACTAGGGATGATCATTGTTACTATCTCTTTAGTAGTGGATTTTTGTTTTCTCTTGAATTTGGTGGTGGGGGATCAGTAGTAAGTCTCCTTGGATATTCCTTCTTATGATGTTAGTGACAAGTGTTGCTCTTTGAAAACACTTGTACAATCTTTTTTTAATTATTAGATAAAAACAGAGAATTGTAAGTATTAAACATGATTAGCCTTTAGTTCTTAGAAGATCTTTATTTCCCCATCAATGCATTTAGAAAGTTAAGTTTTAAGAAGATCATAAATAGAAAAAATTAGAGAAGCGATTTAAACATTTATATTGACTGGAAACATGTGAGTCTTGAGTTTCTTCTACCTTTTAAAGAATGTTCCTTAGCTGGCAAACCTAATTCCACATTCCATAAGAGTGTCATTGCGCTAAAGATTTAGGAAACCAACTGCTCTAAGATAAAGCTTCCCGGTCAATAATAATCTAGCCTATTAAGGTACATAATACTTCTCAATTAAACTTGTGTTAATTTAGTATTAATTTTGTAATTAATTGAAATTTCAGTATCTGTGTACAGGGGGTGACTGAGAAAACCATATGAGGTCCAATTTGAAAATATATTTGTAAGGATCTCGACCAAGGTTCACAACTTTGATGATTAATAAAATTCATTCAGGCCAGAACCTCACTACAAAAAAATAATATATAAAAAAGGTAGTGAATAACATCATGTCTACACCCAAATCAACCAATGAAAGTCAAATCAGCATAATGTGGAACAACAATATATGCATTGAGTGGGTTGTCATAAAAAAGCTTCAGAATATAATTCATGTCTAGAATTAAAAGACCTTATAGAACATTTATGCTTGTAACACAAATGGCCATTCAAAACTGAATATGATTACAATATGTGAAATAGCATTACAAGAACTTGTAATGCTCTTGTGAACATCGTGTTAATTCTTGTAAGAATCCCTAAGATGCTTGTTATACTCAAAATTTTGTTGAAATTGAATTAATTTTTATCCTGTCAGTTAATTGGCTTAGGGTGATATATGCTTCTTGGATGGAATAATGAGTTCGTGATTAACTATGTATTAAGATTCATAGCATCTTCTAGTTATTTGCAAAGGAAATTTATAAATTAAGCTAATGTCATATGGCTTGCTTGAGAAAGATGTCTATGTTCTTATTGATGGGTACTAATGACTATCCACATTTAGTTCTTCAATATCCTATTTGACAAGCTTTTCATAGACATTTCTTTGCCATACTAAGTATTTTTGAAAACATATTTGAGTAGAAGCACTACAGTAGATACTACATGATGTTTTAATAAATAAAGTAATGGGTTAAAGACTATTATTTCCAAGGTATTATGTCATAGCATTTTAATTGTAATGATCTTAGACTAATGATATTCTTGAAGGTAACTTCAACATGCAGCAAGAAAGACAACCTATAGCCAAGGCTATATTGTGCCTACAACCAAAGCCATAAATGCTCACAACCAAAGCCACTAGTGCACATAGCCAAAGCCATGGATTCTTATAGCCAAAATTGCGAGTGTTCACAGCCAAAGCCATGAGTACATGAAGTCGATGATCACAATTGTTTACAACTATTCACCAGAAATAGCTTCTTTGCAATTTTTGAGAAATACCAATAAAGCAAAAAAGAACATCTACTAGTTGGTAGACATAATGGCAACTCTCTAGCAATTGAATTTAATTTCATACATGCACATATCTAATTTAATGTCATACATGAACATATCTAATTTAATGTCATACATGAACAAACATATAATATAAAATGATAACCAATAATGTCATATACATTAACAAACACATAATATATTATGATAACCAATAATGTCGTATATGAACAAACATATCATATATTAACCAATAATTTCATACATCAAATATAGAATGTCATATGTACATCAAATGTGTATTGAATATGTCTCTCTGATGCCTATATATATATATATATATATATATATATATATATATATATATATATATATATATATATATATATATATATATATATATATATATATATACATGGGGAAGGAAACAACTCTCTCTCTCTCTCTCTCTCTCTCTCTCTCTCTCTCTCTCTCTCTCTCTCTCTCTCTCTCTCTCTCTCTCTCTCTCTCTCTCTCTCTGTTGAATATCTCAAATACATCTTTTCCTTCCCACGAGGGGAAGGAAATAAGTCTCTCGACGTCCTCTGCCGTCGTGTGGAGGGAGATAGTGGAGATGACGGGGCCCACCTGACACACTCACTTGACCTCTTCTTGAGGCTCTTCTCTAGGTCCAACTGATACAAAGAAAGTAGATATGAATCAATATTTATTATAGATTGAAATCAAATATATGTACACACAAAATCAATTATTTTCTTACCGCCAACAAATAGTCACTCTGTAAGTCCACCTCAAATGCTCGTGGATGATCAGGCGTGACAAGACCCTACAACAATTCAATAAATATAATCACTTATAAATAACATTAGAAATTTTGAGATTAACTATTATAAAAAACAACTAAAATGAAGAAAATTCTTTCATGCCTCCATTAGTGGATGTGAGCTAGCCACAGTTGCGGCCACTCCACTATTAACACACTGTCACAGATGAGGAGGTGTGTCCGACATCATGAGCTGCATGTCATACAATACACGTTATATCTAACATGAAACATGGAATAAATATAATCAAATAAATTAAATTAACATGAAACAACTGTACCTGTGTGAAGCTCGTATGATGCCTCTGCTCTGCGTCCATGGTAAAGGTTGAGGGTCCTGTGGAGAACTGATGCACATGCATAATTTTTTGTCAATCCTTAATATGATTACGTAATAAATATATGTATTAATTAAAATGATTAAATTGATACATACCTCAGGACTCATCGAAGGGACAAAAAATGGGCCTGGAGGATCATTACTAGGCCCAACAACACTTTGACCTTGAATTTTGAACAATGTCAATAAATGCTAATTAATTAATCATTCACTATACATATGAAATGTGATCAAATTAGTAATTTACCTGTGTGTCAATGCCAAATGCCTCATTCAGGAACTGATCGGTGACAAGCCCATCATCCGCACCATCTCTAACATGAGTGCCAAATGTGCATAAGGATCCGCATGAAGTGCACATGTGACCACGATGCATAGAAGGCTCCCCCTCAACTAATGGGCTCGTGGAATGGATGAGGGTCTATGTCAAAGCATTAATGGTCCCTAGAGTGTTGGCCTCTACATGTTCCTTTACAATTAAAGGAATAATCACATGCTCGCACTGTGGATGGACCACAGGTGCCCTAACTACATTAGGGTCACGACGTGCTCCTGGCCTCTCAAATGATGACCCCCCACCTCTACCCTAGGAGTCTAACATATCAAAATAATTGGGTATCTCCCCAAGGACAAACTCACAATATAATTTCTTCAAAAAATACATGGGGACCTCGTGATTGTTGCAAGGAGGGGCATCAAAAACCATCCACCATCTATCCCAAAAATTATTTCTAATAGCATAGTGTATGCACCAATGGATGGGGAATCGTTTAGTACCCTCTCTAATAGTATTTTTCTCATCGAGTTTTCCAAATAATGCACATATACTACCTTTTGGTATTTCTTTTTTTTTAACATCTTCATATGACAATTTATTTGCATAAAATCTTTTTTGTTCATCCCTCTTAGCCCGCCAAATATCTAACTGACCACTAACTGAGGCTATTTGAGTGTTAATGGATTCGAGGGATGATGCCAATTGAGCCCTCATTGGATTGGTTTGCCCAGATTCTTTCAACCGAGCAATGAGTCTTTCTAATTCAGTTTTGCCTCTCTCTATTTCATTTATTATATTTTCTTGTGTGCCTGGCATAGGTCTTGCAATTGGTTTGGGTTGTGGAATTTGTTGTTCTTCTTGAGGAGGGTTTTGATTTTGAGGTTCTTGAGGGTTTTGATTTTGAGGTTCTTGAGGGTTTTGATTTTGAGGTTCTTGAAGGTTTTGTGGATTTTTCGGTTGATTATGGACATTTCCTGATAAAAAATCAATTGAAATCCAAATAAATAAACAAATCTAAATGAAATTTGTAAAAACCCTACAAAAAAATATCAAAAACCAATAAAACAATATGGAAAACATATTAAACAACACAAAGTTAAGTTTATATCACTTACCTCGTCGTCGTGGGTGTGCTCGTTGTCTTGGATTTCGTCGGTGAGGAGGCATTTTGGCAAATGGTGTTGTTGGAGAGCCAAAAAAAAAGATGAAAATGATGGGTTGCAGGTCTACAACCCATCATATAGCTTTTTTGTCATCAGAATAGCATGTATGCACTATAGCGCGTACACGCTATTGAAAATTAGAAAAAAAAAAAAAACTTGTCATCTTTTTGGCACCATAACTCAGTGCATATGCCCGTGATTAATACCTAACCTAGATATATGCTCTTCTTTTGTTCTTCATTGACGAGATGGTTCAACCACGTTAAGGTAGATGAAAACTTCATGGTCAGTGTCAAAGTGAGGGAGGTGATGAGGTTCAGTTGTATCCCAATTTTTGAGCTCAGGATGGACTAGGGAAAGCAATTCGTAGTATGGGAAGGGTTCGATGGGGTTTAAAGACATAACTTCATTAGATGGCTCATATTCTATATCCATCAGATCTATGGCATGGACTTCCTCTAGATTTTTGGGAAAAGTAGAGCTCACGAGAGGCTTGTAGGAATCATCTTCAACTTCTACTGGAAAGAAGTTAGGGAATAAACTTTGAAAGTGAAACCCTTCAATGTTTTCATCATCTTCTAAGCCACCCTAATGTATTTTGTTTCTTAGTGAAGTGGATCTTGAACTATGAGTTGTTCTTTGTATAGCCAAACTATCAAGGGTGGGTACGTGGACAACATCACATTCTTTGTTGTGGAGAGATTCCTCAGATAGTGACTTAAATTCCCACTTAGCGAAATCATCATTGTCTTCATTATTGGAGGTATTTATGGGTGGTTCTTCTGCAAAATGGGAACTTGAGAGGGCCAAATTCTTATTTATGATATCATTCATTGCCGACGTATAACTTTCCTTTTGTTTGGGTATCCACATCAAGGTAGAAGAGGTTTGTGCCTTGTCCTACCCATCATATCCTACCCCTATTTTAGATTTATTGGACCTAAATTGTGTTGTTAGAGGTTCAATGATTCCTTTCCCTTTCTGTAAGGGACCATCTCCCATGTATCCCATCTTTTTCATTAAGTCAAAGTGTTTTCGATGTAGGTGGGAGGAGATGTCAATGTTCTATTGACTAATGTCTTCTACTAGGTTTGGAGGTGTAACACTTGCTTTGATAAAATGTGCATGATATGGTTTGGTGGAAGTCGATTTTCCATGAGAACTCGAAGAAAGTGGGAGATCAAATAGGGAGACTAAGTACTCACCTACCCCTTTACGGTGCAACTTACACTTTCTATCAAATTTCTTCATCAGTTTATCCATTTCTTCATGGTGTAGTTGTTTATGATCTTTTGATGATGATGGCAGTGGAGGAGCGAAAGGACCCAAACAAACCACTTTCTCTTTACCCTTAGTTGATGTTGATAAGTGGTTTCTCATTTGGTTAGTGGAGTGTGGAGCACCTATAATTGTGAACTAACTATTGGCATCTATTGGTGTATCAACTTCTTCTCTATTATGAGGTACAAGTGAATTACAATACTAGGTAAAGTGTTGATCTTTGGGTATGGTTATCTCTTGACCCATGTATGGAAATTTAAGGCACTAGTGGTAGGTGGAGGGAACGGCTTGCATGTCATGTATCCATGGTCTTCCCAGTAGGATGTTATAAGTTAATTGTAGATCTAAGACATAACAAATAGTTTCTTTCACAACCGGCCCTACTCTGATTGGTAATATGACCATGCCTTTGGAGGACCTTTCTTCATCATCATAGGCCTTGATGGTAATCTTTTTTCTGGGGTCAACAACATGCTCTGCGTACTTCAGGGCTTTCACTAAACTGATTGTGTAGATATTCAAACTAGCCCCACCATTAACCAATGCTCTCTTAACTCATTTCCTATGAATGAATACTTCTATGTGCAAAGGAGAATTTTTTGGCTGCATGACAAACATGTAATCTTGAGCTGAAAAAGACATACATTGAGGAGCGACTAAATTGCTGACCATGTTTTGGAATCTACTCACATCTAGGTCATTTGGCATTAAGGCTTTAGTGAGTATCTCTTTATGCTCTAGGGATATTTGCAATAGTTCAAAAATGGAGTTGTGGGTCAGAGTCTTGAGTAATTGGTTAACCAAGTTATACTTGGGCATAGAGGAACTTGGAGTTGCTCGGCTAGGATTTGTCACAAGCCCTGGTAGGATAATTTTGGAGGCTTGACCTCAAGTGATGGCATTTGAGGACTTTTTTTTAAAAAAAAATCTTTAATTATGATGACATTTATAGTGTCATCAAATCCAGAAATCATGCCAATAATATTATCATAGTGGTGCACATAATTAAGCTTGGTTTACGGAGGTGCATTTTGATTGGCCTTCGAAGACTCCCCCTTCTCATGACTCATGAAGGGGTTCTTGAAGTCCGTATGGTCTTGATTATTACTAAGATTGTTCACTTCAATGGTTCCATCATTTATTAATTTTTGGATGACTCCCTTAAGGGCAAAACAATTGTTTGTTAAGTGCCCCCGATTGCGATGATAGGCACAAGTGTGTTTCTCATTCCACCATTTCGGCTTGACTTGGGGTTCATATGGTTTAGCCTCGGGTAACATGATTAGGTGATTGGCCAAGAGTGTTTGTAAAGCACTCTCATAGGACACCCCTATGGGTGTATACTCCTTAGGTATATCAGAAGACTAATATCTTTGTGGTGGAGGAGCTTGATTGTAAGCAACTTGTTGGTTAGACATAGAGGGAGTCTTTGTGTTACGTTGGTAAAATGAGCAAGCATTATTTTGTTGAGGTGTCACACTAGGACTTGGTTGATTTAAAGGGGGTTGAGTTTGAGTTTTGAAATTATTGGCTTCAACCCATCATTTGTGATGTTTTTATTATTATTTCTCCACCACAATTTCTATTTGTCAGTGGACCAATCAGAGGAATTGTGTGTTTGTGTGGAATTGTTGGAGAAACCTTTACCGTCTTTAGATAATTTAATTATGTCATTGTTTACAAAGGTTTCTTCCACTTTAGTCATTTTTTCTACAGTGGTTTTAAAATCGTTAGGCCCTTGGAGTTGGAGCCAATAATTCATCAATTTTGAGATACTATTGATTAAGATGTCTATCTTCTCCTTATTCAATATGTCTCTATAATATTTAGCGAACATGTGCCTCCACCATTGTAGGAAGGTCTTGAACGATTCACCTGGGAGTTGTTTTATGTTACATAGATCAATCATTGTAACCTCTCTTTCAATGTTATAATAATATTGGGTGATAAAAATGGAGGCCAATTGATCAAAGGTTTTAATATTGGAGGGTAGTTTGGAGAACCACTTCATGGCTTGTCCCCCGATGCTTCTAGGAAATAGACACATTAGGTATGTAGTGTCATGAACGAACTCCATGCCTAGCGTATAGAATTTCCTCAAGTGATCTTGTGGATCTGATGTGCCAAAATATTTATCATACTTTGGTATCTGCACATTTGGAGGAAAAGGTGTGAAGGTAATGTTTTTATGGAATGGTAGGGGACACACCTTTTCAAGGCTAAACTCCACAGGTTGTGTTTTTCCTCTTTTCATCTTTTCCATTTCTAGTTGTAAGTCTTGCAATTTTTTTGTGACTACATCTAAAGGTGACTCTTCTTCATCTCGTTTTAGATTGGTCACATCAAAATCAGATGACAATTTTGCACCTTGTTGTGCTAGTGCAAGTATGTAGTGTTCTTTGTGTTTTTCTAATATCTTCTCCATGATATTGAGAAGTTCGAGATTTTGCTAAAAATCTTCAATTTTAGATTTAATGCTTATGTCATCCCATGTGTGAAATGAGCCCATTGTGGCTAAGGATTCTAAATTTTGATCAAATAAGGGTGACTCGGGAGTAACTTCATTCTATGTAAAATCTATTGCTGTGGTAGATTTTAGGAGGTTTAAAGGTTTTGTGTTTTTGACGGTTCTACTTGCTATCCTAACACTTACTCATATAGGTGACCATTTCACTTTTTTTGGTACACTTGTTTTATGAGGTGGCATGAAAGGTGAGTTGGATTCTTTTAGTTCTTAGGCATTTTTCAAAAAGTGAAAGTTTTCATTGACCGTGATTTGTCTATAGCAACAAGCTAAATTGGACAAGGTGTTTGTCAATGTTGATAAGATAAGGTCCACTTTTGTGAAGTCAGGTACAGATGTGTGTTCCCAAACATTCTTGGTTTGATGTGCAAAGTGAGGTAGTAGTAACTATTGGTTTGATGATGATGTAGCTTTGCTTATTTTCAAAATATGTTTTCGGTCAGACACAAAAAAATTTAGACTTTGTAAAATACCAGCATGGAAAAGGGTATCCAAATTTATTGTTTGTTTGCATCACATTTGTAGATAGTATATGTTTCATGTTTTTGCTCAAATGCATCATAGGAATACTCAGATGCCTTGTTTTAGTAATCAAATGCATTGTTGTTTTGCTCATATGCGCTATTTCAATGCTTAAATGTGCTATTTTAACTTCCATATGCACTGTTCTCTAAATCAGATGCATTGTTTTATAGTTATATGTGTTATAACAGTAGTCAGAAGTGTTACAGGAATGTTTAGAAGCGCTATTTTATGCAGTATATGCACTATTTCAAGGATTGTTCAGCAATGTCTTCGTTTTAAACTTGGTTTCTCAATACCGATTTGAGGTTTGTCTTTCTGGAAGGTTTATGATCTGCACTAGTGTTCATTATTAAATTTTAAAGCACTTTCAAGCACAACAGTAGTGAGATCAAAACAAAATGAAAAATCACACGCACCTAGAAAACAAAAAAAAATGGCTTCCTAGCAAGGTTATTCGAGGCCGATGACTAGTGGGTCTTAGTGTTCCAACTGTGTTTGGATTTACCTCTCCTATGATAGAGAGTTTCCCACCAATGCTAGGTAGGTTTGGCACAATCCCTTGTAGGACTACTAGAGGAATGCTATGTGTTAAACATAGGTGGCTTTCATTCGATTAGGAATGCAAGATTTGGGGGCAATCCCTCTCACTAGCATTGCTAAGGCAACTCAGGAGGTAGCCCTTCTATGGCTAGATTATGCGACCTAGTGAAAAGTGAGAAATGGATGTCATAAATAGGTATGGGAATCTGATCTTGAGAGAGTGAGAGCATATCCTTGCTAACACGAAGGATTAATTACCAGTCCTTATGCTACTAAAGACAAGGGGCTCCTAATTAGACTATGTGTGGGTTATTTTCCTCGTTCAACTGTAACCAATCTTTACAAAAGGTGAGAAATTCTAATCAACTCAAAGGAGTTGAGAGCATAGGCCTACTTCTTTATTAGATCAGCAAGATTGAACGTTCTTATTAAACTATGTTTGAAAACTTAGAAATGCCACACTTTTAATTGACAAGAGTCGTGGTCCACCTACTTCATTTGAAGCTAGCAAAGGCTAGGTACATTTATGAGGGTCTTCATTCCAGTTGTGTACTATCTATAATTTGAAAGCTTGTTTGTTGACACACAAGGGACCTACAAGAAAAAGATGTTCAGATCTGGAAGTTAGATTCAGGAAATTGCAACTTTATCAAATACGCTACAAAAATGCTCATATGCGTCACAGAAAACCTCATATGCACTATTCTATTATGCAAATGCACTATAAGAAAGTTAAATGCACTATGAGATGCTTCATATGCTCTACAAAAATGATTAAATGTGTCACAGAAATATTTAAAAGCGCTATAAGAATGTGTAAATGCATTACAGAAAACTACAAATGCATTACAAAATGATGTATAAGCACTAGAGTAAGATTAAATGCATAAAAATAGAGTTCATAAGCATTAAAATATTTCTCAGAAGCATTGAAACAGAGTGCAGAAGTGTTAGATGACCTAGATCCAGCTCTTCTATGCTCGGGAAAGACTTTGGAATGTTGTTCTTGCTGATATGAGGTCTCTCGGATGTAGTAGAACCTATATTTGATCAGATCTGCACAAGAGAATAGCAATAAAAACACAAATCTATACTAGAAATGAAAGATTAGACTCAAAAACTTGAAAATAGAGAGACTTTTGGTTCCGCCCCACAATGGGTGCCATTTTTGTACACGGTGTGAGTGTGTATTCATGAAACCTTACTGTTGAAAGCAAATGGACTGATGACAAATTATGCTAGACCCAAGATATCATCATCAGAATATAATCTCTATAAGAGTCTCATGTCTCCCTAACTACAGCTCCTAAAATAGCTCTCAAACTAGCCTCTTAATGACAGTTCTAGAATGGGATTGTGTAAAAATGCAGATCTACAATAAAAAATGCAAGATCTATGACTAAAATGTGAATTATATGTGAAATACAACTCCTAGAAATGCTCTTGAAATGATCATGCTATGAGCTAAATATGCAATAAATGAAGCTAAATGATACAAAATGATGCTAAATGACACAAAATGATGCTAACAATGCTATGAAATTGCTACAAAGGAAATGCTAAAACAATGAGTCTAAATATGCCTATAGTATAGATGCATAAAAAACTTGGGTCCCTTGTCTCTTAGATTTCCCTCCTACTTATAGGATTTTGGAAGGGGTTGGGGTAAGAACTAGGGTTTTCACTTTTGATTGGGAGTGAAAGTGAAACTCAAAATATCTCATAAAAGGCCAGGAGGAATAGTCCAACAGACTTGGTTTTGAGGATAATATGAGGATTTTTCAAATTCTTTTAAATGGTAAAAAGGGAGATTTTCAATCTTGTGAGGATAAAATGATTTTATTGATTTAATAAATGATTTATTTTCAACACTTTGTCTTTTTCCTTCCTCCCATTTTGAATTTTATTTTATGAATTTGAATTCTTTTCTTCCTCATTTAAAGTTGATTTAGGTCTTGTCAATTTGATAGGTGATTAATGACCTGATGTGATTTTTGTTTTGAAAATCTGTTGTGTTTCTTCTGATTTTCTCTTTAATTTGGACCTAATTGATCAAAATTTCATGATTTAAGTCTTTGCTAATTTTTGGGTGTCTACAGTCATCATTTTTATACAATCTTCCCCATTAAATTTTTTGACAAAATGAAAACCCATTATAGATCTTATAGTTCTAATTTCACAAATGTAAATTTTATAGTGTTATGAGTTCATTTTCTATTTTTGCATTATTTATTTCTCAAAAGAGTCTCTTAAACATAAAATAGTGAGATTCACTAAAGCTATAATAATTTTTTAAATTTTTCATATTTCTTAAATTAATTTACATGTCATCAATATGTACACAATTATTTTGAGCTTAAAAAAAGTATTCCAAAAAAGTTAAATTTTGATTAAATTATGGTGTCCATACATGAGAGGTTTTAGAAATTAGCTTAATCGTCAATTAAAAATTAATTTTAAAAAATCATTAAATACTTAAAGAAAATTATTCTCATCAATCTTTGGTGTGTCAGGTAACTTCTTTTAAAAGGATTCACAAAAATTTATTTAGTTGTGTCAAATTATGGTGTCCATACATGAGTGTGGTATGATCCTGAAACAAACATTTTGAAAAAGTGGTTTTTAAAAATCCATACCAAAAAATAATCTATCATATGGGTATACAAATAAGTTACATATTCAAGAAGTAGATTCCAAGCAATACAATTTTTTTTTTCTAATTTTTTTTTTAATTTAATCTTTAAATGCCTTAAATTTTGGCATCAATTGACAATATACTTCAAAAATAGGAAAAACACTTCCACTTTTGGCCAAAAGTGAGACCCAGCTTCTTGTACTGACCCTCAAAGATCCATTCACTAAGGAATTGGGTGTTTTTCTCAGTGTTATCAGCCTTTGGAAACACTCATTCAACACCATGGTGACTCTATGCATCTACTAGTTTCGATAGACCAAGTGTTGATATGTGTAAAGATCTTTTGATCTTTAATGTTTCTTCAAACTTTCTATGAAGTTCCTGGTTTAAGCACTTCCTCATGGATCCCCTTCTTGAAGCTAACTTTTTCAATCCTCCATATTATGAGAATAAAAGCAAGTTTATGGCCTATCTCCACTCTCCAGAGTGGGAAGAGAGAGTGTCCCAGTTAGAGGAGGAGCTCACGAGAAAGTTGACTATTGTGGTGGAGGAGACAAGGCTCAAGCTTTCCTATTTTCAAGTAGCTGAAGCGCAAGAGCCCCTAAGAAAGAAATTTTCTCACTTCACACAGAGAAGTCCCCCCTCTTTTGCAACATGAGGAGGCACACACATTACCATTCATACCATCATAGCCAACTCCTATTGGCCATAAGGATTTGGAGGTTGTAGAAAACATCTTGGTAAAGGATGGTTCCTCAGACCCAGTGTCATTAAGAGGATGCCTAAATAGGCATCTAGCTCTACAGCAATGGAAGTTGTTCCTAATCATTCTCATTCTAGAGCATGAGGGTGAAGGTAACAAGAAGAAGCAAGAATTTCTTGCTCAAGAAGTAAATGTCCCAGTGCTAGAGAGCTTCATTTTTCTCAGTATTGGGAAGGTGTTTCAAAGTGTAACAGTATGTGTGTCATACTTGTTGATCTATCTAGCGGCCCATGTGCATGGGAGAAGAAACCAACTTGTGAGGAAGGGCAACTATTTCAACAAGCTAGTTAATGGATTTTTACATTTTTTTGGTGTTGTAAATTCTTGTGCATATTAGACTAGGTCTTTCCAACTTTCCAAGAAGTGTGCATGTACATTTTCTCTCTCTTTCTAGCTCTCCAAAGCTTTATGGAGCTCCCCAGAGCCCTTTTTTTTGCTAGTTGCAATTTGGTGAAGTTGCAAGTGGGATGGCATCTTGTTCTTTTGGTGACTCCATGCCCAATGGATTGCTTAAGGCCATTGATCCATGCTTAGTAGGCAAGCATCCCCTTTAAGTGCCAAGAATGTTGGTCATTTTATCCCCCCCCATTTATCCCATCAATGAGAGCTAATCTGAGAGATATTCAATAGGTTGGATTCTTTGTCTTGGGTTAACATGTGTGTTTGCAAGGGTTAATATTTCATGTTAACCATTTTTTACTTTTTTGCTAAAGATTCTTTGGATCTAATGGCTTTCATGTTTTCGCATACCGTCTCAACATCCTCTTGAAAGTGTGAGATGTTGCCATGTTTCTAGTCTCAAGTTGGCTCATGTCGTGAACATCTAGTGGCTCTCATGTTTTCGTGTGATACCTTCTTATCCTCATGAAAATGTGAGATTGCATAATGTATGATGAGTGATCCAAATGAGTTGTCTTTGATGGGTCCATGATTAGCAGAGTTATGTCGATGTTGATTCATCCAAGTATGCTACCTCAACTTCTATGGGTCCATCGGTGACAGATTTTTTTGTCCGTCATTGGTCCATGTACTTCCATGTTAGCAATTGGCAAGGTCCATGGTTTCATATGTATGCACACGAGATCAACAATTGATGTGTCTTCGTGTTTGGCTCAGCAAGATTTCATAAAGATATGAGATGCTACCACATGTCTTCATTCTGGCATTTCTTCATGCTGCAGTGTTTCTTTGATGCTTCAAAACCTAGAATTGTGCCATGTGGTGGGGGTCCCACCTTTCATACTATCTTCCCATCCTCCTGAAAGTGTAGGATGCTTCCACGTATCTTTGTGTGGTCAGTCTATGTTGTTTGTGTGGATGTTTGACTTGATGCATCATCCAATGTCATGTTGCCACAAGTCTTCATTCCAATATTTCTTAATGTTGTAGTATTTCTTCGATGCTCTAGAACCTAAAATTTTACCATGTGGAAAAGGGTCCCACTTCCCGTGTTATCTTTTTCCCTTTTTGCTAGCTCACCTTGATCCAATGGCTCTCATGTTTTCACATCTCTGCTTCAACCTCTTGTGAAATGCGACAACTGTTGGATCTAGTGCATCTTGGAGATTTCCTGTGACATCTCAATTTCCCATTTCGAAGGAAGGATCTTGATTGACAGTTGTGACTTAATCCTTCATTGTGAGGAGTTTCCTCACTTCATCTGGTTCATTCATCTCATGGGGAAGATCTACATCAACGGTGGTGACTTAATCTCTTATTAGGGAGATTCTCTTGCCATTTGGGTCATCCATTTCAAGGGGAATATCTACATTAATGATGGTGACTTAATCACTTGTTGGAGAGATTCTCTTGTCATATGGGCCATCCATTTCAAAGGGAAGATCTACATCGATAGCCAACATTCATTTTCAGGGAAATTAGATTCTACCCCCCTCCACAATCAACCCTCTATTTTGTAGGTGGATATCACATCATGTTATCCCTCATTGCAATTTATTCTGCTAGTAGCACAAATCAGCTTCTTGTGGCCATTTCATGATGTCAAGAGAGGTTCTTTATTGCAGAATAACATCTTGGATCTATTAGAAATTTGTTTAGTGCTCCCCTTGGGATTTTTGAAATGGCTTAATTGCCTCCTATGTACTATAAGTTGAGTGGTTGTATCAGGCATTGATAGATTGGTCTTTTGGTGTAATGAAAACCCCACTCTAACAAGTAGTATCAAAGCTTGGTCACAGGTTTGAATCCTCAACCCTCTAGTAACGTTGAGGGGGAGATTGTTAGAATTTTTTAAAACAACCCCCTTGGGATTCATGACAAGGGCTTAACCGCCTCTTGTGTACTATAATTTGAGTGGTTGTATTGGGAATTGATAGATCAATTTTTTCGTGCAATGACAACCCCACTCTAACAGGGTCTTGTTTGCATGATGCCACTACACTCCATGCCTCTTTAATGCATGTAATGATCAGATCTTTGGGGATTTGATCTCTTATGGTTAGATGCATTATGTGTTCCCTGTCTATCACTTTTAGCATCAGATTGCACTTCATGATCAGATTTCTTTCTGATTCTTTAGTTATTGCTTCCTCTACAACTTGACTCCACCTTGGGTGGGGTTTGAACTTCAAGTTAGATTTGAGTTATTACTTAACTTTTTAAAAGGAAGTTGTAAATATTTCCCAAGGGTTCTTCACTGCTTGTATTTTGCAACATCATTATGCTCTACAACTTTTTGCCTTCCATTAATGAAATAGATTTATTTCTCACCTCCTCTTTCCATTCATTATTTGTGCATGTTTATTTCCTTCCAGAGAGTGTTTCTTTTCTAGTTTCTAAGGTTTGCATGTTGTGTTTAATTTACCAGTGAGGTGTTGTGTTATGAAGTTTTTCCTTCCTTTCAGCACCCAATTAGTTTCCAACCTACATGTGAGATATTTGAAGGTAGATTAGAGTTTAGATCTGTGTATTGGAGTATTTCGTTGATGTTTTGTGTACTTGTGGATAGAGTTGTAACCACATTCTATCTTGGTGCATCAGCCCCCTTTCACTTTGGAAATTATTTTCTTGCATATCTCTCTCTTTTCCTCTCAAGTAGTAGTTTAGGTGCATCATGATAGTAAGGAAGTCAGTCTTCTCCAGAGATTCAACCTCAGAGCACAAGTCATACACTTGGAGGTTGTTTCCATGTTACACAAGGTCATTTGAGGGTTATACCTTAAGCAAGGGTACAAACTTTTGCGTCAACAATTGCTAAGCCCAAGGCAACAAAACAAAAGAAAATTGTAATAGTGGATCCCATGGTGAAGAGGGAATTGAAGAAGAATGTAAAGAAATTCATTACCCCTCATGCCCCTGAACCCAAAACAAGGATAGTAATAAGGTAAGGATCCAAAGAAACACTAGTTGTAGCTGTTGAAGCAAAGAAAAGCATAGCAAAGACACCTAAGACAAGTAAGGGCAAAGATATACCAAAGAGGAAGTAAGTTTCAAAAGGGACCGAGAAGATTCTAAAGAAGAAGCCAAGAAGAAAGTTAGTCGTCATTCTTGATGATGAAGAAGATGAAGGAGAGAAAACTGAGTCTAATGATTTGAGTAAACTTTAAATTGTTCCCACATGACCTCCCATGGATATTGACTAGGTATGTGATAACATTAGAAATTCAGCAAGACTCACAGGATTCAAACAAATTCATTATGATTCTTTAGATAAGCATAATCAAGAGAAAAATGAAAAATCTATTATAGGTATGATGACAAAATTTAAGTATACACCTATAGAGTTAGGAAAAGTCATTCCTGAGGACTTGTACAATAAATTGGATGCAAAATGGAAGTGGGAATTATCTATACAGAGATAAATAAGAGAGGCTACATTAGCCCAAACAATGCCAGACTTAGGGAAGACCCATATGTCTATTGTTCTAAGAGATTTTGTGAAGAAATGTGTGCCAAAGACAAGAGGCTACAAAATTTTGAGGAATAAAGTAGATGTTGTATAGGAAAATGTTTTAATATGGAAGAAGGCATTTGGGTTGTTACTTCCAATAGTAGAAGAAGAAAAAGAAGAAGAAGGTAAAGATGCAATAGAACTAGATAATCAAGAAGACTATGATGAGCTAGACAACTTGGAAGAACAAATAACTAGAAAGGAAGAGGAGAGTGAACAAGATGTTGTCACTATAGAAGATATTTTTGAAGAGAAACAACATAATAAAAATGTTTTGACTAAGGAAGAACTAAAAAGTGTAGTACTTCAAACCTTAGACACTCTTCTTCCATTCACCAATCCAGTAATAATACAAATCTAGGACTACCCACAGATTGACACTATGCCAACTGTAAACACCCCAAATGATAATTTTCAAATTACATTAGTCACAATTGATAATAAGAGTCTACAAGATGTAAGTGTCGAGGAGTAGGGAAAAGCTTTAATATTGATTAAATATCCTCGTTTTGTGGCTAATCTTGTTATTTACAATGATGAAGGAGATAAACAAGGTCAAGCAAATCAATGTGTAACTACTACCTCAAGACCTCATATTGAGGGAACAAAGAAGGCTGAACAATCAAAGCCTACAGAGACTGAGAAGCCAAAGAAGAAAGAGGCTATCCAAGCCCTCATACAATTTTCAAGTGTTTTTCTTGTATCTTTTGAAGCATCAATTGTTACACATGTTTAATGGGTTATACCTACTCAATAGGAGAACACTTCTATAGGACAACAAACACTAGGACCGAGTGTTGAAGGGACACAACTACATATCACATTGTCAAGTGTTAGCACACCAAGGTCACGGTTAATAGAAAAGAAGATTGAGTCACTTGAGACTCTAGTGAATTTTCATGAGGTTAGTACACTTCCCAAGTATGATCCTAACACAATGACACTTGAACAAACGCAAATTTTGCAAGTGTTGTTGAGCATAAAGACAAATCAAGAACAACTAAGAAGAGAGTATAAGAAAAAAATAGGTATTTCATGATATTAAGGACATGTTTGTAGATGCATTTGAGATTCACAATGTAAATGAGTAGTCACCTATTTTGGAATAATTAGTTTATATTGTTGACAAGGTTAATAATGACAATATAGAGACCAATGATAAATTGCTGAAATGGTTTGAGAAAATGTTTGAGCACAAAGTTTTCGAGAGAGTCTCAATAGAAATTACAATAAAAGAAACTGAGCTTTCAAACCTTGTAAATAATTTAGAAGGCATTTTGCAGAATATTCATTCTTTGTATATGAAGCTTTGTGATGTCGAGTTCTTCACCATGGATAATCAACACTTAATTGACAAGTTGCAAGAAAATTTGAAGGCATTTGGACATTCTTTGAGCAAGGACACAAGTTCAAGCTCTATTCAATTCAATAAATTGACTTTTTTCTCAAACAAGATTAGTCAAGCTGATGGCTAGAGATGGCAACATTAGAACAAAATTGATTTCTATTCAAACCATGTCGCTACCTCATTTGGAGGTCATGAAGAAGGAATTATCAGCTACAAAGGACTTAGTCAAGAGATATTTGCATCTCTCTATTGCATATAGTTTAGTTAATCCAGCAACTTAGTTAGAGTTCTATATTCAAGTTATGGAAAATATTAGAACAAGTTGGAATCATGGATTAGAGGTGACTTTATAGAATCACAAATCATTTTTGGATAAGTTCAATTTGACCCCTAAACCTCAAATCCATAAGTGTCAAAAACAAGGGAGAAATCATAATCATGACATACACATAAGGGGAAAATATGATGACATACACATAAGGGGGAAATATGAAATATGAGCCATGCAAAGAAAATATCAAATATCATAGATCATAGGTTAGAATATTGATTTTTTGAAAGACATGTATAGTGAATTCTTTTGGAGCCTAAATCACAATCTAAGGGGGAGTGCTATTTTGTAATTTTGAATGGAATGCTAAGTCATGACAAAGTATTTTTTCAACTAATGTCAAAGGGGGGAGATTGTTGATCTCTAAGCCTTGTTGCCTATTAGTATGCAACACTCAGTCATTTTCTAGGTAGATTTGGTCGGTCATCACTATGACTAAGCCACCCAATGAAGGTCAACTATTCATGGACTTGTTTATATCATTACAAGTCGAGAAAGTCTAAGGTTTCCAAGCACCCTATTGTAGACTGAGTCTTAGCATATGCCAAGTAAAGGATAGCAAAGCCGAGAAAAGATGAGTTAGTATATGTTGAGTGAGTTAGTTACTATCAAGCATACAAAAGAACAAAATTTATTTCTATTCAAACTATGTTGCTACCCCATTTTGAGGTCATGAAGAAGGAATTATCAATTGTAAAGGACTTAGTCAAGAGAAATATGCATCTCTCTATTGCAAATAGTTTAGTTGATCTAGCAACTCAGCTAGAAATCCATATTCAAGTTATGGAATCTATCAGAACAAGTTGGAATCATGGATTAGAGGTGATTTTATAGAATCAAAAATCTTTTTTGGATAAGTACAATTCGACCCCTACAACCTCAAAGTCATAAATGTCAAAAACGAGGGGAAAATCATAATCATCACATACACAAGGGGGAAATATGACATATGAGCTATGCAAAGAAAGTATCAGATATCATAGATCACAAGTTAGAATATTCATTTTTGGAGAGACATGTACATATGATGTATATAGTGAATTCTTTTCGAGATCGAATCACGATCTAAGGGGGAGTGCTATTTTGTAATTTTGAATGGAATGCTAAGTCATGACAAAGAGTTTTTGCCACAAATGTCAAAGGGGGAGATTTTTGATCTCTAATCCTTGTTACCTATTAGTGTCCAATGCTTGGTCATCTTCTAGGAAGAGTTGGTCAATCATCACAATGACCAAGCCACCCAATGAAGGTTGAGTATTCATGGACTTGTTTATATTTCTTTACTAGTTGAGCAAGTATAAGTTTGTCAAAAACCCCAGTACAGATCGAATCTTAGTATATGACAAATAAAGGATAGTGAAGCTGAGAAAAGAAGAGATAGTATATACCAAGTGAGTTAGTTATTGTCAAGCATATAGAAGATAAGGACAACATGGATATCAGTATGATCGAGTGTTAGGATATTCAAGTGTCAAGTAAACTAGTTTTGACATATGTGTTTATGGTGGCATAAACACTTATGTAAATCATTTTGGCTGACTTCTATGAAAAATTTTTGGGTTGTGGAGACAAATAAGGAGGTAATTACACATTTTTTTAGAGAATGTCAATCCCTAGGAAGGTAGAGTAACCAATCAAAAAATTAGGAGTAAGCAGAAAAAGGGAGAAGGGAGAACTCTAGATCATTGATCATGATCTAGAATCCCCTCCAGTTATCTATATAAGAAGGGTTCAAGCCCTAAATCACAAGGGATGATTTTGTATGCACAAGAAGGTCAAGGATAGAGTGCAAAAGGCTAAGTTTGATGATCAAAAGTAGAGATCAAATAGAGCAACCTAGAAGCGAAGGGAAAAACATAGTATATCATATTAGGAGAACAAATCAATCAAGGAAAGAGAAGATTTTTAATCTAGCAATAGAGTGCTAAGAGAAGGATCAATTAATAAACATTATAACAAGTGGATCAGGGTAAATCTCTTAACATAGTGGTTTTAACATACCTATTTAAATCTCCTAACATAGTGCTTACTTAGGTGTAATTTTAAATCATTTGATCAAGGTAGACTAAATAAGTCTTGTAAGCTCCTAACAAGGTAGACCCCTCATAGGGTAGATCACTAGAAGTGATTAAATCTTGTAGCCTTAAAAGGCACACTTAATTGTTGCATTAGTGAAGATTTGTGGGTGGCATCCCCACCCTAGTTTTACTTTCACCTTGGAGGGTTTTTGGCTAACAAATTATTTTGTTATGTGTTCACATTTATTTTCATGTTGATAGATGTGATAAATACTTAGATCTATTTCAGCATTTCAAGTTTAAAGTTATATGGTACATGATTTAGATATGAGATGGATTAGTGGTGAATGTAGTTAATCTATTATTTGTTTCAAGAAGTTAAAAGTTTTGAAAATCTTTCTTCAACACCCCCCCTAAAGTATCTTACTTCCTAATAAGACTTCCAACAGCTAGTAGAGGATTCACCACAATAGACAAAAGATGATTTGAGGGTCTTTGTGGGTGAGATGGGAACCATGCAATGAGATTAGATCACCTATTTTTGCTAGTAATGTTGCCACTTTTATAAAATTATATCCATTTAATTCAAATGCAAATTATGTATCCATGTAATTGAATATAGAGAGAAAATAATGCATATGAATTTCAAAATATTGTAAACTTTTCTTTACCCCCAATTCTCACTTAAGTGGAATTGGAATTGATAGGAATTGATTTTCAAATTCTCTATCTACATGGAAGATTCAAATGTTGGTTCTAGGGGTAAATGGGAATTAACAAATCCATAATCTAGTCTCATGTTTATAACACAAACATCAAAAATGTCAATTCCATGATTTGACAATCCCAATTCCACTCTAGTTCCAACAAACAAATGAACCTTAGCTATTTCTACAACTTGCAAAATAACTTAGTTTCCCTCAGTTCACATGCTTCAATATATAGCCATTAGTAATATTGCAGTACAACTGATTTACTGACATTAATTGAGTAGTCTCGTGACATGTAATTGGAGTTATCTCATATTTTTAGAAGCCTTAAGGTCTTTCTTATTAACTTTGTCACCCAACTTTACTGGAGGTCAAAAATAACCCATAAAAGACATTAAGCTACCTACTTCTTACACATAATCAAAAAAGTTTTCTTACTCTACTATATATAGTTAGCTTTTGTTTTTGTTTAATGTCAAGTATTTAAATATGTTGTAATTAGTTAAATCACACTTATCCACTCAATGTCACCTAATACAAAATATTCTAAATATTTATAAAATAACATTAATTACAAAAATATTTATTCTAATATAAAACATTGAATTTATCTTAGTAACTCTCATTATTATATAAAATAATAATCAACTATAAAAATATTCAAGTTAAAATACATCATTATACTCTTTTACCTCCTCTCAATTCCATCAATTTAATTGGAAAACATATTTTATCCTCTTAAAAACTAAATATTATCAAATTTTAATTTGAATCTATAACTTAATTCATAAATTGGAAAATTAAATAATATAAAACTATAAATTACTCCGTTATACCCATCCCCCATCGTTCCTTTATGAGATGATAGAGATATGTTTGACAAAACACAATTGGAATCATTACCTATCTTTTTATTCCATCGAGTGGGTAGTAGATCAATCACACATAAGTACCTAAAAGAAGAAGATTAAGATTCAAAAAAACAAGGGAAAAAAATTGGGAGTATTAAATAAGTAACTAAAAGCTTTTGGTTTTCTCATGATTACCACATCATAATAAATAATAATAATAATAATAAGTATTACCAAGGAAATTAGAAACTTTTTGATATTCCCATGATTTGCATATTCCCAAAGTTGATGACGCTGCTTTTCGTGGAGATCATTAAACATCTCTACCTAAATTCCCATCAAGTTTTCTCTAGATAAAAAGTTTACAAAAATTATTAATCAAGTTCTTAAGAAATATATTTAATCCACCATAAAGTGAACTGTTGCCAACCGGAATCAAATGTATTTTGTACTATGTTTCTTTTTATTTTAAGGATATGTTGTCGTATATATAATCTCATTTGAGTTGACCTTTCTTCGTGTACGATATAATCTTTAAAATTAAGAGTATTTTTTTCCAACACACAAGGAATGAATTTAAATCACCGACCCAATTTCTTAGTCTACGACTCTAAATTTAGAAAAAAATAGTGTAAAATTAAAACTACAAATTAAATTATAATTTTTAAAAAAAATTTAAATTTCTATTTTACATGAACGCTTTTTAAAATAAGTCAAATTTACTTCAAAATAAATTATTATTTTTTAGGTTAGATCTATTTTTTAATTTTTCTTATATAAATTGTGTTGACCTCTTCCTTATTACAATTGTAGAACAAAGTATTTATGAGCAAGAGTTGTAGAGCTATTGGTAAGGGGTGAGTAACAATCATATAGTATTTACACATTTTTACGTGTTCAATTTATTTGTCTACAAAGAATGAGCTTCAATTGATATGGGTACTATTAGAGTTATCTCCATTTTTCAAAATGTTATAAAGTTGACTAACATCCCTAGTAAGAAAAATGACCCAAACAAGTCAAATGAACTCCCAACAATTACTAAGGAGAAGTTGCACATTGTTAGAATGACTAGGATCAACCACATACATTTCGACCATGGGTTTTGGTAAACTATTATGTTCATAAGTATGTTGACAGGGGAGTTAGTGACATTAGTAATTATATAAGATGTAGTACCCCAAGGGCTAAGAGTCAAGAAGTTGTGTGCGAACCATATTAATTGCATTTGTATTAGATTGCACTTATATTTGTAGTAATACATTATCTCCTCTTATAAGCAAGTTTACCTAATCTCCTAAAAATAATGCATGGTTACTGAGATCAAAAGGGCTTTGAAAGATCACAAGTCCAATGCTAAGCTACTTCAACCTTACCAATATTTTTTTAAAACTTGATGTGTTGGAGAGTTTCTAGTCACAAAAAAGATAAGGTTGAAAAACTAGGCAAAATTAAATTTAAAAAATAAAATAAAATTAATAAACAACAAAAGAAATGCAATTCAAAATGTGCAAACCAAAATAAACATGCTTCAACTCAAGGAGTGCCTATAATTTCTCTTTTTAAATCATAATTTCTATAATGAAATTACATTGTATAATAAAATACATAAGAAGCCATCTAATTCAACCTTGACACAAAAAATTTAATGTAAGCAAATTAACTCTAATGTTATATGTTTTCACATATTTCAAAAAAATCATTAAATAACATAAAATAAAATATCAAAACAAATATATATATATATATAAAACAAGTCCCTCTAAATTTACAATTTCATATTCACATGTGTTGATTGTTTTGGTTGAAATATTTTTATTTAACTATATTGTACTTGCCATAGGCTAGTATGGAATTAGTTTGAATTAATTAAAATATTTCTAAAGTTTTTGTATTCTTTTATAAATTTTATATTTCGTAATAGTTGTATTAGTTTTAGTTTCTCTGTGCATAAGTTTTGGTTAATTAAATATAAAAAATAAAATAAATCTTAATAAATATAATAATAACATGGTCAATTTTTTGTAAAAACATTTTTATCAAAAGAATATATATGTGTGTGTATTTTATATATGAAAGTGTATTTACAAGATAGCAACAAAGTAAAATTTATTTACAACTAACAATGAGGTAATAAGAATATAATGAGTTTTTACACTATTCTATTCTATTTATTTTTAATTATATTTAGAAAACTTATTAATTATATAAATATTTTTAATATTTTTCACAATAATTATTTTTTTAATTTTTTAATATTTGAATTAAATTAAATTAAATTTATTTTAAAAATTACAATTTGTATTCAATATTTGCAAATACAATTAATGACAATAAGACAAGTACATGCCACTATGTGGCACTTCTTTAACATAAAAAGATATTTCTTTTCATTTCTTTTCTAGTATCTTACCCGCTTCTCTTAATAAATCATAAATATTCTATTAAAAATAAAAATATATATTGTTCCATCCAGACGGGAAAAAACTATGCCCAAAATCTTTTTATAACCTTCCTATCAAAATCCATGTTTTAATTTCTGCGTTGTGGCCCTCCTATCAAAACCGTATTTCCTCAACTTTTTGCAGGTGTCAGTATTTGATTGGAGCTCATGATGGCCTAATCTTCCTATCAAAAACAATTTTTGTAATTTTCTTTTTCGTACTAACTTTCCACGTGTCAGCAGACTAGTTTAAGATGGACTTTGTTTGTGCATAAACGTTACAAGGACATTCATGATGTTACGTGCAACTAATAGCGGAGTAGGTGGTGTCTGTGCTTTACCCTTTTTCTCCTCCCTCCACTCATTTCCCATACAAATCTTTTGGTTTTCTCATGACATATTTCTCTTTCAATCATACTTCGGAGCATTTCCTTTTTATTAATTTCCTTCGTTAGTACTACTTGTCAATCGTTACTAATAAAATGGTAATTTTGAATCATATCTTACTAAATATTTTTTATTATTTATGTTATGATTTGGACAATGAGGTTAGTATATATATCTATTTTTTATTGAAACAAAGCAAATTTACAAAGAATAAATTGGGTTAGTATATATTTTAGTTTTATATTTTTGTTTAATTTTGTAGTATGTCTCTTGATTAGGATCAATTCTGTGATTGGTATTTTATATACATTTCATCATGTTTTAAAAAGTATCTAACATTTATTTATTTAATTAGTTAAAAAAAATTAATAATATTGTAATAATAATCGTAACTTTGTGTTAATGATGATTTATATTTCTTAGATTTTAAAAGTAGTAAACATATAATGATTAGTAAAGTACATTTTCTTTTTAATTTAATTGAGAAAATATATTTTACTTACTTTAATAAAAAAATACAATTAAAGATAAGATAACCAATATAAGTTGAACAAGAATTGTAGTGTTACAAAGGTAATTAGAAACTTTTTGATATTACCATGATTTGCATATTCCCAAATTTGATGACGCTGCTTTTCGTGGAGATCATTAAACATCTCTACCTTAATTCCCATCAACATTTGTGTAGATAAAAAGTTTACAAAAATTATTAATGAAGTTCTTAAGAAATATATTTAATCCACCATAAAGTGAACTATTATTGCCAACGGGACGGGAATCAAATGTATTTCGTACTATGTTTCTTTTTATTGTAAGGATATGTTGTCGTATATATAACCTCATTTGAGTTGACCTTTCTTCGTGTACGATATGATCTTTAAAATTAAGAGTATTTTTTTCCAACACACAAGGAATGAATTTAAATCACCAAACCAATTTCTTAGTCTATGACTCCAAATTTAGAAAAAAAAATAGTGATAAATTAAAACTACAAATTAAATTATAATATTTTTAAAAAATTAAATTAGATTAAATTCTTACTTTATATGAAGGCTTTTTAAAATAATTCAAATTTACTTTAAAATAAATTATTATTTTTAAATCTTAAGTTTTTTTTTTCTTGTTTTTGTTGTATAGATTGTGTTGACCTCTTAAATACTGTTAGTTTAGGTAGCTTGAACAGTTGTTCGTCCATATGTGATTAATTAGCAAATATTTGTTAATTAATTGACTCCTAGAAGCAACTAGTAACCTATTGGTTATGTTGTTTTAATCAAGAAACAACTAGAAACTTATTGGTTAGGTTGTTATCAAGAAGCAACTAAAAATTTCTTGGTTGGGTTGTCTTGATCAAGAAGCAACTAGAAACCTCCTGGTTAGGTAACTTATAAAAGGGAGGTCAAGGGAGGTATTTCGAGAATAGAGGAACACAAGTTGTAGAAGCATTTGCAATGATAGAAAATGGTCTTGCAGTGTTAGCAAGAGCGCAATGATAGTGTTGGGGATAACAGTGGGGAATATCAGTAGGAGAAATTAGGAGGTTGTCTTAATTCTACCAGTGAGAGGCAAGGAATTTTGTATCTCTTGATTTGTTGAAGTTAATATATTTTCCATCTACAGAACTGGTTTTTCCTTAGGGGTTTTTCCAAGGATGATTTGTCCAAAAATATTGTGTTCTTTGTGTTGTGAATTTCTTTTCATATTTTTATTAGTGAAGTTGTAGTTGTGTTATTTTTTGATATTAGTTGTGAATTTTTTCTGGCAATTTAATAATCGTTCATGATAGGAGATTAATAATCAGTCGTTGCAATAGTGTTAATTTTCACATGGTATCAGAGCAGTATTGAGGGTAGAAGAGTTTTTCCCTAAGAAAGAAATTAAGGTTTGATATCTTTAGAATTATTATTGCGTTAATCCCTTGCGATGGCTTCAGCTGGTTTAAGAGATTAGGACATATTAGATGGTGCCTCAAATTTTGGTGTCTGGAAGGCCAGAATTTCTTTATTGTTGGAAGAGAATGGTATCAAGGATTATGTTACCAGTGTTGTACCTATACCAACGGATGCGATGCAACTTGCAACATATAAGAAGGACAATGCCAAGGTGAGGAGGATTATCCTTGATGGTCTCAAGGATCATATTGTTCCACATATCTCAGAGCTAGACATGAAAACAAAGATGTGGGATGTCATTCTGAATCTATACCAAAATACTACCAGCAACATGAAGATGATTCTTAGAGAGAAGTTGAAGAATACCCGGATGAACCAGGGAGAAGACATTACAAACTACCTCACTAGGCTTAGACTTGTTAAGGACAAGTTATTAGTTGTTAGAGATAGCCCTAGTGATGAGCTAGTGAGAATAGCCCTAAATGGGTTTTCTAAAAAGTGGAGTGTCTTTATTCAAGCTATTAGTGGACAAGATACCTTACTGAGTTGGGATCGATTATGGAATAATTTCACTCAAGAGGAGTTTAGACTAATTCTTGTTAATGGGGCCAACAAGAGTTAGAAAAGTGAGGTCGAATAGGAAAATGTTGCCCTAGTGGGGAAAGGGAAAGCAAAGAAGGGGTCTAGCAAAGGATCGAATTCACAAAGTGAGAAGAAGAAGGACCTTTCTAAGGTCAAGTGCTTTGGATGTCACGAGTATGGTCACTATGTCACTAATTTCCCAAAAAGGAAGAAGGCAAAGAAGCGGGGGGCAAATTCAGCAAGTGCAAAAGAACTTTCCAGAAAAATGGAAGATGGGTTTGCACTTATAGCTTGTATGGTGAACTCAATCTCACAGACTATCAAGTATATAGATAGTGGGGCATCATTTCATATGACATGAGTTAAAGAGTACTTCTCTAGTTATAAAGAGGAGAACAACAATATCCAGATTTCTATGGGAATCTTGTCTAAAGTCAACCTAGTTGGGAAAGGAATTGTTTAGTTGTAAAGGGAGAATGGAAAGATAATTCCAGTTCATGATGTATTTCATGTACCAGGCTTAGGTATGAATTTGATTTCTATATATGTTCTTCAAGGTAGGGGGTATAATATACTCTTTAGAGGGACACATGTGTTGATTAAGCATAAGGATTGGAAATCACCCATAACTATTAGAGTTTGGAGTGGTCACCTTTATAGGTTGCAATTTGATACTCCTAAGGTGCTAATGAGTAGCAATAGTCCTAGAGATCCTGGAGAGCTATGACATAGGAGGATGGGCCATATTCATCATGGAGTACTCAAATTGCTTCATGAGTCGATGACAGGTGTTCCAGGGGTGAGCACATATCATGATGATGTATGTAAGGGATGTGTGTTGGGGAAGTTTGTGAAAGCATCTTTTCCAAGGAGTGACACTAGATCTGAAGGTGTTATTGATCTAGTACATTCAGATGTTTATGGACTGATGTCGACAAAATCTCTTAGAGGATATGAGTACTATGTTACTTTTATCAATGATTTCTCTAGGAAGACCTAGATATACTTCTTGAAGACCAAGGATGAGGTTTTCAGTTGGTTCCAAGAGTTCAACGATCTTGTGGAGAACTCGAAAGGAAGGAAGATAAAGGTTCTTCGATTAAACAATCGAAGCGAATACAAAGGAAATAACTTCTAGGAGTTGTGTACCAGAGAAGGAATCAAGAGAGAATGGACTATTCCTTACAATCCATAGTAGAATGGAGTTTCTGAGAGGAGGAACCGTTCTATATCAGATGTGTGAAGAGCTATGCTACATGACAAGGATATGCCATGCTACTTATGCGTAAAGGCATGTAGTACAACAGTATACATTCAAAACAAGGCTCCACACAAGGCACTAGGGAGGATGACACGAGAGGAAGCTTTCACAAGAAAGAAGCCAGATGTTGGTCATTTCAGAATATTTGGGAGTTTTGCATATTGTCATATTCTAGGTGATACACATACCAAGTTAGATCAGACTGCAAAGAGAGGGTACTTTGTCAAGTATAGTGAAACCTCAAAGGCATATATGATTTTTATCCTCAGGATGAGAGGAATTATTATCATACGTGATGTTAAGTTCATGGAGGACAAGGCATTTAGAAGGTCCATAGTTTTTTCGCCAAATGATCCGAGCGAGCAACCAATAGAAGCTCCAAGGCCTAGTCAAGGGCAACAAAGTATAAGTACAATTACCAGTACAAGTGTAGGCTCAGGTGGTGAAGATCCACAAAGAATGGAGCAATAAGTTCAACATATTATGCATCTAGAAGACTTAGAGGTTGATATTTCATCCTCTATAGTTGGCAACAGGAACCACAAGGTTCAAGAGACACGAAGAGATACTCAAGAGTTTGTGGGAGCTCCTAGGAAGAGTAATAGATAGCGGAGACAATTAGCTAAGTTCAATAACTATGTGGCATCAGTTAGTTAGTTGGTAGATAGTGAGCCTTCCATCTATCAGGAGGCTACAGAGCATCAGGTATGGTGAGATGCTATGGTTGAGGAGTATTCCTCAATAATGCAGAAGGATGAGTGGGAAGTAGTTCCTAGACCAACAGATAGAGTAGTAGTTGGATCGTGTTGGACCTATAAGATAAATCACGGTGTAGATGGTAGCATCGAGAAATACAAGGCAAGGTTTGTGGCCAAGGGGTTCTCTCAGAAGGAGGAAATAGACTACGAGGAGACATTTGCTCCAGTAGCCAGGTATACTTCTATGCGAGCTATGATCTCATTTGCGACACAAATGAGATGGTAGATCCATCAAATGGATGTCAAGACAACAATACTTAATGGTGAATTGAAGGGGGAGGTATACATCTAGAGAAATTAGAAGGCTTTGTAGCACACAACAAAGAGACCCATGTGTGTAGATTGAAGAGAGCATTGTACGGACTCAAGCAGGATCCTAGAGCGTGGTATGAGTGCATTGACACATACTTGCAAGAAATGGGATTTGTGAAGAGTGAAGCGGATGCTAACCTCCACTACTTGGTGGTTGGGGGTAAATTTCTCATTCTTGTTCTTTATGTGGACGACTTGTTTCTTATAGGTTCACTAGGGCTCATCGAAGACTACAAGAGGGACCTTGTAGAAGAGTTTGAGATGAAGGATTTGGGACTCATGACTACTTTCTAGGCATGGAGGTGTGGCAAACAGATGGAGAGATTTTCCTTGGTCAAGGGAAATATTGCATTGAAATCTTGAAGAGATTTAGGATGGAGGATTGCAAAGCCATGTCTACACCCATGATCATGAATTGGAGGAAGGTAGATACATCTAAGGAGAAGAGTGTAGATCCTACTTTATATAGGCAGTTGATTGATTCTCTTATGTACTTGGTCAACAATTGGCCATATGTTGCATTTGCAGTGAACTCACTTAGTCAATTCATGGTTGAACCAAAGACAGTGTGTTGGACAACGGCCAAACATGTATTACATTACTTGCATGGTACAATTGAGTATGAGATCAGATATGTCTGAGGTGAAGGTATCAGATTGATAGGCTATATTGATGCAGATTGGGCAAGAAGTAAACAACGGACAAAAGGAGCACTTCAGGGTGTTGTTTTAGTTTGGGATTAGGAGTTGTATCTTGGTTCAACAAGAAACAAATTTATGTGGCTCTAAGTTTAACAGAAGTAGAATACATAGCAGCTAGCATGGCGACATGTGAAGCTATATGGCTTCGAAAGTTGTTAGTAGCCTTGTTTGGTCAGAAGGTTGAGACTACTGTGATACACTGCGATAATTAGAGTTACATCAAGTTGTCTACGAATCTAGTATTTCATGATAGGTCTAAACATATAGACATCATATATCACTTCATCAGAGATTGTGTACAATGGGGGGTTGTTTAGCTACAGTACATGCCTACAGAGGAGCAAGTAGTAGACATTCTGACCAAGGCATTAGGGAAGGAAAAATTCATCTTCTTCAGAGATAAGTTGGGTGTCATGCAGAATAGCTTCCTCGCTAAGAGGGAGTGTTAGTTTAGGTAGCTTGGACAGTTGTTCATCCATATTATGATTAATTAGCAAATATTTGTTAATTAATTGACTCCTTCTAGAAGCAACTAGTAACCTATTGGTTAGGTTGTTTTAATCAATAAATAACTAGAAACTTCTTGGTTAAGTTGTTATCAGGAAGCAACTAGAAACTTCTTGCTTAGGTTGTCTTGATCAAGAAGCAACTAGAAACCTCTTGGTTAGGTAGTATAAAAGTGGGGTCAAGGGAGGCATTTGGAGAATAGAGGAACACAAGCTATAGAAGCATTTGCAATGATAGAAAATGGTCTTGCAATGTTAGCAAGAGCACGGTGATAGCATTGGGGATAGTAATGGGGAATATCAGCAGGAAAAATTAGGAGGTTGTTTGAATTCTGTTAGTGAGAGGCAAGGAATTTTGTATCTCTTGATTTGTTGAACTTAATATATTTTTCATCTGTAGAACTGATTTTCCCTTAGGGGTTTTTCCAACGACGATTTGTCCAAAAGTATTGTGTTCTTCGTGTTGTGAATTTTTTTTCGTATTTTTATTGGTGAAGTTGCAGTTGTGTTATTTTTTGATATTAGCTATGAATTATTTTTTTAGTAGTTTAATAATGGTTTATGATAGGAGATTAATAATCAGTGGCTACAATAGTGTTAACTTTCACAAAAACCCTACAACAATTGTAGAACAACGTATTTATGAGCAAGAGTTGTAGAGCTATTAGTAAGAGGTGAGTAATAATCATATAGTATTTACACATTTTACGCGTTCAAATTATTTGTCCACAAAGAATGAGCTTCAATTGATATAGGTACTGTATGCATGAAAATGCAGCCTATACTAACACACACACTTCAACACGGTCCTTATTTGTGGATTCATCACGGAATGAACATTGAATTGTACATCCAAAATTTGCCCTGCAAAGCGACCTGTTGCCTTCTATCTAAAGGGATTTTGCCTGTTAATATCCTCAGAATCGAGGTGTAGGCAACCAAACCCTCTAAGAACGAAGGATTTGACAATGGAATTAAGCTAAGAATGAGTATACGGATTAAGCTAAGAAAATGAAAGATGCAATGTAATCTAAGAACAAATGAAGCAAACTAGATTAAGCATATGCATGATTAAACTAAAATGAGATTAAACTAAAAATGAGAATGTGTGCAAGAAATGGAAGTAAATATGAGCATGAATTTCAACAGCAATTTGATAGCAAATCAATTCATCCTCCCTCAAATGAAGAGATGAGGGTCTCTTAAATAGAGTTTCCTGGAATCCATCAACGGTTGAGATCGATTCAGATCAACGGTCAGGATTGAAGATGAGTTTCAGTCATAAAGGGAGATTCCCAAGTTAAAGGGAGTTAACAGACTTAATTTGAGATAAATAAGGAGTTAACTGTTTTAATTTGAGTAGAAAAAGGAGTTAACTATGTTAACTTATTTTTGATCAATAGTGAACTGGAAATTCCCCTTTTTTGAACTGAAGAGAGATTTTGTTGAGATATTTAATTTAATAAAATGAAATATGCTCTCATAATTACTTTTTCTATTTAATTAAATAATCTTTAATTAATTAGAGACACTTTTGTTTAATTAAATAACTTTATTTAATTAATTAGGAATGTCTTCCCATTTAATTAAATAACTTTGTTTAATTATTTAGAAGTAAGTACTCTATTTAATTAAATAATTTCTTTTAATTAATTAGAAATACCTTTCTCATTTAATTAAATAATTACATTTAATTAATTAAGATAGGCGTATTTATTAAATTAAATAAATTTAATTCCATAGTATATTAGCCTTAGGATATAATTTAATTTAATTAAAGTATAAATACTTAATAATTAAATTAAATATTAATCAAGTAGGTTTAATGCAACTAATATGAGTACGTACTATAGGAATTAAATAAGAAATATGATGAATGCAGATTAGGGTTTTTCTGCATTTGACAATTAAGTCAAGTAGCGAATAGCAGAATGAGAATTGCCTATTAGAATAGGACTTTGGAATTATCAAAAATAGACTAGAATTGGTATAACGGCAATGAGCCAATTTTGGGGTATTACAGGTACTATTAGAAGTATTTCCATTTTAAAAAGTGTTATAAAGTTGACTAACATCCCTAGTAAGAAAAATGATGCAAACAAGCCAAATGAATTCATAAGAATTACTAAGGAGAAGTTGCACATTGTTAGAATGACTAGGATCAAAACCACTTACATTTTGACCATTGGTTTTGGTAACCTATTATGTTCACAAGTATGTTGATAGGGGAGTTAGTGACATTAGCAATTATATAAGATGTAGTACCCCAAGGGCCAAGAGTTAAGAAGTTGTGTGTGAACCATATTACCTTCAGTTGTATTAGATTGCACTTATATTTGTATTAATACATTATTATAAATCAAATATTTTAAAATAGTCAAGAAAATGAATGAGATTCATATATTTTCAAATGTTGAGTGGGATTCTTTTTATAAAAAAGTTTACCTAATCTCCTCAAAATAATGCATGGTTACTAAGATAAAAAGGGCTTTGAAAGATCACAAGTCCTATGCTATACTGTATCAACCTTTAAAAAAATTTTAAAATGTGTTGGAGAGTTTCCTACTAGTCACAAAAAAGACAAGGTTGGAAAATTCAACAAAATTAAATTTTAAAACAACAAAAGAAATGCAATTCAAAATGCCCATAAAATAAAAATGCTTCAATTCAACGAGAGCCTATAATTTCTCTTTTTACATCATAATTTCTATAATGAAATTACATTTTATAATAGAATACATAATAAGACCATCTAATTCAACCTTGACACAAAAAAATTAATGTAAGATCAACTCCAAAATTATACTTTTTAACATATTTTAAAAAATTATTAAACGACATAAAATAAAAGATCAAAACAAATAAATATATAGCAAGTCCCTCTAAATACACAATTTCCCATTCACACATGTAATGATGTTTTAGTTAAAATGCTTTTATTTAACTATATTATTTAAAATAAAATTTTAAATATATTTATTTTCATTTCTTTTCTCGCATCATACCTCTCGTCATAATAAATCATAAATATTCTTTTTTTAAATATAAAAATATGTTGTTCCATCCAAACCGAAAAAACCTATGCCCAAAATACTTTTATAACCTTCCTATCAAAATTCATGTTTTAATTTGTGTGTTATGGCCCTCCTATCAAACCCACGTTTCCTTAACTTTTTGCAGGTGTCAGAATTTGATTGAAGCTCACGATGACCTAATCTTCCTATCAAAAACAATGTTGTAATTTTCTTTTTCGTACCAACTTTCCACGTGTCAGTAGACTAGCTTCAGATGGACTTTGTTTTGTGCATAAATGTTACAAGGACGTTCATGATGTTACATGCAACTAATAGCGGACTTACCTTTTTCTCCTCCCTCCACTCATTTCCCATACAAATCCTTTTGGTTTTCTGCAACATGTCATTTCTGATGGGATGTTTCGCTTTCAATCAGAGTTCGGAGCATTTCTTTTTTTTCAAGTTTCCCTTTCTTAGTACTACTTGTCAATCGTTACTAATAAATATATTAAAATGGTAATTTTGAATCATGTTTTACTAAATATTTTATTATTATGTTTATGTTATGATGTAATTGATAGTGGACTACCACAGTATGCACAAGTTATGATTTGGACAATGAGGTTAGTACATTTATTTATTTAATTAGTAAAATTTTATCATAATATAATAATAATAATAACTTTATGGTAATATGATAATTTATATTTCTTAGATTTTAAAAGTAGCAAAGATGTAATGATTAGTAAAATAAATTTTCTTTTTAAATCAATTGAAAAAATATAAAGTGAAATTTATATTTTACCAAATTTAATTAAAAAATACAATTAAAGATGAGGTAAACTATCAAATTTCATAACTAAGGGGTCGCTGACTTCATAAATTGGTGATAGAAAAACTGAGTAGCTATTGTCAAAATAAGTTTAGCAGCTACATGGGATATGTCCTGAGTAGTCATAGGTGACTTTAAAGTTATTCTCTACAATTATTGATAATTGAATGAAATGCATTTCTTTAAATCTCAAAAGTAGCAAATCATATGACGCTACATAAACACAGTAGTAGAACATGATCTTACAGACAATTTGTCTTTTTAGACCTTTTTTAACACTTCTGTGAAAAAAATGTTGATATTTAATTATAAGCAAAAGAAAGTGCCAAGTTAGGTGCTGAAAATACCAAGAATGATTTAAAATTATAAATTAAAAAATTATTATGTTTAATTAAATAAAGCAACTAGTGCTACTAATAAATAGCTTAACTGTTTACACCCATTATTCACCCAAAGTGGTAACTTAGAATTTATCAAGACCTTCAGAAGTAAATTATAAATGACATTATTGTTATATCCAGTTGCAATTGTCAACATGGGGGAGGCTCTAACAAGAACAAAGAGAGGAAAGTTGAAAAAAGAACAATAATTGTACTAAAATTAGTACCATTTTAATCAAACTGGTAAAATTGGCTGTAGAAATCTTAAATCTTGGAGTACAATTTTACATTGGTGTCACACTAATACAATGAGCATTTCACCAACGTGCAGACAGGAATAAATGATGATTCACAGCAATGAGGCGCTGCAGATGACAGCTCAATTGATATTTTACTGTATGATACAGTAAGTTTTATCCCCGTGTCTGCTGAGAATAGGCAGCAGTTGCAAAGCATTATGCAAAGAATTTTGCGGTGCAAATTTGGTCAAGTATGTGATAAAGATAGCTACTATGATTGTGATTGAAAACATAATGTGTCTTGGGATGACATAAAGAGAATTTGGGTATTACTTAAAATTTGGAAGCAGAAGTTAATGTCATTTGGTGCTGGTAGACCAAACATTATGTCAATAATACTCGTAATGAAATGGACGTTGGCCCTCTAGTACTGCTGAAGCTCTCGAACTTGTCCAAAAGTTAACTTTGAAAAACTAACTTTTTCAGAGCCTTTTAAAACTGGTTTGGATTATAAAAGGTAAAAGGTCCAGTGGTGTTTGGACATCATAGGATTGTTCCGCCAAACCCAAAAAAAAAGCTTAATATGATTTTTTATTCTATTTTCAAATTTTAAAGACTTATATATCATTTAGGAAGACTTGATTTCTAAATTAAAAATGTTAAATAATCGAAGTTAACTAAAATGGCCGGAAAAACAACCACAAAATTTTTTAGCTATCTTTAATAAGAGCAGAGCATGAGCCTATAGGCAAGAATTGAAAATCATCCATCCTACCAAATTTGTCCATAAAAACACTACCCACACCCATTTCTTATAATGTCAAAACTTTCTTTCTACTAAACTCATTTAGAACAATTCAACTTTACCAAGAAATCAAAAACTTTGTTAATTTTTTACAAATCATTAAAATACCACAAAGCTTTATAAGATCTTATAATTTCTACAAAACTGCATATAAAAATGAAAAAATCATAAGATTTTTTTACATAAGATTTTTTACAATCCATGAGCATTTAATAAGATTACGATTTCAGCATATTATCATAAAATTTATAAGATCCACAAAACTTCAAAATATCATAAATTCATATGTCCATGTCTATCATTAAACTCATTTAAAACTATTCAACTTCACCAAGAAATCAAGAACTTTGTTAAATTTTTTTATAAATCATTAAAATATCACAAAGCTTTATAAGATCTTTTATAATTTCTAGAAAACTGCAAAAAAAAATGAAAAAATCATAAGATTTTTTTAACAATCCATTAACATGTGTATTATTTAATAAGATTTACATGTTAGCAAAATAAATTTATAAAATCTTTTATGACTTAAACAAAACTGCAAAATATATATATATCATTGAACTCATTTAGAACCATTCAACTTCACTAAGAAGTCAAGAACTTTGTTAAATTTTTACAAATCATTAAAATGTCACAAAGCACAAAGCTTTATAAGATAAGAACCGAGGGACTGTGATAAAAAAAATTCAAAATATCAAAATTGTATCATTTAATTAGGTTTAGATTTCAGCAATCCATTAAATGTCCCATGAAATAACCCATGAAATAAGAAGATTAATTCAAAGTTAATTGTACTATCCATGTGTATGTGTATGTCATGTAAGTTAATTTTATAAGATGATTTATTCAGAGTATTGCAATTCATTAGTGCATGACAATGTTAATATTTATCATATTTGACTGTGTGCTTGTTTCATCGACATTATCAACTACCGAATAATCCATCTTCTGAATGTTTAATATGGAGTAATCCATCGACTTAAAATTCAACTGGACTGGACATCTCACATTCGCTAACATCCAGGATATTAGATCATGCAGTGGTAGTGTAGATGAAAACCTCCATAACCATTGATGAAAAGAAAAACAACTCCATTTTGTATTACAAACAGTCAGATGTCAATCATAACTTGCCCAATTCCAGGATCGACCGCAAAAGTTAACGAGGGGGGCTGACGTGACTGTTGAAATATGTCTTCCAACTGAAAAGTACAATAAAATAAAAAGAAAGGGAACGAGTTTCCGGAATTTGCCTCAATATTCTGGATCATTCATTCTCTCTGCATACGCTCGAAGGTTCCAGAGCCCAACGGTGCTCTTTGTTTTCTTCATTACATTCTAGATCATACGAAGAATTGTCGAAGAATTACAGATGTTTTATCATAATTTCTTTTGATAAAAGAAACAAATACACAATTTTTTTTTGGTATAAATTAAGTCATCTGTTCGCTATCTATTCTCAAAGTTAAAGCGACACGTTCTTGGAATTTTATAGTATACCATCTACGAAATTGTAGTGTAATGGATAAAAATATTGAAATTTTCCGTGTACACAGAAAGTCTATTCTTAATGTATCCTCCATGATATTGTAATCTATTCTGAATGCATGCCTCTTCCATGATATTATAATCCACCATATAAAAAATGGGATATAGACAATATCTAGTATTACTTGTTTATAGCGGAAAAGAAAAACACAAACGTTACATCAAGATTAGTGCAGGGTCCTATTATATCGGCTTAACAACGCTCTTGATTCTAGATTTATTTATCCTCCACTCTTATTCTATACACTAATTAATTAAGCAGTGGTTATCTTCTTCCTAAACTCTTGCCCTTTCACCATTGTCTGAGAAGATTCTTAATTATAGATTAAGCCAATGATGTTCATTAGCATGACAACTTAAAATATTAAGGTGCTCTTCAAAATGTCCTTGTCTTAAAGAGTTTACCCACAAAATTGGTACCAGGAACCAAACAAACAAAAAAATACATCAAGTGCATTAAATGGTAGACAATTTGACTCAAAGCCAACAACTTCTTCAATATTTCACCTTCTCTGGGATGAACAACTCATATAAAGAACCATTTTTATTTTCTCTAGGGATAAACACACACACTACTATGTATTCTATGGCTAAGAGGCTCATGATCATGCTTCTCCTCGTGACAGAAAAAAACTGCAGAGGGGTAATATGCATTACAAAGATGAAAAGAAAAGCTCACAGCCCTGCCGATCCACCAAAGCAAGATAAAATATAAGAAGCATTAACTGCCAGCCTGAGACACACACTGTACATAATACATGTATCAACATCACCAACCCTCGCAAATCTATAGTTATCATCAACACTAGTATATGTGAAAAAGGCAAAGGCAAGGCTAACGCTTTCTGGTTCCAGGCTCTTTCTGGGCATTGAAGTAAACAGCAGCAACAGGAAGGCCGAGACCATAATGTGCTGCAAATCCCCTGGTGCTGAAATTGTTGCGCTGCTGTGGGGGCATAACCATCACCATAGGACCCTGCTGCTTATAAAGCGCAAACACATACCTGTGTATGCCTATTGGTGGTCTAGGTCCCATGTACGCCAACACTTCTCTCCCTGCAACCAACCATTAAAGATTCAGCTCATTAAGTTCTCTTTTCTTGCTAAACATATATGAACATATCATTCATAATCTTAATACTAAATCAGAGGATCCCTAAACCCTAATAGAAGAATCCCCATTTGCAAATTAAGTTCTCTTTTCTTGCTACACATTTATAAACATATCATTCATAATCTTAATACTAAATCAGAAGATCCCTAAACCCTAATAGAAGAATCCCCATTTGCAATGACCTTGACTTGGGTCTGTGCCTCCGGGGATATCAGTCACCAACCTGCAACAATATTCAGATTAGCTTGATCAGTTGCCTAATTGGTAAATTAAAAGCTAATTTTTTTTTGAAAACCCTAATTAGAATACTTGACCAGTTAATATTGATAGCTTAAAAAGCTATGAAGTTCGCGCAGATTCCATAGCATGACACATGTAGTTCCATAAAAGAACAAATGGCTTTATCTCAACATTCTCCAAAACTTTTCGTGTCTCCAAACAAGTGTTTTTCAACATCAAACTTTATTTCTTTCTCAAAAAGTAGAGTGGCCTCAAGAAATCTGAAGATAAAAAGCTATCGAGAACATATGAGAACATAGAAGTAGATTTGTTGGGAATTGATCATTGTGGGCGGGCTGCCTGTGTTCTTCTCTCTAGAGAAAAGCAGAACAAAGAGTCATAAAATGACTCCTCAGGCAACAAACAAGTCCTCAGAAAATGAAAACACTACAGATACAAGCAGCAGTACCATCCAGGAAACACTGAAAACAGATAGTCCTGACCTAAAAGGACTCCGAAACAGATGGGTGCTCCACAAAAGAACTTCCTATCAGACTTCCATATAAATCATTCTGCCATAAAGTAGTCAAATGCTAGTTTTTAAGACAGAATTTAACAGATATTTGCAATTAGAACATTTAGAAAACAATAATCATTTAGACAAAACCTTAAGATGGTATGTGAAAACTTTGTTTTCCATTCCAACACACAACCCACTGAATACTAAAATCAGAGAACTTTTCAACTCTAAAAGACTTCTACATGTATATCATCTCAAGAAAGAGAATGCTTTAAAAAACTGTATAAACTGGTAAGCAAAATTAGCCTGCTTTACAAATTTGCTTCAACTCTAAAAGTCTTCTCCATGTATATCATCTTAAGAGAGACACGCTTCAAGAAATTGCATAAACAGGTAAAGCAAAATAACCCTGCTTTACAAAATTGATTTGAGCCTACAACAATGATCTTTAAAGGGTATTCATAAAGCAGGCCCAAAAGACTAACATGACATTAAATGCAAGCATAAGAACTTAAAATTAGGTCCTGCAGAGCAATTTGCTTAAAAAAATGACCCAACTGATACAAGAAACCATTAAATCTTATGAACAATGGGTTGGCGATGTATACCAGTGGATCCACTCTCGCAAATTGGGCTCACTTGGGCTAGGAGCATCTGGGTCAGTCATCACCTGATCAATGCATGCATCCACACCAAGCCACTAAGCAACCCATTCATAGTTTTTACTAAAACATAACAATGTTAAACACAAACAAGGCAAAATCTTGAATCAATTAAACATGAAGAACTCCATATTGCACACAAATCCCACAACATCAATTCACCCAAATCACAAACAAAACAACATAATGCTGTACCAGAGTGTAGAGGCTATCATCGTAGTATCTTCCAGCAATTTGAACATTTGGGCGGTTCACGGTAAGAGAGGGTTTGATCTCACAACCATTGGTGACCTGCTTTGTTCCATAGTAGACAGCCAAATCTACAGAGGGCACAAACAAGTCTATAACATCACCTATCACTCTTCCTACTACCAGAGGATCTGTTGAACGAGCCATTTCCTACAGAAATTCCTTCTTTCCTTCCTTCAAAGAAAAGGAGGAACCCCAATTAAAAACCGAAAGATTGTTGGATTTGGGCAGGAGAAAAAGGGTTTGGATTTGGTGGCCAACAGATTTGTGGGCTTTATTGGAATGAGTAAATAGCGGATTTATGAGCTGTTTACTGTTGTTGGGTTATAAAATTGGGAGGTATTTGTGTATGTAAATGCTCTGTCAATGTGAAAAATGGGGAATGAACTTGTTTGACACGTTGTGGTGAGCCTTTGTGGACAGCGAGGCGCATTGGAAAAACTGCCACGTACGTGAGGCATCCACAATGTCGCCTTTGAATACGTGTCAAACCATTAATAAAAAGATTCGCCCTCTCCCCGACTCCTCGCTACCATCTCGGCCTCTCAGTCCTCAGTCCCTAGCCGCATGAACGATGTGAAATTGGTGTTTGGTGCCGTGCTCAAGAATCCGACCGCTCCTGGTGAGAATCTGGGTGCCTACCCCTGCCCTTGATGCTGCCCCTTCCCGTGATCATGACCGCCATAGCGTCTGCCCCTGCCCACTCGGGCATCATTCATGCCCTGACGATTCTTTCTTGGGCACTCCCGGTCTGCATAGGCCAAATTTGTTTTTGTTGAAACCTGACTTCCATCGGTCTGACCGTCTTCATCACGTGTAGGCTTAATTATCGCCACTGCCTTGCTATAAAAGTAGTAAAGAAGCGGGCATGTGTTGGGAAACCAAAGATGGAGAGAAGCATGAGAGGCTTGTGCTACAGTTCTTGTGTGTTGGTCTGTTGCAAATGGAAAATCGCTGAGGCAGCAAGAGTAAAGTTGCAGAATGCAGGATGTCATCCACCATGACAGTACTATAACTTTCTTGACTTTTATTTCTTTAATTTTTATCCAAAAAAATCATTTTTACCCCCGAAAAAAAAAGCAACCAGCCAATAGGAAAATAGAAATTGTTGATTAGAAATTAATTAAAAAATAAACCCACCACAAAGAACCCTTGCATTGGATTCCTTTTCAACCTTTTTTCTTCTGCCTTCCCTTTGGAATCAAGAAAAGTGCACCCTAAAAGTGGAATGTTGCATGATCATCCTCTCTTACCTAAGATTTTGTGTCCATTGAAAATGCCCTGCTCGCTGGAGTCATGCTTGGATTGGTCCATCATGTGTAATCCACATGGCCAGAATCTCCCTTTAAAGCGAGAGGCCACATCAATCCATATCAAGGTTTTGGTTATTGATTATACACGGATACTTTTCATTGGTCTATAGAGTATATAACAAATGAATTAGGGAGAGCTTGGGATTTGCTTTCCAATTTGTATGTGGACTTTATTTGTTTTGGTTGAACAATGCTATAATGGGAAAAAGGGTTAGTTTAGGGAATTCTGATGTGTTTTTTCCAAAGCATGTTAGGATTTGTTATATATAGAACAATCTATTAGTGGTTATATTTAGTTCCTATTCAATAGTCATGAGTATTACTTTTTGTTTTTACTTTCACAAAATTTATGCATAAATGTATAGCAATGATGTGTTCATAAATGTATAGTAATGATGTGTTATTTGTACTAATTTAGTACAATTTTTCTACTTATTTTGTATTTTTATGTGGTTGTTTAAGTGCAATTTGGTCTAGTAGTTGGAATGTTCCCATGCCAAGAATCATTTTGAGCCTCTCTTTCACTCACATGGTGACCTAACCTAAGTACTAATAAAGTTGTACAATCCCTCTAGTTATAAATTTGTCTTGTTTTCAACTCATTGGATAAGCACGTTTTGGCCCACAAAAAGATTAGATTTTTGGAGTAAGCTTTTGAATGTAGAATTGATGAATGATGATTGGAACATGAACAAAATAGAATCACACTATTATAGTTCATATGGTGTTATAATTTGATACATTAAATATCAAAACAAAAATTATGTAAGTAAGAGTTGAAGTAATAGTTGGGGGGCAAAAGGGGTGAGAGGGAGATCCAACTCATATTGTCTTTTTGTATTTGTCCATGAGGTGTGAAGTGTGCATAGGAAGAACACATCCATCACTATATTTATCTTCATTTGTAACAAGGTTGCTGAAATAATTAAGCCAATAGGCTTCTCCTATGGAATGATTGCTCCAAAATAAATCCATTTATTGTCTCATGCATAGTCAGTTGTCTCACGCAAAAATTAGAATGTGTTTGTTTATGCCAGCATATCTCCCCTCATTATAGCATTCCCCCATCATTTACAAACAATTGTTTAAGGTTGCGAGAAGTCACTGCATTGGATGAGTTGCGATGGAAGAAGGCTACCATCATGTTTAAGCCGACAAGCTTCTCCTATGGAGCACATGCTTTGTCGTACATGTATTAAATGTCTCACGCCCATACCACTGTCTCACATTTGAACCACCATTTTTTCGCAGTTTTTAGTCTGTCTACATGGTTTTTATTTGGTCAACGCAGTAGTTGTACTATAATTCTTCCATCCAAGCACAACATTCCAATGCTACCATTAACAACAATTTGAAGCTTCAAAGCTGAGACAATCTGCCATGGGAAATTTAAATTAGAGAAGATCCCAAAGAGAACAGGCGAATCATAGAGAATCCTCTGAGAACCCCAACAATCCCATGGTCATCGCAGGAATCAAAGGCGCTAGACTTAAAAAATGATCTTCTTGTCAATTAATTTAGGAAGCATTTTTATGTGATTATTTATAATTCAATTGGTGCCCTACAACATATGCAATCAATAGGTTCTTTTTCAAGTTATGGATGAAATTTGAGGTGCATCATACATGGGTACCAGATGCATTCTCCGTAGGAATGTACTATATGGAAATGAGCCACAATAGAGCTCTTTAAACTTCATCAAAGGATTGATTAGCTCATCAATTTTAAGCATGGAAAAAGAAACTCCATCTAAGTAATTGCATGGGCCAAAAGGGCTCACCAAATATGGCTATGAGAACAACACCCAATGGGGGAAATAAGGCAAATATATGTAAAAATATTGAATCTATTGACATGATGCATTAGATAAATTGGTTGACATGATTCATTAGATAAATGTAGTCTTGTTGAATGCACATATGTGTTTGATGCAAATTATTTAGGAACTTCTGGTCAAATGTAACTGGTTGTTGACCCCAATTTGTTTTAGCATCCTTCCTACCTATCCCTAAATGATAGTTTTGGAACAGAGTGTGGACATCCACTAGGGATTTTGGGAGATATAACATATGTAAATGCCCTCGTAGACATATATGCAAAATGTAGAGGAAGAGACAATGCACCTAAATCGTTTGACAAGTTGCACCAAAGAAATGTGATCTTGAATGCAATGCCATGATTGCAAGAGATGCACAAAATAAGATTTTTTTAAATGCCTTAGAAATTTTTAACCAAACTATATTATCCTTCTTAAGCTATATTTTATAGCCTTTGCCAACATCCCTATCATATCCAATCGATCAAAGAGTAAAACAACAAGAGGATTTTGTCATGTCTAAAGCTTAGTAGAAGGATGATTGAGAGTTTTTGTAGCTGTCTTGACAGATATCATCCAAAATATGGAGGCAGACAACACACAGTTGGTTGGATATGTTGTGTATTTGACAAAAAAACTAAGTTTAATTTTCAAACTTCTAATGATTAATTTTTCATTCATAATTTCAAACCTTTTTTGAATTTTAATCAATTGTGTTGCACATTACACTTTTAGAACTATTTGATTTACTTTACTTTTTTTTGAATAATGCGTACTCTTAATTATTATTTGCGAGCACTTCTGAATTCGATCTTGTGAAGTTTTTCATCATCAATGTTTCGAATCTCACTTTGTGATCCATCATCGGGATGTAAGCATAATCTGAGAGGTGAAATGTATCCATATTATTATTATGAAATGCATCTTTATTATTATTTATCCATATTAAATATTTTCAAATTTGATTGTATTTAATTGTTTTGGTATGCACACATTCTTTAACTATTATGTACCATTTATTATTGTTGACCATAGCAAAACTACTCATTATCCCTTGTTTTCCTTTTATCTACACTCCAAAATATAAAACAATCCAAACACACTACTAAGGGAAAGGTAGGGAACTTGATTACAATAACTATTTCTCTAATAAATCAAGGTGTACAACTCTCTATCATTACAACCTCACAACTTAATTGTTCTTGAAGCATTAATTCCTTGTTAAAAAATTCTCTTTTGCACAAATATGCTCTTTAGATTTTTAAGACAAAAAACATGAACAAATGTATTATATATAACCCACATTAATCTACTTGACAATTTCCTTTGCCCTTCAATATATTACTCATGTATATATTTCTATAGACGTGACTATTGCACCTTATTAAGGTGCAATCGCTAATGGTAAGTCCATTAAGATTACTAAAAGTTAAGAATGTGAGACTTGGGACAACTCATGTCTATAATTTGGTCTATATATGTTATCTTACTTCTTAATGGTGCAATTTTGTTTTTAACAAAAATAAACCTTCAAAAGTCTCTAAAGAATATTTACTAGTTATTTATACTTACAATTTGAAAGCTAGGTTAAGTGAATAATTATCAAAACTTGGTATAGCACTTCTTTAAAGTTTTGTTAGACTTTTGTATTACTTCATTAACATGAAAATAAAAAATGAATAAAAGTTTTAAATGTTAATATAAAACAAAGTCAAATTGGACAAATTAATATTAAATAAAATGATAATAATTAATATGCTTTAATACAAATTCTTTTTAAATAATAGATATATTAAATATTTTTATGAATAATTAGAATGCATTATGATGATGATTTAAATTTAAAAAATATATATAAGATAATAATTATAAATATTAATTAATAAATACAATTATTTTAAATTAGACTTTGAAATAAGGTAATTTTAAGCAAAGAGTAGATTCTAATCACAATTTCATTATCTAAAATGATTAAATACAATTTTAAAAAAATACTAAATTATACATTAAAAAATATAAAAATTAAGTACAAAATTATTAAAACGGTATGTAAATGGCTCTTTTGCTTCACCAAGTTCAGAATGGAGCACCCATAGTCAACTTAATAATTTTTTAAAAGTTTATATCATGTGTTTTACAATAATAAATATAGTAATAATAAAGTATAATTTTTTAAAAGTTTATATCATGTGTTTTACAATAATAAATATAGTAATAATAAAGTAAAATTAATGATTTTGTTAGCTTTCACTTGCCTCCTTGTTAATTGAAGAATTGTCTGAATCACAATTCTTGCCGTAAGTGTTGTTAGGGCTCTCGCGTGCATATGTCCGCTTTTTCTTTTTATAGAAATATGCCAAGAGCACGCTAATGAAAAGCATAATTTATACACTTTGATAAGCGATATGGATTCTTTCTTCTTTGTCCCCAATTTGATCGGGATTTGCTGGGGTGCTTATTTTTTATTATAATAGAGAAGAATATATAATATGCATTTGTTTAATTACCAATTGTTATCTTTTAATGGTCTGACTTAACTTTTATCTTGTTACTTTTTCTTGTACTTATCTCTTTACTTTGAAAATTCATTTTGATTGAGAATAAAACCCATCATTACTTATGGTTATATCTTTACTTTGAAAATTCATTTTGATTAAGAATAAAACCCATCATTATTTACGGTTGAAGCAATGATATTGATACTAGGTTGTGAAATACAAATTTTAAATTCTAATTTATTTTATCAAAATTCAATATTAATTAGTTATATCAATTATATGCTAGAAATATATTTGAGTGTTTTGAGCATTGTATTAATATCTAAGATCATTTGATGTATTATAGGCTTTTGCATTGCTACTCATTGTCTTCCAATATCTTGATAATTGAATCAATATAAAGATTAAGCTAATGTGAAATGAGGGTAGACAGTTGTCTTCCATGTTTCACACAACGGACAAGGTCTAAAACCATCTTTATGTAAAGATGGTTTTAAATCTAGTCTCAAACAATAAAGTTGAACCAATTTCTAAATATCAAAGGGACCAAGGCTACAACAACATTTTAAAATGTAGATATTAGCTTAAGTTTGCAAGTGTGAGGATCACTTCAATAGATGGAAGATTGAATCTAGATTAAGCACTCAACATCTTTCATTGAATATAATTCCATTATCTCACATTTTCATTGCAAAAATGGAAGCGAATTACTGAGTGCAATTTTAAATACAATAATTTGTATATCACAAACAAAGCTAGAAATGCCCTAACTTTCTTTGTCAATCTCAAAAAATATGTTTATATAATATTTCAAATCTAATTGTTGCACTTAAATTTATATTAATAAGTTATAAATAAGTCTCTATATTATTCACTCATGTCAAAATAATATTACACACATTCAAAAAAAGGTGGATGGATATGAAATGGTACCCTCAAATTTTGCATAGGACATACAATCGAATCATAAATCATAAACAATAATTTACAAAGTTTCAACAATAACATTCTAGGAGAGAAGGGTCCCAAACACTCATTTTAGCACATATATTAATGAGGTTTGGAGCTTCTACAGGAGGGTCGCGATTGGTCAAATGGAAAGAGCCTCAAGAAACTCATTAGAAATTAAACCAAAAAGACTATCAACAAGCCACTAAGAAAATCCCCCATGGAAGGTGGAAATGTGGAGCATTGCAAGGCAAGCCATCCATATTCCCATCTCTCATGATCTCCTCCGAAAAGAAAAGGAGAAACATGTGAGTGAGCAACATAGGTGTCATGAGCTGAAAGAATTCAACCCATTGACCAGGAGGAGGAAAGAAACCTTAGGAGGAGGGAGATGATGGAATTATGAACACAACATAAGGGCCATTTCCCTAGTGTTCAACAAGAGAAATTCATACACCATATGTTCACAATAATTTTTTGACTAGGGAAACCCTTGATCAGAGGGAAAATCCTAGTGAGGATGACACCCACACGATATTGTATTAGTATATATGTTCCTTGTGAAAGGATGTGACCCTATTAGGAGCCAGTTACAATGCATTTAGTACATCAATCCTTGTTAGAGGATAGATCCATGTTAAGAGACCTTAAAACTTTTTTAGAATGTTCTAACCATGCTAAAGGTCAATAGGGAAGCAAGTAGACCCACTATCTAAATTATTCTAGCAACTGTGGAGATTGATCTTCAAGATGACATAACCAAATCAAGCGAACTAATTGATCTATAACTTACTCGCCAAAACAATTCCTTTGAAGCCTAATACCATCAACAAAACTAAACTCTAATTTTCTCTTATCATTCAACATTCAAGATTGCATTCTTTGACTACATACTTGATACATCCAATGTCTTTCCAACCAAGGAAACAACTTTCCTTTATACCCTTTTCTAATAACTAATTAGGTCAACCCATTTGAGCTTCCCCAAATTTAATTACATAGGACCTCATTAAGGTATACACAACTTCTTAAGCATCATTACAATTATTACATTAAGGTTCTCGCACATTACAATATATTAATACATTTTACAGTGAAGATCAATGTGCTTCCTCAACACACTTGAACGCCAGTAAAATATATCACGCATTTTACTTCAACGACCTTTCTAGAATAATCCTCAAGCATTTCTTTCGTGAACATAGCATCATGAACATGTCTTCTACCATGGTCCAAGCTAGTTGACATTAATTTTACTTCACTGGTAAGATATAACCAATAAGCTACCAATTGTTTCTAATAATATTCCTTATACACTAATCTACTACTAGTATTCACAAAATGAACTGCAATTCATCCAAAACTTCACATAAACTCCAAGAAACATAGATATGATAATCTATACTCATCTATGAACACAATCCTAAGCTCACATAACTTAGCCTCTTATATGGAAACTTTGTTGTGACAATAATCTCCCTATAATATAGGGTTTGTGTAGTAAGTTGGTGTACAAAAAAGTCACAAACACCCTAAAAAAAAAATCAAATATTCAATAACCCAATTGGATTATTTGAAACTTTAAAAAGCAACTAGGTTTGGTAACCACGCCTGGCCTTATAACATTAATAACAACTCGATCAAGTTTCGTAACCCAATTGGGTTATTAAACAAATTTAATTTTTTAAAACTCGATCAGGTTTTGAAAAGCTATAAGTTTTTTTGTTTTTCTAAAACAATAGGATACTCATTTTAACACCTACAATCGCACAGACATAGCTTGAGGAGGAGAGAAATAGAAAAACCTGATTGGGCTTTGATGTTTTTCAAGCCATTTTCAACATTTTCGACCATGTCGCCCTGTAAACAAGGTGATTTTGCATGTCATTTTTGTTTTTGGTTCTATTTGTTAAAAAGTTTAGGTTTTATAAATTTTTAATTTTTTTTATAATTTTATTATTAGATGCATCAAAGAAACTAAGAAAATGAGTTAGACATGAAATACCTGTTGGAAATAATCAAGACTAGCTAGGTTACTGAGAGGGGAGGGGTGAATCAGTAACCTCAAAACTTTTAACAAATTTAGAACTTAATAGCATAATCTAATTCCCATTAATAGATCTAATCTACTGCATGCATGAGAAACATAAAACACTTTGAACACAATATTTGGTGACCTAGAAACCTTCCAAATAGAAAGTAAAACTAGGGTGAGGATGATACCCACAAAACTTCAATACTGTAGCATAAAGTTGGCCTGTTAAGGCTTACAATGATCACTTATGATGATATACCTTGTTAGGAGCAATTAGGACTGCTAGTTCCACCTTGTTAGAGGTTTTACAAACATACAATGAAGTATGCACTCGGTAAAGAGATTTAAAGAAAATACTATTAAGTCTACCCTGTTAAAGGATTTGAAGTTGATTCACCTGTTAGGATGAAACAATAGATTTGACTTACAACTGAATTGCTGATTAAGATCCTTGAAGTATTGATCACCTCTATGTGATAGATGTAACTTGGTTGCTCCTGAATGACCTTGCAATACACTTTGATCTACTGCTGATTCAAATTTGCATGCTTTTCATTACAGTCACATTCATTCATATCAAAAGTTACTACACTTGGGTATGAATACTCTACATATATACCCATATATTTCACATAATTACAAGGTCAACCAATACACAAGTTAACACCAATATAACAAAGTCAGCCCAAATGTAGATACTCGAGTTTTGAAACTGACTTGGTGAATTTCTGATACACGGCATCCACTGTCATTACTCGGCATCATCATGCATTTGATAGAAGTAGAGGCTCAGTCCATATTGATCACTTCAACATAGTTTCAAACTTGGTGTACATTGGTGACTCAGTAGATACTGTGTCACTCAGTAGAAACTGCATTCCACATTTACTATGCCTGCACTCAATAAACACTAATCATCTCATCACTCAATTAACACTAACTTTGCTTCACAAGAACTGATGAATGGATAGAAACTACGAAGCTTGGTAACCACTGAACTACTTCATAAGAATTATTGGTCTTCACACTACCTGAATTCACTTGGTAAGCACTGGAATGTTTGGTAGGAACTGTGAAGCTTGGTAACCATTGAATTACATGGCAAACACTAGATACTGATCAAAGAGCTTGGTAACCATATAGAATTTGAATAAGTGTTGTCACTAATAACAAACTTGACTTAATGCCAACAATCTCCCCCTTTGGCATTAGTGACAAAAACACTTATCAGCCAAAACTTATACACAATGTGGTGTGATACTTAGCTTGGTATGGCATGCTGATTTATTTTTTATTTTTCAAAATTTGTCTTTGTAACTTTGTTAAATATACATTTTCATTGCATATATCTCCCCCATACAATATACATATCATATCAAGCATAATAACATACTGAGTGTATCTCCTGGTATGGAATCTTTCTCTCGTGATATATACAAATATCTCTCCTCCTTGATCTCTCCCCCTTTATTATGTACATGTCTCTCCCCCTTTTTTACAATAATGCCAAAGATTTATAAATAATCTACGTATATAAAGACACCAAAATGTGAGAGAAATTCAAAATGTACCTTAAGAATAAGAGTTAAGGTCTTGTCCTAGTTATCTTGCAAAACTCTGTAGGTTTGAAGTGCAACTTGTACTTCTGCAGAGAGCTCAATCATGTGATCTGCAATTGAGAAATTATTGTCATGGATCAATGTTTTGGAATAAGCAATGCACTTCTGCATTGTATCCATGATGGGAAGGATCATATTCTGGATATCTATGAGTGTAGACCGGATCCTTGCTTCCTCTCTCAATAATTTTGCCTGCATATTTGATAAGAATTTGATCTTCATATGATGTGCAGAGCTTGAACTGGGGTCAAGTTGCAACTGTTTTGCACCAGCCATCAGATCTTCATCAATCTTATCCAATTTTCTCTTTATGTCCTTAGTATACTCGGTAGTATTACATAACTTTGCAAAAAGAGATGTCCCATTTGTGTAAGAAGTTTCAAGATTTGTCAAAATTGAAGAAAGCTCTACCTGCTGGATAGCTATTTGTTGAACAATGTGCTCAAGCACTTTGTTATCAAACTTCTTTTCTGCTTTCTCCAATAACTTATCTTGGCCACTGGAATCTTCATTGAATTTGCTAACTGCCTCTTCTAATTGCAACAAAATGTGTTTAGAAGAATCAACTTCAACACCTATAGCTTTTGTCAAAATATTTTTAGCACTTTCAATAATCCTGATTTCTCTATCTCTCTCTTCTCTTAATTGCTTCTGCTTGGCTTTCTTTTGGAGGAGCTGACCAACTAATCTCATTTGATCTATAGTGGCATTGTCAAAATCCAATTTTGGAATTTCAATATCCTCATCCAGGTCTATGTCTTCCTCTATTTCCTTTCCACTAATCAAGAGTCTTAGTTGAGCCTTTGGTTCAACTTCTAAAATTAATGCTTTAGGATTCATAATAGAAACAATAGTGGAAACAATAGGACTAGTAGTGAACATTTGTACAGTGCCTACTGGTGGAATACTTTAGAGAGTAGTTAAAGAATCCAAAACTAATATATCCAGAGCTGTAGAAAAAAAAATTGTAGTACTCAAAACTGTACTTACCACTGATGAACTTGACTTGGGAACTGAAGAAGGGAAAGGTTGCAACTTGGTAGATGAAGTGGTAGACACTTCCATTAGTGATACAATAAGTTGAGAGGGAGCAAAGAGTGATTGGACATTTGATGTATCTGTTGTGGTCACAATTAAACTTGCTGAAGTTGTCTTCGTGTTTGATGCTATTGCAGTTTTTGCTGGAGAGTGAGGAAGGGAGGCTATGATAGCCACAACTATCTTGACTGAGTCACTCTCTTCTTCTTCTTGCCTGGCTTCCTCTTCAGTTTCTTCCTCTTTTTCTTCTTCATCATCCTTCATCAACTCTTGATATTCTTCAACATCAATGGTGAAAAGGAGTGTTGTCTTCTTCATTTTCTTCATCCTTGTCACTGTCATCATCATCATCTTTGATTTCAATAGGATTTTCACTTGGTTTATGCAGGTGATAAATATTCTTCCACATAGTTATCTCATCCTTGACTACATGCTCTATGTCTTTTACCAAAATTAAATAAGTATGAAATCTAATAGTCATCTTGTCTTCATTTTTCTTCATTGATTCTTTTACCTCAGCATTGGTAAAGCTCAGTAACAACTATCTCAGAGTTTGTTCATATATGTCTTTTGCTATATGCATTGTTGATTCCCATCTTGGATTCAATCTTTCTAATAGCTCATTAGAAATATGAGGTGCTATCTGATCACGAGAATACTTCCATTTTCCCATCTTGGTTAGTACAAATTCCTCAATCTACTTCTTCTCAGCCTCTGTTTTAGTCTCATACTTTAATGCTTTGAAATTGGTTATACTAGAACCTTCTTCCATTTGTTTCAGTATTTCCTCGAAGGTGAGCGGAGGCTTACTAAACACAACTTCACTACCACCTTTTCCTTCTTTCTTCTTGGATCTTTTTGTAGATATTACTGTGGATGGTTTACGTGGCTTGGTGATAATCACCTTGCCCTTCTTCCTTCTTGGTTCTTCATCCTTTTCAGATTCCTCTTCATTTTCAGATTCCTCCACATCTTCTCCTTTTCTCTCGATAATGATAAGAGGGGTATTGGTTGTTTTCAACTTTGATATCCTCCTCTTTCCTTTGTTCACTGCCAGTGGAAGCTTAGTCTCAAGTTCAATTCTTGCTTTAGCTTCATCATAGGTTCCAAAGAGAGGTGCCTTTGGATCTATAGGCTCATTTACCAGGGCTTCAATGATTTCCTTTGCCTCATCAATGTTAACCTCATAAGGAAGAGGTTTTACCCACACAACTCTGGGCCTTACTGCTTGGATGTATACTCTGTCACTATCAACCATAAAACAAACATCATCCTTTTAATCTTCAACCAACTTCTTTGGTATCCTGAATCTGTTATTCATTTTCACTTTGAAAGTTTCAAAATAATTATCCATGATGCTATCAAAAATTTTACCCATTTTAGAGATAAACTCATTGATCTGATATAAAATTGGTGTCTTTTCTCCATACAACTATGCCTTTAGAGGGGAAAAAATTTTGGACTTAGAAAAACAAGCATGTCAACAATGAACCAAATTTGCATGGGTTGTTCTTTGAGGTTCTTATGCTTTCCATATTTTTGTTCAGCTACTTTAACATCAAATCTACTAGGTCATATGATAAATTCTTCTTTACAACCTTATAAGCTAAGTCAATTGCTTCACATGACACACTATTGAGTCAACTTGAGCTATAAATCTTATGTGCTATCACATGAGTGCAAATTTAAGTTCTGTATTAGATACACTGCTAATTTTTTTTCCTCTGTCTTCCCACTTAGCTAGGGTTTTCTTCTGTAACTCATCCGACCTAGGGTTTTAGTGACTTTAGCATTGGTGAGCATGGGGAGACCATTAATGCGATGAATCATTTTCTTTGTGATTAAAACTAGTTGCTATAACCACAGTTGACCATTAAGAACTCGGCTTAAGATATATCTAATCCATTTAACTTGAAAGTTTTGAGGTAGGCGAGGAATATGAGTTAAGCCTTTCTTTTCCAAATGTTTGTGCTCGAGTTTGAGAATTCCATCCACACAGAGTTCACTTAGGGCATTGTCCATTTCAAGGGTTCCTATCTCCTGAATTGCACATTTAAAATGAGTTCAAATGTTATTTATGAGAAGTACCTTAGGTGGTATCTATGACTGAGCTCCATTCGGGTTGAGGGTTTCAGTGATCGCTGACACCAGTTTGAAGTTAGGAGCTTTCCACTCAACACCTCGCACCAAAATTTCAGATCCTTTCTTCACCTTGTTGTTGCTGTTGGATGCCATGATAACTTGGTAAGCTGAGAAAATTCTTCGAAAAACTTTTGCTATAAATTTTGCTCAAGATCGCTGGGATGCTCTGTAAATCACTATGTTTGCAATATACTGAATTCATGGTAAAAATGAAGTCGATTTCCTGCTTTTTGATGAAAAACTTCCCATTAATGCTTGATACGATTGTTAGAATCTAAAAAGATTGATAACCCAGAAAACTAGTGCAAATGCTGGATCGGCTTCTTAAGTCCATCAATGGCATGCTAGAACTTGCTATACTGATTGAAAACTCCAAATATGCACATTGGTTGTCAGATTTGAGATTGAAACTCCAGAGATTAAAAACGTTTTTGTCAAAACTTTTCTGATTCTCAAGATCATCCAAAGATGCAAGAGAAGAGCATACTTCATTTTTCAAAAAATTGCAATAAAATTTATTAGCCCCCCCCCCCGAATCTCTCAAATCTGACAACCAACGTGCATATTTGGAGTTTTCAATCAGTATTGCAGGTTCTAGCATGCCATTGATGGACCTAGGAAGCTGATCTAACATTTGCATGTCATATTTTGGTTGCTAGGGTCATTTTTTAATTTGTGGAGCTATTTTTTATTGTTAAAGGCATTTGATTTACACTACAGTAACATCTTCTATACATTAGCAAGAAAAATGCTTTCTAGGTTTTGTTTGTAACACTGAAAAAATATCTGGGTATCTTTTAGTTTTTACATGCAAGCTATATATTTTGCAGAATCGAGCACGAAAAGCTACAGCCATACCCCTCTCCATTGGCAATCGCAGATTTGAATGCAGTTTTCAAATGTCTCATTCTTGCTCATACAAACTCTGATTTTGATGATTCTTATTATGACCTTGGCTATTTTTTTATGCTCTATCCACTAGTGGAGTTGTTTTTTGATTTTCTTGCATGAATTCTTGAGAAATTGTAGATTCTCAGTCGTGACTGTGCATAGTTCTCATTTTGGAAACTTCAGAGGATCATAACTTTCTCATACGACCTCGTATTGAGGCGATTCTTTTTTTTGAAGTGCATGATTTTTCAAGTAGATCGCAGTGGTGTTGTTTGTTTCCTTGATTATTGTGCCCAAGTTTCACTTTTAACATATGCTCTTCATGAGGGTTTGTAATGCATTGAAATCAAGACCACTAAGTATTTCTTTCTAGTGGTAGTTATAAATGCACTAAAATAAATAGTGCAAAGAATAGATATCTAAACTATGAATGTAACTGATAAAATGAAAATAGCAACATAGAGTTAGTCTCCAAGAGAGTAATGCAAAGGTTGGAAGCAAAATAGCATTAAGAGGATGCAAATGAAATTGACTACAAATACAAGCCAGGTAGCATGCTTAGATAGACTAGAAAGAGGGAGGAGGTGGCAACACCGACCAATGAGGAGCAACCATCTATCGGACTAAAGATAGCAAAGAATCTTCCTAAGATAGATAATGGATGCTCATATGTAGGAAGGTGACACCTCACAACCACTTTCTAAATAAGATATGCTTTATTAACCTAAGCAAGATTATTAAAAGTGTAGGAATAGGAAAAAACTAGCAATATAGGAAAAAAAAAAATAACCCACTAGGAAATAAAAAAACTACAATAAAATTTATTAGCCCCCCCTGTCCCCCCCCCCCCCCCCCCCCCCCCCCAATCTCTCAAATAAGGAAACCAAAATCTACTTTTGCACATAGAAAAGCTCTGATACCATGTTAGAATCTGAAAAGATTGATAACCTAGAAAACTAGTGCAAAGAATAGATATCTAAACTACAAATGCAACTGATAAAATCAAAATAGTAACATAGAGTTAGTCTCCAAGAGAGTAATGCAAATGCTGGAAGCAAAATAGTATTAAGAGGATGCAAATGGAATCGATTACAAATACAAGTTAGGTAGCATGCTTATATAGAATAGGAAGAGAGAGGAGGTGGCAACACCGACCAATGAGGAGCAACCATCTATCGGACTAAAGATAGAATAGTATCTTCCTAAGATAGATAATGGATGCTCATATGTAGGAAGGTGACACCTCACAGCCACTTTCTAAATAAGACATGCTTTATTAACCTAAGAAAGATTATTAAAAGTGTATGAAAAAACTAGCAATATAGGGAAAAATAAATAACCCACTGGGAAATTAAAAAACTACGCTAACAATGATGAGAGCCATAATGACATTGTGTGTGATAGTCTATCATCCACTACATGTATAGATTTCTTAGTGAAGGCTTGTAACTTGACAACCAAACATAACCATGTTTCTCCCAACTTCGCTCGGTACGACCCAACCTTACTTGGTGATTAATGATACTGATCTTTTGTGATTCCCTTGTATCTAGAATATTGATTTGGCTCTTTTCTTCCTTTTTAATTTTGGAATTATTTTAGATGTGACCATGATAATGCAGTTCCAGTTCTGTTTGAAGAACTTAATTGGAAATGGTGGAGTCACCCACTTCTTGAGTGACATGATTATCATTGCTTGAACTAGCTTGCTCGATAGATTTATGAATCCATTGTTGTCTCATCTGCTTCCTGATGCTATTAGCTTTTGTTTTCTTTTCATCTTCAATTCTACCTGTATTCATGCAATTCTTAGCTATATGACCAAGTTCAATACATGTGTAACATCTTATGGTGGTGTCCTTTCTTGTCATGTGATGTCTAACAAAATTTATGCCAATGTGTCCATATTCTCTATAGTAATGACATCTACACCAAGTGTTGTAGTCCCAACCAAATATTGCCTTCACAAATTGCTCGGCTGGATTGAATAACTTAGATTTGCATTTAGATGCCTTGTGACCCTGTTTCTTGCATTTGTGACACTTGCCCTCAAACTTTGGTTTCTTCTTGCATTCATTAGCTTTATGACCATGCTGACTGCAATTGTAGCATTTCCCATTGAATTTTTCCTTTCCATTACTCCAACATTTATTTGATGTATGATCTATCTTACCACAGTAATTGCAAGTAGGTCTTTGATTCCTTTGAGCACCTTGTTTGGAGGATTCACCTTCTTCTTTGTATCCAAGTCTTGCCTTACCCTTTTGCTTATAAAGATTCTGCTCATTTTGCTGATTCAATTGATCTTTGTCTGCTTGGGATTTCATTATTCTTTCATTGAGTTGCTTTTCAAAATTTAGATCAAATTTCATCCTTTCATTGATTTGCTTTTCAGTGTTTAAGTCATTCCTTAACCTTTCATTTTCAGATCTCAGACTCATGATTTCTTCATTTGCATTGGAGAGCTGACTAATAAGTTTTTCTTGTTGAAGGGATTGATTTTGAATTTCACTATTCCTTACCTCCAAGTCTTCTTTTGCCTTATTTCTTTGTTATGAGATTTCACACAATCTTATTGATTGAATTTCTTGTTCTCTTTTCATTTTTCTTACTTCTTCTTGTGGGGAACCATTCTTTTCTAGGAGTTCTTTGATTGCATCATTTGCTTCATCTAAATTGCTTGAGGGAAGAAGGTCTTCAATCTTCTCTTCAACATACTGGTGGTCATTCATCTGATTTTCAAGTTCCTTTCTTCTTTACAGAGATTGGGAAAGATGCTCTTTTGCTTCCTTGAGTTGAGCTATGGCCATCTCTAGATCTAGCTTTTCATTGTCAATAGCTTTGTCAAGTCTGAATATCTCCATTGTCCTTGATCTTTGCTCAAGCTGTGAAACTTTATCCTGAGAACCACAATGCTCTGATACCAATTGTTGGAAATAATCAAGACTAGCTAGGTTATTGAGAGGGGAGGGGTGAATTAGTAACCTCAAAAATTTTAACAAATTCAGAACTTAATAGCATAATCCAATTACCATTAATAGATCTAATCTACTGTATGCATGAGAAACATAAAACACTTTGAACACAATATTTGGTGACCCAAAAACCTTCCAAATAGAAAGTAAAACTGGGGTGGGGATGATACCCACAAAACTTCAATACTGTAGCATAAAGTTGGCCTGTTAAGGCTTACAATGATCACTTCTAATGATCTGCCCTGTTAGGAGAAATTAGGACTACTAGGTCCACCTTGTTAGAGGTTTTACAAACATAAAATGAAGTATGCACTCGGTAAAGAGATTTAAAGAAAAGACTGTTAAGTCTACCCTATTAAAGGATTTGAAGTTGGTTCACCTATTAGGATGAAATAGTAGATCTTACTTACAACTAAATTGTTGATTAATATCCTTGAAGTACTGATCACCTCTATGTGATAGATGTAACTTGGCTTCTCCTGATATGACCTTGCAATACACTTTGATCTATTGTTGATTCATATTTGCATGCTTTTCATTACATTCACTAATTACAAGGTTGATCGTTACACAAGTTAACACCAATATAACAAAGTCGGCCCAAATGTAGATACTTGGGTTTTGAAATTGACTTGGTGAATTTATGATACACGGTGTGCACTGTCATTACTCCGCATCGTCATGCATTCAATAGAAGTAGAGGCTCAGTCCATACTGATCACTTCAACATAGTTTCAAACTTGGTGTGTATTGGTGACTCGATAGATATTGTGTCACTTAGTAGAAACGGCATTCCACGTTTACCATGCCTGCACTCGATAAACACTAATCACCTCATCACTCGGTTAACACTAAATTTGCTTCATAAGAACTGATGACTCGATAGACACTACGAAGCTTGGTAACCACTGAACTACTTGGTAAGAACTCTTGGTCTTTGCACTGCTTGAATTCACTTGGTAAGCACTGGAATGCTCGGTAGGAACTGTGAAGCTTGGTAACCACTGAATTACATGACAAACACTAGAGACTGATCAAAAAGCTCGGTAACCATATAGAATATAAATAAGTGTTGTCACTAATAACAAACTTGACTTAATGCCAAAAATACCTCCTCATACACAAACAATGCAATTGACTCTCAAAGTACACAACTCTCATTGATTGTGGGGCAACCAAAAAACCATCTCATTGTGACTCAACCCCAAAACTATCCACCCACTGTGACATAGGAACAAAACCATCCACCCACTATGACATAGGCACAAAACCCTCCACTTAGTGCTCACTTCAATAACCATGACCTTCTATAAACCCTCTGTGCATAGCATTAGATCATGTAAATGCTCTAAAAGAGGACCTCGTAAACTGCCTGACACAAAATACATCCCACATTAGCCAAATGGTCAATAGGTTAAGGTCATCTAGTCTTGCCCATTACTCAACCCTGTCGGATACACTTGATCAAATGACCCAAAATGTGAATGGGGTGACTAGGGAGGTTACTAAATGGGGTTCATGGAGGGATAGGTGTCATGCATTTTATCCTAATGGATTATCATATCAACAAGACAAAGATAAGTACATTAAGAAAGGTTTTATATGTGCTCTTTTCACTAATCCTAATTTTTGGAAACTCTTTGTTAGAAACAACCGAAACTTTTCCTATTCATTGGTTCACTCACGCTAGGATGAGATCAACTTTCTGGGATGGGTAATATATGGTATTTGACCTACCACCATGTAATAATTAGGAGGTGCCTTTATATTTTTTGAGAAATCTATACTATTAATTTATCCTTGGGGAGGAGCCAAATTACTTTGACATCCGTGAGTTCCGAGGTAGACAAAAAGGCTCTACATAGGACAACCCAGGGCTTATAGGGAAGTACCAAAAAATGAGAGGAGATATACAACATAAAAAATCATGTCTCATGTGTGAGAATTATTAGAATAACTAAGGGGGGGGGGGGGGTGAACTAGTTATCCTTAGGTCTAGATATAGCAATTAAACTTTTAACAACTTCAAACAATATAATCACACTAATAAAGCCACTTGGCCAAAATAAAAATTCATCAGTAATCCAACTTATCGTATCATCACTTAGCTCTCTATTTAGTATATGCCGAATAATAGAAACATATAAAACTAAATAACATGAAACATAAAAATAACATTCATAGAAGTATGACACTAAGATTTAACATTGAAACCCAATTTGGGAAAAACCACCAAGGAACATGCTACCACTTTTCACTCTTCTGAAGTGAGCTTGGTTAAGAGCCAAACCTATTAAAGGGTACAAAAAACTATGTTATGTGTGACTTTGTTAAAGGATTTAATCACCTTCTTAGGAGTGACCTTGTTAGAGGTCTTTAGAACATTCCTTCAGAATGTAACCTTGATTAAAGGATTTACAATATGATTGTTAAGTAAACCTTGATTAAAGGATTTTACTACCACAATGGTTAGAAAGTAACAACTAGGTTGATATGATAAAATACAACTCACTTTTCAAGTTGATATCTCCATTCGACTCATTCCTAGTTCATTGATTGGACTTCATCACATTCTCCATCTTTCATCTCTAATCTTCTTGGGAACTCTTCAAGTAGTGACTCTTTACAACTCTTTACTTTTCCTCTACAACTATGTTCTTCACTTGTTCTCCACAAATTTGCTGGCCAACTAACATTGTAAAACATCTCTTCTGTCTCCTTAAATAGATAGGTTTAATCTTTTGCTACTTAAACATAACCATAGATCTTAGGGTTTGATCATATTCATTGAATGTCTCCATTTTTTTCCTTCTTCTTCTTTCTTGAAAATTTTGAAAACTTCTTATTAAATCCTTGCCTTGGGTCACTTAACAAACTCAACTCATACATTAAATACTATAGCTCATTAAGCCTTATCTTTTACATGTTTTGACTAATCTATAAATTCAATTGTGTTGGCCTCCAATCTTGATTCTTTCAAAAACTATCAAAATGATGGAATTCAATCATCACTATGCTCTTCATCTTGGTCATCACTAGGTAGCTTGGTCTCTACTGATCTATCTTGCTTAGCTTACACTAGCTTGCTTATCCTTCACTGTGCTCGATCACTACTTCAATTTTCCCTTCATTTTTGCCCGAGCATTACCAACCCTCAACTGATACTATTTTTCTTCGTAATGCTTAAGTTCCTTAATCTTCTACTCAACAATTCTTAACTTCTTCATTTACCTAGTAACCCATCACTCACTCAAGCTCATATTTTTCTCAACTTCTTGACTTCTACCAGTCATCTCTTCTACACTGCAAATCATCTTTCTTCTTCACTTAATATAATGATCAAACAAAATATTATCTTGTCAAATACTAACTGATCAAGTGCTCTTTCTAATTCCATCATACTTACTCCTCCTTACTCAACACGTTACTAGTTCATCTTACTATCTCTCTTTTCAAATCCTTTTCATCAATTTACTCATATGACACTCTACATTATTAGAAAATGTCTTACCATTAGGGTTTGACATTAATGAAAACATATAAATGTTAATCTAAGATTGGTTTTGACATATGAGTGACAATATACTTAAGTCATTTACTTAGTTCATGCTGAACAAGTAATACATGTTGAGCATAAGTTGTCAGATAGTATATGCCGAGAAAAAAATACTTAGTATGCGTCGAGTAACTAGTAAGTGCCAAGTCACTCATGTGTTGAGCAGATTGCATGTGTCGAGCTATTCAGATGCCGAGTGATCAATGGATGTCGAGTCATTTAGAGGCTGAGTTACAACATTGAAGATGCAGTTGATGTCGAGCATCAGGGACTTCAAGTGCCGAGTTATATAGTTTTGACATAGTTGTTTGTAATGACACAAAATTCTATGTAAACCACTTTTTAGCCAACTTAAGGATTGTTTTGTGATGTTGGATGATAAGGATGAATCTTAATTGTGAATCCCTATGCATTACATCCATCCAAATGATCAAAAAAAGGGAAAGATTAAGTGACAATATGGGTGAATCACAATCATTAATTCATACCTAACCCTAAGTCACCTAGGTCTTCTTAAGGAGGACAAAAACTAAATTTTTTATGAATGCTTAAGAAGAATTGAAGAGAAGTTTGCATGCACAAATAGAGCATTCATGGTGACTAAGGAGTTGTAATTTGAGTTATATTGCAGAATCAGTTAGAGGAGAACAAAGGAAAGGAATTAGAAGAAAGTAGAGATACATCTAATAAGAAAGGATCAAGTATACATCAGGAAAGAGGTGATTTGTGATCAAGCAATAGAGTGCCAACTGAAGGATCATTGCTAAAACATTCTAATAGGTGAATTAGTTAAATTTCTTAACAGAGTAGTCTTGACAGGCTCTTGTAAATCCTTTAACATGGTGCTTACTTCATTATAAATTAAATTCCTTTTACCAGGCACACTTCTAATAGGGTGTTGAAATCCTTTTACAGGGTAAGATCTGAGAATCTTGTAAGCCTTTAATAGGGCAAACCTTTCATTGGGTAGATCATGTTTCATTATCAAAAGATTGTAACCTTCATTGGATACACTTTATTACTACAATAGTGAAGATTTGTGGGTGTCATCTCCACCCAAGTTTTAATTTCTCCTTGGAGGGTTTATGGGTAACCAAATATCTTGTGGACCATACATGTGCTGAATGTTTTACTTTCATGCTATGGATGCATATGCTTAATTTACTATTTTAGTTTATATGCATAGATTGTGAGATTGATGTGTGGTGAAAGTTTTAAGTGCTAATGCAACACCACACCCCCACACCCCCCCCCCCCGGCCCCCCCTCAACCCCTACTCTCAGAGTTCACTTCTTTGAACGAACAGATTTAAAAGATTTGAGGAAAGATCTTGGAGATGGAAGTTTACAAGTTGGGAAAGACTATTGAGAACCAGAAGACTGAAATACAACTTTCCCTACATCAACTGAATGAAGCAAGAAATGAGTTAAAGCAATCACTAAAAAGAAGGAAGGAAATAGCTATTGAAGAGAATGACACACAATACCAAGAGATTGGCACTTTTGAATTGTTTGCAGATGGAAACACAAGTGAATTTGATGCAACAATTGCAGATCTGATAGAAAAGAATGGAACCCTAACTAAAGAGGTCAGAAATCTTAAGAGAGAACAATAAGTCCAGTCAATATTTGTTATGTAAGGAGACTAAGCAGAAGAAGAAAGCTAAAGAGGATAAAGTCATGATTGAAGATGACAAAAGGATTTTAGCCAATAGAATGGAAGAGAAAACATCAAAGGTAAATAGGATTGCTAACATGCAATTGGAAACTTTGTGTCAAATGATGATTGCAAATCATGAACTGAATGCGAGGGATATTGAGATCACAACACCGAAGTTGTAGAATGAACAATTGAGAAATGATCTAAAAAGAGAAAAAGAGTTTTTTAAAAGTTTCAACGAACCTAGTGAAGCCATCAAGTACTTTGAGCAATTAATGAGATCCCCTAGATCCAATAGTGACACTACTAGATTGGGTTACACTAGTACTGAAGAAGGAGAATCATCCAAAAGTGGTGACTTAGAAAGAAGTAACAAAGGTAAGAAATCCAAACCTACTTGTCATAATTGTGGTAAGATAGGTCATATTGCTAATGTTTATAGGAGCAAGACTGCAAATCAAAATCCTAAGCAGATGTTCATGGGTCATTGCGACAAATACAACAAACAAGGACACCAAGCACATGAATGGAGAACCAAGACCATAAGAACACAAAGATTTAAAGGATACTGCTATAATTGTCAAAAGTATGGACATAGAGCATACGAGTGCAAATCCAAGCCTAAATGGTCATCAAACAAGCAGAAAAAGGTAAAGCACAATGAAAACTCTTATAATTGGGATTATAATACTAGGTATAGTTGTCACTATTGTCAAAAGTATCGACATGTTGCTGAAAATTGCATAAGAACACATTTCAAAAGTGACTACGAAAGATGGTTGAGTCAAACCACATGTTTTAGTTGTTTAAAAACTAGTCACATAAGTAGGAATTGTCCAACAAGGTCAAAGATACCAAGTAGTGAGTTCAACGAAGGAAAAGGAAAGGTAGATGTTGAGAATGTTAGAGATGAGATGAACAAGACATGAAAGAGAAAGGAAGATTGCAACAGATCAAGTTTACATGGGAACACTTCACCCAATGGGTCAGGTGATCACACCACCTCCAATTAAGCAATCAAGAGGTATGTGTGGGACTGATGACTAGGATCAACCACTTACATTTTGACCATGGGTTTTGGTAACCTATTATGCTCACACGTATGTTGATAGGGGAGTTAGTGACATTAGCAATTATATATGATGTAGTACCTGAAGAGCCAAGAGTCAAGAAGTTGTGTGTGAACCATATTAACTGCAATTGTATTAGATTGCACTTGTACTTGTATTAATACATTATCACAAATCAAATATTTTAAAGTAGTCAAGAAACTAAACGAGATTCATATATTTTCAAATGCTGAGAGTGGGATTCTTCTTATAAGAAAGTTTACCTAATCTCCTAAAAATAATGCATGGTTACCGAGATCAAAAGGCCTTTAAAAGATCACAAGTTCAATGCTATATTGTATCAACCTTTAATTTTTAAAAAAAAAAACTTGATGTGTTGGAGAGTTTCCTACTACTCACAAAAAAGACAAGGTTGGAAAATTCAACAAAATTAAATTTAAAAACAACAAAAGAAATGCAATTCAAAATGCCCATAAAATAAACATGCTTCAATTCAATGAGTGCCTATAGTTTCTCTTTTTACATCATAATTTTTATAAAAAAATTACATTTTATAATAAAATACATAAGATGACCATCTATTGATAAGTAGGAGATAAGATGACCATAAGATGACCATCTATTGATAAGTATAAGATGGGTCAATGAGTTTGACTCAAAAATCACACAGTTAAATCCTGATAGCAATATCACAATGACCATCTATTTCAACTTTGACACAAAAAAATTAATATAAGCAAATTAACTCCGAAGTTATATTTTTTTACATATTTTTAAAAATTATTAAATGACATAAAATAAAAGATCAAAAAAAAAAGCGAGTCCCTCTAAATTTACAATTTCCTATTCCCTATTGACATGTTGAAATGTTTTTATTTAGCTATATTATTTAACATAAAAATCTAAATATATTTATTTTCATTTCTTTTCTCGTATCTTATCTCTTGTCATAATAAATCATAAATATTCTTTTTAAAAATATATTGTTCCATCCAAACCCAAAAAAGAAACTATGCCCAAAATATTTTTATAACCCTCCTATCAAAATCCATGTTTAATTTATGTGTTATGGCCCTCCTATCACAGGTGTCAGTATTTGATTGAAGCTCACGAAGGTGTAATCTTCCTATCAAAAACAATGTTGTAATTTTCTTTTTCGTACCAACTTTCCACGTGTCAGTAGACTAGCTTCAGATGGACTTTGTTTGTGCATAAATGTTACAAGGACGTTCATGATGTTACATGCAACTAATAGCGGACTCACCATTTTCTCCTCCCTCCACTCATTTCTTATGTAATCTTTTTGGTTTTCTGCAACATGTCATTTCTGATGGGATGTTTCCCTTTCAATCATAGTTCAGAGCATTTCTTCTTTTTTAAAGTTTCCCTTTGTTAGTACTACTTGTCAATCGTTGCTAATAAATATATTAAAATGGTAATTTTGAATCATGTTTTACTAGATATTTTATTATTATGTTACGATGTAATTGATGATGGACTACCACATTATGCATTAGTTATGGTTTGGACAATGAGGTTAGTATATATTTGGTTTCATATTGTTGTTTGATTTTGTAGTATGTCTTTTGATTAGGGTTAATTCTATGACTGGTGTTTTACATACATTTGATCATGTTTTAAAAGATACATTTATTTATTTAATTAGTAAAATTTATAATAGTATTATAATAATAATCATAACTTTGTGATAATGATAATTTATATTTCTTATATTTTAAAAGTAGAAAAGATGTAATGATTAGTAAAGTAATTTTATTCTTTTTAAATTAATTAGAAAAATATAAAGTGAAATTTATATTTTACCAACTTTAATAATACAATTAAAGATAAGATAAACAATCAAAATTCATAACTAAGGGATCACTGACTTTACATATTGGTGATAGAAAAATTGAGTAGCTATTGTCAAAATAAGTTTGGCAGCTACATGGGATATTTCCCGAGTGACTCATATCAATCCCGGGGGACTTTAAAGTTATAAATGCATTTCTTGAAATCTCAAAAGCAGCAAATCTTATGATGCTACATAAAACCACTAATAGAACATGATCTTATAGACAATTTGTCTTTTTAGACCTTTTTTTAACACTTTTATGAAAAGAATGTTGATATAGTCTTCAAACTTTAACTATAAGCAAAAAGAAGATGCCAAGTTAAGTGCTGAAAATATCAAGAATGATTTAAAATTATAAATTAAAAAATTATTATGTTTAATTAAACAAAGCAACTAATGCTACTAATAAATAGCTCAACTGTTTACACCCATTATTCATCCAAAGTGGTGACTTCGAATATATCCAGTTGCAATTGTCAACGTGGGGGAGATTATAACACCAACAAAGAGAGGAAAGTTGAAAAAAGAACAATAATTGTTAAAACTAGTACCATTTTAATCAGACTGGTAAAATTGGCTGTAGAAATCTTAAATCTTAGAGTACAATTTTACAGTGAGTATTTCACCAACGTGCAGAGAGGAATAAGTGATGATTGACAGCAATAAGACGCTGTAGATGACAGTTCAATTGATATTTTACTGTATGATACAGTAAGTTTTATCCCCGTGTCTGCTGAGAATAGGCAGCAGCTGAAAATCATTATGCAAAGAATTTTACAGCGCAAATATGGTCAAGTATGTGATAAAGAGCTATGATTGTGATTGAAAACATATAAAGAGCCTTCTCAAAACTGGTGGTAAAAGGTCCAATGGTGTTTGGACATCATAGGATTGTGTGGCCAAATAAAAAAAAGGTTAATATGATTTTTTATTCTATTTCTAAATCTTAAAGACTATTTAATAGAGGTACTAAATCTGCAAATCAGTCAAGGAAACTTGGACTAAAAGCGTCAAATAGTTGAAGTTGATTTATTTTTGCAAATTTATTTTTTATTGTAGCTATTTTTAATAAGAGCAGAGTACGAACCTATAGGCCGGAACAGAAAATCATCCATCCTACCAAATTTTTCCATGAAAACACTACCCACGCTCATTTCTTATAATGTCAAAACTTTCTTTCTAGTGAACTCATTTACAACCATTCAACTTCATCAAGAAATCAAGAACTTTGTTAATTTTTAACAAATCATTAAAATATCAGAAAGCTTTATAAGATCTTTTATAATTTCTACAAAACTGCAAAGAAAAATAAAAAATTATAAGATTTTTTACAATCTATGAACATGTGTATCATTTAATAAGATTTAGATTACAGCAAAATATCATAAAATTTATAAGATCTTTTATGATTCCCAGAAAACCGCAAAATATCAGATATTTTACTATACATGTGTATGTATAAGACGATTAATTCAGATATTTTACCATCCATGTGTATGTGTATCATTTAATAATATTTAGATTTCAGCAATCCAATAATGTGTTATGTAAGTTATCCATTAATGTGTCGTGTCAGTTAATTTTATAAGATGATTAATTTTTAAAATCAAACCATTAATAAAAAAGATTCATCCTCTCCCTGACTCCTGGCTACCATCTCCGCTTCTTTCAGTCCTCAGTCCCTTTTTTTCTTTCTGCCTTCCCTTTGGAATCAAGAAAAGTGGTACGTTGTATAATCTAAGATTTTGTGTCCATTGAAAATGATCTGCTCGCTCACAGTCATGCTTGGATTGGTCCATTATTTGTAACCCACATGGCCAGAATCTTCCTTTAAAGAGAGAGACCACATCAATCCATGTCAAGGTTTTGGTTAGTGGTTATGCAAGCATACGTTTGAGATGGATTTATTGGTCTATAGAGTATATAACAAATGAAACAGGGAGAGCTTTGGATTTGCTTTCCAATTTGTATGTGGATTTTATTTGTTTTGGTTGAACAATGTTATAATGGGAAAAGGGTTAGGTTAGGGAATTTTGATGTTGTGTTTTTCTTTAAGCATGTTAGGCTTTGTTATATATAGAACAGTCTATTAGTGGTTATATTTAGTTTATGTTCAATAGTAAGTGAGTATTAATTTTTGTTTTTTACTTTTACAAAATTTATGCATAAATGTATAGCAATGATGTGTTATTTGTATTATTTAAGTTATACAATTTTTCTAGTTACTAATTCTATATTTTTATGCGGTTGTTTAAGTTCAATTTAGCCAAGCAGTTGGAGTGTTCTCATGCCAAGAGTCATATTGAGCCTCTCTTTCACTCACATGGTGACCTAACCTAAGTACTAATAAAGTTGTACAATCCCTCTAGTTATTAATTTGTATTGTTTTCAACTCATTGGATAAGCACGTTTTGGCTGCAAAAAGACTAGATTTGTGAAGTGAGCTTCTAAACGTAGAATTGATGAATGATGTGTTGAGATAATGGGTGTTGCACACATTGCATAATATTGTTATATTTTATTTTGTTATGTAATATTGTGCCTAGATGGACGTGCAACATGTAAAGATTCCTATAGAATATTCTTGATGAGTTGTATTGTAACATTGTGAAAATATTTCATGTAATTATTTAATATTGGGGAAAAGAATTAAATGCCCAATATTAAATGTGGGGTTAGTGGGTTAGGTAGCACATGGTTTTAGCACATGGTTTATGTAATACCACTTGGTGGTTTTGTGGGACTTGCTACTATATAAGCAGTCACAAGGGTAGTTGTTGTAAAGAGAGAGAGTGACAAGGAGAAGACAAAAGTCAAGAGTCGAGTGGGACAAGGCTTGACAGGTTAGCCAAGGGAGCATTTGTGAAGGTTGAAAGCATGGCATGGGATGTGTGGATTCATGCTTGTTCACATAGTTTGCTCGGTTGTGGCTATGGCCATGAAAGCTTCCACAGTTGTATGGCAATGGTATTTTTTTGCTGAATAATACATGATGATGGATGCTTTTGGAGGCTGAGTTTTTCCCTCAATGAGGGTTTCCCAGGGTATATCTTGTGTCACAATTTTGTGGGTATGTTGTCTATTCTCTTGCATGTGGATTTTAATTCCGTATTTATTTCAGATCTATTATGGGTTATGTGGAAACGATTATATTCTTTGTTGCCAAATTTCCTTACAAGTGGTATCAGAGCTATGGTTTTATTATTGTAACCCTAGATTGAATCCATGAGAATGCATGAGAGGATAAAAGAAAAGGGCAAGATATATGAATGATTTATTGCAGATCTGAGGCTTTTGGGTTTGTTGTTATGATGGGATGTTAAAAGATTTGGGCATGTGAAATTGTTAGACAAAAAAGATTTTTCGGATGTTTCATTTAAATGAGGGTTTTGGGGGGTAGCTTGCAGAAATAACCTCCTGGGTAAAAAAAGACCTCACCATTGGATCCGGGTCGACATTTCCATAAGTTTTGATATATAATATGCCCTAGTTTGGCCATGTTCAGAGAAAATGAAAGAGTTTTTTGGTTTCAGCCCATGATGGCCGTCAAATTTAATCCCGTTCAAATTTTCGTCACTAAAAAAATATAAAAAATGAAAAATCATACTAAAAATGGTAAAAAGACTATCTTAGTAAAACGGCCATAACTTTCTCTCAGAATATCGGATTTCAGAGTTCTTACAGGCGTTGGAAAGCTAATTCAGAGCACTACAAGATAGTGTAGGTTTGGTTCTATAATTTTGAGATTTTGTCAGGTTTTAAGAGCCCTAAAGTCAAATGTTATTTATTTTGAGCACGGATTAGGGCATAACTTGGGCATACGGAGTCGGATTTTGGACTTCGAGTAGTCAACGGAAAGATCTTGGAGAGCTCTACACATTGGTTCAGATTTGGTGCAGGTTTGGCATAATTTATTTATTGATATATTTATCTGAACAGTTTATAGGTATATTTTGACTATGGTAACATTGTGAGTTTACGTCATTGGAGATTTAAGATTTGATGTCATTGTATACTCAGTTCATATTTCAGATTGGTCTCATGATGATATGGTTATCAGAGTTTGGTTTGGATATGCATGATGACTTGTTGGGTCTACAAGTTGTGCAGTGTTGTAAGCGGTCTATACTTACAGGTTGCATTTATAGCTTGGTTATGGGTTGTCTTTGCCCATTGATCTTTCATTATTGATGCATATTCAAATTCGTGGCTTAGATTTGGGTTGTCTATGCCCAAAGTCACAAGATTTGCTGATTCTTTCTTCATGTAGAAGGGATGAGATGTTGTTACCAGGTACAATCATGGCAGAGGATTGTGGTTGACTATGCTGACAGGTTGGACATATTGAGAGCCAGATGCTCGGTTCATGGATGTGATCATGGTGTCATAGATTTTGGCATGACATGATTGGTTATACAGGTACATCCTTGATGTTTATTAGCTTGGATTTTCTGATTTGGTTATGGTGGTATATCTTCTTGGTTGAGGATCATGGTTATTTGGTTTTTTTTGAGGAGCTCATGATGTGCACTTTGAGTTCTTTGATGGTTTGATGCCTTGGTTGATTCTCATGGTTAGAGGATGGATTTTTTTCATCATGATGTCATGAATAGCTTGGATACATGATTTAGTGGGAGCTTGTGACAGTGATGGGGTGACAGTGCAGGATTAGTTCCTGGATTGATTTGGATCTTCATATAGGAGATGGATTTTATGATGCCATAGGTGACTTGGTACCACGGTTGAGTGGGAGTTGTTGGCATTGATATATTTATTGAGTGTTTGCAGATGTTGAAGGTTTGTCTTAGATCCTGTTGTTGCAGAAGCGTCTTTGACATTTGCATGGTGCACTTGTTATCTTCATGGTGTTTGAAGATAGTTAGATCTTGAGGACTCATGGAGTTCTTGGTTATCTTCATGGTATGTGGAGATGGTTCTTCATGGTATGTGGAGATGGTTTTCTTCATGGTGTATGGAGATGGTTGCATCTTGAGGACTCACAGAGTTCTTGGAAAAGGTGTGGTTTATGCTTTTATTTGACATGTTATCCTTGGTATAAGGATGGTTTCATTATTATGTCATGGTATACTCTTGATACGCGTTTAGAGTTGTGACATGTTATGGTATGTTCATATGGAGCATGTTATCTCTTTAGTTGAGATGGTAAGATCATGTTGTCATATTTATGTTCCTGAGGCCATGGTTGGAACTTTGACATTGATCTTGATTTAGTTTCTTGGTATTGAGTACAGTGATCATAAGCTGGATACTTCATGATATTGCTATGTTGCATTTGGAGTTGGCATAGATTGATTGGTTACAAGTGCTCATGGATACTTAGAGACGGTGGTGACACTGATTTCTCTTGAATTAGAGAAGTATTTGTTGGGATGGTTGATGGTTTCAACAGGAAGTCCGAGGGGCAGTCACCTGATATGGACTTGAGAGGAGATTGTTCTTAGATGAGTCTTGGTTGGAGACTTGGGTATCTTGATGAGCATTCTCATTCCCCACTCTTGGTCTACTCGGCGGTTTGCTACTTGAGAGGTATAGCCCATTATTTTCTCTCAGTTGCATTATATTTATGCTTATCTTTCATGGATATGGATCTTGAGCTATGGTACATGAGTTAGTTCTGGAGGGTTCATTTGAGAGATGATTAAGCATTGGTTATCTCCATGTGCATATGTTGTTATGCTGGTTGAGTTTGGGAGATGGTTTTATATTGGGCATTTTCCTTGGTTTAGGAATGGGTTTATTGAGTTTGATCTTCTTGTGAGAGGCTTACATCCATGATTAGTTATATGGTATGGTTTGGGTGTTGTTGAGGCTTCTTGTTGGGATTTTATGGAGGAGATCATTCTTGCACAGTTTACATCTAGAGGTGTGTGTAGAAGGACATGATACAGGTTATGATTTGCATGGTTTCTCTGCTCTTGGTTATCTTCCTGGATGTTCAGTTTTGCTTACATTGGATTTGAGATTGGTTAGAGATTGTGATCACTGGTTTGTGCTCATGTATGTCATGTGAGAGATGACATGGTTATTTCTTTCTCTTTCCTCTGTTGGTTGTGGTGAACTTGGGAGAGCATTGGAGAGTTGTTCTTGCAGGATATCAGTTTATGTATTGTAGATGTCCTTGATACTACATGGATTCACTTCTTTGAGATGTGTTGAGTGGATTGGTTATAGATTTGACATTATCTTTTGCAGTGGGAGCTTCTTGGTATATATGTGGCAGGTATTGCTTTTGAGGCTTGTGATTGCAGGTTGTAGATTGGATATGTTGGTGATATGAGATTCACTTGTTATACCTTTGAGGTATGGATAGTTGGATGGGTTTGGCACTTTGCTGTTGGTGCTATTTCAGCTATGGATATTTTGACAACTACGGATACATGTGATTACCTTTGGATCAGGTTATTTGTGCTTGGAATTTTAGTTGGTACAAGATTTTATGATTATCTAATGCGACAGGTTGGGTGGTTTTCTCTTTGGATGGCTTCTATGTATGTCCAGTGGGAGTGGCATAATAGGAGGTGAGATCATTCATGTTTGAGATGCTGGATACTTTGATTTTGTTGCAGGTACCAGGATGGAGCACTTGGTGTATTTTGATCCATGATGGTGGATGTGTTGGGAGGGATTGTTCCCTTGTTCATTTATGTGGCTACGGATTGACCCTATGCAATGTATACAACAAGTGGGAGATTGTTGAGATAATGGGTGTTGCACAAATTGCATAATATTGTTATATTTTATTTTGTTATGTAATGTTGTGCCTAGATGAACGTGCAACATGTAAAGATTCTCATGGAATATTCTTGATGAGTTGTATTGTAACATTGTGAAAATATTTCATGTAATTATTTAATATTGGGGAAAAGAATTAAATGCCCAATATTAAATGTGGGGTTAGTGGGTTAGGTAGCACATGGTTTTAGCACATGGTTTATGTAATACCACTTGGTGGTTTTGTGGGACTTGCTACTATATAAGCAGCCACAAGGGTAGTTGTTGTAAAGAGAGAGAGTGACAAGGAGAAGACAAAAGGCAAGAGTCAAGCGGGACAAGGCTTGACAGGTTAGCCAAGGGAGCATTTGTGAAGGTTGAAAGCATGGCATGGGATGTGTGGATTCATGCTTGTTCACATAGTTTGCTCGGTTGTGGCTATGGCCATGAAAGCTTCCACGGTTGTATGGAAATGGTATTTTTTTGCTGAATAATACATGATGATGGATGCTTTTGGAGGCTGGGTTTTTCCCTCAATGAGGGTTTCCCAGGGTATATCTTGTGTCACAATTTTGTGGGTATATTGTCTATTCTCTTGCATGTGGATTTTAATTCCGTGTTTATTTCAGATCCATTATGGGTTATGTGGAAACGGTTATATTCTTTGTTGCCAAGTTTCCTTACATGATGATTGGAACATGAACAAAATAGAATCACACTATTATAGTTCATATGGTGTTATAATTTGATACATTAAGTATCAAAACAAAAATAATGTAAGTAAGAGTCGAAGTAATAGTTGGGGGGCAAAAGGGGTGAGAGGGAGATCCAACTCGTATTGTCTTTATGCATGTGTCCATGAGGTGTGAAGCATTCATAGGAAGAACACATCCATCACTATATTTATCTTCATTCATGTAACAAGGTTGCTGAAATAATTAAGCCAATAGGCTTCTCCTATGGAGTAAACTGTCCAAAATAAATGTATTTATTGTCTCATGCATAGTCAGCTGTCTCACACAAAAATTAGAATGTGTTTGTTTATGACAACACATTTCTCCTCACCATCACATTCCCTGCCATTTACAAACATTTGTTTAAGGTTGCGAGAAATCATTGCATTTGGATGAGCTGTGGTGGAAGAAGTCAACCATCATATTTAAGCCGATAGGCTTCTCCTATGGAGTACATGCTCTGTCATACATGTATTAAATGTCCCCCATAGTGGTTTTGTCTCACACCCACACCACTATCTCACATTTGAACCACTATTTTTTTATAGTTTTCAATCTGTCTACACAATTTTTATTTGGTCAACATAGTAGTTGTATGACAATTCATGGACATCCAAGCACAACATTCCAATGTTGTCATTAACAACAATTTGAAGCTTAAAGCTAAGACAATCTGCAATGCAAAATTTTAATTAGAGAAGATCTAGTGAGCATAGACGAATCATAAAAAATCCTTTGAGAACCCCAACAATCCCATGGTCATTGCAAGAATTGAAGGCACTAGACTTAAAAAATGATCTTTATGTCAATTAACTCATGAAGCATTTTTATGTGAGTATTTATAACTCAACTGGTGCCCTACAACATATGTAATCAATAGGTTCTTTTTCAAGTTATGGATGGAATTAAAGGTGCATCATACATGGGTAACAAATGCATTCTCCACAGGAATGTACTATATGGAAATGAGCCACAACAGAGCTCTTTAAACTTCATCAAAGGGTTGATTAGCTCATCAATTTTAAGCATGGAAAAAGAAGCTCCATCTAAGTAATTGCATGAGCCAAAAGGGCTCACCAAATATGGCTATGAGAACAACACCTACTGGGGGAAAAAAGGCAAATACATGTTAAAATCTTAAATCTATTTCAATTATACCTTTGGCTTGTATCAAAATGGGAGCTTTGGAACAGGTTATGGGCATCACACACACAAGATGTAGAAGTATATACAATGCACCTAAATTGGTTGACACTTGACACATTAGATAAATGTAGTCTCATTAAATGCACATATGCATCTAATGTAAATTATTTAGGAACTTCTGGTCAAATGTAACTAGCTGTTGACCCCAATTTGTTTCAACATCCTTCCAGCCTATCCCCAAATGACAGTTTTGGAATGAAGTGTGGACATCCACTAGGGATTTTGGGGGATATTACATATGCTAATGCCCTCATAGACATATATGCAAAATGTAGAGGAAGAGACAATGCGCTTGAACTGTTTAACAGGTTGCACCAAAGAAATGTGGTCTAATGCAATGCCATGGTTGCAAGATATGCACAAAATATGATTTTTTTAAATGCCTTAGAAACTTTCAACCAAACGATAGCATCCTTCTTAAGCTAGACTCTATAGCCTTTGCCAACATTCCTGTCATATCCAATCAATCAAAGGGTAAAAGGATAGGAGAATTTTGTCATGTTGGTGTAGGAGCATCTCAAATATTCAAGCCACAGTTAAAGATTATAAAGACTACAAAGATCCTCAAAACAAATCAGAAGGAAGGAATGTATAAACAAGGTCATCAAATCAATTGGGCAGTCTTGGAACCTATAATGATGCTAAAATAATATTAGGTCTTCAAGATAGGTTTAGGTATAGAAAAGAGTTTGATGTTTAATAAAACCATTGTATGGCCTTTCAAGTTCAAACATTAAATAAAAAAAAGGTAATGGCTAAAATAGAGGGAAGTTTAGTTTGTAATAGTTTTAAAATACCCAACTCAATGATGATAGTTGGTTGGAGTCAGTTATTATAGGGTGTCTTATAAATTGGAAAGAGTCTTTGATGTAAAAAAAAGAGGAGAGAAAATATTGCAAGATTGGTATGTATGGACTGGTGAACAACAATATTAAAACTTAGATATTCTACAATTCAAATTCCATATTGTGGTCCCCAAACTGATTGGTTGGCTCTACAAATGCATTAATAAGTTTCCTTCATCATTCCAAGTACTTTGTTGATAAGTTTTATGATAGATTTTTTGTTACGCCTATTGTAGAACTAGTAGATTTCTTTTAATTATTTATTTGTTGTGGTAGGTTTTAAAGGAAATAAAGATCTTTCCATGAGGATGAAGGCCTGATACTCATGGAAAGAGTTATTCTAACATGTATGATATATTACTAACCAAGCACGTGCATAATTAAACAAGATAGAGATTCTACCCAAATAAGGGGTTTATTTGCTAATTGGAGACATTAAACAATGTACATGTGAAGGTGAATTCATTGTTAGTTGGGATTGGAATTGTGTGTAATCAAGTGATTGAGAAAGCCCTAGTTCAAGAGTAATAAGTGCTAGGAGGAGTCTTCCATATGGTTCCCTTGTAAATTGTGTCATTTACTTTCATTATTGTGAACTCTCTCCACATCACATGTCTAAAGCTTAGTAGAAGGATGATTGAGAGTTTTTGTAGCTGCCCTAATAGATATCACCAAAATATGGAGGGAGACAACACACACTTGGTTGGATATGTTGTGTATTTGACAAAAAAAAAAAGTTTAATTTTCAACCTTCTAATGCTTGATATTTCATTAATAATTTCGAACCTTTTCTGAATTTTAATCAATTGTGTTGCACATTACACTTTTAAATTTATTTGATTTCTTAAATTATGCATTTTTTGAGTCATGTAAATCAGACTCTTAATTATTATTTACAAGCACTTCTAAATTCGATCTTGTGAAGTTTTTTAGCATCAACATTTTCGAATCTTACTTTGTGATCCATCATCGGGATGTAAGCATAATTTGAGAACATAAGGAGAAATATATCCATGTTGTTATTATGAAATGCATCTTTATTATTGTTTATCCATATTAATTATTTTCAAATTTGATGTGTATCCATATATTTCATTTAGATTTTTAGTATTTAATTGTTTTGGTATGCACACATTCTTTAACTATTATGTACCATATACTATTGTTGACCATAGTAAAACTACTCATTATCTGTTGTTTTCCTTCTATCTACATACCAAAATATAAAACAATCCAAATGCACTAATAAGGAAAAGGTAGGGAACTTGATTACAATAACTATTTCTCTAATAAATCAAGGTGTACAACTCTCTGTCATTACAACCTCATAACTTAATAGTTCTTGAAGCATTAATTCCTTGTTGAAAATTTCTCTTTGGCACAAAATATGCTCTCGTTAAATAACAATAACACTTATGCTCAACCCAACAATGTGAAGACATTTTTTGTAATCACTCTTTAGATTTTTAAGACAAAAAAACATGAACAAATATATTATATATAACCAACATTAATCTACTTGACAATTTCCTTTGCCCTTCAATATATTAATCATGTATATCTTTCAATCAACATGACTATTGCACCTTACAAATTGAAAGCTAGGTTATGTGAATAATTTTCATTAGGACTTGCTATGGCACGTCTTTACAAGTTGTTAGAGTTTTGTATTAATTCATTAACATGAAAATAAAAAATAAATAAAAGTTTAAAATGTTAATATGTAAAACAAAGTCAAATTTGACAAATTAATATTAAACAAAATGATAATAATAAATATACTTTAATACAAATATTTTTTAAATAATAGATATTTTAATTATTTTTATGAATACTTAGAATGCATTATGATATATATATATATATATATATATATATATATATATATATATATATATATATATATATATATATATATATATATATATATATATATATATATATATATATATATATATATATATATATATTATATTAATTATAATTATTGTAAATATTAATTAACAAATACAATTATTTTAAAATGAAACAAAAAAAAAATTCTAATCGCAATTTCATTATCTAAAAAGATTATTATTATTATTTTAAATAACAAATTATACATTGAGGGATTTCAAACAGTGAAAAATAAGAAACCAAGAAAAAAGAATGCTCAACAATTGGCCCTCGATCAAATTCGTGCTACTTCTAAATCTAATCCCTTTGCTGCTCTGGCATCTCCTATGCTGTTGGTTGAAGATAGACACTCTGTGGATGAAAGGTTCCTTGGTAAAAATATTTTGGAAGGTCAGAGCTTAAGCAATGGTAGGTTTGGTGATGTTACCATGAGTGAAGTCCCTACAGACACGGTTAGTTGTAAGGAGTGCCCTAACCTGAATGTAGTCCCCCCTTCTGATGATAACATCATCAGCCCCCCCATCCCTACCCTTAAAGAGTTGGATGATGATTTTTACATTGAAGTTATTCTTGCTAACAATGGTTCTGATAATGCCAAGTCTCAGAACCCGATTGGTTCTAGCATTATTGGGAACCACGGAAACCCTGATTGCATGTTGACCCAAAACTTGGATGGATCACATGTTATTGGGGATTTTGACATAGTTGGATCCCAATCTAAATACTCTCAGTCTTATATTGGTGAGGATGAGGATGCTCCCCTCATGGGATCTAATGCCTCTAAGAAAAAGGGCATGCCCTTAGGTTCTAAAAATAAAAAGAATGGAGAAATCTTGACTCCTCTTATTGGCCCCTTAATGCATTCTTCATCATGAAGTGCATATCTTGGAATATAAGAGGCCTCGAGTCTCCTGATAGGAAATCTATCATCAAGAGATTTTTGTTGGGGCATAAAAACATAGATTTTTTTATGATGCAAGAGCTCAAAGCTGTTAACTTTCTTCTTAATTCCTCTCTGGATTTCATCTGGAGGGATGCTATTAAAATTTTCACTAATAATCCTAAAGGGAAGGGTGGTGCTACCTTGCTTATTAATACCTACTGGGGAAGATATATTAATTCCACTGGAAGCTCCCCTTGTAATTGTGTGGCTTGGGTCGTAATTGAATTCAATGGCACATCTTTTGGAGTTTGCTCCATATACGCTCCCAATGAGGTTAAAGAGAGGACCATTCTTTGGGATTGGCTTCATAATCTAGCCAACATACCCTAGATTCTGGCCGGAGACTTTAACATGGTTGAGAATCAAGATGATAAGTCTAGTGGTCTTCCTTTTACTTGGAAACATCAAGAGAAGTTCTATTGGGATCGCTGTAAACATAAACTTAATCTATTTGATCCTATGGAAGGGTGTAGAAGGGATACTTCCGGCCTGTGGTTCACATGGTGTAACTTTTAGCAGGGGTCTAAAAGGATTTACTCCAGGCTTGATAGATTTTATGTTAATTCTGACTTTTTTTCATTCTCTCCTAACCAACAACAATCCCCTATTTTTGCTTCTTCCTCTACTCTCTCTGATCACCTTCCTATAGTTGCTCTTATTAACATAAGGAATGCTCTGGCTCCTAGCGCTCATCATAATGAAAAGTTTATTCTTAACACATCCTTGCTTAATGATCAGGATACTAATATTTCTGTTAAGATGGTTAGGTCATTCAGTCTTATTAATAAATTCTCTTCTCAAGTTGATAGATGGAATAGAAATGTCTCCTCGTGGAGGAAAATATTTCAAACCTTAGGTCAAAGAAAGGCTAAAAATTATAGAATAGTGGAATATGAATTGAATGATCACCTTCAATCTGCTGAATTAGATGCCCAAGCTAATCCCTCCTCTATATCACATATTGAACGTGTCTCTGCTGTTAGAGATTCTCCGAGGAAGCATCAACATATTAAAACCATTGGAGCCTCTATTAGAAGCCATCAAAAATGGTTGAAATATGGGGATAAAGGCTCCAAATTCTTCTTTAATTACCTTAAGAAAAAGCAGAGAAAAGAGAAAATTGATACAATTGTTATGGATAATCAGAAGCTTAGTGATATCAATGACATTGCTGCTGCCTTTGAGCAGTTTTACAAAGCTCTTTTCAATTCTGAAGACAATTGTAATGACAAAGATCTTAGGAATAAATGCAAGGAGTTCATTCCTAAAAAAATTATTGAGGGTGATGTCTCCATCCTTAGGGCTAGGATATCAGTTCAGGAGATCTCTGATGCTATATCTGCTCTTAAAAAGGATAAAGCTCTTGGGCCAGATGGCCTCCCTGCTAAATTTTACAAATCCAATATTGATTGGATTGCCAAGGATCTATTTGATTTATATTCAGAAGCTTATGATCGTGGCATTGTTGGTAATTCTATCAATATGGGGACTATTAAGTGCATCCCTAAAGATGGAGACAAATCTCTAATCAAGAATTGGCGGCCGATTACTTTGCTTAACGTTTCATACAAAATTCTGGCCAAAGCCTTGGCCTCTCGGCTTGTTAATATTCTACCCAACTTCATTTGTCCCACCCAGACTGGTTTCATCAAGGGACGCTATATTTTAGAAAACCTTGTCACCAGCTAGGAGTTAATGGAGTGGGCTAAGTCCTCAAATCAGGATTCTTCTATGTTTCTTTTAGATTTTGAGAAAGCTTATGACCAGGTCGAATGGGATTTCATCCTTTCTATCCTTCAGGCCTTTGGATTCCTTGATGAATTTGTTAGATATATTCAAGTGTTGTTTAAGGATTCCTCTGCTAGAATTGAAATTAATGGTTTTTTATCTAATCCTATACCCCTGTCTCGATCCATTCGACAGGGATGTCCTCTTGCTCATGCTCTCTTTTTTATTGCTTCTAATTCCTTGTATTATATCCTTAGAGATGATACTATCTCTCCCAAAGTTAATGGGATTTCCCTCCTTGACAACTTTGAGCTTCTTAATATCCAATTTGTGGATGATACCTTGCTCTTTCTTGAATTATCTTGTCTTAATATTCAACATCTTAATTTGAAACTCGAGTTGTTTGAAACCATCTCAGGTGCTCATATATCTAAGCCCAAATCTATCATGCTTGGATGGAAAGAGGAACCTCTAGATTGGTTTCTCCAATTTGGTTACTCATGGGGAAAACCTCATAAGATTGTTAGATATTTGGGGGTTCCTTTTTCCATCTCCCCTTCTCTCAAAGACATGTGGAATTGGGTTAAGGATAGAATTATGAAGAAACTCTAGAAGTGGGATAATAGGGTGCTTTCACTTGCTAGTAGAGTGCAGGTGTGCCAAAAAATCTTGTCATCCTACAGTATATACTTTTCTTCTATCTGGATGTTTAGTAATTACCAACTGTTTGAAATTTAGAAGGCCATCAGGAGATTCCTATGGTCTGATGGTAAAGGTAATAGAAAGAAACATGCTGTTAGATGGAGTTGGTGTCACATTGATAAGAAGTCAGGTGGTTTCGGCCTTAAAGACGTTAGGATTGAAGGGGTGTCTCTTGCTGCTAAGTGGATTTTTCAGGCTCTTGATGCTCATGGGCCTTGGAAAATTCTTCTTAGAAATAATATTCAATCTAGATTTCCTAAGCAAGCTAAATACTGGAAGAACCTTCCCTTTGCTGATCTTGTTGCTGGGACGTTCCCTGTCTCTGTTCAAGGCTCCATGGTTTTTAAGTCTATCTAGAAGGCTTGGGAGTTGGTGAGGGGCTTTATTTATAATTCTAACTTCGATAGCAATAATTCTATCCACAGTGAACACTCTATCTGGTGGAATCTGAAACATAATGGCAAGCCTCTTGCCATGACTCAAGGGTGTTCTGCTAAACATTGGAACAATCATGGTATCAAGAGCTTTATTGATATTTTGGAGAATGACAACCTTGCCAGTTGGCAAGATATTAGGCTTAAGTTCAATCTTCCTGACTCATAAACGTACCTATAATATGATAGCTAATGCTTGTCGCCCTCTCAATATTCCTCGTAGATGTGATGTGGATTCCCATAGATTCTTATATTTCCGTTGGGATGATGGATCCCTCTTACATAAAATCAAAGATTAAGATATATACATAAGGTGCTTAATAAAGATCACTCTATTTTATCACACCTGAATACCACCTGGTATATGAATTTGGACTCTCTTGAATGGCACAAAATCCTTGACAGATTCTGGAAGTCTCGTATTCCTCCCAAAATCTTACATTTTAAATGGTAACTTCTTCTTGATAGACTTCCTATTAAAAATCAAACTGGTGATACTGACTCTTGTTCTATTTGCAGGGTTCTTGAAAATTTAAGACATATTTTCTTTACTTGTCATTTTGCTAGGATTATATGGAAATTTTTTGGAATATCTATAACTGATCATGTCTCTGTGCTGGATACTATTCTTGGAAACATATCCAGTCTTAAGAAGGATGCTAACTTTTTTTGGAATATTCTCTCTTCTCATATTCTTTGGTTTATTTGGAAAAGTAGAAATGAGGACAAATTCCAATATGTTGGTAGATCCCTTACTTTGTTTCATTTGAAACTCATATGCTTTAAGATTGTCTCGCAAGTGTGCTGCATTATGAAACTTGAAAAAGACAAACTGAAAAGATTTCTCCGTGATGGGCGCACTACGATGTTCATCTACGGAATGAAGCATGGGTTGGAATGGGCCAACATTATTGATGACCAGGCTTCTTTTGAAGAAGACCTTAAGTGGCTGATTAAGGAGATGCGAGATACTAGAGGCCCTTTTTCTGATAGACTTGAGTTTTTTGCTCATATTCTTGAACAGAAGAAAGCTATTTGGATGGAAGGAAAGCTAGGATGGACAACATGGATTGATGATCGTGATGATACTCTGGATTAGCTTATCTAATTTCCTTTTTTGTAATCTCGTTGAAACTGTTACATATTGTGCTAGTTGATTGATCATGGATTACCAGTTGAACTAGGAGGTTGAGGTTCGCCTCCCCTCTCTTGATTTTGTACCTATCTTTTTGAACTATTGATTATTTAATTAAAAAAAATAAATTATACATTAAAAAATATAAAAATAAGTACAAAAATGGTATATACTTTTGTGTTTCCTACCATGCTTGTGTTTGGTGAATGGCTCTTTCACTTCACCCAAGTTTAGAATGAAGCAGCCATAGTCAACTTAATAATTTTAAAAAAGTTTATGGCATGTGTTTTACAATATTAAATATAGTAATAATGAGGTAAAACTAATGATTTTTTTAGCTTTCACTTTCCTTCTTTCTATTGTGTGAATAATAATTTCTTTCCATAAGTGTTGTTAGGGCTCTCACGTGCACATGCCCACTTTCTCTTTTTATAGAAATATGCTAAGAGCACTCTAATGGAAAGCATAATTTATACACTTTGATACACGATATGTATTCTTTGCATTTATTTAATTATCAATTATTAGCTTTTAATAGTTGGACTTCACTTTTATCTTATTACTTTTTCTTATTCTTATCTCTTTACTTTGAAAATTCATTTTGATTGAGAATAAAACCCATCATTACTTATGGTTGAAGCAATGATATTGATACTAGGTTTTCAAATAAAAAATGTAAATTCAAATTTATTTTATCAGAATTCAATATTAATTAGTTAGACCAATTATATGCTAGAAATATAGTTGAGTGTTTTGAGCATTGTATTAATATCTAAGATCATTAGATGTATTATAGGCTTTTTCATTTCTACTTATTGTGTCTTCCAATATGTTGATAATTGAATCAATAGAAATATTAAGCTAATGTGAAATGAGGGTAGATAGTTGTCTTCCATGCTTCACACAACAGACAAGCTTTAAAACCATCTTTAGGTAAAGCTAGTCTTAAACAATAAAGTTGAACCAATTTCTAAATATCAAAAGGACCAAGGCTACATCAACATTTTAGAATGTAGATATTAGCTTAAGTTTGTAGGTGTGAGGATCACTTGAATATATGGAAGATTGAATCTAGATTGAGCGCTCAATATCTTTCATTGAATATAATTCTATTATCTCACACTGTCATTGCAAAAATGGAAGTAGATTATTGAGTGCAATTTTAAATACAACAATTTGTATATCACAAACAAAGCTAGAAACACCCTAATGTTTTTTGTCAATCTCAAAAAATATGTTTATATAATATTTCAAATCTAATTGTTACACTTAAATTTATATTAAAAAGTTAAAAATAAGTCTCTACGTTATTCAATTATATCAAAATAATATTACACACATTCAAAAAAAGGTGGATGGATATGAAATGGTACCCTAAAATTTTGCATAGGACATACAATCAAATCATAAACCTTAAACAATAAGTTACAAAGTGTCAACAATAATATTCTAGGGAGAGAAGGGCCCCAAACACTCATTTTAGCACATATATTAATGAGGTTTGGAGCTTCTATAGGAGGGTCACAATTGGTCAAATGGAAAGAGCCAACTGAGAAACTCATTAGAAATTAAACCAAAAAAGATTATCAACAAGCCACTAAGAAGATTCCCCATAGAAGGTGGAAATGTGGGGCATTGCAAGGTAAGCCATCCATATCCCCATCTCTCATGATCTCCTTTGGAAAGAAAAGGAGAAACTTGTGAACAAGCAACATAGGTGTCATGAGCTAAAAGAATTCAACCCATTGGCCAGGAGGAGGAAAGCAACCTTAGGAGGAAGAAGATGATGGAACTATGGACACAACATAAGGGCCATTTCTCTAGTGTTCAAGAAGAGGAATTCATACACCATATAATCACAATGATTTTTTGACTAGGGAAACCCTTGATTAAAGGGAAAACCCTAGTGGAAATGACACCCACACAATATTGTACTAGTATATATGTTCCTTGTGAAAGGATGTGACCCTATTAGGAGCCAATTACAATGCATTTAGTACATCAATCCTTGTTAGAGGATAGATCCATGTTAAGACACCTTAAATTTTTTTCAAAAGGTTCTAAACATGCTAAAGGTCAATAGGGAAACAAGTATACCCACTGTCTAAATTATTCCAACAACTGTGAAGATTGAACTTCAAGATGACATATCCAAATCAAGTGAACTGATTGATCTACAACTTACTCACCAAAACAATTCCTTTGAAGCCTAATACCATCAACAAAACTAAATTCTAATTTTCTCTTATCATTCAACATTCAAGCTCGCATTCTCTAACTACATACTTGATACATCCAATGTCTTTCCAACCAAGGAAACAACTTTCCTTTATACCCTTTCCAAATAACTAATTAGGTCAGCCCATTTGAGCTTCCCCAAATTTAATTACATACAACCTCATTAAGGTATACACACCTTCTTAAGCATCATTACAATTATTACATTAAGGTTCTCAGACATTACAATACAATTAATACATTTTACAATAAAGATCAATATGCTTCCTCAACACACTCAAATGCCAGTAAAATATATCACACATTTTACTTCAACAACCTTTCTAGAATAATCCTTCAGCATTTCTATAGTGAACATAGCATCATGAAAATGTCTTCTACCATGGTCCAAGCTAGTTGGCATTAATTTTTCTTCGTTGGTAAGATATAGCCAATAAGCTACCAATTGTTTCTAATAATATTCCTTGTCCATTGATCTACTACTAGTATTCAAAAAATGAACTGTAATTCATCTAAAACTTCATATGAAATCCAAGAAACATAGATATGATAATCTATACTCATCTATGAACACAATCCTAAGCCCACATAACTTAGCCTTTTATATGGAAACTTTGTTGTGACAATAATCTCCCTATAGTATAGGGTGTGTGCACTAAATTGTTGTACAAAAAAAGTCACAAGCAACCTTTAAAAAAAATCAAATATTCAATAACCCAATTGGGTTATTTGAAACTAAAAAAGTGGCCAAGTTTGTTAACCAAGCCTAGCCTTATAACATCAATAACAACCCAATCAGGTTACTAAAAATTTTTTATTTTTTAAAACCTGATCAAGTTTTGAAAAGCTATAAGTTTTTTAATTTTTTTAAAACAATAGTATACTCATTTTAACACCTACAATCGCACAGACATAGCTTGAGGAGGAGAAAAATCATAAAACTCAATTGGGCTTTGATGTTTTTCAAGCCATTTTCAACATTTTTGACCATTTCACCCCGTAAACAAGGTGATTTTGTACATCTTTTCTATTTTTGGTTCTATTTGTTAAAACATTAAGGTTTTATAATTTTTATGATTTTTTAAAATAATTTTATTATTAGATGCATCAAAGAGAAAATGAGTTAGACATGAAATACATCCTCATACACAAATAATGAAATCAACCCCCAAAGCACACAACTCTCATTGATTATGGGGCAACCAAAAAACCATCTTCTTGTTGCGACACAACCCCAAAACTGTCCACCCACTGTGAAATAGGCACAAAATCCTCCACCCACTATGACATAGGCACAAAACCCTCCACTTAGTGCTCTCTTCAATATCCATGACCATTTATAAACCCTCCATGCATAGTATTAGATCATGTAAATGCTATGCAAGAGGACCTCATAAACTACCTTACACAAAATACCTCCCACATTAGCCAAATAGTCAATAGGTTGAGGTCATCTAGTTTTGCTCACAACTCAACCCTAATGGATACACTTGATCAAATGACCCAAAATGTGAATGAGGTGTCTAGGGAGGTTACTAAATGGGGTTCATGGAGGGATATGTGTCGTGCGCTTTATGCTGATGGATTATCAAATCAACAAGTGAAAGATAAGTATGTTAAGAAAGCTTTTATATGTGCTCTTTTCACTAATCCTAATTCTGGAAACTCTCTATTAGAAACTACCAAAACTTTTCCTATTCATTGGTTCACTCACACTAAGATGAGATCAACTTTTTGGGATGGGTGTATATGGTATTTGACCTACCACCATGTAATAATTATGAGGTGCCTTCATATTTTTTGTGAAATCTATACTATTAGTTTATCCTTGGTGAGGAGCCAAATCTCTTTGACATCCGCAAGTTCTAGGGTAGACAGAAAGGCTCTGCGTAGGACAATAGGGCTTATAGGTTACTACCACTACATGAGAAGAGATATACAACATGAAAAGTCATGTCTCATGTGTGAGAATTACTAGAATAACTATGGAGGGGGGGGGGGGGGGGGGGGGGGTGAAATGAACTAGTTATCCTCAGGTCCAAATATACCAATTAAACTTTTAACAACTTCAAACAACATAATCACAGTCATAAAGCCACTTGGCCAAAATAGAAATTCATCAGTAATCCAACTTATCATATCATCACCTAGCTCTCTATTTAGTATATGCTGAATAATAGAAACATATAACACTAAATAACATAAAACATCAAAATAACATTCACACAAGTATGATTAGATTCATTGAATGTGTCCATCATTTTTTCCTTCTTCTTTCTTGAAATTTTTGGAAACTTCAGCTTAAAAATCCTTATCTTTTACATATTTTGACTAATCTATAAATTCAATTGTGTTGGCCTCCAATCTTGATTCTTTCACAAACTATCAAAATGATGGCATTCAATCATCACTATGCTCTTTATCTTGGTCATCACTAGGTAGCTTGGTCTCTATTGATCTATCTCGCTTAGCTTACACTGGCTTGCTCATCCTTTGTTTGCATGGTCACTATTTCAAATTTACCTTCATTTCACCCGGCCATTACCAACCCTCAACTGATACTATTTTTCTTAGTAATGCTTAAATTCCTTAATTTTCTACTTAATAATTCTTAACTTCTTCATTTACCTAGTAACCCATCACTTACTCAAGCTCATATTTTACTCAACTTCTTGACTTCTACTAGTCATCTCTTCTACATTTCAAATCATATTTCTTCTTCACTAATAATAATGATCAAACCACACATTATCTTTTCAAACACTAACTGATCAAGTGCTCTTTGCAATTCCATCATACTTACTCCTCTTTACTCAACACTTTACTAGTTCATCTTACTATCTCTCTTTTCAAATCCTCTTCATCAATTTACTGATATGACACTCTATACTATTAGCAAATGCCTTACTAGTAGGGTTTGACATCAATGACAACATATAAATGTTAATCTAAGATTGGTTTTGACATATGAGTGACAATATACTTAAGTCATTTACTTAGTTCATGTCGAACACATAATACATGTCGAGCATAAGTTGTCAAATAGTATATGCCGAGCAAAAAATACTTAGTATGCGTTGAGTAACTAGTAAGTGCCAAGTCACTCGTGTTGAGAAAATAATATGTGCCGAGTTATTTAGATGCCGAGTGATCAATGAATGCTGAGTCATTTAGAGGCTGAGTTACAACATTGAAGTTGTAGTTGATGTTGAGCATTAGGGACTTCAAGTGCTGAGTTATATAGTTTTGACATAGTTGTTTGTAATGACACAAACTTCTACGCAAACCATTTTTTAGCTGACTTAAGGATTGTCTTGTGATCTTAGATGATAAGGACAAATCTTAATTGTGAATCCCTATGCATTACATGCATCAAATCAAAAAAAGAGAAGGATTAAACGACAATATGGGTGAATCACAAATGTTGATTGATACCTAACCCTAAGTCACCTAGGTCTTCTTAAGGTGGAAAAACCCTAGTTTTTTTATGAATGCTTAAGGAGAATTGAAGGGAAGTTTGCATGCATAAATAGAGCATTCATGGTGACTAAGGAGTTGTAATTTGAGTTTTATTGCAAAATTAGTTAGAGGAGAACAAAGGAAATGAATTAGAAGAAAGAAGAGATACATTTGATAAAAAAGGATCAAGTATACATCAGGAAAGAGGTGATCTGTCATCAAGCAATAGAGTGCTAACCGAATGATCATTATTGAACCATTCTAATAGGTGAATTAGTTAAATTTCTTAATAGAGTAGTCTTGATAGGCTATTATAAATCCTTTAATAGGGTGCTTACTTCATTTTAAGTTAAAGTTCTTTTACTAGGCACATTTCTAATAGGGTGTTGAAATCCTTTAACAGGGTAAGATCTAAAAATCTTATAAGCCTTTAATAGGGTAGACATTTCATAGGGTAGATCATGTTTCATGATCAAAACACCTTCATTGGATACACTTTATTATAGCAATAGTGAATATTTTTGGGTGTCATCCCCACCCTAGTTACTTTCTCCTTGGAGGGTTTATGGGTAACCAAATATCTTGTGTCATACATGTGTTGTATGTTTTACTTTCATGTTATGGATGTATATGCTTAATTTGATATTTCAATTTATTTGAATAGATTGTAAGATGGATGTCTAGTTAATGTTATTGAGGTTGAAAGTTTTAAGTTTTGATTCAACCCCCCTCTCAAAGTTTACTTCTTTGAAAGAAAAGCTTTAAAAGATTTGAGGAAAGATCTTGGAGATGGAAGTCTACAAGTTGGGAAAGACTATTGAGAACCAGAAGATTGAAATACAACTTGCCATACATTAGTTGAATGAAGCAAGAAATGAGTTAAAACAATCACTGAAAAGAAGGAAGGAAATGGATATTAAAGAGAATGACACACAATACCAACAGATTGACACTACTAAATTGTTTGCAGATGGAAACACAAGTGGATTTGATGCAACAATTGCAGATCTAATAGAAAAGAATGGAAGCCTAACTAAAGAAGTCAAAAATCTTAAGAGAGAACAAGAAGTCCAATCAATATTTTCTATGTGAGGTGACCAAGTAGAAGAAGAAAGTTGAAGAGGACAAAATCATGATTGAGGATGACAAAAGGATTTTAGCCAATAAAATAGAAGAGAAAACATTAGAGGCAAATAGGATTGCTAACATGCAATTGGAAACTTTGTGTCAAATGATGATTGTAAATCATGAACTGAATGCAAGGGATATTGAGATCACAACACTGAAGTTGTAGAATGAATAATTGAGAAATGATCTGAAAAGAGAAAAATAGTTTTCTAAAAGTTTCAAAAAACCTAGTGAAGCCATCAAGTACTTTGAGCAATTGATGAGATCCCCTAGATCCAATAGTGATACTACTGGATTAGGTTACACTAGTATTGAACAAGGAGAATCATCCAAAAGTGGTGAAGAAAGAAGTAACAAAGGTAAGAAATCCAAACATACTTGTCATAATTATGGTAAGATAGGTCATATTGCTAATCTTTGCAAGAGCAAGACATCAAATTAGAATCTTAAGTAGAAGTTCATGGGTCATTGCAACAAATGCAACAAACAATGTCATCAGGCACATGAATGGAGAACAAAGACCATAAGAACACAAAGATTTTAAGGTTCCTACTATAATTGTCAAAAGTATGGACACAGAGAATATGAGTGTAGATCCAAGCCTAAATGGTCATCAAACAAGAAAATAGAGGTAAAGCACAATAAAAACTCTTGTAATTGGGATTATGATACTAGGTATAGTTTTCACTATTGTCAAGAGTATGGATAGAAGTGACTACGAAATATGGTTGAGTCAAACACCATGTTTTAGCTATTTAAAGACTAGTTACATAAGTAGGAATTGTCCAACAAGGTCAAAGACACTAAGCAATGAGTTGAACAAAGGTAAAGGAATGGTAGATGTTGAGAATGTTTGAGATGAGATGAGCAAGACATGGAAGAGAAAGAAAGATTGCAACAGATCAAGTTCAAATGAGATCACTTCACCCAATGGGTTCGGTGATCACACCACCTCCAATTAAGCAATCAAGAGGTATGTATGGGACTGATATTTAAAAGATATACTATACATCAGTTCCAAGGATTTAGTTTCAAAAAGATTATATTTGCATGAAGAAAGATGCACAATGTTGTTAAGAATCTAGAAGAAATGTTTAAGTTTTGTCAATTTTCATGTTACTATCGAGCATGAAAGGTTTCACTATGGTTGTTGAGTGAAATTTTAATTGATGTCGAGCTATCACAAGGTGATAGTATTGACCAAGCTCATAGTGTTTGTTCAGCGAAAAGGAAATTTCATGGAAGCTGAGTGAGTTGAAATCTCTATTCAAGCCAAGCTTACAACTGTGCAAGCACTAAGCATTAAATGCAAGGTTTTAAGGTCTATATGATCGATTTCTACCTATTTGACATCATTTAAATTGGAAGAAGAGCACAAAGAGCGAAAGGCAAATTGAAGAGATCATTCCAAGCATTTGCAAACAAGATTCAATAGTTGCTCGAGATCATCTTAGTAGATTTAAAAAGGTATTTATCATGTGTCAAACTACGCAGCTTGAATTTTTACAAACCCTAAGTTTTCATAATGGCATCTAGTTCTTCATATCCTAAGGTTAAAGAGGGTAAAGAAGTTTTGAATGTACAATTGATAAGCAATGAGATCTGACAACCAAATTTTAGAGCCTTTCTTGATATTGCTTACAATTAAGATCCATCTGGTGCATTATCTATGATACCACCTCAAGTTTTAATGATTCAATATGTGAGATGTTGCTACAATGCAAGGTGGGTAGCATAGGTTACATGGAGATTAGGGAAACCTATGGGAAATTATGTGAAAATAGAGCATTGAAAGATGAATTCAAAATTGTAGAGGGAAAAGGGTTAACCTGTGTCCTAGATTTCCCCAATGTCTTCAAGACTAAATGGATAAAGATAGTTTTGAGAATAATTCATGATAATTCTATATGGTTGGATAATGGATTGGTGAATATCACAAAGAAAATTGTACATAGAGAAACACGGTATCCAACCCTAGACCAACATAAAACCATGAAGAGTGAAGGTGAAGAATTTATTGAGAAGAATACAAGGCTAGTGTAGAACAAATGAGGAATGACAATTGACACTATCTTAGATCCTCTAATTGCTTTTGTAGTGAGGATTATAACACATAAATTCTCTCAATCCAGCAGGCTCAACAATATACCTTGTATTGATGTTGACATGGGCTACAAGATAGTTAACAAGGATCATACCTATGACCTTTCCAAGTTGCAGATGCAACAATTTAAAAAAAATTGGAAGCAATAAGGAAGACCAAGAGTGCATAATGTAAATTTGGTTCAATTCTTGTATGTATATTCTTTTATGTACATAATACATTCCCTATGTTTGGTAAAGTTGAATGGAAAACAAACATATCTATTATAGTGCAAATAGGTGAACTTATTGAGCAACTTGGAAAAAAAAATTTAGTCTGTAATGACAAGCTACTTTGAAGTTTTCAAGCAGTTAATGAAGAAAAGACCAAGGATACCAATTTCACTAGTTGAGAAACATTTCAATGATGTTTTCTTTCTAGTTGACACTGATTTTGCATATGTTCAAGCTACTATTCCAAGGGTAAGGTGACTAAGGCCACTAGGCTATGAGATCAATGTAGATGAAGCCTTTGCAACAATTACAACATTACTTGTTGAAGATGTAGATGCTAAGGCTACTGCCTTTGGGAATTATGATGTGGCTAAATCTAAGATAACAATGGATTTGAAAACTGCCTCAGTTATAAGAAAGAAAAAGAAGATTGTCAAGAATCTTAAGGAGAAATTTGGTGAAGGAGTAGAGGAAAATGAAGAAGAAGAAGATATACCTACTCAAGCACCACTAGCCTTATCTCAAGGTCAAGGGGAAGATCAAGCAGAAGAGGTAGAAGTTAAAGAAGGTGTTGAGGGAGAAGAAGCTAGTGAAGCACTTGAGAAAAAGAAGAGGAAAGCTAAGACTCCAATAGTGAGCAAGCAAAAGAAGGTTAAAAAACCTAAACCTGTAGTTCAAGCAACTTAGACCAACACAAGAGCTACTATCAAAAGGGCTCAAGAGCTAGATAAGCCAAAAGAGTAGAGGACTAGATCATCTAGCAAAAAAGAGGAGCCCAAGAAGAGACCAAAGAGAAAGTATATAGCTTTGGCTAGATCTGATGAAGAGAGGACATAATCTGATGACAAAAACCAATTCAAAGTGGTAAGTCACTTCCCTTCCTCAAATTTAGACAATATATGTGAAAACATAAGGAATAGTGTTGATTTATCTAGTCTCACACATATTGAGTTTGATACCTTGGAAAAATTGAGATGAACCAAGTAGAGGAGTCAATATATGTCATGATGGAAACATTCAAACAAACTCTAGTTGAGACTACCAACTCACTACCAAAAGTTCTATATGAAAGAGTTGAGAAAAAGTGGCAATATAGTCTCAATATAGAAAGACAAATCAGATAGACTACACTTACACAAGTGATGCCAAAATTGGAAAGGAAAACAATGGATAAGGAAATAAAGAAGAACACTAGGAAATTTGCACCTAAATACAAGGCATTCAATATACTGTAGAATAATATTGAGGATGTTGTATAGAAGACCACTCAAATTTGGAAGTCATTATATAGTTTGATAACACCCAAGACAATAGTGCAGACACCAATTGAGGTAGGTGAGGATAAAGATGAAAAAAAATAAGTAATTGAGGTTACCATAGTTGACACTAAGACAATTGCACATGAGGAAGGCATTGAGACACATGAAGATACACAAGCACCAATTGAAGTTGAGCAACATATAGAATAGAGTGTACTAGATACACTAGTACTGAGTACAAAAATTGATATTGTAAAGATAAAGGATGTTTCTAATACTATCACTCAAAACATAATTCCCCTTATAGAGGAAGACTTGAAGAAGATACTTGTATAATCCACTACCCAAGCCAAACTTCATGAAAATCTTGTAGTGGTGAGTGTTGATGAGATTGAGAAGGTAGACAAGGCATTTGTAGGGGAGGAAGTTCAGACACAAGAGACCTCTACAACCTCTCCTCAATCCATTTTGGAAAATCTACATTACCTCTTGTAGTATATATCAAAGGAAAGAGCCATCCATGACCCATATCAACAAATTGGTACACACTGTGTCTATACCAAAAGTTTCTATAGATGTACAACAAACAACACAAGTTTCACATGTTAGGTAGATACTCCTGCACCTACAACAAAAGATCAAGCTACAAATAAGAATGTAGAGAAAGTAAAGAACAAGACTAAAGAGATAGATTTCACTACAAACTCGAGGAGCAACTAGCAATACAAACACTGGTGACTTTGCCAAAAACTACTACTCCAAGTCAAGCTCTTCATAGGTCGAGTATCGAAGCTATACCCCTATAATCATCAAGTCTGAATCCAAGCACATCCAAGGTAGATAAAGTTACATCATTTTTTGATGTGAACTTGGATGAAGTGATTGAGTTGCCCAAGTGGATGAAGGTATTTGTGTATGTAAATGCTTTATCAATGTGAAAAATAGGGAATGACAGATTGTGGTGAGCTTTTGTGGACATAGAGGCTCACTAGGAAAATTGCCACATACGTAAGGCATCCACAATTTCACCTTTGAATATGTGTCAAACCAGTAATAAAAAGATGCACCCTCTCCTTGACCCCTTGCTAGCATCTTTGCCTCTTTTAGTCCTCATTCCTTGACTCCTCCCCCACCAAAAAGAAACCCTTGCATTGGATTCCTTTTCAAACTTTTTTTTGCCTTCCCTTTGGAATCAAGAAAAGTGCACACTAAATGTGGTATGCTGTATGACCATCCTCTCCTACCTAAGATTTAGAGTCCATCGAAAATGCCCTAGTTGCTAGAATCATGCTTGGATTGGTCCATTATGTGTAACCCACATGGCTAGAATCTCCCTTTAAAGAAAGAGGCCACATCAATCCATATCAAGGTTTTTGTTATTGATTATACAAGGATACATTTGAGATGGATTTATTGATCTATAGAGTATATAAAAAATGAAATAGGGAGAGCTTGGGATTTTCTTTCCAATTTGTATGTGGATTTTATTTGTTTTGGTTGAACAGGGCTATAATGGGAAAAGGGTTAGTTTAGGGAATTTTAATGTTGCATTTTTTTTAAAGCATGTTAGGATTTTTTTATATATAAAAGAGTCTATTAGTGGTTATATTTAGTTTCTATTCAATAGTCAGTGAGTATTAATTTTTGTTTTTACTTTCACAAAATTTATACATAAATGTATAGTAGTGATGTGTTATTTGTACTAATTAAGTAGCACAAATTTTCTAATTACTAATTCTATATTTTTATGTGGTTGTTTAAGTACAATTTGGCCAAGTAGTTGGAGTGTTCCCATGCCAAGAATCATATTGAGCCTCTCTTTCACCAACATCGCGACCTAACCTAAGTACTAATATAGTTGTACAATCCCTCTAGTTATTAATTTGTCTTGTTTTCAACTCATTGGATAAGCACATTTTGGCCCACAAAAAGATTAGATTTGTGCACTGAGCTTTTGAATGTAGAATTGATGAATGATGATTGGAACATTAACAAAATAGAGTCACACTATTATAGTTCATATGGTGTTATAATTTGATACATTAAGTATCAAAAAAAAAAATAATGTAAGTAAGAGTTGAAGTAATAGTTGGGGGACAAAAGGGGTGAGAGGGAGATCCAACTCATATTGTCTTTCTGCATGTGTCCATGAGGTGTGAAGTGTTCATAGGAAGAACACTCACATTACTGTATTTATCTTCTTTTGTAACAAGGTTGCTGAAATAATTAAGTTGATAGGCTTCTCCTATGGAGTGAATGCTCCAAAATAAATGCATTTATTGTCTCACGCATAGTTAGTTGTCTCACACAAAAATTAGAATGTGTTTTTTTATGCCAACATATTTCCCCTCACCATCGTATTCTCCTGCCATTTACAAATAGCTATTTAAGGCTATGAGAAATCATTGCATTTGGATGAGTTGTGGTGGAAGAAGTCAACCAGATCATATTGAAGCCGATAGGCTTCTCCTATGGAGCACACACTCTGTCATACATTTATTAAATGTCTCATGTAGTGGTTTTATCCTACTCCCATACACTATCTCACATCTGAATCACCAATTTTTTGTAGTTTTCAATCTGTCTACACAATTTTTATTTGGTCAACACAAAAGTTGTAGGATAATTCTTTCATCCAAGCACAACATTCCAGTGCTTCCATTAACAACAATTTGAAGCTTCAAAGCTAAGACAGTCTGCCATGTGTAATTTGAATTAGAGCAGATCCCAAAGAGCATAAGAGAATCACAGGGAATCCTCTAAGAACCCCAAAAATCCCATGGTCGTCATAGGAATCGAAGACACCTAGCTTTAAAAATGATCTTTATGTCAATTAACACATGAAGCATTTTTATGTGAGTATTTATAACTCGACTGACACCCTACAACATATGCAATCAATGTGTTCTTTTTCAAGTTATGGATGGAATTTGAGGTGTGTCATACATGGGTACAAGATGCATTCTCTGTAGGAATGTACTATATGGAAATAAGCCACAATAGAGCTCTTTATACTTCATCAAAGTGCTAATTAACTCATCAATTTAAGCATGGAAAGACTAGCTCAATCTTAGTAATTTCATGAGCCAAAAGGGCTCATCAAATATGGCTATGAGAACAACACCCAATGGGGGAAGAAAGGCAAAAACATGTTAAAATCTTGAATCTATTTCAATTGTACTTTTGGCTTGTGCCAAAATGGGAGCTTTGGAAAAAGGTATGGGCATTATGCATGCAAGATGGAGAAGCATACACAATCTGCATAAATTGGTTGACAGGATGTATTAGATAAATACAATTTTGTTGAATGCACATATGTGTTTGATGCAAATTATTTAGGAACTTGTGGTCAAATGTAATTGGCTATTGACCCCAATTTTTTTCAATATCCTTCCTGCCTATCCCTAAATGATAGTTTTGGAATGCAGTGTGGATATACACTAGGGATTTTGGGAGATATTACCTATGCAAATGCCCTCGAAGACATATATGCAAAGTATAAAGGAAGAGACAATGCACCTGAATTGTTTGACAAGTTGCACCAAAGAAATGTGGTCTCATGCAATGCCATGGTTACAAGATATGCACAAAATAGGATTTTTAAAAATGCCTTAGAAACTTTCAACCAAACAATATCATCCTTCTTAAGCTAGACTCTGTAGCCTTTGCCAACATTCTTGTCATATCTAATCGATCAAAGGGTAAAGGGACAGGGGGATTTTTTCACGTCTAAATCTTAGTAGAAGGATGACTAAGAGTTTTTGTAGCTGCCCTAAAAGATATCATAAAAAATATGGAGGCATACAACACACAGTTTGTTGGATATGTTGCTTATTTGAGAAATAAATAAGTTTAATTTTCAACCTTGTAATGATTAATATTTCATTAATAATTTCAAACCTTTTTTGAATTTTAATCAATTTTGTTGCACGTTACACTTTGAAATTTATTTGGTTTCTTTTACATATTTTTTGAATCATGTGAATTAGGCTCTTAATTATTATTTGCAAGCACTTCTAAATTCGATCTTGTGAATTTTTTACCATCAACGTTTCAAATCTCACTTTGTGATCCATCATCATGATGTAAGCACAATCTAAGAACATAAGGAGAAATGTATCCATATTATTATTATGAAATGCATCTATATTATTATTTATCCATATTAAATATTTTCAAAATTTGATACGTATCCATATATTCCATTTGGATTTTCCATAATTAATTGTTTTGGTATGCACATATTCTTTAACTATCATGTACCATATATTATTGTTGACCATAGTAAAAATACTCATTGTCCATTATTTTCCTTCTATCTACACTCCAAAATATAAAACAATCCAAATACACTAATAAGGGAAGGGTAGAGAACTTGATACAATAACTATTCTCTAATAAATCAATGTATACAACTCTCTGTCATTACAACCTCACAACTTAATAGCTCTTGAAGCATAAATTCCTTGTTATAAATTTCTCTTTTACACAAATATGCTCTCATTAAATAACAAAGTCACTTCTACTCAACCCAACAATGTAAAGAAATTCTTTTGTAATCGCTCTTTAGATTTTCAAGACAAAAAATATGAGTAAATGTATTATATATAAAAAACATTAATCTACTTGAAAATTTCCTTTGCCCTTCAATATATTACTCATGTATATCTTTCTATCAGTGTGACTATTGCACTTTATTAGGGTGCAATTGCTAGTGGTAAGTCCATTGAGATTACTAAAAGTTAAGAATGTGAGACTTGGGACAACTCATGTCTATAATTTGGTCTATATGTTATCTTACTTCTATATGGTGCAATTTTGTTTTTAACAAAAATAAACCTTCAAAAGTCTCTAAAGAATATTTGCTAGTTATTTATACTTACAATTTGAAAGCTAGGTTATCATTAAGACTTGCTATGGCACTTCTTTACAAGTTGTTAGACTTTTGTATTAATTCATTAACATGAAAATAAAAAATAAATAAAAGTTTTAAATGTTAATATAAATCAAAGTCAAATTTGACAAATTACTATTAAACAAAATGATAATAATCAATATACTCTAATACAGATTTTTTAAATAATATACATTTTAGTTATTTGTATGAATAATTAGAATGCATTATGATGATGATTTAAATTATATATATATATATATAATAATTATAAATATCAATTAATAAATATAATTATTTTAAAATAGACTTAAAAATAAGCTAATTTTAACATGAAAATAAAAAAAGATTCTAATCGCAATTTCATTAAATGAATTTTAAAAAAAATACTAAAATATTCATTAAAAAATATAAAAATAAGTACAAAAATGGAGTAGCCATAGTCAACTTAATAAATTTTTAAAAGTTTATACCATATGTTATCTTTTAATGGTCTAACTTAACTTTTATTTTATTACCTTTTCTTTTTCTTATCTCGTTACTTTGAAAATTTATTTTGATTGAGAATCTTGTTGTTTCTAAAACCCATCAATACTTATGGTTGAAGCAATGATATTGATACTAGGAAATAAAAAATGTAAATTCTAGTTTATTTTATCAAAATTCAATATTAATTAGTTAGACCATTTATATGATAGAAATATAGTTGAGTATTTTGAGCATTGTATCAATATCTATGATCATTAGAACATCATAAGTTATTGCAATTTCTACTTATTGTGTCTTCCAATATGTTGAATATTGAATCAATTTAAAGATTAAGCTAATGCAAAATGAGGGTAGAAAGTTGTCTTCCATGCTTCACACGATAGACAAGCTTTAATACCATCTTTAGGTAAAGCTAGTCTCAAACAATAAAGTTGAACCAATTTCTAAATATCAAAGGGATCAAGGCTACAACAACATTTTAGAATGTAGATATTAGCTTAAGTTTGTAGGTGTGAGGATCACTTCAATAGATGGAAGATTGAATCTAGATTGAGCACTTAACATCTTTCATTGAATATAATTCTATTATCTCACTTTTTCATTGCAAAAATCGAAGTAGATTACTAAATGCAATTTTAAATACAATAATTTGTACATCACAAACAAAGCTAGAAACACACTAATTTTTTTTGTCAGTCTCAAAAAAAATGTTTATATAATATTCCAAATCTAATTTTTTCACTTAAATTTATATTAAAAAGTTATAAATAAGTCTCTACATTATCACTTATATCAAAATAATATTACACACATTCAAAAAAAGGTAGATGGATATGAAATGATATCCTCAAATTTTGCATAGGACATACAATCGAATCATAAATCATAAAAAATAAGTTACAAAGTGTCAACAATAATATTCTAGGGAGAGAAGGGTCCTAAACCCTAATTTTAGCCCATATATCAATGAGGTTTGGAGCTTCCATGGGAGGGTCATGATTGGTCAAATGAAAAGAGCCAATCAAGAAACTTATTAGAAATTAAACCAACAAAGAATATCAACAAACCACTAAGAAGATCCCCCACGGAAGGTGGAAATGTGGAGCATTCTAAGGTAGGCCATCCCTATCCCCATCTCTCATGATCTCCTCTGGAAAGAAAAGGAGAAACTTTTGGGTGAGCGACTTAGGAGGGGGGAGATGATGGCACTATGAACACAACATAAGGGTTATTTCCCTATTGGTCAACAAGAGAAATTCATACACCATAACACAATTATTTTTTGACTAGGAAAACCCTTGATTAGAGAGAAAACCATGGTGAGGATTACACTCATAGGATATTGTGCCAATATATATGTTCCTTGTGAAAGGATGTGACCCTATTAGGAGCCAATTACAATGCATTTAGTAAAACCATCCTTATTAGAGGATACATCCATGTTAAGAGACTTTAAACCTTTTTTTGAAGGTTCTAACCATGTTAAAGGTCAATAAAGAAATGAGTAGACCCACTATCTAAATTATTCTAGCAACTATAAAGATCGAACTTCAAGATGACATATCCAAATCAAGTGAACTAATTGATCTACAAGTTACTTGCCAAAAAAATTCCTTTGAAGCCTAATACCATCAACCAAACTAAGATCTAATTTTCTCTTATCATTCAACATTCAAGCTTGCATTCTATGACTAGATACTTGATACATCCAATGTGTTTCCAACCAAGGAAAAAACTTTTCTTTATACCCTTTCCAAATAACTTATTAGGTTAGCCCATTTGAGCTTCCCCAAATTTAATTACATGGTAACTCATTAAGGTATACACACCTTCTTAAGAATCATTACAATTATTATATTAAGGTTCTTGCACATTACAAGATTATTAATACATTTTGCAATGAAGATCAACTTGCTTCCTCAACACACTTGGATGCGTAAAATATATCACACATTTTACTTCAGCGACCTTTCTAGAATAATCCTCAAGCATTGTTATCATGAATATATGATCACGAACATGTCTTCTACAATGGTCCAAGCTCGTTGACTTTAATTTCACTTCACTTGTAAGATATAGCCAATAAGCTACCAATTATTTCTGATAATATTCCTTGTATACTAATCTACTACTAGTGTTCACATGAAATGAACTGTAACTCATCCAAAAATTCATATAAACTCCAAGGAACATAGATATGATAATATATACTCATATATGAACACAATCCTAAGCTCACATAACTTAGCCTTTTATATGGAAACTTTGTTGTGACAATAATCTCCCTATAATATAGGTTTGTGCACTAAGTTGGTGTACAAAAAAGTCACAAACACCCTTTAATAAAATCAAATCTTCAATAACCCAATCGGGTTATTTGAAGCTAAAAAAAGTCATAGGCTTGGTAACCAAGCCTAGCCTTATAACATTAATAATAACCTAATAAGGTTTTGTAACCTAGTCAAGTTATTAAAAATTTCTAATTTTTTACAACCCGATCAGGTTTTGAAAAGCTATAAGTTTTTTTTAAAAAAATAATAGGCTACTCATTTTAAGCCCTTCAATTGTATAGACATAGCTCAAGAGTAGGAGAAATCAAATAACATGATTGGGCTTTGACAAATTTCAAGCCATTGCCTCCTTGTAAACAAGGTAATTTTGCATGTCTTTTTTGTTTTTGGTTCTATTTGTTAAAAAATTAAGGTTTTATAATATAATAATAATAATAATTTTATTATCAGATGCATCAAAGAAACTAAGAAAATGAGTTAGACATGAAATACCTCCTCATACACAAACAATGCAATCAACCCCAAAGCACACAACTCTCATTGATTGTGGGGCAGCCAAAAAACCATATTCTTATTGAGACACAATCACAAAACCCTCCACCTACTATGACATGGGAACAAAACCCTCCACCCACTATGACATAGGCAAAAAACCCTCCACTTAGTGCTTCCTTCAATAACCAAGACTATCTATAAAGCCTCTGTGCATACCATTAGATCATGTAAATGATATGCAAGAGGACCTCATAAACTACCTTACACAAAATACCTCCCACATTAGCCAAACGGTCAATAGGTTGAGGTCATCTAGTCTAGTTCACCACTCAACCCTAACGGATACACTTGAACAAATGGCCCAAAATGCAAAGGAGGTGTCTAATGAGGCAACTAAATGAGGTTCATGGAGGGATAGGTGTCGTGCATTTTATGTTGATGGATTATCATATCAACAAGTAAAAGAAAAGTACATTAAGAAAGATTTTATATGTCACTAATCCTAATTTTGGCAACTTTCTATTCGAAACAAACAAAACTTTTCCTATTCATTAGTTAACTCATGCTAGGATGATATGAGATTTCTAGGATAGGTGGTGTAGACACCTAAATTTGATTACACCGCTTTAGTAATCCTATTTAGTTATCTCTAAAGTCATCATTAATTAAATTATTATTTAATTAATCCTTTGCCATCCCCTAGCTGATTAATTTAATTAATCATCTATAGTCCTAATTGATAAATCAAATAACCTATTATTTATCGATTAAATCCTATTCTTCTATCTAATTCCAAAAATCTCCATTTATTAAATAAATCTATTTGATAAATAAAATCCTCAAATCTAAAAACTGCTAACTTATCCCTAATCTTTCATTTAGCCTAATCCACCCCATCCACCCATATTAACCTAGCTTAGCCACTAACTCACCCACCCTCATTAATGCCATCCACTTGCACATCTCTAGCATCCCTAATCTAATCCTAAACCCAAGCCTAATCCACCCCCTAATGTTGTCACATTCCTTAAGAAAGTTTAAGACTTTCCTAAACCAAACCAAAGTCTCCCCTCAAAAATCCCAACCACCAAGTCATGAGTGCTCTTACAAACCATAAAAGACTCTTACAAGCCCACTCATGACTCTTACATCCATCTTCCACACTCATTCCTCTTACATCTCTCTTACATACTCAACCCCACTCATCATGCCTTTAACCAACCCTTTACCCTACCCTCTCACACTCATTCTCCTTGTGACAAGTGTCACCTTCCCATTGGTGCTAAACAAACACAATTCATGTGCTCCCCTTTGAGTGCATCTTAACCCTCCTCAACCATCTCCCCATCCTTGCATCTTAGCCCTCCATCTCTCAAGCTCTTAGCCTATAAAATGAATCCCCTCCCAAGCCATTTCAACAACAATATTTGAGCTAAAGTTACCATGCTATTTTGAGAACCAAAGTCATCAATCTTAACCTTATAATGCCAAATTGAGAGCTCACAAGGCTACCAATTTTCCATTACCCATCTCCACCATTGAAGCAATTGGACAAGCAATTGAGCATACATCCACATCAAAGGACACATCTACAAAATCAAGGAAGCATGGAGTGTTTTCTCTTTTGAGGTTTGAATTTCTTGTTTGCTTTCTTTGTCTAAGCATATATGTGAATTTAGTTTTAGTTTGTGAATGTTTCTCTTATTGTTAATGTTCTTTGCACATTAAGATCTAGTTCTACATTTTGGCACGCCCGGTGGGACCTCGCTATGGGTCATTTTTTTCATCCATTTCAATCTACATGTTGCTTTTAAAAACTAACAATCTAATGGTTTGTTGTTGTTTGAGTTGTTGCAAGGTGTGTTTGCTTATTTTTGTAGGTTGAAGGACGCACTAAAGAGAAGGACGTATCTTTTAAAATCTAAAAATAACCAAGAAAACAAAAAATTTTGGAAAAAATTTACGTTCGTCGGTTCCCTTCGCGCAGTGTTGTCTCCGCTTGTTGTCTTCGCAGTTTGGCGTCTCTGCTTGTCATCTGCGCAAACTCAATTGTCGTCTCTGCCATCTCAACCGTCATTTGCAAAAGATAAACTATCGTCTGCACCTGCACAATTATCGTCTGCGCGAGCTCAACCACCCTCTCCGAAAGCCCAAACTGTCGTCTGTGAATTTTGGCACCTGCGCAAATCAGCATCTACGAGTTTTAGCGTCTTCGCTTGGATTTTATCGTCTGCATCGCCTCCAAAACTCAAACTGTTATCTCTGCTGTCGCCAGCAGTCAAACTGTCATCTTCGCCACTGCAATCCACCAACTGTTGTCTCCGACACCCCCAGCTACCTTCTTCATCAGACTGTCGTCTATATAGATCAGCATCTGCGTAGATCAGCGTCTGCGCAGATTGGCGTCTCCGTCTGTTGTATTGTTTTCCAGGATTTGTCGCCTAATTTTTTGCTGTCTTGTTCAAGTCATTGTCTTTGCATGCTTTCAAAACTCTAACAATTTTTTTTTAAAAAAAGAAAAAAAAAGAGTATAAATCAAAATTTGACTTTTAGTGGTTCCATAGGATTTAGACCATTTTAAGCATTTTTATGCCTAGGAAAAACAGCAAAAAAAGTTAAAATTTTTTTTTCCATAGTTAAGTTTTCATTTTTGAAGATTTTGGGTGATTAACTAAATTGTTTTTTTTGTCTCATTGCAGGTTGGAGCACATATGAAACCACTAACCATGTTTTTTGCAGGTTCTCATTTAAAAAATGAACTTGAATGTTTAGTCATTTGTCTTTGAATGCATGTTGCTAAAATAACCTTGAATGGTTAAACACATTTTCCATTGAATAAATGTTGCTCAAAACACACTCTTGAATGCCATGGATAAAAATCAAATTTTTATTGGAATGCATGCTTAAAAAAAATGAACACAATCTTGAATGCCAAAAATCAACTAATCATTGCAATATTTCACACTTCCAATTTGGGCTTAAAACACTCTAACACAATCTTCAATGCCTAACAATCAATGAATATTGCATGGTTTTGATGCATCTCAATGACGCTCACATTTCTTATGTTGACGATCTCTCGATTTCCATTATGTTGACGACGCTGTCAAATTGGAATGAACATTGTATGCTATAATCACAAGTGTCTTCAATCATATCTTACAAAATCTAAATAATCAATTGGAATGAATGTGTGTCTTTTTAAACCCAAGATCATGTATGTGGTCTTGTTTTACACTTTTCAGGAGGCCCGCTTGGGGATTTTATCACCCCTTGGATGACCTCAACTCCAGTGCTCTGGCGAAGTATAAGAATTGGGAGGTGAATCGAAAGACACCTCTCTTGGGATCAAGATTTTGTCACTCGGGCTAAGCCTCAAGGAACTTTATACCCTTGAGAAGTGAAAGAGGAGAAGTGGGTTACCGCTCCTCTCGGCTGTGTGACATCTTTTTGGTTTCATCTACGGATATGGGCCTCACGTACCTTGCATATATTGAGGACTTCCTAGCTAAACCAAATTTCATCCTTGTAGAAAGCTTCTTAGGATGTTGGTGTGTTTGACATGCTTGCTCCAAAATTTTGTCTGCTTGTTTGTTCATAGCCTTTGAATGAATGTTTGCCAACCTTGGTCAAAATCCTAGAAAAGCAGAAATCTCTCAGCTCAAGGCATACTTAGCGTAGTCACTGCCTCATCAAAAGATCATCCAATCTCCCTTCTTTTCTTTAGAACAATCCCAAATCCAAAATCCATCCAAATCATCCCCCCCATCCAGCTAGCAACCCAATCCAAAATCACACCCAAGCCTTTAAAGAGTTGTTGTCACACTGCTAGAATTTGCTATCCAATCAATCCTACCAATCAACCAATCTCACCAAGGTTATTCCTCGGACAGAGCATTGTCTAGGGTAATCCAGCTTTATCACTTGTATCCCTCATCACCTTGAGCTAAAGGTTGGGATCCATAAGTGGTCAATCTCGTGTCATGCCCATAGGATCATTAGTCTATCCTCAAGTTGACACAGCCACCACCAAATCTAGCACATAGGAAAGAAAAACCCTCACCTTTTGATAACATGCCCTTGAAGTCTTCCATCCTTAGAAAAGCTAAAAATCTCTAGCCAATCCTCCTTAGGTCTGTCATGCAACTTTGACTCTCCCTAGGAAATCTTTTATTAGCCAATCCAAAATTTGAGTTTAATCCAAATCCGACCATGAGCTTCCGTGTTCATCCATATGCAAGACCCCATCCCCATCAAACTCATTGTCAAAGCATGAAGTACCAATCCTATCATGATGTGTTTGGTCATATTGTCCTTGCTCCTGCCACCTCCTATTCCAATGATGATGAAAATCTTTTGACTATGAAGGGTATCTTGAGAGCCTTAGAAACATTCCACCAACCATCCCCCAAAATCCAAGAGTTATTCCAAACTATCTAGTCATGCCATCTGATAGCCCAGCTTCTTCTCCATCACCCAATTAACCAAGCTTCCAATCTTCCACCCCCATCACACTGGCTATTCCTATCAATTCACCTCCACCTCTGACACACAAGTCTCCAAGGAATCTCCCAGAGGAAATACAAGAAAATCAGCCTCCAGCAGTTGATAAGCCATGTCATCTAATCCAACCATGTGAAGTAGTCAGTGATGAAGCTTCCCCATCTATAATATCACCTCCATCTCCCATTGCTATCATCCCCATGCCATCCATCAAATTGCTTAAAATCCTTCCACTTCCCACAAGCATCCAAATCCCAACACCTATCAAATCCCTCCAAATCCTATCCACATCACCTCCAAGCATTTCCCAAATCTCCCATGATGACCCTTATGCATCCATCTTCTACTCACCCATCTCCACTGCCGAATCTCCCATCTATCCATCCGCTGCCTTTGAAGAATCCATCCCTTTACCTCCTATCACACCATCCACTCCAATCCAATCCTATCAAGATCCTGCCCAAAAGCATGTTGACATCCCCCAAAGCATAAACGAAGATATCATCATATCATGTCTTCCATCCATAGTGCAGTCACCATCCCCTATATCTCCAAAACCTCAAACCATACCTCCTCTACTGCAGGATATCTTTTCATCCCATCAGCTAAATCAAGATCCTATCCTACCATCTCCTCCACTCCATGCTTTCATCTTAGCACCTATCCAAGCTATTCCACCATCTAAAATCTACCCTCTTGGTTCACTTACATTCATCCATGGTGGCCTCCTCTCAGCAGAAGAATTAAGAATAGTATCTCCCTGTTGTAGTACATCTGATAAATCACTTCCACCATTTTCTGCAAACAAAAAGTATCCTCGGCTAGTTCAAATGCTTAATCGATGGCATTATCAAGGTCAAGGTTTAGGCCCACAAGAGCAAGGAATTAGAAAGCCTATTATTGCACAAAAAAATCTAGGATTTCATGGTCTTGGATATGTATCCAAAGGCTCACCATCTAAAGGTGTTGGTACACCACACCCCCAAGCCAAGCCTATCTCCAAACCCACCATGCTAGCCTCCCATCACTCCTTCAAGAAATCTTATGTCATCCCCCCTCCACCATCCTTGCAACCCAAAACAACCTACCATATCCCCCCTTCATCCGCTAAATCCATTTTGGGTCCCTATGTCCCAAAATCTACCATCCTCCATCCTCCTATCAGCCATCATAAAAATCCTATTCCATCCATTCCTATGCAAGATCAACAAAGGCACATATAAGGGCACAACATCCATCATCATCCCCCTACATGCTCTTCCATATCCTCTTCATCTCACAAAGCTTCTCCTAACCATCTTCCCAACGCTTACCACAACAATGTGAATGCCAACTTCAAAATGCATAAAGCTAAAAATCCACATCCTAGGCAATCATATGTCTATTCTAAAAGACATACTCCAAAAAGGCAAAATCCAATCAAAGAATGCAAAACAATGCAAAAGCCTATGAAACGAAAATCCAAAACCATGTGGATCCCAAAGAAAAAAGTTGAAACCCAATGTATAATGGCATCCACCATTTCTAATCCTCCATCCAGTGACTTATGTCCCCCATCTCCTAACTCCATCTTGGGTGCCTATATCCCCAAGCGCGCCTCCAAAAATCCTCCATCAAACCCACATCTACCAACTATCCCCCATATGCTCTTTTCACACCTATCCCAACATGTGCTAATGTTGATCCTGCAAGCATCCCCATCTCATGCTCCTTTTCAGCCTTTTCGTCCCTCCATCTCCTTCCATCAATCCCATCTAATCTAATCTATTGCATAAATCACACATCCAGTGTACCAACAGCTAGCAACAAAATTGAACATTCCAACACCCAATGAAAAATTCTAAAAAAGCCAAAAATAGCTGAAGAAAGCCAAAATCATTCCAGCTAAGTCCAAAGTCAAAAAGTCAAAAAAATAAAGCATCCACTAGTGAAAACTTGGCAATTCAAGCACCTTGGACAAGTACCATGATGAAAACTTGGCAAACAAGCATCATGCGTAATCTCACCATCCCCAGCTTAGCCTATCACCCTCATGCTTTTGGTCATCTCTTGACATCCAACTCCATCTTCCAATCTATCCACCTATCCTGCACCCTCCATCTTCCATCTCACACCATCCACTTATCTCCTGCAGCTTCAACCAACCATCATAGCTATCATCCATCTCCCTAGCGCCTCCAGCTTTTCCATCCTAGCTTCAATCCTATCACATCCATTGTAAGGCCTCCTTCCACATGTCATCTTCTAACTAGGGGCATTGTATTCGTTGGAGATCTTGTCTTGTCCATCCTCCCTTGTCATTGGTATCTAGCTCTAGGCTATCCTCATGGAAACCCAATGTCATCTCTTTATATCCATCATAATCCTAGCTATCTACCATCCTATCCAGCCATCTCATCCTGCTCCTCTAGCTATCCTTGGTCACAAAATCTCTCATCATCATTGGGATGCATCCTCCCCAAATCCATATCTTCTTCTATCACCCCATCCTTCGCTTTTGCATCTTGCACAACATCGAACCATGCCACTATCCTATCATCCTGAGCTTTTGCCTGCTTGTAATATCTTGGTCAGCTTTAGCTTGTAAATATCTTGGTCAGCCAGCTTGTACATCCTCTTTATCTTAGTACCATTGTATCTATCCAGCTTTCGTGTTAGTTCCTCCTTGATCAGCATCTTGTACACATCGTGCAACCCTTGGTTAGCTATTCCAATGCATCTTTTACCTAGATCTCCTATCACCAAAGTGTTATCCTTCTTAGTTCAGCTTGCTAGACGCATCTCTCATCCAGATCTATCAGCTTAGGTGCTCTCCGATAGATCCTTGCAGGATATAGCTTTCCTCATGTCTGATCTTGGTCCGTTAGTACCTCATCCTACTCATCTCATTGGAAAATGGTTCTCTTTTGGATTTTCACTTTCTTTTGATTTGGAATCTTCCCTTTTGGGTCTTGAAGTATCTTTTCCAAGCAATCTTTTGTTCCTTCCTCAAGGTTGCCACGATCTTCCATATCATGGTATGCTACGAATGGGGCAATTAGAGTGTAAGGTCTTGATCATGTCTTTTGCTTGTTTTCTTTTTTTTCTTGTGGGTTACCTAGTGTCGTTTCTACGCTGCTTCCTCTGGGATTCATGTGTGATACTGGGGCAATCCTTGCGCATTTGTTTCGAGTCAGTTCGTCAGTCCTCTGGATGGTTGGTGAAAACGCCTTGATGTTCTTGGTAACCTTGGCAATTAACCAATAGTCATATAGCAAATCTAGTGCTCAACTACATGGTGGTACTTCTCTTTGAAGTAGCCCCCCGCTCAAAAAGCTTCAATGGAATCCCTTCATCTCCATTATCCCCCATCCATATCCTACATCTGTCGCTCCTACCCTAGCTTATGCATCAGTATCTCTTTGAATCACTCCTCATGCTTAGCTTTAGGGATTAGTCTTAGGGATCCACCAGTCAAATCAATCCACTAAGCCTCATCTTTCGAGATCCACAATCCTAGTCCTAGGGATCTCCGAAACCCATCTTCCGCCAATCTAACTCTTTGAAATCCTGTTGCATTAGCTTTATCATTCCATCATCCATCTCCCTACCATGGATTCCTTTTATAGTGCTCCGCTCCTCCATCCCCCCCCCCAATCCTGGAAAGTCTTAAGCTTGCTTTACTCTTGTGCATCTGATTCTCCTTTATCATTCTCCCATAGTGAGAGTTTGAGCTAATTCAGCCCCTTCTCTTTGCCAATCTGTGTCTCTGCTCATCTCGATTTCTTGTACTTTTCAAGAAGCCGTCGAGCCTCATTTCTCTCTCCACTACCTTCTTGAGGGGGAATCATCTAAGTCTAGTCTCTGCTCTTCTTATCTGAGACTGGGGCAACCTTGTTGCTAAAACATGTTCCTCATGTCATCTTCACTCGAACTTCTTTGAAATAGTGTTGTCTCAACACTATGTCAAAGAGGGGCAAAATGTAGACACCTAAATTTGATTACACCGCTTTAGTAATCCTATTTAGTTATCTCTAAAGGCATCATTAATTAAATTCTTATTTAATTAATCCTTTGCCATCCCCTAACTGATTAATTTAATTAATCATCTATAGTCCTAATTGATAAATCAAATAACCTATTATTTATCAATTAAATCCTATTCTTCTATCTAATTCCAAAAATCCCCATTTATTAAATAAATCTATTTGATAAATAAAATCCTCAAATCTAAAATCCCCTAACTTATCCCTAATCCTTCATTTAGCCTAATCGACCCCATCCACCCATACTAACCTAGCTTAGCCACTAACTCACCCACCCTCATTAATGCCATCCACTTGCACATCTCTAACATCCTTAATCTAATACTAAACCCAAGCCTAATCCACCCCCTAATGTTGTCACATTTCCTAAGCAAGTTTAAGACTTTCCTAAACCAAACCAAAGTCTCCCCTCAAAAATCCCAACCACCAAGTCATGAGTACTCTTACAAACCATAAAAGACTCTTACAAGCCCACTCATGACTCTTACATCCATCTTCCATACTCTTCCCTCTTCCACACTCATTCCTCTTACATCTCTCTTACATACTCAACCCCACTGATCATGCCTTTAACCAACCCTTTACCCTACCCTCTCACACTCATCCTCCTTGTGACAAGTGTCACCTTTCGATTGGTGCTAAACAAGCACAATCCATGTGCTCCTCTTTGAGTGCATCTTAGCCCTCCTCAACCATCTCCCCATCCTTGCATCTTAGACCTCCATCCCTCAAGCCCTTAGCCTATAAATTGAATCCCCTCCCAAGCCATTTCAACAACAATCTTTGAGCTAAAGTTACCATGCTATTTTGAGAACCAAAGTCATCAATCTTAACCTTATAATTCCAAATTGAGAGCTCACAAGGCTACCAATTTGCCATTACCCATCTCCACCATTGAACCAATTGGGCAAGCAATTGAGCATACATCCACATCAAAGGACACATCTACAAAATCAAGGAAGCATGGAGTGTTTTCTCTTTCGAGGTTTGTATTTCTTGTTTTCTTTCTTTGTCTAAGCATATATGTGAATTTAGTTTTAGTTTGTGAATGTTTCTGTTATTGTTAATGTTCTTTGCACACTAAGATCTAGTTCTACATGTGGTATCTGTATTTGACCTTCCACCATGTAATAATTATGAGGTGCCTTTATATTTTTTGAGAAAGCTATACTGTTAGTTTATCCTTTGCAAGGAGCCAAATTACTTTGACATCTGTGAGTTCTAGATTAGACAAAGCTCTACGTAGGAAAACTTTGGGCTTGTAGGGTAGTATGACAACATGAGAGGAGACATACAACATGAAAAATCATGTCTTGTGTGTTATAATTATTAGAATAACTAAGGAGTGGGGGGGGTGGGGGGGGGGGGGGGGGAAGGGCCCGGATTGGGTGGGTGAACTATTTATCCTTAGGTCCAAATATACCAATTAAACTTTTAACAACTTCAAACAACATAATCATAGTCATAAATCCACTTGGCCAAAATAGCAATTCATTAGCAATCCAAATTGTCATATCATCACTTAGCTCTCTATTTAGTAAATGCCGAATAACAAAAACATATAACACTAAATAACATTCAGACAAGTATGACACTAGGATTTAACATTGAAACCTAGTTTGGGAAAAACCACCAAGGAACATGCTACTACTTTTCACTCTTTTGAAGTGAGCTTTCTTAAGAGCCAACTCTATTAAAGTGTACAAAGCACACTATTAGGTGTGACCTTTGTTATAAATAAATAATATTGTGGGGGAGGGGTTAGGGTGAATCAATATTCTACAAATTTTTTCCCACAACTAAATATTGTTAGTTACTTTATAATTTGCATATGAAAGTGAACCAATAATGTTGAATAGTAAATATAACCATGCACATAGAGAACTCATAAAACCATTATTTATTAACTAGGGAAACCTTAAGCAAGGGAAAATCCTAGTGGGGATGATACCCACTAGATGATTCACTAAAAAATAGGATCAAGTTAAGGATATTGACCCTATTAAGAGTCTATGAAGTATATATAGTGTCTCAAGTCCTTGTCAAAGGACTAGGCCTTTTCAAAAGCATTGACTCTATTAGGAGTTGTTAGATCAATTATAATGTATGCAAGAAGAGCCCACTTCCCTAACATGCAATGATACAATTTAGTTCTTTCACAAGATAGATATACATGCAATACTTTCTTGCTACTGTAACTCACACTTTCTCTAATCTTACATTAGATTTCACATCACATAAGTCTCACAGATGGTTTTCACAATGGTTTGCATGTCACATCTAATCATGCAACTTTCACAATATCTATGCATTACACACATTCATTGTACAACTCTCACACTTCACTATGCATCATAAGATCTTTACTTATATTTGGTGCATTCACAAATTGTTGCTTAGTTAGCTTCCATGTCTTCACACACTTGACATAATATAAAATAATATCCACATAGTCAAGTTAACATGACTTAGTAATTATTTTGAAATCAAAATAATTCCTGAAGTTGTACAACTCTTATTTCTACAATGCTCTATTCTGTATTGCTAAATACCAACATACTTAAACTTACTCTAACTTACACCATATAGATCGTACACACATGCACACTGGTACACATCATCATGATGATTTCATAAGCCTTTCCTCAACTGCACATAATCTAACTCTCTGTGCATCATCCGTACTATTAAGATCTATTCACTGTAATGTTGAAAACTGTCTAATACTTAGAAAATTTCCTATCTTTGAATGCATAAATGAAATGTTGTGTATATGTTTCCATAAATGACAACCATCAAGACATCTATTTGACCATATTATCAACAACCTTGTTAAATAATTTTATCACCCTATTATGAGTGGCCTTGTTAGAGGTCTTTAGAACATTCCATTAGAATTCCACCTTGATTAAAGGATTTACAATATGACTATTAAGTCAACTTTGATTAAAGGATTTTACTAGCACAATGGTTAGAGAGTAATAACTAGGCTGATATGATAAAATACAACTCACTTTGGAAGTTGAGATCTCTAGACTCATTGTCGGTTCATTGCTTAGACTTCACGAGATTCTCCATCTTTGATCTCTAATCTTCTTGGGAACTCTTCAAGCAATGACTCTTTCACTAACTCCTTAATTTTCCTCTACAAATTTGATCTTCACTTGTTCTCCACAAATTTTCTAGCCAACTAACATTGAAAAGCATCTCTTATGTCTCCTTAAATGGATAGGTTTAAACTTTTGCTACTTAAACATAACCATAGATCTTAGGGTTTGATCAGATTCATTGGATTTGTCCATCATTTTTTCCTTCTTCTTCTTTCTTGAAAATTTTGGAAACCTCTCATTAAATCCTTGCCTTGGATCACTTAACAATCTCAACTCATGCATTAAATACTATAGCTCATCAATCCTTATCTTTTACATGTTTTGACTAATCCATAAATTCAATTGTGTTGGCCTCCAATCTTCATTCTTTCACAAACTATCAAAATGATGACATTAGATCATCTCTATTATCTTCATCTTTTTCATCACTGGGTAGCTTAGTCTCTATTGATCTATCTCATGTAGCTTACACTAGCTTGCTTAACCTTCACTGCACTTGGTTGCTACTTCAGTTTTCCCTTCATATTGCTTGACCATTACCAACACTTGGCTGATAATATTTTTCTTAGTAACACTTAAGTTCCTTAATCTTCTACTTGACAATGCTTAACTTCTACATTTACCTAATAACCTATCACTTACTCAAGCTCATGTTTTTCTCAACTTCTTGAATTCTACCAATCATCTCTTCTACACTTCACATCATCTTTCTTCTTCACTTAATATAATGATCAAACAACACATTATCTTGTAAAATACTAATTGATCAAGTGCCCTTTGTAATTATATCATACTTACTCCTCTTTACTCAACACTTTACTAGTTCATCTTACTATCTCCCTTTTCAAATCCTCTTTATCAATCAATTGATATGGCACTCTACAATATTAGCAAATGTCTTGCCAGTAAGATTTGACATCAATAAAAACATATTAATTATTCCAATTATAGTTAACAAGATTGTGTTGTGGTCCCAATAGTTGTAAAGGAGTGTATTGAATTATAGGCTCATTATGCAACTGTATCATTGATTGATGTCATTATTAAGCATGGCTCATAGTTAGGTGGTATTACTTCACCCATGACACCTCCACCATCATTAGATGCACCATTAGGGTCATTGAAACCTGTAACACCTCCATCATCATCACCTACACCACTAGTGTCATCCTTGGCATCATCATCATGTGCATCATTATAGTCTTCGAAGCATTATCAATATTTTTTTTAGTTGCCAACACATATGTGATGGGTTGGATACAAAGGTGACTTAGGATAGATTGACATCCCATGCATGTGTACATTGTGGGAAGACTTGTTATGCATCTAGAGGTGAGGATTTCTATTCACATGAATGTTGATGGTATTCCTTTGGGGGAGTATCCTAACATTGATGGAGAGCTAACACTATGATCATATGTTGCATTCATGATTGTGTTTGTCATCAATGTCAAGATATATGTTATTCTATGAATATTGACATAGAAATAGACATAGATCGAGGTTGTGTGGCACAAGGATTGAATTTGAGGCTATACACAATTGAGGACATTTTCTATAGAGTGTCATAATGACACAGCTAAGTGCACATGTGAAAAGTCAATGAAAAGTCAAAGACAATTGACAATTATTCAAGATTTATTGAAGACAATCTTTAAATAGAGTTCTTGAAAAGTAGGTGATAATGTTTTGATTATATATCCTAATAGAGATAGGATCTAGTTAAGAGTGTTTGTACAAAGGTAGAATATATGATGAAGATATAGTGGTCAAATGCGCACATCCGATGAGCATCATGTGAAGAATTATGAAGACTGTGAGTTGACAATTTGGTTCTAATTGTAAAAAGATGTAGAGATGTAATGTAACATGTAATGCATTATCTTAATGTGGTCCTATATTTTAATTGTAAATTAAGAAATCCTCAAGGGTGACTCAATAATTAGTTTTAGGACTTGGTATAAATGAAAGTTCTTTTTCTAGTGATAATATGTGATCAAAGTGGAATGTGTGAGATCCAAGGTGGATATTTGTAATGTGAGTATGCAAACTTGTATGTGAGATCCAATGAATATGTTATTGAATATTTTTTGATGAGAGAAGTGTTTGGTATGATTAAGGTACAATGAGTAGACAGAGAGGTTATATTTTATAAAGAGGTTGTAGTGGATAGTTTCTTATTGGTATTGTTTTGAAAAGAATAGTACTAAGGCCAGTTGGACGATGAGTTCAATGATCTTTCCCCTAAAGCTATTTGGAAAGTGGGTTCTTCTATCTTCCACAACTCCTAATAGGGTTGGAATCTCCTAACAGGTATTCAAAGTCTCCTAACAAGGTCTGATATGTATTGAATATATTTCTTTTACTCCTAAAAGGGTCCATCCTCTTACAAGGAACTTATTTATTAGTACATCATTTTGTGCATACCATCCCCATTGGGGTTTTCCCTTTGATTAAGGGTTCCCCTAGTTAAAAAATATGGTGTTAATGTGTATGGTTAACTTCTTATAGTTGTTGCACTTGTTGATTACATGTTTCATATTTTATAAGGTTGAATAGAGTTGTTTTAATCTAACAACTAATTCACCCCTCTTTTAGTTATCTTGGCGAACTTTACTTTCTAACAATTGGTATTAGAGCATCAAGTATTTGAAGGAAAATCTTAACAACTTAAGGAGATCTATGGAAATTCATTTCAAAAAACAATGTCTAAAGTTTTATGGAGTTAACTATGATAGTTGAAAGGAGAAGATGAAGACACATTTTCTATGCATGGGTTTGTGATATAGCCGATCACTAAGAAAAATAAGGTAGTGGTTGAAGAAGATAATCTTGAGGAGTTTACTAAACCTCAAAGAGTTTTTCTATCCATAATATGCTTGCTAGAGAAGCACTTTCGATAGCTCATCCTGAAAATGTGTATAGTTAGGTAAAATATTTGAATTCTAAGATGTAGATTCCAAATTATGAAAAGATTGAAGAAGGATTTTACCTACTTATGAGAAGAGAACTTGAAGGTAAGAAAATTTAAATGTTGGACTTGCAATGATTATGGTCATTATTCTTCTAAGTTCCATAAAAGAGTAAAGAATTATATAAGGAACTTCAAGCCTAGGAAGACTCGATAATTTCCTTATGCAAATGATGAAGATCAGGAAGCTAGGTTGGAAATATTTTTTAGGGAAAGTGATTGAAGTGATGAAATAGGATTTGTTTCTATTAAGGAGGATAATCCTAAAAAAAATAAGTTAGAGAAGAAAGATCCTTAGTGTCAAAAGTTGAAAATAAGAAATCTGATTAGATTATAGATAGTGGTTGGTCTCATCATATGACTGAAGATATGAATACGTTAATTGAATTCAACAGTTGTGATGAAGGAATTATTAGAGTTGGAAATAATGCATCCAGTCACATAAAAGGAATATGATCTATTACTCTTGATGGAAAATCTAACACTGGTGATGTTTATTTTGTTGATGGTCTAAAACATAATTTTTTGAGTGTTGGACAACTAGTTGACAAGGGATATTAATTATAGTTCACAAAGAAGACATATATTATCAAGGATAGATATGGTAAGATGATTGGTACTAGTACAAGAACATGAGGTAATATTTTTTAGTGGAATCCTACTAAGATGGCATGTTTAGTGCTGAAATTGATGACAATTGGTTATGACATAGAAGGTTTTGTTATATAAAATTTGATAACATTGTGAAGATTAGTACTACAGTTGTTGTTAGATATTTGCCTAAAATTGTGAATCCTACTAATATGGTATTTGTAATGCCTTTCCCCAAGGTCCTTGGAAAAAGGATAAAACATGCGTTGAATAATTTTTTTCTTAAGATAAGTTACTTAACAACAACATGAAGTAGCCAAGTGCAAGATTGAAACAACTATACAAAATAATAAAACATGAAACATGGCTAAGCTCACATGTTCACTAATACCAACAGAAGTCTTACAAAAAATTCCAAAGATCTCCAAGCACAAAACCAAAACTTATAAACCAATGATCACATGAATCATGTGAATAAACCAAGGAGAGATGTTCTTTTTAAGCCCCAAAGAAAAAGTTCCTATCATGGTTAAACATACAAATCTATTTCTAACTATAACATAATCAAGAATACAAGAAGAGACCAACAACTGCCACACACAAGCCGAGGGCTCAAATTTAAAACCACTCATCTACTGGACACCATGCTAAAAGATAAATGTTGAATCCTGAAATTTGGCTAAGTCTGAAATCCTTAAGCCTTAAAATTTCCTATAATCTTTATCTTAACTTGGAGAGGTCTGAAACCTATCTCAAGTGAATCATTACGTATATTAAAATATATCTTAAGTATAAGCTAACGTAAATATATGTTAACTTATACTTAAATGATATATTTCAAACCCCATAGAAAGACTATTTTGAATTGGAAAGGTGTGAAATCCAACAAGGTGTCCAAAACCAACTTTTAAACTTTCCCTGACCAAGCCTATATGCCCCTATGTTTGTCGCACAAGGAAAAACTAATCTCAAAATTCATGCAAGGAAGTGCATGAATCAACATGGAAGTGCATGAATTCATGCAAGGAAGTGCATGGCTTTATGTGAGGCTTCATTTCTCCACATGAGGAAGTACATGCTCGCATGAGGAAGTACATTCTCGCATGAAGAAATGACCCTCCCAAGTGAGAAAATAGTCAACGCAACCAAAAGGTAAAGGAAAAGGCATACAAAAAAGAAAACTCCACACCTAGGAGTACCAGATCCACATAAATCAAGGAATGATCACTCGAGAGTACAAAATAGATCAAATAACTCTTACATCTAATGCATAACAACATATGAATAACATGCGAAAGGCAACATCACAATGTACATACATGGTTTATAAACCAAACATCATATGTAGGAAAGCATAAACATCTAAGCACCAACACAACTAAAATGCATGCGCAGTTCCTCCCAACCATAATAACATTATTAGACTTCAAAGGCCCTAGCTATCCCCCATGTGTAACATCCCAAATTTCCCACTAGATAGTTAGAGCTATCTTTTACAGGTGTCACTACTACAACAAGAAGAACTGACATGCTAATCCAATAAAGAAATAAAAATTCCAACTAAGTGAATCACATCATCTAATCATATGCTAAACATCATACTAAAGAAATGTGTCAAATAAACTAACATCATCTAAACATGATATCCAACCATTCCAATTAAAGCATAAATCACAAGGAAACATACTACAGAAACCCAAAATATCAAGTGAAACATCAAGCATCGATCACACTGTAAATATACCATCTCTATACACCAGTCCCCAACAATGGTATAGGTAGTTATGCCTCCTAATTAGGTGGAACCTATAGGTCCACTCTTATTATGTTGATGGAGATAACAATCCAACCACAAACACACATAAAGAAAACATCCATGGCTAGCACTCACACTAGATAGTAAAGATGACTGAAATCAAGATCATGAGACAATGTAGTTATAATAGGTCCTGGTAGACACTCTATGGGTCAACTATGTAGGGTATCAATGGAGGGTGAGTCACTTGGCATCAAGTAGCCCAAGCTAGAATTAGGTGTGAAATGAATCCCTTAGGAAATCATCATGTCATGCATTCAGAGAAACCATACAGGCATTTACTTATCTGAATTAATTTTTATTACCCATTTATTAATTTAGTTATCACTTGTTTAGAACTTCTTGACACCAACTTGGGAAAATAGTCACCAAAGTTGCGAGAGAAGCCCCTTTACGTTATACCCTACATACCCATGCTTATCACATGATGAGTGCCCGTAGGCAGTGCATATTCCCAATCCAACCCAAATGAACATAACTCCATCAAATAAAACCAAGTATTTAAGCCTCACAAGTCACCCAAAAAATGCACACACATGTGCTCATGTGTGGCACACCACCATCACAAAGATCATAAACCAAAGGCTGGATGAGAACACAAACAAAATAACACTCATCCAAATGCAAGCTTAGTAGTATGAATGTGACACATATTGCAATGGAAAATAAAAGTGCAATGGTCATCTATCTAACATCCTATAGATAATCCAAGTCCACGATCAACATCATGCCAAGAAAACTTGAGAAAACTAGGTGATGCACAAATCGAGGTGAAAACCTCAAAACTCAAAAACTTCAAAATTAAAACCCATTTTCTCTTAGGGTAAAAAAGCCATGAATAACAAATAAAATCTAGGTTTGGAGTTCGTATGCAAAAATGGCCAGCATAACGGTGCAAAACCCCAAACCCCCATCCTAGAAAATAAGGAAATGCTCATACCTGCCCAACCGGATAGAGCTAGCATACATATTTGGAGAGAAACACTAGTTCTCAACCTCCTAACAAACAACTACCAAAGATAGAAGTAGAAATAGATCTAAAAAAATAAAATAGAAGATCCCTACCTCATAGACAAAAGGGAAAATACAAAAACACAAGCAATAAAATAAAAACCTTGCAAAAACTGCTAAAAGTTGTGATAATCCAAGGTCTACCCATGCTGGACCCAATGAGACTAGTTTCACAATGATCCCATGCCCATAGCTCCCAAAATGAACATAAAAATATTTACTCATGAAGAGAATTTGGAATTTACTCTCAATTTTCTATTTCAAGAAGTAAGAAGTGAGGAATAAAATTTCTTTTTGGACAATTATTCACTTTTTGAGTGAATAAAGGATTAGGGTAATTAACTAGTCACCTAGTTAAACCCTAAATCTACCTAAACAAATAGAGGCTATTCCAAGTAATTGGAATTCAACTACAACAAAGATGTCAAGAATTAAATCAAATCCCAGAATTCCCTTAACCAAAATCACTGAATTCCTTAATAACTTTCGTGACCATTGTGAACCTCTAAATGCACATATATGCTCATGCATCTAATCACATAATGAAAATGAGTCTAGATTTATTAAATCACTAAAAGGTTTAATTTAAATAATTAAATAGGATACATCAACTGTACAGGGACAACATTGGCTAAATATGAATAGTTGAATCAGTAACTCCATGTGCCACTACCAGGGACATAAATTCTGCACACTAAACAACATGATCAAGAGCAATTGTATATAATAATATAGCCAAAGTAATAAATGCATTAAATCACCTAATTTAACCATTTATTTAATTATACTAAAATAATCCATTTACATCACTCACTTTCACATTAAACATCACAAAGCAAGATCATCAGGGTTATATCCATCAGGATGACTTACAAAAATCCATTGGGAGAGGCACTATAATATACAAGGAATGTGTTATGGAAAAGGAGAAGAAAAGTTCTTTTATGGGCAAGAAATTTACAACATCAACAAATTTTGAGATTGTAAACAAAGACTTGAGTGGTCCTACAAATATAAGAACTTTCTATGGTGAAAGGTAGTTCATGATTCTTGTTGATGATTTTACTAGGATGATGTGGGTAGCATTTCTTAGAGAGAAATATGAAGCATTTGAGAAGTTTAAGGTGTTTAAGAATAGAAATGAAAATGAATATGACATAAAGATTAAATGTTTGAGATCTGATAGAGGTGGAGATTTGATCTCGAATGAGTTTAACACTTTTTGTGAAGTGAATGGAATTAAAAGACAACTTTCAACCCCTAAGATGCTTGATTAGAATGGTATAACATAAAGGAGAAAGAGATCAATAACAACGGAAATAAAAGTTATGATGTTTGAGAATAATGTGAAGATATTCTAGAGAGAAGCAGTAAATACATTAGTATACACCAAATAAGTCATTGGTAAGACCCCTTATGAGATTTGGTTTGGACATGAACCCTTAGTTAAGTATTTCATAATCTTTGGAAGTAAGTGTTACATTAAGAGAGAATATGATATTGGTAAGTTTGATTCAAGGAATGATGAAGGTATGTATCTTGGTGATTCATTGAAAAGAAAAGCATACAAATGTTTTAATTAGAGAACTAAGACTATTGTTGAGAGCACAAATGTTAAAGTGGATGCAAAGTTTAGAATTTAGGAATGAATGCTTTATTATAATTCTAATGAGGATATTAATCCAAAGGCTAACTACGAGAGTATTGAGTTGTTTTATAAGACTGGCATAGATTTGTAGAATGATATACAAATTGTGGAACAAAGAGAAAAACCAAGGAGTGAACCTAGAGATGAAGTTAGAGTTGAGATATTGACACCTAATAGAAATCTATTCAAGAATCACTCTATTGATCAAATTATTGGAAGCAAAGACAAATGAGTGATGATAAGAAATAAGGTACAAAGTGAATAATTGTGTTTGATTTCACAAGTAGATCCTAAAAGTGTTGGTGAAGCTAGTAAATATGATTTTTGGATTAAAGCTATGAGAGAGGAATTAGATTAGATTGAAAAGAATGATGCATGGGAACTGTTTCCTAGACCTAAGGACAAGAATGTTATTGGAACTAAGTGGGTTTTCAAAAATAAGATGAATGAACAAGGAGACATTGTGAGAAATAAAGAAAGACTGGTATGTAAAGGTTATTCACAATAAGAAGGTATTGATTATGAGGAAACATTTGCACATGTTTCTAGAATCGAGGTAGTTAGATTATTTTTGGCATATGTGGCTAACAAGGAATTCAAAGTGTATCAGACAAATTTCAAATCAACATTTCTGAGTAGAGAACTTGAAAAAGAAGTTTACATTGAGCAACATAAAGGCTTTCCTTTAAAAAGAAGAAGGAGATATGGTGTGTAAGTTGAAGAAAGCATTTTATGGATTGAAACAAACACCTAGAGCATGGTATGCGAGATTGAACAAATATTTGGCAAAATTAGGATTTGCTAAAGGTACCGTAGATAGTAATTTGTACTTGAATGAGACTGAAAATGGTTTACTTATTATTGAAGTATTTGTGGATGATATAATCTTTGGAGGTGATGATGAATCAGCTAAAGCATTTTTTGGTGAAATGAAGAAGGAATTTGAGATGAGCATGATTGGTGAGATGAAGTATTTCTCGTGATTGCATATAGTGTGTAATAATGAAGGTATTTTCTTATCATAGATCTAAGTATTTAATAGACTTGTTAAAAATACTTGGTTTGGAAAGTTTTAAAGCCATTGGTATGACTATGGTAATTGATCACAAGTTATCAAGTAAAGATGAGACACCTACTATTGAATAGGAGATGTACAAATCTATGATTGGAGCCTTTCAATATTTAACACACACAAGATTTTATATAGATAATATAGTTAGCATTATTGAAAGATTTCAAGATGATCCTAAAGAATCTCATTATGTAGAAGTAAAAAGGATTTTCATATATTTGAAGGGTAGACCTAATTTTGGGTTAAATGGTATGATAGATCAAATGACTTTACCTTATATGCATACATTGATGCATATTGGGTAGGCATTATGGATGACAAAAAGAGTACAAGTGGTGGACCATTTCTCTTAGGAGGAAGTTTGGTTTATTGGCTAAGCAAGAAACAATATTGTATTTCATAGAGCACAACAAAACCATAATATGTAGCAACAACAAATAACTTTAATTAGATCATTTAGATGAAATAAATGTTGAAGGACATTAGAATTGATTTTATATAGTTTATTGTCATGCATTGTGGTAATACAAGTACAATGAGTATGTCTAAGAATCCTATTTTAAATTCAAATACAAAGAACATATCTATTAAGTATCATGTTTTGAGATAGAAAGTTGTAGAGAAGAAGATTAGATTGAAGTATATCAGTACAAAGGAGAAGATAATATATATATTTACAAAGCCTTTTTATAAAAGGATAAATTTGAGTGCTTGAGAGGTATGCTTGGGGTTATACTCCTTCCTTATTCTAAGTAGTTGATGTAGAGATTACACCAATCCAGTAGCAGTAGAGAACTATTCTTTATCTAGATTGGATGCTTGATGCTTCCTTTAGGGGGGAGTATATGTGTCTGAGCTAAGTCATGAAGGACTCTTGGTAACTAGTATTTAACCATTTCTTTGGACACTTGAGCTTATTGAAGATCTTATGCAACATAATTGACATAATGATGCATTTGTCATTGATGTCAATGGGGGATAGTTGTATATGAAAAAAATCTTACGGTACATTAGGGGAGATATTGAATGGGGAGTAGCATATTAATTAATATGAATGGGGGAGAATTCTTGTGAGATTCATATTTTATTGATGACAAGGATTTGAAAAGAATATGATTATAGTATAGTGAGTAGTTATAGCTATGAGTATTTGGTATTCATAAAACTTAGATGTTTTTCATCTATGTTGCCATCAATGCCAAAGGGGGAGATTGTTAGCATGAATATTGATGGTATTCCTATGGGGGAGTATCCTAGCATTTTTGGAGAAATGATATAGTATCATATGTTGCATTCAAGAGTGTTTTTATCATTGATGTGAACATATATATTATTCTATAAAGATTAACATAGTAATAGATAGAGATAGAGGTAACGTGGTTCAAGGATTAAAGATAAGACTATTCATATTTGAGGATGTATTCTACATAGTGTCCTAATGATGTGGGTAAGTGCTCATGTGGAAAGTCAAAGACACTTGACATTTATTTGAGATTTCTTGAAGATAGATTTAAACAGTTGATGATGTTTTGATTATATCTCCTAATAGAGATAGAATCTAGTTAAGTGTAATTATACAGAGCTAAAAGGCACGATGAAGATACAATGGTCAAATGCACACATCTTGATGAGAATTTTGTGAAGAATCATGAAGACTATGAGTTGACAATTTGGTTTTAATTATGAAAAGATGTAAAGTTGTAATGTAACGTGTAATGTATTATCTTAATGTGGTCCTAGATTATAATTTTAAATTGAGAAAGCCTCAAGGTTGACTCAATAATTAGTTTTAGTTCTTGGTATAAAGTGATGCAACGAGAATCTAAGGCTACCCCTACTGGAGAAAATGTGGATCCCTACAAATAACCACACAGTGGAAACACAACACGAAATACACAATCTGATACCAAATGCAACTCTTTATTCATAAAAAAACTATTTACATGTAATGTACCCAGCTATAAGTCCTTCCGAGTTAGGGCCAAACATAAAAAGAAATTTAAAAATAGTTATGCAAGATCCCTCAAGATCCAACTCCACACTAATACTAGCTAGACCAGATCTACACTCTGGTAGAAAACCACAAGGAAATCTCAACTCGTGCTCACAAGCCCACCAAGAAATCTCCTTGTTTGCCAAGCCTTAGCTACTAGTCCTTCTCAAAATTTTCTCTTACACTCCCCCTCTTCTTCAAGCTGGATGACTATCTCATAGTCTACATTAAGACTCCACAAGACACCTCTATTTATACCCAACTAAGCCACAAGTTTTCCTAGCCCATAAAAAATTAAAATAAACCCTTACATTAAATATTAGCATAAGCCACAAGTTAGTTGCAACACTCATTAACTACCCATAACCCAAATTAAATGCTAAAAGTTGGCTCACAAAAAACATAGACACCATAGGGACCAATTCTAAATTGAGTGTAAGGAGAATATGTCTAGTTCCATCATTCCACTAGACATAACTGAGTTCCTTCATTGATCGAGATGATTTGGGCAACACTACTTTTGAGCTCCCAGTGTGAACTGAGCTCCTAGTATCTGTCGAGTGCCCCAAGTATCCCCAAACATATTCATTAACTAAGTTGCTCGGTTAATACAATAACCATGAATGATTTAGTATCGACTAAGCTGCACTTCATTCTTTGACCGAGTCCTCCGACTGCAAGGTCAAACCACACCAATATGCAAGACTACTAGCCAACCAAGGATGCTCCTTTATCAAACACCCTAGGTTCAAAAAGATGTTTTCAATAGTTGGAAGAACATCTTCTAGGATTCAACACGTAAATCCCAAATTGGTTCTTCACATACATGTCTTCCAAGTCCTCAACTTGTACACTCTTTCCCTTTCTCTTCTTCTACTTCTTCACATCCATCATTGGTGTCCCATAGGTTTTCTTTCCACATTGATTGCTAACCCTCTTTGAATCTGCCAACTCAACTCAAGTGCCAATATTTAGGTTCCTTCTAGCAAGCTCTTCATTCTACAAAGGAATTAGGGAATGCTTCCTGCCACCTTTCACAATTGAAAACACATTTTTGACACAATCATACACAACCCAACAATCATACTGCCAAGGTATACCAAGAAATACATGACAACTAGTCATGTCCACAATATCACACAAAATTTGATCCTTATATTGCCCAATCTATAAATCAACAAGGCATTTCTCCCTTACTTCCAAAGGATGCTCACCTTGCAACCAACCAATCCTATAAGGATGAGGATGTCTAATTCTCTTCAAAGCAAGTTTTTGAACCATCTCCTCACCAACATGTTTATCAGTACAACTACCTTCCATAATCACCTTGTAGACTTTACCACCAAACTTACAACAAGTCCTCAACAAACTAGTCCTCGAACAAGAGTCCGGTGTCCTCTGACCAACCAGTACTCACTATTTTAGTAAACTCTCTCCTTACTCAGGTTGACTGTCATGGTCTTCAACCTCATTCACAAAAATAGTTCCTTTATCACCAGCCTTAGGAAATTCATAAAATCTATTCCATACTTCTCCACATTTGTAGAAAGTACCCTTAAAATCACCTCTACCTATCCTTCTCTTCTGATCAAAAAATTTTGGTTCATCTTCTACACTCAGTTTAGCTTTTGCCAAGCTATCCTACTTCTCCTTCCCTCTGGAATTACCTTGACTTTTTCTCTTCAACTTATCTTCTTCCTTGAGGGCATACTGATAAACATCCTCAACTAAATCAATCTTCAACATACCAACCTCATTTTGGATATTGAATCTCAAACCATTAATGTACCAAGCTACATTTTCCTTTGATAATTCTCTATGCCCAGACCAAATAGTGAATTTGTAGAACTCCTCAATATAACTTTCACAGTCATATCTTTTTGTTTCAAATTCTATAACCTTTTGAAAAAATCAAGTTCATTATCAGTAAGAATGAACTTAGCCTTCAACTTAGTTACCATCAATCTCCATCTATAGATCTTCATTTCACCTTCCTCCTCTCTGTCTCTTTGCAGTTCTTTCCACCAAAGAGAAACATTTCCTTTCAACTTAGTTTGTGCTTACCTTACTTTGAGTGGATACTCAATATCCTCAAGCTCAAAGTAGTCTTCCAATTCACCAATCCAATTAATGAGGTCTTAAAGATTCAAAGTCCCAGAGAACTTAGAAACCTCCATCTTATGCTTTAGCTTTAACTAAGATCTAGGCCTAGCAAAGTGACCAGCCCTATTTCCCATATATCTCTCCAGATAATTAGTTCTATCCTTACCACTAAATCTAGAAACTTCAAAGTCTTTCAAAACCTCCTCATAACAACTGTCAGTACTCACATGCCAAGTTACACCACCTAAATCACTTACAACTTCAGCAATCATGTTACTCTTCATCAACGCTATCTTCTCTAAGAATCTTGCTTCCACAACATCACATAGAGCATCACTAGGCCTAGGATCCAATCTTCTTGGAGGAATATTCAAAGATCTTTGCAAAGCCAAAGCAATAAATCCAAAAATTTAGAAGATCAATCAGATCCACGATATTAACCTTCACGTCCAACCTTCACCCAATTCCTAGTGCAAACTACCTCAACTTTGACGATCGGTCTGCACTCAGGAACAACTAAGATCTGATACCACCTATTGCAGCAAGAATCCAAGGGTACCCCTACTAGAAGTAATACGAATCCCTACAAATAACTGCACAACATAAACACAACACAAAATACACAATCTGATACCAAATTCAACTCTTTATTCATAAAAAAACTATTTACATGTAATGTGTTTGGCTATAAGGCTTTCTAGGTTAGGGTCAAATATAAAAAGATAGTTACAAAATAGTTATGCAAGATCCCTAAAGATACAACTCCACACTAATCCCAACTAGTCCAAATCCACACTCTAGTAGAATACCCCAAGGAAATCTCAACTTGTGCTTGCAAGCCCATCAAGCAATCTCCTAGTTTTCCAAGTCTCAGCTACTAGCCCTTCTCAAAATTCACTCCTACACTTCATCCTCTTCTTTAAGATGGATGACTATCTCATAATCTACCTTAAGATTCAATAAGAGGCCCCTACTTATACCCAACTAATCCAAAATTTGTCCTAACCCATTACAAATTAAAATAAACCCTTACATTAAATATTTGCATAAGCCACAAGTTGGCTGCAACACTCATTAACTACCCACGACCCAAATTAAATACCAAAAGTTGATGCATAGACAATTTAGACACCATAGGGACCAATACCAAACTGAGTGTTAGAGAAAACCACTAGACATAACCAAGTTCTTTCACTGATCGGGGTGACTTGAGCAACACAACTATCAAGATCCTAGTATCTACCAAGTGCCCTAAGCATCACTAAAAGTCTTCATTAATTGAGTCTCTCGGCTAATACAACATCCATGAATGACTCAATATTGACCAAGCCACACTTTATTCTTTGATCAAGCCCTCCAAATCCAAGGTCAAACCATACCAACATGTAGGATTGCTAGCAAACCAAGGATGGATGTTTGATAAAACTACTTACTGCTATCACTCAATAAACATACAAAAATTGGTGTAGTTCGGTAGATGCAGTGTATGTTAACTTTAACAAATCTTAAAAATTCACAGTGATTGACATGCAAGCATAAAGAAATAACATAAACACATGAGACACCAGATTTAATGTGGAAACCCAATATGGGAAAAACCACCAAGTAACTAGCTACTGATTTTCACTCTTCTAAAATGAGCCTTGTTAGGAGCCAACCTAGTTAAAGGTTACAAAACACACTGTTAGGTGTGACCTTGTTAAAGGATTTAATCACCCTATTAGGAGTGGCCTTCCAAAAGGTCTTTAGAATAATTCAAAGGAACTGTCACCTTGTTAGAGGATTTACAACTGGCTATTAAACCAACTCTGTTAAGAGATTTTGGAATCACTACTACAATGATAAGAAAGTAACAATGAGATGACCTGAATGAGATGCAACTAAATTGTTGATTACATATCTCTATTCTGCTTTACACTAGATCCTTCCTAAATAAATAAAACTTTGCTACTCCTCAAGGATATCTGACTATCCTTCAAATTTTCTCACACTTTCCTATTCAAACAATCAATACACTTGCATACTCACTCATATTCTTTAGAATCTCAACTTGACCTTTCATTTATACCTTACAAAATATCAAGTCAGCCCATTTACAACTTACAATTACCAATAACCATTACCTCAGTCAGCTAGAATCATTACTTGAAACAATTAAAATTTATTTCTCAAAACAAAAAAATCCTTCATTGGTTGACCTTGCTCAGTAAACACTAATCATGAAAAGATTTCCTGTGTTAACCAACAGAAGCTCGTTTAACACAGTGATCTTGCAAAATCCTTTGGAAACCGACTGAACTCAATAAACACTTTCCTTCATTAACCATGAGAGCTCAGTTAACACTACTTTCTGCCACATTTTCCTTCAATGCCTAAGTGAGCTCGGTAGACACTATATATGTAAAGTAATTTCCAAGAATGCTCGATAAACATAGAAAATTGCCTTGTAACCAACTAATCTCGGTAAGCACTATTTGCCAACTAAAATGACATTTGTGTAACATCAAAGACAAAACACAATTAGACAATTGTATCCAACAAATATGTGAGATCCAATGCAAATATTTGTAATGTGAGTATGAAAACTACTATGTGAGATCCAATGAATGTGTTGTTGAATATCCTTTGATAAGAGAAGTGTCTGGTGTGGTTAAGGAATGGTGATAAGACAAAGAGACTACATTTTGCAAAGAGGTTGTGGTGGACAATTTCTTATTGATATTATTTTTCAAAGAATAGTACTAAGGCTAGTTGGATAATGAGTTTCATGGTCTTTCCCATAAATATTTTTGGATAGCCAATTCTTCTGACTTTCACAACTCCAAAGAGGGTTGGCACAAGTCCTAAGAGGGTTAGAATCTCCTAACATGGATTCAAAGTCTCCTAACAAGGACTGATATGTACTAAATGTATTTTATAAACTCCTTATAGGGTCCGTCCTCTTACAAGGAAATTATATATTAGTACATCATTTTTTGGGTACCATCCCCACTAGGGTTTTCCCTTTGATCAAGGGTTTCCCTAATTAACAAATCTAGTGTTATTGTGTATGGTAATTATCTTCTTATAGTCATTACACTTGCTGATTACATGTTTCAAATTTAATAAGGTTAATAAGAGTTGTTTTAACATGATAAGTGATTCACCCCCCACTCTTAATTATCTTCGTGGACTTTACTTTCTAACAATTTTAAGCTCATAGATGATTTGATGATGATGGTATTTGGTGGAGATGAGACACAAGTTGATTTATTTTCTTGAGTTTTGACATGTTAACATTTGATCACCTAAATATTGTAAAAATAAATAATTTTTTATTTTATAGAACACTGTAGATTAATATGTGAATAATATGAAATGCAATGTGTAGAAAGAAGTATGAGAACACCACACATTACTTGTTCTGTTAGAGGTGCGAAGCCAAGAGAAAGAACACCCAACGTAAAGTTTTTAAACATTCTTAAAATTACAATAATACATTGGCTTCAATATATTGTTTCTTAATTGCTATGAAACTAACAATACAAAGTTCCCTAAATGTTTTTTCTTAATTGTTTTGACATTATCTAGCCCTATTTGGTCCAAGACTCCTTGCCGGGATATTTTGGGCTTTGAAACCTTACATCATTCCACCCATTATATGCCTTAAGATATAGTTTACCTTTATGTAGATTTCTACTATCTACATATGTCAATCTTCCACGTCATCTAGTAACACCTAAGTCTCCAAGTAATTTTAGAGGGAAGCATCTCATTAAGTTGATAATTCATGTCATCTAATTACATTATGTGAAGTTGCTTGCATTAAAACCTTTCCATCTCCCACACCCATCATTCTTCTTCCATCTCCCATTACTATCATCCCTCTTTCATCCACCCCACTTATAGATCCCCCTTAATTTTCTACCATTATTTAAACCCCTCTTATAGATCCCCTTCCATATCCTACCATAATTGAAACCCTCCCATTCATCAAATCCATCCAATTACCATCTACATCTCCTTCTCCTAGCATTACACAAACCCCATTTAATGAACCTTAGTAGCTCATCCTCCATATACCCATCCTCATTGAAGAGTCTATTAACCTCTATATCACCTAGAGTTTCTTGAAGGAGGTTGGAAGTCATGAATCTACATTTGTATTTCTTGACAAGATTGTAAAATTTCATTCCTAATCTCTCTTTTCCTTCCCAATCTCTTTGTTTTCAATTTAGGCCTTATAGCCTTTTTGAGTGCTAGTTAGGCATTTTTGCCTATCTTTCAACTATCATTCCAATCTCATCCACACTTTGTTTAAGATCCATTAATGATCTTAGGACCATTGGTTTTGTACCTTCAATTACCCATTGCAAGAATCAACTCATTATTATCAAATCCCTTATGTTAGGGTATACAAAATAGTGCTTATGATGAAGAACGATATCTAAAACATTCAATGACCTTCATGACCTTCTTCTGTCTTCTTATCCTCATATGTCCTTGTCATTATTGTCTCTTTTTTGATTTACAACATTATCTCTTATATCTAACAATGCTCTTTACTATTTTATAGGGCTTGTTTGGGGCTAAAATTTCTCAGTTGATGAAATCATGCTTTCTGCCATTAACTTTGGCCTTGAGAACTATGTATTATCATATTTTCACACCTATCAAGTTTACAATTTGAGTTGAACTCATGTTTTATCTTATTCATTCCTCTTATGTTTCTTTTCTTTTGACAAGCGAAAAAAATCAGCAAGAACATCCAAATGTAAAAAGGTATTAAATAGAAGTAAAGTTTATATATATATATATATATATGTATATATATATATATATATATGTATATATATATATATATATATATATATGTATATATATATATATATATGTATATATATATATTTATATATCTATATATTTTAATGAATGAATGTATATACATGTTGCCTCATCAGTGGTGTTGCCTCCTGCGAGTATAGGACATGCATATGAGGTTATGGTATGTATTCATTCTATATGCATTTTAAATAGTTGCATTTATTAATGAGTATATGAAATTTTTAGTTTTATAGTAATTATCAACAATTTTGGGTTATTAACATGTTGATGAAGGGGGCTCCCCTTAATACCATAAACACATAACAAAAGTAAGAAACAACAAAAAATGTGACAACAAAATATGAAATTCTTATTATTGCCACAAATCCAAAATTACGGAATTCACAAGTACAATAGGCTAACCCACATGGGTGCCTTCATTACAGTAATCTGCAAGACTAATTTGCAAACTACCACCTAGAGTTGTCCTAGACAATGTTCAACTATTTCTTAAATAGGGAATTTTATGCCACTCGAGAAGTTTTGAGACATTGAAACTTAATACCTAGGGCCAACAGACCCTAACAAAACATATAGAGTTGGCCAAATACATCTTTGACAATTATTTTAGAAATTTTGGGTAGCCCAACTTTAGAAGGCCATAACTCTTGAACTATTGCTCTGATCTGCTATTATAACCACTTTTTGAAAATGCTAGCTCCCAATCTACATGCTTTAAACTATGCAAGTGCCATTCTATCAAGTTTTTGGACCTCATCTAGGCACTCTAAGGACTCCAATAGTGAGCTTGAAGATTTTTTTTGCAATTTTTTCCACTAAAAATCCGCAATAACTTCTCTGATACTTAAGTTGGAGCAATGAAAATTTTATGGTAGGCTTATAACTCTAAAATGTATCTTCATGTAGAAAATGAGAACATTTCGAGCTTGAAAAACTCACTAAAAATAACAAGATCCCATAAATAGTAAGCACCCTATCTGCTACTCCTTATTAAAATAGAAAAGGCTGAAAATAAAATATTTTTGGGTGATGCAAGGTTGCTCTTACACCTAAGATGCTCCTGCATCACATGTGCTCATTGTCTTTCACTTATTACAACACCCTTCGCAACTTCGTACATATCCTTTATCATTTCATTTTGTTAGGAATCCCAAGCATCATATAGGGTCAAACATGACAAAGGTAAGAGGTACGAATGCATATTTCTAGTTGAAGCCCTCTTTTGATCTCATTTTGGATTATTTGTGTGTATTATATAAATCCCTAATACCTATGTCTATAATGATTACATTTTTATCACTTACCATGTAGGTTTTACCTCATACCACCATTGATTCATTAGTGGTTGTGCCTCCTACTAGCATGGGGGATCCAACTTAGGCTACAGTACACATTTTTTTTGTTTAATCTATTTAGAAATCCCTAACACCTACTCTACAACTCTAACATTTGATCACTTATCATACAAGTTGTGCCTCATACCAACACTATTTGGTCACTGGTTGTGCCTCCTACTAGCATAGGAGATCCATCTTAGACTCTAGTATGTATTTCTTGTTTTAATCTATTTATAAATCCCTAATACCTAGGTCTACAACTCCAACTTTTTATTACTTACCATATAGGTTGTGCCTCATAGTAGGATTGTTTCATCAGTGGTTGTGCCTCCTACTAGCACAAGAGATCCAACTTAGGCTCTAGTACATTTTTTTTTTTACTCTATTTATAAATCCCTAATGCTTATGTCTATAACTCTAACATTTTACTACTTACCATATAGGTTGTGCCTCATACTAGCACCATTCCATCATTGGTTGTGCCTCCCACCATGAGTGATTCATCTGTAGTTCTATCTCCCATCGTCAATCTACCTAATCATTTTTTTAGGAGTCATGCCCATCCATGAAGGATTCCATTACCATTATCATTAAGTCCAAGTGTGGGATAAAGAGATGCGGTAATAAAAAGCTCAAATACCAATTTAGATATATATTTTTAGCTATTTTTATATATTTTTAGATAAGGTATTTGATATAACATTTTAATTTTTCTTGTACACTTGGTAAACCACACACTGCATGAAAGAGGCTCAATTTTGATGATCTCATACAATCATAGATATTGATAGAGATATACACATGTAGTTGTGGTCATTACATGACATTTATATATATTCAAATTTTGTATTGTATATATTCAACATTTGTATTGTGCACATTTGACATTTGTATTGTACACATTTGAGATTTTTATTTTGTAACTATATGGTAAATATGGCATGATATTATTCATTTTGATATACATTAAATTGAATTTCCATCCAACTTGTTCGTTGAGCACATACAAAGTTGTACTTCATCTTACTTTCTTGCAATTAATCAAACACATGGACATTCAATATTTAATATAAAAATTGTAACATGCTTTTCTTGGGGTTTGAACCCCATTTAGCATGTGTATTCAAGTGAACATGGGAAAGGATCAGCCAAGGGAGATAGCTGCTCTTAAAATCTTGTTAATAGCTTGTTAGGTCTTCTAAGATGTGTAGGTGTTAGTTCCAAAAGGTTTTCTAAGCATTTTTTAAAACTTGTTATGTTTGTCATCTTTTTAGAAAAAGTTGTAATATGGTAACTTTACATTTTTTTCTTAAAGAGTGGACGACCAATGGTTTTTTGGTTATGTCAGGATGTGAAAAGATTCAAATTGACACTTCCACCATGAAATGGTTGAATTGAATCAATTTTGGTGTTACTAGATCGAGTCACTAAAGCAATCAGTCTTACAAGGTCACCGATGTTTCTTAGAGAACCTTTAGGGACACTTTTGTGTAGTGTGCTTGATAATGTTTAAGGGACTCTATGGCCAAAAGAAGGTTGGAACTAGCCTAAACCCTAGCAACTAGAGCTAATAGAGAAAATGATTCAATTCTAGGATGAACAGTTTGAAATATACTCAACCTTGCTTATTTGAATTGAGCAACATTGTAACTGTTGGAAGTAGACAAGAAAGGGATACCAAATACTAATAAAATTGGAAGTATAAAACTGAGGTAGGTTATTATAGGCCTCGAAAATTTAATCATGTAGAACCTAACCATTCATTGATACCTTGCACAAGCTCCAAGATATGCCTGCTTAAAGATTGCTTCCCAATGTTTCTTACAGACCATTAGGGAAACTTCTATTGAGTGTTCTTGATAATGTTTGCAGGATTCTATGGAAAAAATGAGGCCAAAACTAGCCTTAACCTATCCAATTGGAGTTAACATAGAAGACAATTTGATCACAGGATGAATGGTTTGAAATATGCAGAACCTTGCTCATAAGATAGTGATAAGATTGATGCATGTACGAAATAAAAAGTGTATTATTCTTGCAATTTGTCATGGTTCTTTGAAAATTTTCAATTACTTTCACCTTGTAATTTTAAAAAATATCATATGAATCCATTTTAACATTTTCAATGGCTTTGAAGCTGATTTGCTATATGTTGTCTAAGTTGTGGTAGCAAGTGAACAAAAAATAGACAAATTATTAACCAGTTTTGGTTTCTATAATGAAATGATGATCATTCCATAGATGTAAGGCCCTATTTCAAATGGAATAATCAATCCCTAACATGTATCTTGTCAAGATAACATAATTTTAAAGGAAATTTGATGAGTTGCAGGTGTACACCATTAGTAAGAGTGAAAGGGTCACAAAAGTGGTACTATAGGTATTGCAGTAAAAGATCTTCTCAAAGGAGGTCATGGTTTTATATAAAATAGTCAAATTATTCATCATATACATGGTTTAGGATCAAATAAAAGGTCTTGAAATTCTTGGTCAGATTTGAGAATGCCCTAGTTTTATGCCCTTTTAGTGAGGTTTTGAGTAATCCTATATAGAGAGTTTTTGGGTCCAAAATAATTGAATAATCTATTGTTTAGGAGAATTTTAAGATAATATGAAATGTTATAAGGTTGGGTGATTAGTTTTTATTATACCTCCTTTGTAAAAGTGGGGGTTTTAAAGCCTAAAAAGAGGCCCATAGTGATACAAAAGGGAAACGGTCCAAAATAATTGTTGTGGTTTCACAACACATGCTCCATTTCTTCTAGAAATGGGGACCCCATAGTAATTTTTTTGACCCCTATTTTGGGGCCTAAGTCTTTTTAGGGCTCTACTTGGAGTCTGGGTCATGCCTAGTACCCTGCCTGAAAACCTAGTTGTCATATTTGAGAAATTTGGAGCAGAAAGGTGATTAAGAGGTTAAGGTATGCACTAGCACACCTAGTGCACATGCACACCTATCATGGATGCATAAGTGCACTAGATATGGTAGTGCACATGCCCACCCTTTGGAGGTGCACACCTGTGCACTTGCACAAGTCCACACATCTCGAAGGTGGGCATGGTCTTGGGTCTATAAATACTTGGGACTGCCCCTCCCATTATTTATTTTCCACCATAGATCCTTCATGAGCACACCCTCGCACCTATAGAGGTGTGATAAATTAGTCCTCTCCCATACACAACACTTAGTGAAGGGATTATAAAGGTGCACACATGCACACCTATCAAGGGTGTGGATGTGTGCACCTTTATTTGTGTCTCTTTAAAAAAACTAAAACACACACACTAACACACCTGAGGGAAAGGTGTACACATGCGCACCTATCAAATGTGCAGATGTGCATACCCTGCACAAAACCTAATGTAAACCTAAGGAAAAGGGTGCACACATACACACCTTTATTACTCAAACTAGGAAACCTATGTAATGGTGTGCATATGTGCATCTTGTCAAGGTGTGCATATGCACACCATTTCATACCCTTCAAACTCAAACACAAGTAAGGGTGCACACATGTGTACCCCATCAAGGTGTGCATGTACACATCCTTAACTCTACAACACCCTTCACATCTCTCACATCACATTGCAATGTGTGCAGTAGCATACATGCACATGTGTGCACTCCACAAGGGTGCGTACCTGTGCACTTGTTAAGCTTGTAAAAGGTTTTTTAGCACACCTAGTGCAACTATCAAGGTGTGAAGGTGTAATAAACTAAAAATAAAAGATAAAAGGGGGATTTGACTAGTTTGGCAAGGGTTTTACGATTTTGGGTTTGATTTTTTAACAATTAGGGTTTTGTTAGGGTTTAACTTTTACCCCTCCAGACCAATGTGTGTATGTTTTGTGTAGATAAAAATGGATTCCTTGTCATCCTCACTTCCAGAGAAGATGGATCCAAAACTAGTTATTTTTAAGTTTCAAGGGGCACCTAAAATCACCCTTTCAAGATGTACATTTAGAGATTAGAGATATAGAATTGGAACATATAGAATGGAATGCATTCCTAGTACTTTGCAACAAGCCTACAAAGAGGTTCCCGATGGTCTCAACACTTTTAAGATTAGGCTTGGTTAATGTAGCTTCACATCCCACATCGGTGCAATCTTTAGAATTGGTCATGGCCTTGGTGAAGAATTATGTGTTAGAAGAAAGAGTTGTGAAGTGTATAACAGGGGAGATAGTCCTAGATTTAAGACCGAGGAACATTAAGAAAGTCTTCCATCTTCTGAGAGATGATCAATATGTGAAAATTACTTATCATCAAGACAAAAGATGGTGTAGGGAACATGAAAAGGAAGCTAAAGAGATCATACAATTATCATTCTAGATTGAGAGAACATTGGTGGGAAGAAAAGAAAGCAAGGTAGATATGACTAGAGGATACATGAAGGATGACATCAGATACTCCATTGTGCTTTTGAGCAAGGTTATGGTTTACTGGCAGCTAGGCACCTGAATATTTGGATGGTATATTTCATCAAGACCATCAGAACAACTAAAATTCTAATTGATTGGGCCATAATACTTAGTAAAAACTTAGATTAGTAGTTGGTAGGAGTCAAATCCAACCCCAAGTTTTATATGACATCATACTTTGTCTATTTACTGGCAGCAAGGACAATTGACTATCGAGGATTGTATAAGGGAAGCATGCAAGATGCTAATTCTTGGCCTTATGTGGTATATCCCCAATTGGTAAAGAAGAAGCTCTTGGATCAAAGCAAAGAATACAAAATAGTCAATGATGCTTTCATTTTTGCAATCATCTGGTTCATTGAGGGTGATTATGTCAAGAGGATGTTAATAGGATTATGGAGATGGGTGCCTATTTCATCTAGTTCAAGATATTCACCTACCTAAGGGTAGCACGTGCAATGGTGAATATGAAGAAACTCCTGAGATATCCATCAAATAGGGTCATTTTACTGGAGATTGCTAGATATCTCACATCTACATATGACAGAGTGAGGAAACATTATAAGAAGACCTGGATATGGCCCATCACTATAGCTCCATTTGAAGTATAAAGGAAATAGGATATCATGACCTTTGATATAGAATGTGATAAATATCTCTTGGAAGTTTAGAACTCCCCTCATCCATTTTTTGATGATATTGGTAGAGTTAAACTTGTGGTAGGGAAACAATTCATTCATGAAGATGTAGTAGAAGATCATTGGATGAACACAATAGATGACTATGATATTTGAATTAGGGATTATTGTACGATGACTCTATATCTAGCAGAAGTGCCTTGAAGATAAAGATCCCACTTAAGGCTATCCAATAGGACATGCAAGAGGTCTTGGATCCCTTGTACAATCATGATGAGATATTTGATAGACCAATTATGAATGTAGTGGTTGACAGGGAAGAGAATGTAGAAATCAATCAGAGGGAAAGATATATAATCCAATTGACAAAGAATTGGATTAAGAAGCCCTTTATGTTGGACCTTGTTCCTTAGAAAATAATCTTTTAGGCCACAACACACCTAGGTAAGGGTAAAGGTGCAAAAATAATAGTACCAACTTTCCCTACACAATCTCCAGTTAGGTTAGAAATGGTATATAAGGATGACAAGGAAGTTGGTTGCTTTAGAGAAGACAAAAGAAGGAATAAGAGGAAAAGAGCTTCTCCAAAGAAAGCTAAACCTGAAGTTGAAGAACCTCAACAATAAGAGGTGACTCAAGCCTAAGAGGCAGCTCAAAATTGGTACCTCCCTTAGAACAAGCCCCAGAACAAGACCCAAAATAAGAAGTGCAAGAGGTATCCCCGCCTACACAAGAGAAGCAATCCTCTCCTTCACCTACTAAGAAAGCTACAATTGCACCTACTATCAGAAGGACTAGGAGGAAAAAGATACAAAGAAGGGTTATACCTATTCCTCTAGTCCTAAAAACCATCCCTAAAGAGGATGAAGAGGATGAAGAAGATAATCTCCTATTGAGTCAAAGGATAGGATTTGAAAGAGACACCCAAGAAGAGAAGAGGAGGAGCTCCACCATCACACCACCATCTATTCCTAGGAAACCTATCGAGGTTAAAACATCAAAGGATGAGAAGAAGTAGTGGATAGATGAACACAAAGGGTAAGGAAAATATATTTTCAAAATTCTAATTTTAACTTTAGTCTAGTAGGTACTGAAATTGTGGGTGATAAAATATGAGATACACCTATGAACCAACCTTTGGTAGAGGATTGGAATCAATTGCCACCTCTACCACAAGGATCTTTGTGTACTTCACCACCACTTTTTTAGGATTTTTCATATTTGGACAAAGGATTAGCCACTCCTCTCCTTTTTACCACTAAGAGAGAGTGGTGCATGAAGAAGAGCCTGAACAAAGACTAGCTGATGCAGTATCTAAAGAAGGACAAACACCTGAGGAACCTCAAAAAATTTCTCAGGATATAGAGACTGGCTCTTTGGATACAATAGATGCAAGGACACCAAATTTAGATCTCTTGCAAAAGGAAAAGACTCCAAAGAGGAGTGATAAGGGAAAGGGGCCTACTAGGAAAACCTCCTCTTCTACCAAGTACTTGTATCTTATGGGCATTACACTAGCCTGGTTGAAGAAGGAAGTTATGGTCTGATAAAAGTGACAACTGAACCTAAATGAAGAGGAGAGGATGGATGCACTAGTAGAAGCCATTATAATGCCTAAGTTACCTATAGGTGATGCACAACAATTGACCTAATAATGAAGAATAGAGATCAGGACCTACTTTCTCACATAGCCATTCCTCCTCCACATGTTGAGACTAAAGATTTGACTCCTAAGGACTATCACATTAAAGAAGTCCTATTAGGAAATCCCATAGTAGATACAACCAAAGTAATGATCACTACGAGCATCAGGGATGTGTTCAGATATTTTGATGATAATAAGAGTGAATTGATAAAGCTACACAAAGAAAATGAGCTACTAAGAGGATATCTACATGGAATTGTAGGTCCATTGGATCAAGACCACCCAGAGGTTACTCTTGATCCACCTAGACGTTACTCTCACTATGGTATTAGAGAGGAGAGATAAGGGTAGTGTCTGAGTTCATTCATTTTTGGGAGCATGTTAATAATGGCATGACAATTTTTAGTAGAATGGTGTAGAGATAATATAGGCTAATTTGAACCTATTGCATAATGTTCATTTTAGTGCGGAGAAACTGGTGTCTATAGTAGACTAGGATTTTGGGCTTATGGATGAGGTACATTCCTGGGGAAAAGACCTTTAAGCACTCCAAACAATAAAAGGTCAAAGGTATCTTACACTCACGAAAGTTTATACAATAGATGAGATTGATAAATGTGAGGATTGGATTGAGAAGATAGGTACTGGGAATAAGGTCATGGAAGAACTTCATGAAGATATTCACAAGTTAAAAAGCCAGTCTCAGGAGCAAATTTTGGATGCAAATAGATATTATGATGCTGTTTCTCTGAATTTTTTTGAAGATGAGTCAAAGACAAATCTCAAGTCAAGACAAGCAGTGGTTGAAGAATTCTAAAGAACTTTCAAGGATGCTTCATTTGATGAAGATATTAGACAAGCATTCAATATTGAAGAAGTATTGTTGAAACTTGATAGTAGAGTTGACAATTTTATTTGAAACTTGAATGGATATTAGTAACTATCGACAAACATTTAGGCATAGATATGAGGCATTAGATTTACTGGAAGCTTCCCAAGTAATGAAGATTATAGAAAAATTCAAGAGCAAACATCCAGACATCACTCTAGTATAAAGGGGAAGAAAAGCTAGAAGCTAGAAATTTAGTTTCAACACTTGGGGGAAAATTTTGGATTTTTTGAACCTATTGCCTAGGTGTGCTACTCCATAAGTGCTCTATACCAAAGGTGCAATAGAAATTGTGAAGAAGTCAGAGGTGCACCAATAGTTAATTTCCAGTTCCAAATTTAGAGCTTTCCATGCACCAAAAACACATTCTAATTGTAGCTTAATTCCTAGAAACATTAAGAGAAGGACAAGCTTCCATTTTTAGAGCTTCCAATGACTTTCATATGTTCTTACAGTTTCCTTCTTCTTATTTTCTTATTTTTTCATTTTTTAAAGACATGTAAAGGTTCATGCACCCATTAATTAATATAAACAAGGGTAGAGTCCTATTTTGGCACCATTTAGAGAGTTTGTACATAAATAGATTTGTTTTATTGGTTTTAAGAATATATTTTCATGAAGATATTTCTCACTCTCAACACAAATTGAGGAGATGATTTCTTATAAATTGAGGAATGTAACATGTATTCTAGGCCATTATTTTGATGCAATAACATATGCTACTAGTGCTCTCATTTTAAGTGTAGTTATTCTTCCTAGAGTGTGTTATTTTTGTGGATTATTGTTCTTGATAATAATGGATCCAATAGTTTTTTGTGTTGATTTGATTGTGCAATATTTTTAGTTCTGGTGTTTGCCACGTGTTGATGAATTCTATTGACACACTAAGTTAGAGAGAAGATCACCATATTGTTCTTACATAGCTTCTCATCTTGCATGAGCACACTTTTTGTGGCCTCACAATTTGATAAGAAGTGAAACATCTTTTAGTTTTACTAATTTTCCATCGTTGATTGCATTAGTGGGTTTGAGGAAGTGCTACTTCTGCTTCTATTGGTTTCCTATTTGATCTTTTCAACAATTTAACTCGCGAATATGTTGTTACTGTGGTTTATGTCTATTAGGAATTTCCCTTTCATATTATTTACTTTCATCTCTCATCACCTTATTTTTGTTATTTTCTTTGCTAACCCTAGGTTAAATTAGGAATTCATATAGTTGTACTATTAGATTGCATTCATTTAAAACCAAAAAATACGAAAAACATATCTCTTTTTTCTGGGTAATTTTGAAACAACAAGAAAATTGATCATCTTATTTGAAATAAGTTCGAACTAGAAAAGGCCTCTTTGTAAAAAAAGAATTTATCTTCAATTAAGTGGATATCATTAGGTCGCAAGATTTCCCAAAACCTTGGAGTTGATCCCTGATCAACTTTTCAAGAGAGGAGTTCAAAAGGATTCATGTCGTTAAGCATTGTGCAAAATGATAGTTCAACAATAACCCGTATCCAATCTTTTGATATTTTGAAGAAAAGCCAAATGGATATCCAAATATACAATTTTTTTTCTAAATTATTTGAGAAATTTGCGAGAAAAATGTCAGGGAACAACATTGGAGGCCTAATTGGGGCTATTAGACCTAATAGGCATAGTTGTTGGGTTTGGCAAAGAGATAGACACTTGAGACTTTGAGGATTGAATAAATAGGTTATATTGATGTATTAAAGACCCTTTAAACTAGGGTGAGTCAATGGGAGGAGGGTACACTTGGATTGGGCTATTTAACCCTTAAGTTTGCATTAGAAAAATACATTATTTTGAGCATTTTGTTTTAGTACGTTGACACACTCATTTTGTCATTTTGAGATTGGGAGGATTAATTAGAAGGTACACTCATTAAAATTTGAAGTGGAAAAAAATTCAATCAATATAACCTCAAGTGAAAGGAAGTTGAAGATAATTGAATATTTTTTGAAGGAGACATAACCATCAAACCTACCAAATAGAGTTCCTCCAAGAAGTAAAACAAAGAATGTTAGAAATAGGAAATACTGAGAGGGAGGAAGCAAGGGGTGTGGGGTGAATCAGTATTCCATAAATATTTTTCTATGGATATATTTAACAATCTTTAAGCATGCATATAAGATTAATCTAAAAATTAAACATAATAGCAACACAATGCAACCCGTAACACCATTATTTGTTAACTAGGGAAACCTATAATGAAATAACTTGCACAATAGAAGAAATAATATGAAATAGTAGATAAATACTTTATAATAATTGAGATTAATAGGCCACTTCAAGGGGAAAAACTCCAAATATCTCCAATGAGAACACACTTCACAATATGATGTTGAAATAAGACTCACAACCTGCTATATATACCTAATTATGCTTAGGTTGAATAGACATGACCCTACATAACACCTAGGCCAACCTACCTACCTAAATAATAATATAATAATGATAACATAACTTAATTAAGGATTAAGATAGCCACAAGTTGACTATTCATAACCCTATATACACCAATATTAATGGCTTAGCATGTCCTCTTTCTTGAAAGAAGCATTGTCCTCAATGCTAACCAAGTGTCGATTCTTTTGAATGAACTCCTCATCCTCTCATGTGGCCTCTTCAACTAGTAATTTATTCCATTAGATGAGATATTGAGTCAGGGTTCTGTTCCTCAACTTCTTTGTGCATGTTTGAAGAATGCACTCTAGTTCCAAAATTATTCTTCCTTCTTCATCAAGTTCTAGTAGTACTATTTGAGTAGGAATATTCTACCCAATTACCTTCTTCAAAGAAGAAAAATGAAAAACTAGATGTATCTTTGTTGTTGGTGGAAACTCGAGCTTGCAAGCTACGCTACCAATCTTTTGCATGATTTGGTATGGTCCATAATATCTTGGAGATAATTTTTTTTTTTTTTTTTTTTGTTTCTTCATTGAGATCTGTTTATAAGCTTGGAATGTCAAGAAGATCTAGTCCTCAACTTCAAAATTTATTTCACTATGATATTGGTCCAATTGTTGTTTTATTTGATTTTGCACCATAGATAAATTCTTCTTGAGTCCTAAAAGTACTTGTTTTTGATGAAGCAAATGTCCCTCTACTACCTGAACTCTTGGTGGCACCTTTAATGATGATGTAATGGAAGAAGGATGATATACATAAAGTGCCAAAAATGGAGACATTTTTGATGAGCTATGAAATGAAGTATTATACCACCATTCTACAAGAAACCCTCAGCTTCTTAATAGTTTTTGGAATAGGCCATTCCATGATAGCCTTAATTTTGTTAGGGTCCACCTTTACTCCATGTGAAACTATGTGTCCCAAATACTCCACCTCCTTAAGACCAAAAGAACACTTGGATTGCTTAGCATAGAGTTGATGATCTTCAAGTAATTGTAATGCTCTATCTACATGCTACAAACATTCTTCCCAAGTCTTGCTATAAATTAATATATCGTCAAAAAACACTAATACAAACTTTCTCAAGAACTTCTTAAAAATGGAATTCATTAAACTTTGGAATGTAGATGGTGCATTGCTAACACTGAATGACATCACCAAAAAATTATAATGACCCTCATGAGTTCAAAATTTTGTGTTACAAATATCTTCCTCCTTAATCCGCATTTGGTGATAACCTGATCTAAGATCTAAGTTGGTAAAATACATAGCTCCATTTAATTCATCTAGAAGATCATCGATTACTAGAATAGGAAACTTATCTTTAATGGTGTACTTGTTGAGCACTCTATAATCTAGACACATGCACCAAGTTTTGTCCTTCTTACACTCCATCACAATAGGTGAGGAGTAAGGACTTTGGCTATGTCTGATAACTCCTACCTTTAGCATTTCCTTAGCAATTTTTTTGATCTCTTTTTTTTTGTATGTGTGGGTACCTTTAAGGCCTGATGTTTGGTAGCTCGCTACCTATAACTAGTTGTATGGCATGGTCATGATCACTCTTAGGAGGAGGTCCTTTAGGCATATCTCCAAGAATCACTAAGTGATGATCAATTATTACTTGTAAATATGGATGAGTAAGAGCATTAGATTGAGAGACTTCTAATGAATATAGTTGGTCCACAAATCCTTCCACACCTTTCTTAAGAAACTTTTGCATTCAATAGTTCTTGGAAGTTCATGTCAATTGTTCCCAATGTAGTAAGCCATTGTACTCCCAAAAAAAATTTGTTGCACCCATGGATATCACATACATTGGGGTATCAAGTTGATAATCTCCCATGGATATTTTGATGCTATGACACTTCCCTGAACAACTAACTCTACCCCCATTCGCAATCAAAACTTGAAACCCTGGGTCTGGATATATAAAACAATTTAAATGAGTTGCCAATTTTTTGTTGACAAAATTATGAGTACTACCTAAGTCAATCAACACTGTTACTTTCTACTTCTTTAAGAAGCCCACTACCTTGAGAGTTTGTGGTGCACTGGAACCTAAAAGTGCATGACAAAAAATGATTGGTTGAGAATCATGTGATTCCTCACCTAAATCCCTATCCTCCTTTGATATGGGCTCATCCTCTTCTTCCTCACTTTGACCTTCAATATAGAACAATTTCTTTTTCACTACATTTATGTCCTTGACTATATTTGCTATCACAATTGAAACACAACCCTTTTTCTCTTTTCTCCTCAATTTGTTGTGAAGTCAACCTAGTAGGTTGAGGAAGAGAAGGTGTTGAATGTCCTTTTTCTCTTGTCACATTAGCCTCTTGCTTTCTAGGAATCAAGAACTTCTCCTCTACCCTGCATGCCAATATAAAAGACTCATTTACCGAGCTGGACAAAACATGTGCACCTCATGTTGAATGTGATCCTTGAGACCACCCAAGAATAAATCATTTAAGTTCTCCTTTTTAGTTGTATCCACTCTTAAGGATAGATTTTGGAATTTTTGAATATAATTTTTAACTGATCCTATATTTGTTGAAGCTTATCAAGTTGGCTAAAGAAGTTTTCTATCACACTATTGCTATATTGTGCTTGGATTTCTTCTATAAAAATTGACCATGATACCAAATGAATGTATTTGGTTATAGATATAAGAAAGCCATCATGATATTTTGTCCATATGGGATTTGACATACTTAAAAAAATTCTCCATTTTATTTATCCATGTTAGAGGATCCTTTCTATCAAATTTGCGCCTATCCACCTTTGGAAAAATATTCCTAGATCCCACAGGATTAATAAAATTTGTCTTTATTAGTCAACTTGAAGGTTTCACCTTGATTTCTTGAGAGCTCCTTCCTTGTTTCATTCATATAGGTGCTTAACATGCTTTATATCTGATATATCTCCTCATAGGTCACACATATCCCTCTTAACCTCTTCCTTGAACATACTAAGTTCCTCATTGGGATTACCATCCCCTATTGCTTCCCAATCTTGATCAGAGGATTTCCTCGGTGTCGTAGCATTCTTTTTGCCTCTTGTTGAAGGCGTCATCATGATGGAAACTTTTTTTTTTGGAATAAATCACACAAATGAAATGTAAATTCTCTAATTTATTTATTTATTGTAACTTACTAGGGCCAAGATACCCTTACTTGAAAAAAATCCCAAAAAAAATTAGCAAATTTGTTGCCTTGAGAGATAATTTTCCTAATTTTGCAATATCTTGCTTTTTTTTTTTTTCCAAATTCTACAAGCTTTGAAATTTAGGCTCCTATACTATGTATTCAAAAACCCAATACAAGTTATATTTCAATTTGGCAAGATGTGAGAGATATGAAGATCTCAATAAATTGTGTAGAAATAGTAATTCTAAAATAATTTTCTCAAATTTGCTCCAATTCCTCTAAATTTTGGATTACAACTTCTTTAATATGGTCTTCAAAAACCCTTTAAAAATATTTGAATTTTTTTTTAAAATGTCAAAGTTATGCTCTTCGCAAAATTGCCCCAATGTTGAGAAAAAATCTTACCTTTATGGTGCCAAGATCATGCTCTGATACCACTTGTAATGAAATAACTTGCACAATTGAACAAATAATATGAAATATTATATAGATAATTGATAATAACTGAGAGTAATAGGAAACTTTGAGTGGAAAACCTCCAAATATCTCCAATGAGAACACACTTGACAATATGATGTTGAAATAAGACTCACAACCTCCTATATATACCTAATTATGCTTAGGTTAAATAGGCACAAGATAATGATAACACAACTTAATTAAGGATTAAGATAGCCACAAGTTGACTATTCATAACCCTATATACACTAATATTAAGGGCATAAATAAACCCTATCCAAGGGAAAACCCAGATTGGGATGGTAGCCACAAAATGATCTACTTATCAAAAGTATCTTGTGAAATATATTGAATTTATTAGGATTCTATTACATCTATATAGTGTATTTTTCCTTGTTAGAGGACTAGGCCTTGTTCAAAGCCTCAACCCTATTAGGAGTTGGTATTACAATTACAAAAGTAGAAAGCTGGGCCCAATGCTCAAACATGCATATACAATGATATATTTGGTACACAAAAAGGTATAGATATAAAAATCTTTGTCACTAAACTAATATCTTCAATATTTAATTTGTCTTTGGTAGTTCTCTTCACAACACTTTATATGTACTATCTTTGTCTTCTATAAAATAAATTTTGCATCATACAATAATTGCATTTCAATGTCAAAAGACATGACACAACTTTGCATACAAAATTCTTTCATTTATACCCAATTGTTTTTTCTATCGGCCTTCAACCTTCTTGTATGCTTCTCAAAACATAAAATTACTTAATGCTAGTTATGGTTAACATCAAGGATGCCATCTCATAATAGTTAAGTAATTATTTTGGTAAACCAAAATAATTCCTTTACACAACTTAACAATTCTTTGCCTCTATTATGATCTTTCTGTACATGACTACAACTGGTAAAACTTTAATAACTCTGTATATACAACTTATTATGACTTGCACTCTTAGGAATATGATCTTCAATGCCCATACTAACTGTTGTTAACTATCCATGTGAGAATTATCTCTTTTTGAAGCTCGCTAAATAGAAAGGTGTCTCTACTAGTAGTTAACCTTTGTTACACATAGACAATTATCTAAGTTTTCTTCTCCAAAACATAATTCAACAGTTTACATGCACGTGCATGTGTGCGTGCACACACACACACACACACACACACACTTTCATACATGAAAACCTTATAGTATCCATACTATCTTCTTAGCTGAATTGTTAATAAGGACAAGAAGTTTAAATTGGAAATAATTCCTATGATATAACTATAAAATCAATTCCATATCTTCAAAAACCAAATTTACAACCAAAACAATATATAACAAAATACAAAATTTATATTTCTTATTGGTTTTATATACAAAATTTGGCATCTAAATATGCACATGTTACATCTCTTAGCAGTTTTTTAATACAAAATATGGCATCTAAATATGCACATATTACATGTCTTCTCTTCAATGTCCATACTACCTCCTATTAACTATTCACATGCCAATTCTCTCTCTTTGAAGCTTGCTAATTTGAAAGATGTCTCTACTAATAGTTAACCTTTGTTTCACATAGACAATTTGGTAAGTTTTCTTCTCCAAAACATAATTTGAAATTTGGCTTACTCTATATATATATAACCTTATAGTTTTCATACCATTTTCTTAGCTAAATTGTCAACAAGGAAAACAAGTTTAAATTGGAAATAATTCCTATGATATAACTATGAAATCAATTCCATATCTTCAACAACCAAAACAATATATAATAATATACAAGATTTATATCTCTTATCAGTTTTATATACAAAATTTAGCATCTAAATATGCATATTTTACATCTCTTATCGATTTTTTATACAAAATATGGCATCTAAAAATGCACATATTACATGTCTTTTTTTTTTTTATATATACAACATTTGGCATCTAGATATGAACATAACTATGAAGTTACAACATTTCACATAGTATATATACAAAATTCTCAAAATTATTCTACCATATGTAGAATGATTAAGCTATATAGAACACAATAAATCAAGAGAACCATTTGGATCAACTCTAACCCTTATTGTATCAAGTATTGCCTCATGATTAGATTCACAAACTTTCCACAAATTCTTTTTATGAGATCTACCATGATATGGTATCAATCAAATATTTGTTACAACAATAAGGTTAAAGTAATGAAGAATATGTCTGTGTGTCTCAAAATCCTCAAACAACCACATGCTAGAATTCTTGATATGGTTCCTGCATTTAATTATAAAGATAATTTAAAGTCAAAATTGATACATTAAACATGATTTAAATTGATTTAAAGAGGTATTCATGCTACTAGACACAAATATACTACCTTCTATGACATGTGCCTCTCACAATGATAGATCTTATTGGGTACTCAATACCCTCACCATCAATGACTATAGCTATCAGTTTCTTTTTGGCCTGAATATATCAACATAGAAAGTAATTGGTTCCTTCTTCATTATTCTCATCTGCAATAATTGCATATATGTGACTTGAATTATATGGAATGATAAGTTAATGATTAAATTGTAATGGATATTGAACTAAAATAACATGAAACCTTATTTTAACCAAGTATTAAATTGATAAAGTACTCTATTCAACTAGGTCAAATACATGGTCAAAATGTGTTGATGCTTTAACATGGTTGAATTGTAGTGTTGCAGGAGTTGATATATGATGCAAAGCTCTCCCTTAAACAACAAAATTGATGTGATGTGTCCTTACAAAAATTTCAAGTACTCCAAAAGGGAGTCAAGAGAGGGATCTACACCTTTGAAATAACCTTACTCCAAAACATGACCTAGGCACCAAAAGTGCACAACTAGGCTTCAAAGCATAAAATCTCCAAAATATAGGTTTAATTTCTTGGATATGGAACCTATGAGTCTATGGGGGAGTGGAAAGGTTCATTAATGATCAAAAATCTCAAATTGGTGAGTTTGGTTAGCCCAGTTTGTTTCCAAATATCACAAATATCTATGTTGCCTCTTAGGCCAAGGAGCCCTTGTTAGCCCTATCTACAAGGTAATTAGGCCTTAGTTTTAAATTCCTCCAAAATAAATAGATTATATATATATATGGATACCCTTTTGGAGGAGGTGTAAGAATCCAACCTTTCAGACTCTAGATTGGTCAGATGACCCCTTAACAAAAAATACAAGAAGTTCCTTTATTAAGCCTACTTGCTAGGGTTTGTGAAGGAAATGTTGAATAGCTATTATAATAAACAAAAATATAAATTAGGAAACATATAGGGAACTACCAAGCTTCATTATACACCATTAGATTGACTTCATCCATTCACCAAGTGCTTGCAACACTCATACCTATTATCCTGTACCAAACACATAGAGCTATTTAGTCTACGGTTTGCCATCAAAAGTAGGATACTTAAATTCCATCTCCCATCCTTTAGGAATATTATGATACAACTTCCTAACTTTCATTTTACCAAGTGGTTTGGACATCCCATGGGAAGAATGTAAGTTAGGGCCTCATTTCTAAAACTAGTCATCAAATGGAGGGTTTTGGTGCACTTGAGGAAGAACTTTGAATATCTTGAATTAAAGAGCACTTAAAACCATCAAATAAATTTAATTTATCAACTATGATATCAAAGATGACAATCTGTACCTATCTGTACACTATAAAATTACAAGGTTTTATAAGCAAAATGAGATCTTTATTTGATTTAAAAGGCACAATTACATTCCATGACTTCCACCCATATATAAGGGATATTTGAAGTCCTTATCCAACCATCCCAATATATATTCAAAGGTTGTGACCTTTGGGGATTTTTTTAACAAAAGTTGACAACTTTTTTGTAAAAGTTGCCTAGCAACTTTTAGCAACTTTTACAAATTGTACAATCTAAACTATCTAGGACCTTTTCCTTAAGCCCTAGAGGCATAGAACATGATTAGAAACCTAAAGACACTCCTACCCTATTCTAGGTCTAAGAAATTACCTTTGACCATACTCAAAACCCATGGTTTATAAAGTGCCAAATGGGGACTAGGTCTTATAATTAGGCTCATTCTATTGAATAACTATTACTACCTTATTACAAATGTCTCTTAGGCACAAATTCCTTTAAGTAGATATTATGAAGAGTTAAGATGATAGATACTATGGAGAATGGAGGGTTAGGTACTCCTACACCATACTCCCTTGCTTGAAAAACTCAAGTCCCACTTGAGGATAATTGTTCAACAAATGTGCTATGCTTAGAATGCATTATTCACTCATCCATGTACTATCTATGTCTGGAGGAACCTTCCATTTGACCAAGTAGTTTGTATAGGTCTTCTTTCTTGTCTTTTTGACCACCTTGGAATATAAAATGCTCTCCAATTGAAGTGGTTGCCTAGATGGTAGATCCTTGATCCATTCTTCCTGAATCTCATTAGTATCCTATATTTTATCATTAGTACCTACATACCATTTGAAAAGGGTGAGATCAGAAACATTAAAGATAGGAGAAATTGATATGCTAGGAGGTAATGAAATTTCACAAGCATTCTCTCCAAATTTGTGCAATATATGACATGGCCCATTTTTTTCATCTGAAACTTGGTATATCCTCTTAGTAGCCTTGCCTTGTTTAGATATGCCCAAACTTGATCTTCTACTTTGAAAGAAACCTATCTTTTCTTCTTGTCTTCTTATGCCTTTTATTTAGTAGTATTTTGGTCTAAGATATCCTTAACCTGATCATGAATTTGTTTAATCTATGCTAAGAACTCCTCACCTTGTGCACTGGTTTTGAACTCACTTGGTAAGTCTCTTAGTTCCATAACTCATCTAGGATGGAATGCATAATTTACTTGCAAAGGTGTCCTCCCTATTGATCTATTTACTGAATCATTAAAAGAAATTTATACTCGTGGAAGGATAACATCTAAAGATTTTCCATGCTATTTTGATAGGAACCTTAGAAGGTTTCCCAAAGATCTATTAACAACTTTAGTTTACCCATCTGTTTGAGGATGGTAGGCAAAACTGAAGGAGAGATTTGTCCCCAACCTTTTCCATAAGGTTCTTCAAAAATGACCCTAGAATTTTACATCTTTATCTAAGATAATGGATGTTGGTAGTGTAATCACCTAAAAATGGTCATCTAGACTATTAGCCCCCTTCTCAGCATTTTGGCTAAATTAATTTAATCATTTACCTAGACCAAATTGCTAATAATCAATTTATTTGATATAACCTATAGTTTCACTATTCTATCCTAAGTTCATTATTTGATTAAAATAACATGTCCCCTTTTAATTAAATAAAAGACCCCATTCTTCTAACCCACTTAAAGTGCACACATAAAGTCCTTTTTCTATTTTTCAATTAAAAGAAAAGGTATTGTGACTTTTATCTTATGTGACAAGTCAACTTATATTCTATTGGTTGACTTGTGTGTGCACATGGATCACTCCTCTTTTTGAATTCCACCATTGATCATCCACCATCTTCATCTTGATCTCTACCATCTGTACGACTTTAAAAGGGAGAGAGCTTTCCCCCTCAAATCCAATCCTCATTTTGAATATTGTTATGTTGCAGGTTTTCGAACAGGTTTCTTTGGAGCTTTGTGGAGAACTTCTATTTCTTGTCTACATTCTCTCATCCATGGCATCATGGCATTCTAGCTTAGCTTAGCTTTTATTTTTACATGTAGCTTAATCTCACATAGCTTAATAATGGTATTGTAACACTCTCATACATGTTTTAGCATAGCTCCACTTTGCATCTCATTCTAGTTTAATTTTCATTTGCATTGCATTCTTGAGGAACTCCTTGAGACATTTGCATTCTTGCATCTTGTCTTTCGAACCTCCCATTGCATGGTTTACTAGCAAGAAGAGTATCTCTAAGGCTCATCTAAGAGCCCTTGAACTTGAAATACACTCTCTTGCACTCCATGGATAGGGAGCTCTAAGCCGGCATCCAAGCATTTCAAACTCATGGAATCGTTTAGATAGAATGGTTTAGAGTGTGACACAAATCAAGTGTACAGGTAGCCCAAGAATTCTGATCACTTCCTTAAAAAATAGGTTAACAATATGTGAAGCATCATTTGAGCTCTTACAAGGAACAAGTGAGCTATTTTTCTAAATATATCAACAATATAAAAAATGCTATTAAAACCTTGTCTAGTCCTTGGGAGTCCCAAGACAAAATCCATACTCACACTATACCATAAATTTGTTTGATTTGGTAAGGGATGGTAGAGACCTTGATTTCTTTTCAGGCCTTTGGCTCTTTGATAGATTGTACACATCTCCTCAAAATTCTTGACATTAGTATGGAGTTTAGGTCAATGATAGTTCCTTCTTAGGAGTTCTAGGGTCTTATCAATTCCAAATTGAGCTCCTAGAGTGCTACAATGCTTTTCTTTGATCATATTTTCTTTCATAAAACACTTGGGTATATAGAGCTTATCCCCTTTGAATAAGAAACCATTCTACAATAAATGTTTAGAATAAGTAGTATTATAAGCATCAAAAAGATTAGATAAAACCTTATAGATGTCACAAAAATTTGGATCATCCTTTTATAAATGCTTAAGGGCTCCAATCCCCATGGTCTATTTGTAAACTTCTTCAACAAATCCCACTCTTCTACTAAGTGCATCAACTACCTTATTTGTTGTTCCCTTCTTGTGCTTGATTGAAAATGTGAAGTCTTGGAGTTGTTCAACCACTTCATATTCTTGCAACTTATTTTGTCCTAACTGTTAAGGAAAATTAGAAAATGATTATTTGTTTAGAGAATAAATTCTTTAAGAATCAAGTAGTGCCTCCTTTTCTTTAGGGCTTGAACCATTGCATAGAGTTCTAGGTCATATGTACTATACTTTTTCTTTGCATCATTTAGTTTTTTAGAGAAAAATGCAATTGGTCTTCCCCCTTGACTGAGAACTACACCTATGTCCAAGTTGCTAGCATCAATTTCAACAATGAATAATTTTTTGAATGTAGGAAAATTTAAAATAGGATATTGTACCACTCTTCCCTTCAAATACTCAAATGCCTCATTAGCTTGTGTGGTCCATTGAAATTTTGTTTTTCTACCACCTTTGATGGTATCAAGTAAATGTGTACATATGTGACTGAAATTTTTGACAAATTTTCTATAAAATGTTGCCAAACCATGGAAACTCCTAACTTCTCCAAATTTCCTAGTTATTGGCCAATTGATGATAGCCTCTACCTTTTCAAGATCCATTTTCAATGTGCCCTTTGAGATGACAAATACCAAGAATGTCAACTGTATTTGCATAAATGCACATTTTTCAAGATTTATTCCAAGTTTCTTCTCATGTAACCTTCTGAGGACTTGTTCCAAATGTTTCATATGTTTTTCTTTGGTTCTACTGAAGATCAATATATCATCTAAATAGCCAACTACACACCTTCCTATGCAGTCATGAAGTACTTCATTCATCAACCTCATGAATGTGCTTAGGGTATTGCTAAGGACAAATGGCATGACAAGTCATTCATAAATTCCCTCAGTAGTTTTAATTGATTCTTATTTGGTGATAGCCTAATTTACGGACTAGTTGGAAAAATAGCACGCTCCTCCAAGTTGGTCTAGAAGATCCTCAATCCTTGGTATAGGGAATCTATACCTGATGGTTATTTTGTTTCTTTCCCTAGACTTAGTACATAACCCCCACTTGCCATCTTTCTTAGGGGCTAGAACACTAAAGGCTACACAAGGGATTATACTCTTTTGTATGAGTCCTTTAGATAATAGATCAGTAATTTGTCTAGACACCTCTACATTCGAATTAGGCATGAGTTTATATGCAACCTTGTTGGATAGAGAAGCCCTTGATGTGAAGTCTATCCAATGTGAGATGTCCCTCAATGGTGGGAGTTTATTTGGAGTATCTGCTATGACTATCCCTTTGTATTTTTGTAATAGAGCCTTTACCCCTTTAAGCACTTCTTGGGTGACTACTTTGATCTTGGATTTGAGGACTAGGGAATACCCCATCTGAGAGTCTTGGATGACTTCTAACATCTCTTGTTCACCTACCATAACAACTAACTATTCTTTGGGTTTCTCTTGGTGAGGCTCAGGATTGGGAAGGAGATTGTATTTATGACCATCTTTGTTGATTTGATATTTATTAGTGACACCATCACATTTGGCCTTAAGGTCAGACTACCATGGATGACCTATAAGAAGATGACAAACTTCCATGTGCATAATGTCACAAAGGACTCTATCCTTATAGTATTTTATCTAAAAATCTACCCTAGCTTGTTCATTTATTAATGTTTGCTACCCTTTTGTTAGCCAAGATACATGGGAGGGATTACGGCGGGGTATTATTTCTAGATTCAATTCATCTACCATTTCCTTAGAAAAAATATTTTTAGTAGAACCAAAATCTATGACTACGTCACATACCTTTCCATGGCTTTTGTAGTTGTTCCTAAAGAGAGTCTTCCTTTGTGGAGGTTCCACTAGTATGGGTGCTTGGATCAATGTCCTCTTCATCATGAGAGTAGCCCCTTCTTCACTAGTACAATCTTTAACACTTTCATCATCACAATCTTCTTGAACAATGTTATTCCTTCTCTCTCCTTGGCTTTTTTCTTCTCAAGACATTTATTTGTATAGTGGCCCATTTGGTTACAATTGTAGCACTTGATCTACCCATTATTTCTTCCACCATTTCTACCTCTACCATTTCTTCTTCCTCCTCTATATCCACCACTTGAACTAGTTTCACCTTGGGTATTTTCATTGTTAGAATATTCTTATGGTTTATTTCTTTGTGTTCCTTTACCCCCATCATTTCCTTTTTCTCTGTCATTCTTCACCTTGTTTCTACCACTTTGTTCATTTTTCCTCTTGAACATTTCCTCAACTTTAAGTGCCAATTGTCAACACTAATTTACAGTGGTAGGGATTGTCAAACTTAATTCATCTTGGATGGAAAGCCTTAATCCTTGCATGTACTTTGCAAGTTTCACTTTCAGGTTCAACAATTTTGTATTTCATCCCTAATTTTTGAAATTTCTTAGTGTAGGTAGGGATGTCCATCTCTTTCTTCCTCAAACTTGTTCATTTCTTATGAAGTTGGACTTCATAATCCTCAGTGACATATGTCTCTCCAAGTAGAGACACCATCTTCTTCCATGTGGTGACTAGAATGTTTTCATTCTTTATATTATCATCTTGGATGAAGTTCTACCATGTGAGTGTAGAGCCCTTGAGTCTCGACTTGGAAATCTTCACCCTTTGGTTCTCAAGGATGTCTTCACAATCAAAGAAACTATTTAGGGCATCTACCCAATGCATTACAACCTTTGGGTCCATCTTCCCATTATAGGTGGGAAAGTAAAGCTTAGAATCCATGGTCCTCCTCTCTATAGATTTCAAAGTCCTCATAAGTAGCCTCTGGTCATCAGGACATTCTTCTTCCTCCTAATCAAGGGGTTCTTCATCACTCCTTTGTCTAACTTCTTTAGAGTTTTCAGTACTTTTTTTATGAAGTTCCTCTTTGAGCTTGTGCATTTCTTGCCTCATCAATTGTATCTCTTTGTCTTTTTGTTCATCTTTCCTTAATATCTGATCTCTCAAGTATTTCATGATCTCTGCATTGGTCATCTTTGAAGATAAACCTCCTTCATCTTCTCCTTCTATGGTGTTGTAAAATTCCTTTCCCTAAGGGATCATAGGTTGCTCTAATACCACTTGATGTAGAGCTCCCCATTAAACACCAAAATTGATTAGGTGTGGCCTTACAATACTTAAAAGTACTCCAAAAGGGAGTCAAGTGAGGGCTTTACACCTTTGAAATAACCTTACTCCAAAACATGACCTAGGCACCAAAAATGCACAATAAGGCTTCAAAGCATAAAATTTGTCAAATATATGTTTTTATGCTTGGATATGGAACTTATGAGTTTATGAGGGAGTGGAAGATGATCAATGATCTCAAATTGGTGAATTTGGTTAGCCCATTTTGTTTCTAAAGATCACAAATAGCTATATTTCCTTTTAGGCCAAGGAGTCCCTATTAGCCCTATCAACAAGGTAATTAGGCCTTAGTTTGAAATTCATCCAAAAGAACCAATTATATATATATATACTCTTTTGGATGGAGTCCAAACTTTTAGATTTTAGATTGGTCAGATGACCCCTAAACCAAAAATACAACAAATTACTTTAATAAGCCTACATGCTAGGGTTTACAAAGGAAATGTTGAATAGGTTTTTGACTAGAAAAAACTATCAATTAGGAAACATCTAGGGAACTACTAAGCTTCATTATCCACCATTAGATTGACTTCACCTATCCCCCAAGTGCTTGCAACACTCTAATACCTATTGTCCTGCGCCAAACACATAGAGATGTTCGGTCTAGGGCTTGCTAGAAAAAATAGGATCCTTAACTTCCATCTACAATTCTTTAGGAATATTATGATACAAATTCCTAATTGAATTTTACCAAGTGGTTTGGAACTTCCACGGTGGGAATGCAAGTTAGGGACACATTTCTAAAACTAGTCACCAAATGGAGGGTTTTGGTGCACTCAAGGAAGAACTATGAATATCTTGAGTTTCAAAGAACTAAAAACCCTCAAATAAATTGCATTGATCAACTATGATATTTGGGATTTTTCCACATTTTCCAATTCGTACATGTTCGTACACTATGAAATTGTAGCATTTTATAATGAAAAATGGGATCATTATTTGATTTAAAAGGAAAAATTACACTTCATGACTTCTACCCACATATAAGGAATATTTTAAGTCCTTCCCCAACCATCCCAACTAATATTCAAAGGTTGTGATCGTTAGGTATTGTTTTAACAAAAGTTGTCAAGCAGCTTTTGTTGCATTTAGCAACTTTTAGCAACTTTTACAAATTGTGCAATCTGACCTATCTAGGACCTTTGGTCTTGAGCCCTAGGGGCCTAGAACATGATTAAAAATGTAAAGGCACCCCTACCTTATGCTAGGTCTAGGAAATTGCCTTTGACCATAGTCAAAACCCATGGTTTCCAAAGTATTAAATGGGGACTAGTTCTTACAATTAGGCTCATTTTGTTGAATAGTTGTAACTAACTTATTGCAAATGTCTCTTTGGTATAAATGACTTTGAGTAGAACTCATGGAGATTTAATATGATAGATGCTATGGAGAATGGAGGGTTAGGTGCTCCTAGATCAATATGAATCAAATATTGGATGGAAAGGTCTATAAGACCATTGGTCAACCCTCTTTTGATTCACACTCATCCCATAAATGTTGCATACAAGAAGAGAAAAAACATGCAATATTTATAGTATAAATAAGTAGTGATGTTGCATTTGAACTTCTAAATGAATGCATCTTAGTTGTGTTGGATATAATTATTCAGTTGTGTGTTGTCTTTGACGTTACACAAATGTCATATCAGTTATCAGTTAAGGTCTATTGAGGTCAGTTGGTCAGCAAGGCAAAAGATAGAGCCCATCGACCTCAAAAGGTTAGCAAAGAGAATTAAAAAGTCTACTAAGCATTTCTAGAGGTTACACTGTGAAGACAATTTCTACTGAGCTCACTTGGGTGCTGAAGGCTTCTGTGGAAAAAATTAGTTTGTACCAAGCTAGCAAGGTCAATGAAGGAAAATTAGTTTCTATGGAGCTCACAAGGTCAGTGAAGGAAAGTTAGTTCTTACCGAGTTCACTCAGTCTCTAAAGGATTTTTTAGAATTCATAGTGTTTACCAAGCTTCACTTAGTTAACACTGAAAATCATTTCTAGAGTAGTGTTTACCGAGTTGGGTTAGCTAATAAAGGATTTCATTGTTTTGGGAAATAAAGTTTATTTGTTTAATGTAATATTTGTAGTTGATTGATGTATGGTTTATTGGTAAATGTAACTTATAAATGAGCCGACTTGACAATTTGTAATGTATAATTAAAAGGTCAAGTTGAGGTTTCTAATTGTAATGAGTGAGTATGAAAATAAGTTGATTGTGTGAAGAGGAAGTGTGAGTGAATTTTGAAGAAGGATCAGATATCCTTGAGGAGCAGTAGAGTTGTATTCGATCAATGAGGATCTATTGAAGCAAAGCAAAGATTTATATCAGAAAAGTTCAATTGCATCTCATTCAGGTCACTTATTGTTACTTTCTCACCATTGTAGCAATAATTCCTAAATCTCTTAATAGAGTTAGTCTAATAGCCATTGTGTAAATCCTCTAACAAGGTGGACAGTTCTACTAAATTGTTCTAAATTTCTCTAGCAAGGCCACTCCTAGCAGGGTGATTAAATCCTCTAACAAGGTCACACCTAATAGTTTTTTTTGTAATCTTTAATAGGGTTGGCTCCTAACAAGGCTCTCTTCAGAAGAGTGAAAATTGGTAGCTAGTTACTTGGTGTTTTTTCCCATATTGGGTTTCCACATTAAATCTAGTGTCTCTTGTGTTCATGTTATTTACTTTTGCACGCATGTTAATAATTGTGAATGCTTAAAGATCAATAACAAGTTAATCTACTTAGTTATAACACTTTTTCTATGTGGCTACCGAGTGACAATAGTAATTAAATTTTTATGACATCTAAGAGATCTATGGGTTTTTTTTTGTGGTAACTGATTCAACCCCCCTCTTAGTTACTCCATCTATATTTCCAACAATTGGTATCAAAGCTTTTGGTGCTTGTAGGAAGGATTTCAAGGATCTAAGCTAAAGATCAGGATGTCTTACAAGAGAGAAATTCCAAGGCTTAACAGGGATAACTTTTTAGCATGGCAAGGTCTCATGAGACCCCATCTAGCTTCCATTGGAGACACACGACTGAAATATCTAGATGAAGCATATGTAACTCCTACTGGCACATTATCTAAAAATGACATTTCCAAGAAGAAGACTCATAACACCATGATAATAGACATTGCATCTACCCTAAGCTATGAAGAATTTGATGATTTTAAGGACTGCAAAACTGCCTTTGAAATGTGGAAAAAGTTGAAAGATATCTATTTAGGTGATGATAATGTAATAAGAGCCAAATTAGAAAGTCTAAGAGGATAATTTGATCAGATGAGGATGAGAGAGGATGAAAACATTACAAAATATGTTGAAAGATTCAAAGCAAGTGTTAGTACAATCAAAGCTTCTGGAGGAGATATCAAGGAAGAAATAGTTATAAGTAAAGTTCTTAGAACATTACTTCCCATTTATGCAATTAGAGTTTCTACAATTCAAGAAAGTAGATGTGAAGCAAATCATAAGATAAATTTAGAAGCCATAGTTGGAAGATTGACTGCATTTGAGCTAGATAATTATGATAACTATGTTCCAACTACCAAGAACATTGAATCAGCATTTGAAGCCTAGCTTTCACTAAAGGAGAAAGGCAAGAAGTTAAAGGATTCACAATCAAAAAGTAAAAAAAAATTAGAACAGAGTTCTGACAGTGATCTTGAGGTGGTTGAAGCTCTACTAGCAAGGAAATATTCAAGAGGCAAAGGGAAATACAAAGGTAAGGTTCCTTTAATCTATTTTTCTTGTAAATTGGACATATTGCTACTAGGTGCCCAAATAAGGAAAACAAGGATGAGAAGAAAGGTCACAAGTGCAATGGAAAGAAAGACTTCAAATCATTCAAGGACTAAGGTAAAAAAAAATGTTTTATGGCTATGAAGAAGAAGATGAAATCGTTTATATTGTTGTGAAAGATGAGTCTGATAATGATGAGGAAATGACACTTATTTTTCATGTGAGAAAAAATGATACATAGATCATAGATAGTGGTTACTCTCATCATATGACTGGTGATAAAACTAAGTTTGAACATTTTGAAGACTATGATGGTGATAGTGTGAGGTTTGGTAATAATGAACCTTTTTGTATAAAAGGGAGAGGGAGAATCTCACTAACCAAAGAGCTTGTATGTGATAATGCATATTGTGTAGAAGGACTAAAAGACAATTTTTTGGGTGTGGCACATCTACTCAATAATGGATTCAAAGTGGAATTCATGCATGGAAAAGAAAGATTGCTAGATGATAAAGGATATCTGATTGGATCAGGTACTCAAACAAAAGGTAACTTGTTCTATCTTGAACTTGGTGAATGTTCATGTTTTGAACTTGGTGAATGTTCATGTTTTATTGCTCAAGTTGAAGAAAGTTGGTTATGGTATAAGAGGTTGTGTCATGTGAACTTTGATAACTTGGTGAAAATAAGTGAATTAGGAAAGTAAGAGGCATTCCTAATATAAGGAAACTTGAGGTTGGTCTATACAAGAATTGTCAAATTGGCAAGATGGGAAAGACTAGCTTTAAAAGTAAGAACTATCAGTCTAAGGAAGTTTTAGAAATTGTGCATACTAATTTGTGTGGACCTATTAGAATTGAAACCTATACTGGTGAAAAGCTCTTCATTCTTTTTGTTGATGATTATTTAAGAATGATGACTATCATGTACCTGAGAGAGAAATCAGAAGGATTTGAGAAGTTCAAATGGTATTTGGCCAGAGTTGAGAAGGAAACAGGCAAAAGACTGAAATGCTTGAGGTCAAACAGAGGTGGTGAATTCATTTCACATGAGGTCAATAACTTTTGCATTGAAAGGGGAATCAAAAGACAAGTATAAGCTCTTGGAACTCCTGAGAAAAATGGAATAGCTGAAAGGAGGAACAGATCTATCATGGACTATGCAAGAACCCTAATGATTGAAAAGAGCATTGTTATCAAATATTGGAAGGAAGCTATCAACACTGTAGTTCATACCTTGAACTGAGTACAGCTAGAGAATGACTCATTCAAAACTCCCTATGAGTTATGGTATGGCTATAAACCTAATGTAAGTTACCTAAAAGTATTTGGAATCAAATGTTATATTTTGAAAGAATCTAGAAAAGGTAAATTTGATGTGAAGGGTGATGAAGGAATATTTTTGGGTTATTCTTGCAAAAGTAAAGCATATAGATGTTTGAGCTTGTCTATTCACAAAGTCATAAAAAGTGCACATGTGAAAGTTGATGAGTTTGTAGAAAGAACTAAAGAAGAAAGCAAAAGGGAAGTAGCCGACTACAAGAGATTTGTTTTGATTAAACTTGATATAGTGCTAGATACACTCATCAATTAGGAATCTTCTACTCCTAAGTCTTTAGTAACTGAGTTGTAGGAAGTTCAAACTGAGCTGAAGGAAATTGAGTCACATTTTGATGCTATCGAGCCAATGCTTACTGAGTCTGAAGGACTCGAGCAGCAGACAGAATAGCCAGAACCTGAAGCTAAATTGCAAGAGGATGAAAATGCAAAGTGTTCAAAAGACAAGGAACCTATATTAGCTAAGTATGTTAGGAGACATCATACATCAGATCAGATCATTGGAGATGAATATGAAGGAACTATGAAAAGAAGTAAGTTGAAAGGTACTTGTTTACTTTTTGATTTTGAACTTAAAAATGTCAAAGATGCATTAGAAAATGAAAGTTGGATTGAGGCTATGAATGAAGAGATAGAGCAGATAGAGAAAAATAAAACATGGACTCTTGTACCTAGGCCTAAAGAAAAAAATGTGATTGGAACTAAATGGGTATTCAGAAATAAGTTGAATGAAGATGGTAAGGTGTTAAGGAACAAAGCTAGACTAGTATGTAAAGGATACTCTCAATAAGAAGGAATAGATTATGGAGAGACTTTTTCTCCTATTACAAGATTGGAAGGTGTCAGGACCATACTTGCATAAGCTACATACAAAAGATTTAAGGTTTATCAGACGGATGTCAAGTCAACATTTCTTAATGGTATACTAGATGAGGAGGTGTACATTGAGCAGCCTGAAGGTTTTGTTGATCTAGACAAGAAGGAAATGGTCTAAAAATTACACAAAGTATTATATGGTCTGAAACAAGCCCCTAAAGCATGGTATGAAAAATTGCATAACTATCTTATTCATATTGGTTTTCAGAGAACTAATGATAATAGTAGCTTGTATATCAAGGAAGGACTAGATAATAAGATTATTTTGGCATAAATATTTGTGGATGATACTTTGTTCACGAGAAATGATGATCTTTGCAAAGAATTTTCAGAGCAAATGAACAAGGAATTTGAAATGTCAATGTTTGGTGAGATCAAATTCTTTGTTGGTCTTCAAATTCAGCAGAGCAAGAATGACATCTACATCACTCAATGTAAATACATCAAGGAGATACTGAATTTTTTTAGCATGGAAGACTATAAACTAGTTGGAACTCCTATGTGTATTGGATTGAAACTTACCAAGGATGATGAATCAAAGGAGGTAGATCAGACATTGTATAGATCTATGATTGGAAAGTTGTAGTATGTAGTGCATACAAGGCCAGATATTGCCCTTGCAGTTGGTATTGTAGCAAGATTTTCAGAAAAACCAAGAGAAAATCACATGATGGCAATCAAAAGGATCATGAGATATTTGAAAGGAACTGAGGATTATGGGTTATGGTACAAATTTGGAGGTAATCTAGATTTGAAAGTGTTTAATGATGTACATTGAGCAGAAAATGTTGATGACAGAAAGAGTACAAGTGGAGCAGCTTTCTTTCTAGGAAAGAGGTTGGTTTCTTGGACAAGTAAAAAGAAAAATTGTACATCCCAATCCATAGTAGAAGCAAGGTATGTTGCAGTAGCAGTAAACTATTCTACTATTGTTTAGTTCAAACAATTATTGGAAGGCATTAAGGATGAAATCAAAGAGCTTTTTGTTATGTTCTGTGACAATACAAGTGCAATTAACATATCCAAAAATCCAGTGATGCATTCTAAAACCAAGCACATTGCAATAAAGTATCACTTTGTCAAAGAATTGGTGTAGGATATTGAGATCAGATTGGAATATGTCCATACAAAGGAAAAAATTGCTAACATATTGACCAAGCCTTTACCTAAGGATGCATTTTTGTATCTAAGAGGTAAATTAGGGGTCATTCCCCTCCATGAAGCTCACTAAAATGAAGTGTAAGTGATGCATCAATAGGTATCAAGTTGAAAATTTTTCAGTTGATGTAGAATAATCATGGAAATATTGCATATGAATTAGTACATAAACTACATTGCTATTCATTTGGTTTGTGTTGTCTTTGGCATGTGTTGTCAAAGAGGGAGAGTATATTGTCATATCTTTCTAAAATTTGAATTTGTTTGTGAAGAAGTTTGATGTTTGTAAAGAAGCTATGTAATTCCTTCATAGAGGGAGATTACTGTAATTGAGAAGTTTGTGGAATGAAATGTAAGAGGGAGAAACATTCAGTCAAAAAATTAAAAAACTTGTTTTCAAATTTCATTCTACTATGACATGTTGTGCTGCCATCAATGCCAAAGAGGGAGATTGTTGGATACAATTATTCAATTGTGTGTTGTCTTTGATGTTACACAAATGTCATATCAATTATCAATCAGGGTCTACCGAGGTCAGTTGGTCAGCAAGGCAAAAGATAGAGCCTACTGAGCTCAAAAATTTAGTGAAGAGAATTACAAAGTCTACTGAGCATTTTTGGAGGTTACACTATGAAGACAGTTTCTACTAAGCTCACTCGGACACTGAAGGCTTTTGTAGCAGAAATCAGTTTCTATCGAGCTAGCAAGGTCAGCGAAGGGAAATTAGTTTCTATCAAGCTCACAAGGTTAGTGAAAGAAAGTTAGTTCTTATTGAGTTCACTCAGTCTCCAAAGGATTTTGCAGAATTCACAGTGTTTATTGAGCTTCACTTGGTTGATACTGGAAATCATTTCTAGAGCAGTGTTTACTGAGCTAGGTCAGCCAATAAAAGATTTCATTATTTTGGGAAATAAAGTTTATTTGAATGTAATTTTTGTAGTTGACATATGTATGGTTTATTGGTAAATGTAACTTGTAAATGAGCTTACTTGACAATTTGTAATGTATAAATAAAAGGTCAAGTTGTGATTTCTAATTATAATAAGCGAGTATGCAAATGAGTTGATTGTGTGAAGAGGAAGTGTGAGTGAATTTTGAAGAAGGATCAGATATCCTTGAGGAGCAGTAGAGTTGTATTCGATCAGTGAGGATCTATTGAAGTAGAGCAGAGATCTTTATCAGAAAAGTTTAGTTTCATCTCATTCAGGTCACTTATTCTTACTTTCTCACCATTGTAGCAGTAATTCCCAAATCTCTTAACAGAGTTAGTCTAACAGCCATTGTGTAAATCCTCTAACAAGGTCACACCTAATAGTGTTTTTTGTAACCTTTTATAGGGTTGGCTCCTAATAAGGCTCACTTCAGATGAGTGAAAATTGGTAGCTAGTTACTTGGTGGTTTTTCCCATATTGGGTTTCCACGTTAAATCTAGTGTCTCTTGTGTTCATGTTATTTACTTTTGCATGCATGTTAATAATTGTGAATGCTTAAAGATCAATAACAAGTTAATCTACTAGGTCACATTACTTTTCTGTGTGGCTACCAAGTGACAATAGTAATTAAATTTTTAAGACATTTTAGGGATCTATGGATTTTTTTTTGTGGTAACTGATTCACCCCCACTCTCAGTTACTCCATCTATATTTCCAACAACTTGATCTTGTAAGAGTACACCAATCTCGTAAATTTTCAATGTTAGGTTCATATAGAAACTAAAAACATCTAGAAACCATATATTTACCTCTATTACTTGGTTTCATTGTAGAGTTACACCATTGTACAATTATTTTAGAATTTTCTAATCTTGTACCACCTTCATACTTTAATTCCTCTATACTAATAGCTCTTTTCAAACATGCTCAACCACCATCATTCTCTCCCTTTCCATGTCTCACCTCAGTGAAATTCTAAAAATGTTGCACTCCACTTTTCACATGTACCCTACTCAACAAATATAATATCCTTGTGTTCTTTAATTGTGTGGTGCAATTGTTTGACCATATTATGTGTTGATTGTATCTTATATCTCTTTCCCTCATATTGTCATAGAAAAACTCTAAAAAATCCTTGCACAAACTTTGATGATTGAGTTTGATCCTCATAGATAGAGAAGTGATACTCTCTTAAAACTTTTTTTGTCCCCCTCTATTCTATCATGTGCATGAATAAATCCTATGTGTAGAAAAAATGAAACTTGTGTAGAGTTTTAATACATTGGTTGCACTTAAGAGCTTCAGCCATTTACTGATATATATAAAAAATACATTGGTTGCACTTAATTTAAGGTTTTAGTGTATAGTTTTTAACAAAGTTAACAATTGACATAATTGTACCTGGGGGAAAAGTGTCTTTATATAACTTGAATTTCTCATCTAAACATCTAGATCTATGTGTATGATGTATATACTCATAAATTATTTTCTCATGAAATGTTTTCATTAAATCAACTATGCATACACCATCTTTTACTATCTCACACATCTTTAATTCTTTTCCATATTTAACACCATATATAACTAAATTGTACTTTCCAAGAGTCACTAGTGTCTCACCAATTTCATGTGTGCTATCTAGATGCAAGCATCTATATTCAACTTTTTTCAAACCACCACATTGAGGGAAAAAACTTTTCAAACACATGGTCTTATAATAAATGCATGTATCATCTCATTTATATAGTACACTTGCAATAAATTCTCTTTATGATTTAGGAAGTACCTGTAGACACATTCCTACAATATATCATTATTATGCAAAGTACAAATTATATAGAAATAAACATCATAATGCATAGAAAACTCAACATGAACCCTACAATAACATGTAGTGTGTGTATAATTTATCTTAACATAGAATGGTTCCAAGTCATCTCAAAAAATCTTTGGATGATTTTAATTTGAGAAAATATTTGAAGAAACATTTGATAAAATTGTGTTTGAGTCATGTCCAAATAATATTTTTCATGTAGCTCACGATTTGTTTTTCCAATTCGTCTTTTGATGAAATCTTTTTTGTTTGGTGAATCCCTTGTGTTGTCATGCCAAAAATTTTCAATTTATGTACTTGGTGCATCAATAATAACCTTATCCTTATATGGGAGTCTACCTTGGAATGACCAGAAAGAAGTATTGTTAGAATCCTCAAGGCCTCACTAAGGCTTTGACTAACATTGTTCTACTTATCTTTAAGTACTTGCTTGTTTTTCTTATTATACAAGATGTTTTCATTTCCTTTCCCATTATGGTTGATGTGAGGACACATAAAATAGTATTATCATCTTTACTACTTGATTTTGAAGTAATGGATTGGTATGCATCAAAGATATTTATAACAGTTCTTCTTCCACTACTATTTTTAGATGCTCTTGACCCCAACATTCTCATTGTCTCTCTAAATTTTAGATTTTTAAGCATTAAAGAAGAAGTTAGCATCTTCAACTTTGATTTAATTTTTCAAAAAAATTATTCCAAATATTTTTGACAATTCTTCTATAATTTCTTTTTAACATTTTATCATGAATTAGCTTCAAAATATTTTTATCAATGTCAAGTACAAACTTTGGTTTTCTACAAATTATTCTAGCGGATGTTGATGTAGGTGCATGCTTAGTATTCTTATTACTTGAATTATGTGCATTCATCATGTCAAGTTGAGATTCCTCATTAGATGCATGAGGTGAAATAGATTTTTTATAATCATTTCAATCGGTGAATGTTGAATTTTTTTGTTTGTCGAATTAGGCGCATTTTTTACATCAATATCAATAGGTGCATGCTCATGATTTTCATTTTCTACATTAGGTGCATTGATAATTTCAATTTTTTATTTTTATATTTTGACCACTTACATTTGAGGCATTTGATGATGTACCTTTATGTAATCTCCTCATAAACTCCCTTGTTTGTGCCTATAGGTGCAAAGTACCCCAATTTTAAAAACTTTTGAGATGCCACCCATGATAAATACCTACTAATGTATTCCTTGATTCTAAGAAAGTTTCTATGAAGGATTGAATTTTTTTTTAGTCCAGACATGCAGATGTGGAAGCAAAATGGTGAAAATTTGACAAAGTTTTAAAGAAGTGGATAATGCATTTTCTGCTCTACTTTTCAAAATCAAAGTTCATTTTTCCACCATGGAGAAGCACTTCTTGAGTTTTCTGTGATGGAGTAGTCAACTTAGGATTTTCCACTAAAGGAAAAATGTGTAGCAAAAAACTCATTTCCCGCTATACCTTTTCTAGTCATTTTTAGATTTTCCATTGGAGAAGCAAATGTTTCATTTTCCAACAAAGGGAAAAGCATAGTGGAAAACTCATTTTCAGATTTTCCATTGGAGAAGAAAACATTTCATTTTCCACCAAAGGGAAAAGCATAGCAAAAAACTCATTTTCCACTATGCCTTTCATAGTCAAAGTTTAATTTCCCACATGAGGAGAGAAAAGGAAAATATCAATCCATAATGAAGATACATAGGGTCTAGTTGAAGATCACTTCATAAAAGTAATTTATGAATCAATCTACATCAAAATTGTGCCCACTACATGTAAGTGGAAAATTGAGGATTGGGTGCACTTTGTGCACTCAAAAAAGGAATTTCCACCAAGCATCAGATCCACAATAGAGAGATGGAAAAGATCTCTTAATTGATTAAACAAAGAATGATAATCTCATAATTATTTATTTCTTGAAGATTTGGACATCAACATGACATTAAATATGAAGTGGAAAATTCATTTTCTACTATGCCTTTCGTAGTTAGGTTGGGGTGTTCCACAAAGGGAGACAAAAGTAAAATTTCCACAAAGAATGAAAAGGAGAGTTCTTAACCAATGACCTGATAGAAAAGAAGAAGAATTTCTTGTTAATTATTTACAAAGTGTAACTATTGCTAGAATGTGCAAATTTCACCTACAACAAAGAAGCGGAAAATTGAGAACTTGATATGCTTTTCAACCTCCATTTAGGATTTTTTGCCACAAGAATTATAAAGACTCACTCCAAAAATTAAGTAGAGAATCAACATGGTAGGCATGGAAGATAAAATACTGGCAAATTGAAGACATCTGGGTTACATAGCATGTGAAAGAAGAGTAGCTGGAAACTTTATTTTATCAATTTTGATTTTGTAACAGTCATATAAACCAGCATTCAGCAGCTCATTTCTTTTGACTCAGTGATTATTTTTATGATCGCTCTAGTAAAAATGAAGATAACTAGGTTTGGAAAAACATATCTAAAGCTAATCTTGATCCAACAGTAGAATCAAAAGATATGCCCCTTGCAACAAGACCCAACTTTACAGGCAGAATTATTTTTCAGTCCAACCAACAAAGGAATATTTTGATTTGAATTTAATATATTTTGATATCACTTGTCCAAACATCATTCAAATATGTTAATGTATATCCTTATAAATCATAGTTTATAAGTATGTCAGTTTTCAAAAGGAAAAATATGGGAAATCAAAGAGACAAGAGTTAGTTACAAAATTGAAAAGTCACCAAAGGAAACCAATCAGAATGTAAAGAGAATATCTTGGAAGAAACAATTATAGAACTGAAAGGTCACGGTTGGAGAATTGAATAATTATAAAGAAGTATATTTATTATAAATCTTTGTTGATATGAAAGGTTATTTTTTTCTACGAGAGACAAAGAGATGGAGTAGGGGGAAGGGACTTAGTTTAGTTTGCTACATTTTCATTATACATGTTAAGAGTTTGAGTTTTTGTATTAGATTTAGCATAAGCTACAAGAAAATAAAATCTGAGCATTCTTATTTGTGATGTTCAAGGCAATACGGATTTTATTCTAAATCAAAACATTTAGTTATTTCTTCTTTGATTATAATTAATCAGAGTATTGTTATTTTCAGTTTTGGGCATCATCTTCCATCTCGTGTTGAATAATGAATGGTTGTAGATTAGAGTATTTGCAGACATTCCTATTATAGGAATTGGGATTATTTAACTTTCTCTTTGATTTCATTTTGCATTTTCATTTTCATACATAGCATTCACATTACATTACCAATGTCAGGGAGTCATAGGAAGTGTGAATTCCTAGGGTTGGCTAGGTGTAGAACTGAATTCTTGACCTGAGTTAGTTTTGTCTAGAGCTAGCTTGGTTTTTCTCTTTCATTCTTAGGTTAAGAACATACCTAGTTAGTTTAGGAATAAAATAAGATTCATTGAATATTATTGATAAGGGAGCTTTACCTTTTAATTTAGAGGAAATCTATCAACCTCATGATAGATTATCGAATTGTTGGTATCAAATTGTTTCTCATAGGTTCATGCATTTAAGAGTTACATTGGAAAGAACAATATATTTACCAATAGTGCCTTTTTTGCCTCTCATTTTTTAATTGTTCCTCTCTTGTTCCTTCCCATGATTTTAGATCCAAATTTACGTACAAATAATAACATGAACAAAATACACAATCAAATACAAAATTAAAAAAATTTGCATCATTATTTTATGCCAAATTATAAGATAAAAACATAAAATAACATGTGGACATAAGAAAATAGACCAAATTCATCATTTCCAAGAAAAAAGACTGCATATATGAATATCTATTGCAAAAAAAATGTGAAACAGTGGTATCATCTTTTGGGCCATAATGAAATAGTATAATAGTTATTGACATGTTTATACAAATTAACACTTTTTAGTAACCTAATCAGGTTATTAAGTCTGTTAGCCCTATTTTCCATTGGCTAATTTTTTTGTTATAACTTAGGAATAGTCCTCAGTTTTTCTTGCGAAGGGTTTATTTTGGTGTTACCATTGATATATTTTTTCTCCAAGTATAGAAACCTAGGTCTATTATATATCTTGTATAAACCTTAAAAATGTTTTTTCATCCCAACCCTTGCTTAAATACTTTTCCTCTATAGATTCACGACTTCGTACAAGATGTAGGGTTTATATTTTCTAGGTCACGAGGTCATGATATTCTTTTGATTCATAATATCTCTAGTCTAATTTTAGGGCTTTAGAGTTATTATTTTGATGTTACCATGTGAAGAAGTGTGTGATTTCATGAGTTGTATTTGGTCTTGTAAGTTTTAACTCATAAAGTCTAGATTAAATAGTTAGTCATAAAATCTCTTGCTTCTTCTATACAATAATCTTTATGGTATATAATGGTTTTCATAGCAATGAATTAAAGGTAGAAATGTTGTGATGTTCCCATTTGTTATAATACCATAACTTCTCCATGGTTAAATATGAAATGAATTAAGTGGTTGTGAGGTAGTGACATATTGGTTGGCAGTCTAACACAACATCTCCATAGCTAGTTCAATGATGTATTTCTAGCTTGCAAGGTTACGATGATCCATAAAATAACTACGATCACTACTTCTTTACGGTTTGTCCAAATGAGAAATTTTAAGTCATGAAGTGATGATTAAGGGTTGTGTGTGACCTCACAAGGATGATTGTAAATCATATTCAGCTACATGGAGAAATCAAAGTGAGCAAGACTAGAAGATAAAACAATGAAAATAGTATTCACTGAATCATATGAGCCATTAACCTTGGTAATCATGTGTGTTTGCAATATTATAAGAAAGAATAATGTTTTGTGTTGTGAGGTGGTGATGAGAGTAAAATACATTAAATCTCTAGTTAGGGTTCATAGTTAGAAGCAAGAGTTGCAATGTTGTGATAAACAAAGAAAAAGGGGTCAACATAACATCTACAATGTAAGGTGACTTAAATTTTTAACCGTCATGATGTCATGATGAAGGTTAAAAAGTGCTAAGAATTACTTCATAGGTACAAGCTTCTAATGCTAAGACAAGATTTTCAAGTGACGATAAAGGGTGAGCATGACATCATAAGATAGTCTACGTAGTTAAGGTATGGAGTAGAGACATTGCAAAATGAAAGAAAAATGTTGGGCACATGTGTGCTACCTCTTTCCACAGTTTAAAGATAACTATTGTGAAGCCCTAAACAAGTTCAAATATTGAGGATAACAACTTAGTTCTATATTGCAACACTTAAGTTTTATTTGTAAAACCTAGTTACAAAGTGGCGATAAACATAAATAGAGAACACCTTGACTTTACAAGCCTTCAAGGGATATAGAGTTAAACTATTGCAAATGAATGACAAGGGTTATGCAAATGGTTGAGTGCAACATCACAACCTTCAATTTAAAAAGTCATAGAAATCCTATGTAGAAAGAATAGATGGGTCTAACCAATCATTTTAACACCATTGCTGAAAAAAAAAATGTGTGTCCAATTGAGCAACGCTACCAAAATCTTTTAGTAAATTAATTTTGAAGTTTTCAAAATTGGGTTTGTGCATGCATATTTTAATGCCATAAATGTTGGTTCTAGTCTTTAAATATATTATTGAATACCTTTTAGAAGTTACCATTATAGAGAATTTTTCAAAGTTGAGGTTTTCTTTAAAAAAACAAGATTTTAGTGAGAAGTACATGGTTGATTGTTGATACAAGATGGTAGAGAAAGAAGGTGAATTGATTACACAAGTGAAAATTGAAGAAGTTTTAGTGAATTAGGCTCACACAAGAACTAATACTCCAACTTCTTTCATTGAAGAATGGGTAAAAGTTCTTTCTAGATCTTCAAATGTATAGTCCTCAAATGCTCAGGAGGTAAGAGACCCATATAGTTTTTGTAGAGATGTCATAGTCCTTGATACCAATGGAGGAAAACTCTTCTAGTTTTTCTATGAAAATGGATTGAAGAACTCTCCAACCTCTAACATGTGGTATAGAAATTTGGGTAAGTTGATTGATCTAGAGGATTTTGTCGATGTAGATTTAGTGAAGGATCTAATCAAGGATTATAACCCTGCCACCCAATTATTTCATAAATGGGATAGAAGTGTATTGTGTACATTAGATAGATAATCATTCATTGAAGCATTTGGTCTTGAAGGACCCATGGGCATAGAAATTGATTTGGATAAATTTGAGGGAAACTTCTAGTCAAAAAAAAGTTTCTTCACTAGTAAGGTTATGAGATATCATATTCCCATGGGCAAGAAGCAGATGGGAGAAATACTAAAAAAGGTTGACAAACTCATGCCTCTTGAGTATTTTTATCGCTATTTTTAGAAGATAGTATTTGGTTTTAACAAGCTTCTAGGGGTTGATGGAACCATGAATGTCACTGGTGCTATGTATAAAATGCCGACAACCATTTTATATTTATATACTATTGTGGGTTACAAATATTGCAAAATGAGATTATAGTTGTATAGTAAGGAGAAATGAGAAATTTTGAATTTCACCATTAGTCAATTCTTATGCATCTAATTATGTACAAAAACACCAGTAATATCAATCCATACTTCAATAAGAAGACTAAGGAGTATGGAGAAGCCCTTCCTATACAATGATGGACTAGGGTATGGAGTAGATTCTACGCTTCTAAAAATTCTATCTCTTTTTATAATGATTTTGTATTGCCAATCATAAACATGATAGAAAGTAATTTAGAGAGAGTGCCAAGAACAATAAGGAAATTACTTAGGCCTGCCTTATGTTATTATGATGATGCCAAATTGGAACACAATTGGGGGGATATCTTTTTTTTCGAGAACTGTACTATCATGAGGATTTGTGGGCTCCCACAACCACCCCATGCCGTACCCATATTTGTACTTGAGAGAGTAAGCATCATAGAATTGTTTTGGCAACTAATTTTAATGAACAAAGAGCACTTAGGGCCAACAAGAAGAAAGGGGAAACATTTGTGTAGCAAATGTAAGGTAGCAGATTTTAATATTTGTAAAGATGTAATTGATGAGATTGATTCATTTATTACACATTTCAAATTCCTTCATTCAGTTTCTAGGATATATGGCCCTTATTAGCATAAATGTTGATGGTATTCCCGTGGGGGATTATCCTAAGAATTGGAGAGCATGTGGTAGTATTGACATTTTCATTCATGACTATGTTTTTCATTGATGTTAGCTTAGCAGTAATTCTATGAAGACTAGTAGAGCAGCAGACAGAGATCACAGTTGTATGGGCATAGTTTTGATAGTCATGTGACACACCATTAATGACATGATCTACATTATGTCCTCATTAAAAGGTTAAGTGTACATAACATAATTTGAAGACATGCAAAAGATATATGTGATTTATAGAGAGCAGTACCAACACTAGTAAATTTAGACCCAATTTTTGATGAGGATTCATCACAATTTCAACTCCACTATGTTGAGAAAATGACTAACACTCTCATCAAGATTTTTTTGTCAATTTTATGCCACCCTAAACTTGTCTTGAAATTGTGATGTTATTATGGTAGATATTGTTGGGACGAAAAATTACATGCTTCATTTTTAGTCCCATTTCAAAATTTGATAAATCAAGCCCCATAAATGCTTGTGTAATTAGTTGTACCTTTAAAGCCCTTAAGGTGTTCAATGTTTCTAATACCTTTCATTCAATTTGTCTAAACGTTCCATGATGATAATTTGTCATTCTAAGTTATCTGAAAAAGTCTTATTTTGAACCAATCCTAAATCTATTTTCTACCCCAATTAATATGCAAAATCTAGTCAAGAACCTATTACTTTATGAAAATTTACCACATCTTTTGAAATCCTTTAGCCCCTTCTCAAATTCTTGCTCAGGGCATGCCTTTTAAACCTTAGGCAAGTATGAAATAATGTTTTGATTAAATCTGTTTTAAGTTTAAGGTAATCATGGTTTACGTGGTTTTAAGTTTAAAAGAGTTTCATTTCAAACTTACCATGCAAGTCTCGGCGATTGTTGATCTTGTTCAGATCGACAGACCTTGCATTCTCGCATTTTCAAGATGCGAGGCCATTACAAAATGCGAGGAAGCGTGAAGAGGGCACGTAGCATAGTTTGATTACATGGGTCCGAAATAATTCGAAGGCTGATTCACCATTGATCTTGGGTAGATCAATGAATGCCGCTTGCCCGCAAGATGAAGATGAGCATGGTTTAAACAAAGCGAGCAAGCGCATAAGTGACATCTGTCCCTTGTGAAGACATAAGGGATATTCATATGAATGAAGAGAATAGGTTATGAACATCGTCGATCTGTGAGAGATCGATGGATGAAGCATACCCACATTTTCAAGATGCGCAACAAATAAATATTGCGGGAATGCAACTTTGTGACACGTGGCACAGTGGAACCAAGCGTGGAAGTGACGATGTCATGGGCATGGAAGTTTTGAATGCCACAGTCAGGTTTGTCAGAGCACATGCATTAAAAGGTGATTTCTTATTGGTCAGGATCATTTTAGTGGGTCGCCAAATATTGAAATCTTGAATCACCGTCGATTTAAGCCAGCATCAAGGGCTAGTGTTTGCCCGCATTGTTTAATCTCAATATGTTTTCGATAATGCAAGTAAACAGGTTATGGACACGTATTGCAATTGACAAAGTCATGCCATTTTGAAATGCCACGTGTTTTGTGATAAAGGAATAGTGCAATGGTTATTGAAGAGTTTTCCATCAACTGTTGATCTTCTTTAGATCGACAAAGGGCACTGGCCCACTTTATCAACATGCAGGGAGATTAAGGAAAGCAGGAATGCATTGTAAAGACACCTATCCCTGATGATATCAAGTCTTGCCTTATGAGCTTACACAGATCTTTCTCAACCGTTGATCTTATTCAAATTAACGGTCGGCGCATTTCCGCTTTATGAAGATGCTCGCAAGATAACAAATGTGGGAATGTGTAAGCCTAACATGTGGGATGGACTCAACTTGTTTAGTGGATTTTGAAGTCATCATGTTCACAGCTTCGACTTGTAAGATCTTCAAGATCAATGGCACATATTTTACTATTGAAGGTGGTATCATTTTGCACATTAATGAGATTTGAAAACCTTCGCATGTGAAAGTGAAGAATAGAATGTAACAGGTAAGATTTTCCCAATTTCAACTTGTGCGAGTAGAAATTCATGAGTCACCTCTAAACGAAAACAATTACTGCTAGGATTGAGATAAATTTGGCACGAGTGTCAAGTAGTTGGCTCAAGGATAAAATGCAGAGTTACAGAGATAAAAGGAAAAGGCTTCAGGTAAGTTTGTATATCCTAGTCTCTACAATTTTTAGTCTTGTGTGATTTATTCAAAAGATGATTCTAAAGATTTCACTAAGTCTGAGGGTGTGGATAGTGAAAGGATTGCTTGTTAAGAGTAATTGGTTCTGGGGCACTGATAGTCTGAAAAATGATTTATTTATTTTCAAAAGATGGTTTGCAAAAGGAAAATGGTTAGCTTCATATGCCTGTATATGGTTTTTGATAGAGGAAAGCTAGTAATCAGGTGTCATAGTCAAGTCACTAAGGTGGTAAGGAGAACAAGGAACAGACTTGGTAAGCTAACAACCTTTTCAATAGTAACATCATCTTTTAAACAAATTTTCAAAACATCTTAGTTTGATGCCAGGGTAGCAAAAATATTTGAGACCTTGTGCATAGTTTTGGAAGAGGGTCAAGAAGATTTTATACCCTTGGGTATAGTCTTTTTCCTTTTTTGTATGCGTACCCCCTTTTTGTGTCAGTTGATGGAAAATTTTGGCAGGAAGTTTTTTAAGGAAGCAGACGTGGTTGGGGATCAAAGGATCCCTATTTTGTTATTTTTAATAATCACATTATTTTTTGACTTCTGTACTACATGCTAAGTAATGATTCTATTATTTTTGAAGCCTGGCATGATCAATAAAGAGTGGGAAGTAAAGATGATTCTCATTCAGTAGTCATCTTGACAAAATCCATGGGCCTAGGTTGGTGCATATTTTTCAAAGTTGATTTTTTCATTGATGGGGCGGTCTTAGCAGTTGAGCGCACAAAAAATTAGTGGTAGAGCCGAGTCAGCAAAAAGTTGTAACAAAAAGGAGCCTACAAGAGAATATTTGATCTATGTGATGTTCTGTTAATCATTCTTCTTCTTTTTTTGTTATAAGCTTGTGATATCTTTTATAAGGGACACTTGTCAGTTCTCTACGCCTAAAGCTTGTTGCATCTCACAGTATTTAAGTGAGATCCTAGGGCTAGAGAAGGTTTGTTGGTTGGTTTTCTATTTTTTAGTTCTTGGAGCTCTGCTCAGGTTGTGAAAGCCACACACCCAACATATCTTGTATGAACAACATATGGATTTCATAGATAGTTCTGATACAGTAGTGTGATCTTGTATCATGTTTTATGCATTCCTAATGTACTTATTTCAAGGAGATAGCTACAATGTGCATGAAGGTTTTGAATTTCAATATAATTTTGTCTCCTTTCTTGTTGAATTTGTAATTTTATATGTTCAAGAACAAAGAGCTTGAACCTATTTGCAATTTTTCGATTGTATGTTTGAGGTTTGCTTGCCTTTGACTTAAGGAGTCATATAATTGTTTGTGGTTTCAGACAAGGTTGCAGATTCATTAAGAACGATGTGTGAAAATATGGGGTTATATTGGATATTGTTGTCTAATTCATAAGGTGAACAAACTGAACATGAATGCCTCAACATATGCCATATGTTGTTTAATATTCAAGGATGCATAATTCTAAAGTATAAGATTTCCCTAATGGATAAGGCTCTAGTCATTTGTAGGATCATTAAGTTTTTGCTGCATATTGGACATGTTGTCTTTTCTCAATATAAATAAATCATTTTCCCTTCATGTTGAAGTGGACATAAAAGTTTAAACCCTCACTCAGTTTATGAATAATATAGGTTTGCACCTAGCTATTGTAGAATCTATGTTGTTTCATAATCCATTAGGAGATATTAGGGGTTTCATCTGCTATCATAGATCCTGATTATGTTTATTACACTAGTTCCATATGTCAGATCTAAAGAGGTTCACCCGCCTAGCTTTTGCAGAGCCTGAAGTAGAAGAAGGGTCATGCCTTATAGTTGGCACTGTGTCTAAAATGATATGTTGATAATGGGAGTTAGCTACCCCTAGGTGTGTCATTTTATCATGGGGATAATTGAAAACCATCTAGCATTTTCAAACACCAACAGATATCTTGACAAAAGTATTGTTAGGATATCCACCTCAACCTATAAGCATTGTGTACTACACTTTCCACCCATTGTGACCAATGGTTGTCAAAATTGTGATGAACACTAGTTGACATGCATGTTGCACATATGGTATCTGTCTATGTGTCAAAATTGTGATGAATACTGGTCAAAACTCACATCACACATATAGCATCTTCGTTGAAATGTTATGCTTCTTTGCATCAAAATTGTGACGTCCAATTTTATTTTTAAAAAATATTATCGATTAAAATAGTATAAATGATAGTGCAACTGGAGACTGTATTATCGCTGAAAGAGTTTCCCTTAATAGTGCTTATCAAAATATGTCTAAGGTCCCTAAAAATCCATCATGCATGGTTGAGTTGATAGGACATGACATAATTGATCTTCTATTAAGGTCACCTCTTGCTACTAGATCATTTGGCCTTGGAACAAGAATTCCATGGGATGAAGAGTTTCTTATAGAATCTTTATCTCACTTCACACTATACATGGTGTGTTATACATTGTTTCTCACCTTTTGCAAAATGGGGATATCTATGGTAAGATTTCCACTACAATAAAATTTGAGTAGATGACAAACAAAGTTTGGAATTATGTTCTTTGTGGGGTCCTTTTCCACACTCAAATATCCTCTTGACTTGCTAAAGCGCATGAAGAAAAATTTTGAGTACTGGTACCCCTTTGATTTATGAGTTTCTAGTAAGGATTGATTCAAAAGCATCTCACCTTTTGCATTTATAACCACACAACAATATTGGCAGAGGAGAAATGACCATGTTCATTTAGGTGTAATGGGCATCTTATGCTCAACTCAAAAAACATGTCAAAGTCTATAGGAAATTTCAAAAATCTACGTCAAGCAAAAAAGGACTTCTCTTTAGATTCTACTCCATTTTCTTTGGCTAATGCAAGTGATGGAATAGATGATGCCAATTTTTTTTTTGAGACTGCTAATGTTGTAATTCTTTGACTTACAAAAGAGATCATATAGATGGATGAGATTTTGTCTTTAGTAGAATCCTTGAGGCAAGGATCCCCTTCTACTTATGCACCTAGGGTATTTTCTAATGAAATAAATATTGCCATTGAGTTGACTAAAAATAACTACAACATAGTGATGTTTAGGGAGGCCTTGAAGACTAGTTTCTATGATCTTCAAGTAGCTTAGGATGAGTACAGGTTCTCATGTGGTTTAGGTGGCATGAATCAAGATTTGTTATGGCACTTCATGGATGTCTAGACATGGTTTATCACTCCCATATGTCCTCACTATGTAGAGCATGTATGGAAGAAGTTTTAAAGAGGGAAGGATTTGTTGTCAAATCAGGGTGGGCAACTAATTAGTCACTTGACCTTATGCTACAATGTGCTAATAAGTATTTTTAGGACACGATTATTTTTCTTTTATGTTTCAAAATAAGCATCGATATTCTATTTATAGAGATCAAACCAATAGTGTTAGAAGGTTAGAAGAATTTTATGACAAGAAATTGTTGATTCTTGTAGTGAGTTGTTTTCTACAGTTCTATGTATTGTTCTCATGTAATGAATTTTCAGACATAATGAAATAGCTCCTAGTTTACATTCTCTGTTACTAGATTAGCAGAAGCCAACCAACAGGGCCCACTTGGGAGGTGGATTAGATTAGAGTAGTATAGATTTATTTTCAAGCATCTTTAGTATTGTAGGTAGAAGTTATAAGTTCCTTCCTGTAGCATCATACTTTCTGAGTGTTCCTATAGCATCTGTAAGAACAGTTATAGTAGATGATCCAAGTTGGAATATATCTTAGTATTTAATTGCATTTCCAATATTTGTTTTAGTAAAGAGTTAAGTGTATTAGTTTCTTATAGCACTAGTGTAGGATTACATTTTACTTTCTTGCAGCATAGGAATAATGACTCATTAAGAAACCTAGTGCACATACTATACCGACCATTTCAAGTATACGTCCTTGGGTTGAAAAAATTAAATGCATCTCATGGTGGGTAAAAATAGTCCTTAGATTGAATACACTATTCCTAAGTATGGCCTTTGGTATGATTATTATACACCTATTGTGAGGCAAACTATTTTTTGCACCATTGCCGAGGATGGTGTCAAGCTAGAAGCATTCTTGATTCATAATTCTTAGTTAAGTTTTTTTAGAAATTTATAGTCTTAAAGATTTCTTCACCAGTGTGAAGAATTTAATTGCATGCATCGAAGAGGAAGATGATGAGATAAATATGATAGATTTCTTCCATGACAGTCTATTAATTTGAATGAAAAAATTAAAGAAGAAAAATTTGAATTGCTTTTTGAAGATGCAAGCCCTATTTTTCCTATAGAATCATCCTCAAGAGTAGAACCTATGGATATGAGTGGTCTTCAACCTTTTGCTAAAATTTTGGCTAGTTTCCTTGATAATACTACTCTAAATCCACCACTTGTTAATAATCTAGTACCCAATGTTCCTTTTCAGTAGCAACCTCATAATCAAATACCTCTAGTAATGGCACAATCTACTTTTCCATTTCTTCTCCCAAGCCTTATTAATACTGATAATCTCAAGAATATACCTGTAGTTGCTCTTCCAAAGTTCTATGTCCTTGCAACCGAAGACCCTAATACTTTCTTGTTTGAATTCAACATACTTTGTCATAGTTTTGACTACAACATTGATGCCCATAAGCTCAAATTATTTCTAGTAACATGGAAAGAGTCAGCTTTATGATGCTTCATGGGCTTAGGAGCCAATGTAGCAGGAACTTGGGATGAAATGCAAACTCTATTTTTGGATAAATATAAAGAGTATTGCAAAGCATCTGGTTCAAGAGGAGATGATATCTTCAAGATATCAAAAAAGGAGGAAGAAACATTGGAAGACTATGTTTCACGTTTCTTGTATACACTACAGAAGAATCCTTAGCATGTGTTGTCTGAGGATTCTCAAAAGCTAGTATTTTTGAGAGGTGTGAATGATAATTTTCTAGAAGCACTAGACCTGATGGCTGGTGGTGATGCATATCAAGCTTCCTAGGATGACCTCAAGATAATCTGTCAAAACTATTCAAGGTCAACTACGAAGAAAGGTCGAGGACCTCATTCCACAGTCATTAAAGGTAGTTAGCGTATTTCAAAGCTCAAGATATCTAACTTACTATCAGATTTCAAATGGGACATCATAAATGATGTCACTACACATCTCAATACAATGACTACAAAGAACAAGCATGCAAAAGCTGAATTACAACTAGTTGAATATTGCCCTCATTGCCAGAAGCAAAATAAGGATTGCCAATGCAAATTGGTTGCTAGCATAGAAAACTAGCATCTTCCAACTGAGTACATCACAATAGATGGAGATGATGAGCAAGTATTCTTTATTGCTCAATGCTAACCATGGGCCCAACATCAAGGTATGCCTTAGGACCCTTTGCAAAATTCAAATTTATATGATAATAAATGGAAAAACCATAATCCCCAAGGCCTCCCACAATATAATCAACCTAATTGGAGTAATGCTTGGAAAAATAATCTACAACAACCCCAATGACCTCAGAACTCCCAACCATCCTAGACCAACTAGCAAAATCAATGGCAACCATCCTAGGGGAATTTGTAGTCTACAAACCAACAGAGGGGACCTCAACAGTGGGCTAACCAAAATACTAGTACTCCATAATTACCACCCCTAGCTCAAAAAATTGCACTAATGCCACTACCTATGAATCCTAGACCTCAAAAGTGGACATAGTTACCTACACAACCTTAGCCAAATCCAAATAACCAGTGGCCGCAACAACCCATGTGTATTTCTAATGCTCAACAATATTCTACTCACACTCTAAATGTTGCAAATATACATCTAAGATCTAGTACAACTTTACTAGCACCTAAACCACCTCTTATAACTGAAATACCAAATACTCCTACAACATCAGAACCCCTAGTCTCTAACAAGGTTGACCCAACCAATTTCACTATCTCAACCCAAGCTCAGCCAGCAGTGGAACCTACTTTCCCAAAGAAGCTTATCCAAAGTAAACCTGTACAAATAGAGGAACAATCTTTTGATATTGTTGATCAGTTGAAGAACATGCATGTCCAAATACTCCTATTCCAAGCTATTAAGGATGTTCCTATCTATAAAAAATCCATTAGAGAAGCCTGCCCAAAGAACACTAAGAGGAAGAAAAAGGAACCAACTATAGTCCATGTTGTGGGACAACTAGTTGACATTATGTTAGGAAAATTGGTCATGTGAGTATAAATGGTTAGTTTGTTAAAAATTCTTTAATAAATCTTGGTGCTGCTATAAATTTCATGACTAAGGATACTATGAAGAAGTTGAAAATAGAAGGATTAAGGGCTACTCCAACAATTATGCAACTTGTAGATAGTTCTACTGTCACCCCTGATGGGATGATAGAAAACATAGTTGTAACCTTAGACTATCTAGAGTAACTTTTAGATTTCATGATCATGTCTCCCAAAGTTAATTTATTTGGTTACCTTGTCATTTTAGGATGACCATGGTTAGCTATAGCTGATGCAAATATAAGTTGTAGATCAAGAAATATGACCATATCAAATGGTCAAGCAACAAAGAAATTTGATTTGTATCCTCCAGCACAACCATTACCAGATTTAAGCACATCTGTCTGGCCAAATTTAGGGGATGAAGAAGAAGAATTAAATTCTATAGCATAGCTTATGATGTTACATAGAAAATCCTTTCTAAAGTTGCATGAAGAGGATTCAGTACTTCAAAGTATTCTTACTAACAATTGTGTGGTAGAAAAAGATGTATTTGAAAGTGTAGTGCCTGCCCCTAGTTTACATTTTTCGAGCTACATTTATGATATGATTGCCAAACTCTTTTAGGCCAATTTATGTTTGATGAGTAGTATTATTATTTTAGAGATTATCAGATGATGATTACACTCAGTTTATTATATGATGAGATTACTTGGTACTCTATATTTCATGCATGTATGATGATTATTCAATGGTTTCAGTTATCGATGATGATTAGTTAGATGGTTCATTATTCCATGTGTTTCTTATGGATACTTACCCCATACTGCATGTGTATGGTGTGCGTGCTGTTTTATTTATGTATGGTGTTTCTGATATGGTTAAGGAAGGGAGTCATAGTCACCTGCTAGTCGGGATCTACACGATGCACCACTTCCTGCCATTGCCTGTTTAGCTTAGAATATTGTGTTTGTACATGCGTGGATTTTATGCAGGTTGCAGGTACCGGGTATCGACTTCCCTGAATTGTCAGGATGAGCGTACCCTATCGCACTGTCTCAATGGTAAGAGAGGGGAGATAAACTCTTAAGTCCAAATCCTAAACCCTTTAGCCAATTGTCCTAATTGATAATTAGGACAAGTATCTGAGTTAAATACTCTCCGAATGCATCAAATGATGTAATTTGGTGATTATAACCCTTGTGTTTGATTTGGTATATATTCTTCTATGTTGGGTTTTCGTATGTTGCTTTATGAGTCCTTGGCGTATTTTCTATTAATTAAGTCTAATTAAAAAGACTAATTAATGTTTTTATTTAATAAGGAATTATTATGATATCTTTATATTTAATTAATTAATTAATTAATTAAATAAAAGAATTAAAGTTGGAAATTAAAGTTTAAGATATATTTAGAACAGGATAATATTTATTTAATTTAATAATAATATATTTGGAGTTCATTTTTAAATAAATGCTAAATATTATTGTTATTTAAATTAATTAAATATGTTATCAATTAAGTTCTAAAATGAATTAAAAGTTGAAAGATATTAATTTATTAAGAATTCTAGATTGCATGATCTAAACATGAGTTAAATATAAGAATTAAATTAAAAGATTAAATTATAAAAATTAATAATGTTATTTTAATTTCTTAAAAGTGCACATAAAGATTTAAAGTAATAAATTAATTAAGAATTGAAGTCAAGTGAATTTTTAAATAAAGTTATTTAATAATTCAACTTAATGTGCATGAAAGTTGAATGCAAAAGAATTAGAAAAGATAATAAAAGTTAATTTGGAGTTAACTGAGTTGTGCAAAGAGTCTTCTCGGGTAAACGCACAATTAGTGCCCCGAATTGAGGAGAATTTGCTTATCACAACTTTGGGGGTTCATTTTTGGGGGATAGGAATTTGGATGGGAAATTTTTGGGGAGACAACTTTTGGAAGAAAATTTCAGAAGGCGAATTCTAAAGAAGATTTTCAGAAGAAGGTTATTGAAGAGGAGCGAATTCTCGTACAGCTTTCGGAGATTGCATAATAGCATCAGATTGAGGTAGGGCCTTGTGTTTGATCACGGGTTGAATTATGCAATTTGATAATCTTGTCTTCTTCGTGCTTGTGGATTATCAATCCGAATTGTCTGGATTTCACTGTTTGATTCTTTCGCTCTCTTATGAACCTTATGATACTATATTGTATTTCACCTATATAATAGAATTGGTAAAATAAATCAATTTGAAACCCTCGTTTCTAGATTAAGGAATTATTGTATTTATTTTGGGTGGGATCTTTTTTTTTTTTAAATAATAAAAAAAATAATAATAAATAAAATAGAGTGAATTGTTTAATAAAATTTGTTTAATTGTAATATTTTGTTACTTAAATAAATAGAATTCTTTAAAAAAAAATTTTGTTAATATTATAAAAAAAAAAAATAAATAAATAAAAAAATTAATTGGTGGGGGAATTACCCCCACCCGTGCCTTTTTTTTGATGGCAGGCCGACTGCAGTAGCAGTCGTGCGCTGCAGCAGTGGAAGGCAGGCCGACTGCGGCAGCAGTCGTGCTCTGCGACCCTGCACGGAGCCAGCGATTTAAAAATCGCTAGGTGAATATTTTCCATATTATGCATTACGTTATTAATAAATTGTATCATAATAATTTTGTTATAATAATTTTATTATTATTTTTATAATAATTTTATTATAATAATTTTATTATTATTTTTTTTAAATATAATTTTTTTTTTATAATAAATAATTGGAGGATTAAACTCAAAAATTTAGTTGTTAGTTAATTAACTATTTATATGTATATAAATATAAAATTGAGGAAATTAATAATTATTAGATAGTTATTAATTTAAATATGTATATGAAATTGGAATTGATTTAAGCTATTGGTAAATAGTTTTTAAATAAAATAGGTATTTTTTTTTAACTTTTAGAACTTCAATTTTTTTAAATGGGTTTTGGATTTATCTATTTATTATTTAATAATCAAATACTATTATTATTTAATAAATGAAGAAATGATTATTATTACTTTTAAGTTGCGTTATGATTAATTATGAGAACGGGTTAATTCGTTGGGGTAAGCTGTGAAACTTAGTTGTTGAAATATACGTTAATCTACAAACTGAAACCTTTATGATATACTTTCGAAGTCAAATTCAATTTGTGAGACTGTGACATTTTCTTTGTGTTCTCTGTATTTTGGGGTTGCTTTAGTATTGACCAGTTTAGGTTGTTACCAGAGGCTCGGGGTCTTGAATGTGATGTCATGATGATTTGGTCTCGATCTTTCTTAACCCGACCATGGTAATGTGATGAAGTGCTCTATGACATGATTGTGTTTACTATTTGTGATTGCTTTCCAGTTCCTTGTGTGAGGCTGAGATGTATGTATTTGAGAATACCTAACTTAACCATTTTTGAGTCTCGATCAGTTATATTTGATAACCATTTCTGAGTCTCGATCAGTTATACTTGTATTACTTTCTGGTTGCTCATTAGAGAACCATTGGATTTTGTGACTTATCATTGATGCCTTCAGTTGCTGATAGAGAACTGTCGTGATTACTTGATTACTATTTGATGTTATCTGTTGCTCATGAAGAACTGATATATTTTGTGGATTATCTTTTTATGATATTTTCAGTTGCTCACATAGGACTGAGATGGTTTTATTATGATTCTTTGATTTATGAGTTCATGAGCTAGGGTAGGTTATCTATGTGTAGAGTCAGGAAGTGGCTTGCAATGGGGGTCGGAGCCCTAAGAGGCTGCCTTGAGAAACCCATTGTAAGTCATTTTTAATAAGTGAAAACATTTACACTAAATGAGAGAAAATGAACCTAACAAGATAATTGTATGTTCTCTCCCATGCCATGAGTGCTAGTACAGACTAGGATGGGGTAGAGAGGATGCTTGGTTACGACCTTGCATTCCATAGTATGCCTCGTCAGTACGAGAGGATACTAGTGGCTGCAGGATCAGTAGGGACCCGAGATTCCTATGGGATTGCTCGGGTAACTTCTACATGACTTTTGCGATGACACTTTCCTGCTTGCATATTAGGTTTCCTACGTGTCTTGTGGTACCTCTGGGATATAGATGTCGATCTTTTTAGGAACCCTTGAGTTAGCATACTTATAGGATTTCCTGAACTTAGAGAGTATTTATGATTATAGGTTTTGTTATCCTATTCAGGACTTGAGACTATCTCCTCAGCGCGGTGGGAGTGGACCATTTAGGTTCCACGCGGTCGGGTGGTAGTGCTTTACTCTTACCATTGAGATCCATTCCGTGGTCACCGTGGCTGGAGATTTTGTGATTGGCATTTACCTTCACTATGTTCTTGGATTATTATGATGGATGGTTAGATTTTATGATAGATGTTTTATCATTATGGATGTATGGATGTATCATGTATGGTGAATAGTTTCATATATTTTTACTGTACTTTGTATCATGGATTTGAGGATGTTGTATCTTGATCTTTACATATGTATATTCTTTTAAGCCTTTCATACCCTGTGACATGTACAGTGGATGAATGAGCATTCTGAATTAATTTGCCAAGGAGCATTCGAAAAAAATGTATATTATGGACATTGGAGTTTCTGATTATTCTTTTATATGTATGTGTTAGTTGTTAGACTTAGAATTAATTAAATTTAAATGTGACTCAACGTCTTGGGATCTTTAAGAAATGTAACTTGCAATGTATGTTTGTCAATGATTACATGTTATTGCTTCCGCTACTATTTGTTTGATGTGTATGTCATACTTTCTTACTTAAAAAAAAAAATAGTGAAACTTTAGGTTAATTCTTTTGGATCCCTTGGCGGGGCGTTACAGAAAGTTCCCTATTAGAATTAACCACATATGAGGAATGTGATGAGAATTGTACTTTTCTCAAAGAACCAAACATTCTTCATCAACTTTTACCATGTGAATTAGATGCAAGTCCAATTTTTGAAGCTTCTATGATAGATTCTACCACTACTGTTGAGCTGTCCAATAGCCATAATCTTCATGTTAACCCCAAATTATCATCCACATAAATGGAATAGTTAACAAAGCTACTTCAAAATTATGAAAAAGATTTTGCAGTGGACTATGGTGATATGAAAGGGTTGAGTCCTACATTATGCACTAATAGAATATACATCAACGAAGGGTGTCTACCACTCCATCAACCCCAGAGAAGAATAAATACAAGCCTTAGAGAAATAGTTAAAACTAAATTGCCAAAATTGCTTGATGCTGGTTTTATTTATCCTATATCTGATAGTAGATGGGTGTCACCCTTGGTCATAGTGCCCAAAAAGGGAGGGAAATTGTGGATTTGTGTAGATTAAAAAGAATTGAACAAGGGCACCAAAAAGGATCAATTTCCTTTACCATTCATAGATCAAGTTCTAGACACTCTAGCTAGAAAGAAGTATTTCTCTTTCCTAGATGTGTATAATGGTTATAATCAAATTAGTATTGCTCCTAAAGACCAAGATAAAATCACATTCACATGCCCATGGGGTACTTTTGCATACTTTGTTTTTCCATTTGGTCCATGCAATACTCATGAAACATTTCAATGAGTTTTTATTAGCATCTTTGCTGATATATCACATGATTGTATGGAAATATATATGGATGACTTCACAACATTTGGAGTCACCTTTGAAGAAGAAATGATGAATCTTGAAAAAGTTCTAATAAGGTGCCAAGAACATAATCTGGCATTTAATAGTGAAAAATGTTTCATGCTTATGCAGGAATGTGTGGTACTTAGTCATTTCATATCAGCTACAAGAATACAAGTGGATCCAGCTAAGATAGAGATAATTCAAACATTTCCCATACCCACAAAACTAAAAGATGTAAGATCTTTTCTAGGTCATGCTAGATATTATAAACATTTCATAAAAGACTTTAGCAAAATAGCTAGTCCCTTGTATACATTATTGACCAAAGAAGCTGAATTCATTTGGACATCAGAATGTAATGAAGCCTTCTTGTAGCTCAAGAAACTTCTCACTACAACCCTAGTATTATAAGAACCTGATTGGACTTTTCCTTTTCACATATATATAGATGCTTCTAACTATGCCATAGGTGTAGTTCTAGGAAAACAATCTCAAGACCTTGAAAATGCAATATATTATATTAGCAAGAGCCTTCATGGTCCAAAATTAAACTACATAGTGACTGAAAAAGAACTACGAGCAGTAGTTTATACTCCGAAAAAATTCTCGCATTACATAACTGGCTATCCCATATTTGTTCATACTAATTAGGCAGTAATTAAATATCTCATGAACAAACCTGCTATAACAAGCTGGTTAGCAAGATGGTAACTATTGTTGCAAGAATTTGATATCACTAGGATTGATAAGCCAGGAAGAGCCAATGTGGTAGCTGATTATTTGTCAAGAATCCACCATGATGAGAATAACACTAATCTAGTAGATGATGCATTTCCAGATGAACATTTATTTCATATTGCTATTCAAACTCCATGCTATACAGATATTGCTAACTATATTGCAGATAATAAAATGCTAGAACATTCCTCTTACAAGGAAAATAAGTTGCTTGTGGAGAAAAGTTTCCATTGTTCTTGGATTGATAATATCTTATTTTGCACTGACTTGATCAAGTTATGAGAAGATGTGTGAGAGAGGATGAGACATATGAAATTCTACATGCATGTCATAATGAACCATGTGGAGGGCACTTTGTAGAGAAAAGAATAGCCTTGAAAATTTTAACAACTGGTTACTATTGGCCTATGCTTCACAAAGATGCAGCCAACTATATACAGAAATGTGACAAGTGTCAAAGGATGGGGCAACCAATAGGAATAGATGAAATGCCTCTCAATCCACAACTGGCATTAACACCATTTGACAAATGGGCTATGGACTTCATTGGTCCAATTGATCCTCCATCCAATGGGAAATCATATATCCTTGTGTGCATTGACTACTTGACAAAATGGGTTGAAGTGAAAGCCATGAAGCATGCTCATGATCACAAAGTTGCAGAATTTCTATATGAAGAAATCTTTACTCGCTATGGTGTACCCGAAGAACTAGTCACTGACCAAGGCACTTAATTTACTTCTAATCTAATCACAAACTTGATAAAATAATATAATATCAGGCACCAAAATTCAAGTCCCTATCACCCTCAAACTAATGGACAAGCAGAAGTCACAAATTGGGAGATAGAGGCTATCTTAACAAAAATAGTTCATTTGCATTGTAGGGATTGGAATAGTAGATTACAAGAAGTTGTTTGGGCCTACAGAACAACATGGAAGACTACTATAGGGTTCACACTATTTGAGCTCCTATATTGGAAAATAGCAATGCTCCCCATTGAATTTGAACATAAAACTTTAAGAATTGCACTGGAGTTGAACATTGAACTTCTTATAGTATAGAGAGAACATCTTCTACATCTTAATTTCTTGGATGAAATGTGCAAGGCTGCTCTGGAATGTACTAGAATTATAGAGAAGCAAAGAAAATAATGGCATGACTCCCACATTAGCAATAATTAATTTCAAGTTGGTGACTGGATATTACTATATGATTCTAGATTTAAAGATATTCCAAGCAAGTTATAGACAAGATGGTTGGGTCCATATGAAATTAACTATGTCTTTGTAAATGGAGTTGTCCAATTAACTACCATTGATATAGCGCCTTCTAAATTATTAGTGAAATGGTCATAGAATCAAGTTATATAAATGGCCCCAAACAAAAGAGGAATTTCTATAGTAGTTTCAATGGCCAAATTCAAATGTATACTAGCTATCTCTTCCTGCAGTAGAAGGTGCTAACCTCTTGCCTGCAACTCTTCAATATTAATTTCTTCATGCATGCCTATAATAAAAAAATTATGTCCACATAAAGTTCCAAATTTCTCCATTTATCTTCTAATTTCTTCTTTTCCAACTCATCTCACTTCTTTACCTACCACCCACCCACCTTCCATGTCATCATTTTCCAATGCTTTCAATAAACACTGCAAGTTTGCTGACATATGCTATCAATGTTGATGTATTTTCGACCACTTTTGGTATGTACAACAATCAACTCACAGGTATAAGATTTTTAAAATCTTAATTCATTTAAGGCACATCAATTTTTTTGGTTATATGTAATACTACATTATTTATATTATGGCGGTGTTATGCCAGTTCCATACCCTGTACTAAGTCTAACAAGTGTGGGCACTTGTCCATATTTTGTAGGGGGCAGGGAAGGTTACTAAAACCCAATGCCATTCCTATTTATTCATAAAGATTTTTCCCAAATATTTATACTTCCTTTATGAAACTCAATTGCTATAAGTAAGCAAGTGTCTAGGTTTTTTACCCCTTATTCTTGAATGATTCCATACTGTTAGGTTGTGAAGTGACCTATATTTAATTTTTAAGTGATCTGAATTCCATTTTTGGATGATTTTCACATATCCATGATGAATTGCTGCTCATAATGAATTTTTATGACACTAATTAGCTAAAAAAAAAAAATGAAATGTGAAAATGTGTCTGAAAGCCTGAATTCATAGAAGGGGAATAGTACAAACAGAGCAGCGAGTGAAATTGTCAGGCAGAATGGGTGGACAATTGTAGTAATGATAACCGGTGAAGCATACTATTTTACTCTCTAATGTAACGGTAGTGTGGAGATTTAATGTGTGTGGCTAGTTAGGGTATTTCCTAAGTTTAACTGTGTTTGATGAAGAATTAGCCACAAAATTTACAAGAACATTTAATGAAGGAGAAGCTACTATATGGGGTTTAACAATTGTTTCTATAGAAGAGTGAATAGCTAAAGTGATTGGGCTACCAACAATAGGAGAATATTATCCTAATATGCATGATGCAAGATCAGCCACGGCTCAGTTTGTCACACCAACTGATCCTCAATTGGATATCACCAAACAAGGTTGCAAAAGGACATCTCTCCTACCACCATACAATGAGCTAGCTATGCACATTATTAGGTACCTCAACTGTGAAGGAAGATTTTCATATTTACATGCACATAATTTTAAATTGCTTAGTTGTATAAGGCACAATTATCTAGTAAATGTTCCCAATTTCTTGTATAACATGTTATGCATTAGTGCTGAAGAAACCCAAAAGGGGAAGGACAATTCTGCCACCCATCATGCCCTAATTAAATTACTCATAGAAAGATCGCTTAGGGATGCCTCTCCTATGTCATGGGTAGAATTTGTACAAGCTAAAACCATATAACCCTAGGCTGTCCTTAATGAACAACCTAGTGAAGAGAATGGTGTTCCCACTGATGAACCTACTGAGAAAAGCACTCAAGATGTTGAAGCTAGCAATGTGCAAGAGAATGTGCCTTTACCTATTCAAGAGACTCAAAAACCTACCTCTACTTGAGAAAAGAGAAAACAAAAATTACAAGAGGAGACCTCAGCTCTAGTAGTAGAAAAACCAAACCTTGCAATTGCAAAGCAAAAGAAAATTAAGACGGGTCCTACAATAGTTACTCTTGTAGCAGAGATATCAAAAGGAAGTAGGAAGAAGGCTATGATACTAGAGGAGACCCTTATGAGAAGAATGTTTAGAATGAGGGGACAATTTCTAAAGTGACAGTAGAAGCTCAGTCTACTTCATCCAAACCATCTACTAAAGAATCCCTACTACAAATTGTTCCTAATAATTCTCCTTCTCACCTTGAAATTGCAAACATTCATGAAAGCCCTAATGACAAATGTAGGGTTGAAGCAAATGAAAATAAAAATGATCCTCCAGTAGGCTAACAAATAGTTCCCATAATGAATGAGTCATTTTATTTAAACTTTGTCCTAATTTCCTATAAACAAACATGGCTTACAGATCTGATAAAGCAGTTATGGAAGGAATAGAGGAAGAGGAAAAATAACTATGAAGAGGACAGCAATTCCATTACCTTGCAAAAACTTCTTTTCTAGTTGTATGTAAAACATATGTTTGTTGTAGCCTTATGGGAAGAAGAGAGGAAGAAAATCAAGAAAGACATAGTGTCCCTAGGTGAGGAAATTACATGTTTGAAAGAGCAATTAGCAAACCAAAAACAAAGGATGGATCATGCCCTCAAATTGGTTGATCAAGCACTTGCTTGTAGACCACCACCTTAGATTTATGCAATGTGTTTAAAGGAACAATTCTTTTTTTTCCAACTTATGCTAACCCTCAAGAACATAAATGCATAATTCAAATCAGCTTAGGAATTCTATGGTTTATACCAGACTCTACCATCGTAGTAGCGGAATTTGCACAGTGAGTTGTATGTGCACAATTTTATCATTCTAGCAAAAACTCAATGAAATCCTTTACTCTATATAGTAGATATAAATCTAAGGGATTTAATGTCCTAGATACATAATGAAGCTAATTATGAAAGACAACTGAATAATTACAAATATGAGGAAAGAACAGAGCTCTTGTCAGTAAGAGTTGAGAGTAGTAAACCAAAAGAAATTCTTAGGGAGCAGTTTAGATTAACTTATGGGGATAAGAACAAGGGAGTAAGGGACAAAATATTTGATGCTAGGACCAAGGTGTATGTAGAATATAAGAACCTACCTTACTTTTCCTTTCAGAGAGCCATGGTTGGTGCTAAAAGTAGGTGGGCCAGATTACTTGAGACACTTAAAAGATCAGAGTGACACGGTCCTATCAATTTAGAGGTTTCCCTTCACTGAGTTCCAAATTATATAGAGTTGGAGAAATAGGCTAGGCTAGAACTATGGTGCCCACTCACTGTGCAACTTCTAATGCTCACGTGGCCCCTCTATGATATTAATGCTACTAGACTTGAAAAGCTGTAGGAGGACAACAGAAGGGAAATTTGGGAGAGAACACGAGGATTCTACTACACCTTCAAGAGTAGCAAGAAAGGGAGGACTAAAGTTGGGGAATTTAGGTCACTAACTACAAAATGCAATGCTTGAGGACAAGCATCAGTTTACCAGGGGGTAGATGATGAGGCTATTTATTGCCTCTATTTTATGATAGTTTTAAACACTCTATTTTACTTCCACCAAGACATTTGTGAACTTATGTTTGCTTGAACTGATGTTTGCTTGAACTGATGATTAACCTATGGTAGATAGTATGTTATATTTTTCCAATATTATATATATAATGTAGTATTTCATATAACCATCAAAGTGTGTGTTCTCATATTTGAATTTAATTTGATAATACTTATTTGAAAATATCTCTGCATTATAACTAATCTATTAGCAAAGGGAGCTGAAGATGGTCAGAAGCATTCAAAGGGAAACATTGAAGATGACGAATAACATTCGAGGAGAAAAGATGTTAAACCATGGTGGAAAGAGTCATAATGGTACCAAGGGACATGAACACTAATATGGAGGAGCTTTGAAGAACTATTATATTTCTCTTCATTTATTATTGTGTTAAAGTAGTTGTCCAGACTTTATTATTCCCGCCTTGAGCTGTTATCTTTTCTTCCTTTTTCTCTGGCAGATTTGAAGTTAGTTTTTTTTTCTTTTATGTTTTAAAATAAGAATTGATCTTCTATTTATAGAGATTAGACCAATAGTGTTAGAAGGTTAGAAGAATTTTATGACAAGAAACTGTTGATTCTTGTAGTGAGTTATTTTCTATAGTTCTACGTATTGTTCTCATGTAATGAATTTCTAGACATAATGAAATAGCTCTTGGTTTACATTCTATGTTAGTAGATTAGCAGAAGCCAACCAAGAGGGCCCACTTGGGAGGTGGATTAGATTAGAGTAGTATAGATTTGTTTTCAAGCATCTTTAGTATTGCAGGTAGAAGTTATAAGTTCCTTCCTGTAGCATCATACTTTCTAAGTGTTCCTGCATCATCTGTAAGAACAGTTATAGTAGATGAACCGAGTTGGAACGTATCTTAGTATTTAATTTCATTTCCAATATTTTTCTCAGTAAAGAGTAAATTGTATTAGTTTCTTTCAACACTAGTGTAGGATCTTTCCTTGCATTTTACTTTCCTATAGCATAAGAATTATGACTCATTAAGAAACGTAGTGCACATACTGTGCCGACCATTTCAAGTATATGTACTTAGGTTGAAAAAATTAAATGCACCTCATGGTGGAGAAAATGGTCCTTAGATTGAATACACTATTCCTAAGTATGGCCTTTGGCATGATTATTATACACCTATTGTGAGGCAGACAATCAACTACTTTGAAGGAAAGTCCCATTGGAAGGCATTCTAATTTTAAGTAAGTACTTAAATAGTGCATGTCTTTTTTGAGGTTTAAAAATTATTAGAATCTTGCTATTTGGATTAGTATTCACCTTTTGCATTTATAAGCACACAAAAATATTGCCAAAGGAGAAATGGCCATGTTCATTTAGGTGTAATGGGCATGACACTAGTGGAAGAAGGTAGAAATCCACTTCCATTTGGAAACCTAAAACAAAATGGATAAAAGCCATATACTTAATCTAAAATAGAGATGATATAAATAGAGACATCAATTAAATTTAGGTAGTTAAATTGATATAGGCTGCCACAATAGTGTATCTGTATTTGTGGTAGGAATAGAATTTGATGGCATAGGAAAGTTGTTTATACAAAAAGCAGAGTTATAATCAATAAGAGAATGATCAATAAGTAGTACTATGCATGTCAACTAGTGAGTTCTTTAGCCAATTATAACAATGAGTTTTTCATTAGTGTGTTCATATAAAACATGACATCATCTACTAGAATTTAGTGCACATCTAAATGCCAGTTGTTACCTCTATTTTTGCTCTCCTCTAGAAAAGTATTTCATATCCTATATACATTATCATTCATTTTGTTACATTTGTATAGTTATATCACTTGCATGTCTAATCTCCCATTCTCTAATGCCCCCTTATCATTTTCTATATCACAACTTAATGAAATGTGCAAACTCCTGTACTCTATGCACTTTAGAGAGCAAAGAATTTTGATTACAATAGAAATGGAAGTCTATAAATTCATGTGAACTATCTTCTTTTCTATAAAAATATGTAGAACATATATTTTTTGCAATATGTATAAAACACTTTTGCACCTTGTAATGATTTATTTTAAAGGAATGCACTGTAGACTACTCCAAATTAGATGATTCACATTACTTGAGCATTATGTCAACTAGGAAAAATTAAACATCGTCGTACAAAGACAAAGGAAAAGAGAGCATAAGCATGTGTCTCAACAGGGATAAGGTTCATATCCTTCCCAAATGTAAAAGTAAATAATTATCCAAAGGGTCACAACTTCCAATACTAATTAGTGAAGCATCTTACTAAAAAGTAGCTTTTTATATTGCCAATGTACCCTTAGGTTGCTAGAAGACTTGCACTAGTACTTTTATAGGAAATTGGTACCAAGACCAAATCACCTTGTTTTGAAAATAGGAGATGAGGATGCTTGGAGATGTCTTTTTTTTTTTCATACAATCTAATATTTATAGATAATATGATATATCACATTATCGAACTTTCAAAACAAGAATGACAATAATACAATGAACATTAACTTTAAATACACAAATGGAAAATGTCACTAAGTCAAAGAGTCCATAGTTCACACTACATATTTGAATAGTTTAACAGAAAACTAACTTAAATAATTACTACAATTACCAATAACTAGTTTAAATAAGTGAAAATTTACCAGTATTATTGAAAAATTAAGCATTTAAGGTGAAATATCATTTACAAGAATCACCTAATTAAATGTTTAAAAATCAATAGATAATTCTGCAACTTACATTGATGTATTGTATTCATAGATTCCTAGAGCCAAGTATACTTTTCAACATAAATGGTGAGCAAACAATAGATATGTGAATAAAAGTATAGAAATGTAGTTATTAACTGTAAGAATTTTGTATAGCTCTAATACCATGTAATAACTTGCCTAAGGCAATAATTCAACACCAAGATCAATAAGCTCAATAGATATATACTATTTGGATCTATCAACCAATGTCAATATAGTATTTAGATCTATTAGTGACATAGATTGATAGACCTAGATAGTACATCACAACAATAGGATAGGTATAGTAGGTAACAAAAGTTACCCATAGTGCCAGAAGCATCACTGCCAATATAGAAGGTAGCATGAGCTGATTGCTAGCCATTATTTTATGCAAGAACAATTGAAGAGCCGGATAAACAGATAATTGACAATACTAAAGCCATGTATATGCCATGTAGGAAGCCCATTTCAATATCTAAGAAAAAAACATAACAAGAAAATAGGTTGCATCACTAGAAACTAATTCACAAATAATACTTGAATGCAAAAAAAATTAGCAATATTTATTTTAAAGAACAAAAAAAAAGTATGTTTGAGAAAGAAAATTAAAAGTGACACATTATTTTCAAATTTAAACAATAAGACAAAAGTATCTTTGAGAAAGAAAATTAGTAGTAACACATGCTCCAAAATAGGAAACAATAAAATTGAACCTAACTTACACTCCATACAAATGCAAATGACTTACCTACTAAAAGAGCATTATTTACACAATAAGAAAATTTAGCAAACTCAAATTGATGAACATAAAGCTTTTCCCTTCGTGGCATTTGGATCAGCTGACTCTTTTTAGAAAATATACATACATTATGTGTTTCCTAGTGAATAAGCAATGTAAAGGTTTATAAAAATACAAGAGATATGCTTTGTTATAAAACCCTAGTTTTTAAAACCTATTGTCATAGTGGTTCTATCATTATCGACTTAGTGCAACTTTCATAACCAATATGAAAGGGACATTAGATATGAGAACATGTTCGTCTCTCTCACATTTTTTGTTCTTAACATCTCCTTCTCTTAAGCAATCTATTCTCTTTTTCCAAGAGGACATCTACAAAAGGGAATCTTCCTTATCAGATATAAAGCTACAAGGATCCAAAATGTCCATTTGGCCATTTTTCCATATATAGATTCAATAAAGTAGAAATTCTCACTATGGCATCGTAATTAGAACTAGATAAAATCTAGTTAAATTCTTACTGGTGGCATGATAATTAGAACATCAAAGTAAAACCTAGTTTAATCAATGTGTTAAATGATACTATATACACATTATAATGCATCTTAAATTTACACTTTTAGGTCACATGATTCTATTTTGCACAAGGATGTTAGTGGCAAAGCACATGACATGACAGTGACCCTCTGAGAATCTTATTTATTTTATTCCACAGTGTTGCAGTCATACTGAATACTTTACTCAAAAGTATTCAATGAAGTCCAAGATAAGCTTTATATAATAATTCTTTTCTACAACATTGAGTAATGAATACTCACAAGGGCACAATCAGAATCTTATTAGATATAGTGGTTTCTAAGGTTTCCAACCATGGCAGATATAAATATGTGATACATATAAAGTTTTATATCAACTCTTCCACTACAAAAACCAAAAAAGAGGACACTCCAGTCCAAACTAAAGAGATGAGATCTTGGTGTCCATTATGATGTTCTTATGTGGTTGTTCATGTTATTTGGATTGTATTACAAATAGGAAAATGTCTTGATTGAAGAATAATGTAATTTCATTAGTCTGTTAGAATGCCCATGCAATTGTGCGTAATGTTTTTGATCAATGTTTCATATCATATTTTATGATTGGTCAAATTGTGCTCATGAGTTCTTAGCTTAGATACATTGAGTCTAGAATCTAGACTTACATGGGTTATTGAAAGTTAATTTCTTAATGATATTACCAATAGACTCTCTATCATGTATATTTCTTGAGTGTTTCCATTCATGGATTGTTGCGTTGAACAATTCTATCTAGCAAGGTATTAAATGAGCCTAGAGAAGCTTGATGAACATTGGCCTTGCTCTAGAGCTCATTGATGAACATCACCCCCCACCTTACAAGAAAAAAAACTTCTTTGACTTCATTAATCTCATGAGCACCAACACATTCAAACCAAGAGTATTGTTGGACTCACTCAAGCTCTCTTGATTTGCGGCTCTGATCTTTGCAATGAATGAGTAGAAGCAACTAATATTTAATATTTTGTGGAGGAATAGGCTATCCATATATATAATCACAACTTGTTTGAAAGACTTGCTGCCAATAAGTATTTTACTTGTTATAATTAACAAGACATGCCATTGTTTGATCTATTGTAGTTGTTGGCAGATTCCATGGTATTTTGGGTAGGTTGTGAAAGCCTACCAATTTTAGGGCATTGTTATCTATTTCAGTCAGCTGAGTTCATTTATGTGAAATCTTCCTCCCTCTTTCCTATGAAGTTTCAAGAGTTCCTCGAATCTATTATTGCATTTAATTAAACATTCATCCTTCTACTTCAGAATGGGTGCTACTCTATTTTGGGGTTGAGAAAATGATTTTCCCCTCTCTCTTTTTTCTATGACATACTTTGCAGTGAATATTACATATTTTATTTTCTAGGGGCTAAAGAAAATGATAATTTGAATTTATGTATTTCAACCTTTTCTCTGCCATTTTTCCTAGTTCATAGCTTATGCTCTAGAGATTATTTTTATACTCATTATTGGCAATGAAGGCCTCTATTTTTTGTCCCAGGACCTAATCACTTTTCTTTACCTGGAGTGACTTTGTATTTTGAAAATTTGAGCCACTTCCCAATTTAATAATGTTCACTCTAGTATAAAATTTCATAGGTTTTCTAGTAATAAGAATCATCTAGGGATTGATTTTGTGAGACTCTTGTTAATGATTTTTTTGGCATAGATCTAAATTCATCACTATTATTGATATCACAGTTAGATGTGCTAGAGTTAAATACATTTCTTGGCACTTCTTTCTAACTTCTATCTTGATAAGAAGTGGTTAGGGCTTCCTTCTTCTAAGTTATTACAAAAGCCTTCATTATTTAAAAACTCAGACTTTTCTATTAGTTTCCTTGTAATAATTTACAAGAATATCTGGGAACAAAAGAACCTTGCAGAGAACATGGCATGTCTAGGATCATGTACTACAAATTTAACATCATGCTAAGGTGTCCCTTACCAAGTAGTAGCTTATCAATTAGAAAATTCAAAATGCTGGCATAAAAAATAGTGATGAGAATACATAACCATATTCCTTGCATCTATCACAATCTCTATTCAATCATTCTTGCATTGATAAAGTAAGAAATAATGCCTACTGAAAGGGAATTGTTGGTCCAGTGTTCAATAATGAAACTTGATATTTAGAGAATCAAAATCAATAAAAAACTTAAGAATTCTAGTGACAACCAACAAGGTGAAGATATTACCATTAATAAGTCACTCTCGATACCTTAAATAACTATTGCATTAGAAGTCATTGTCATGGAGTTATAGTCTAGATATCTATACATTTAGTTTGTTATACTATTCATAGTATACAAAAAATTAAGGACTAAAGGGTCCAATGAAAATGGATTCATAAAAATATAATTAGAAATGGTTATATAAAAAACAAGCAAATTTGAATTAGTAGCTCTAGGCACTTTTTGGGTTTTCTATGATCTTTAGGATTTGGAAGTTCCAATAGAGGATGGTGATCTCCTTGTGTTTTTAAAGAAATAAAATTGCTTCTACACCAAGTGGAACCTCTTTTAGGCACTAATAATAACTCATTTCTATAACTCCCTAGCTCAGTAATGATAGTTATGAGGAAATATCCAACCAACATTAAAAAATTATCATTCCTTCCTGCAGCTTCCAATTATTATTGATAATGTGCATTCAGACTCTACCATTTATTATGAGGAGTGCATATTCTGTGAGTTATATTTTTGTGCACTATATTTTGTGAGTTATATCATACTAGAGTTGCTAGTCACCATGAAGTTTAATTTAAGAAAACCCAAGTGATAAGAGAATGATGGTTTTTGACAGATTTGAAAGAACATGTATCATTTGTTTGAAAAAAAATGTTGCTAATTACAAAAAAAATCCATGGTCAAAAATTGCAATGTAAACATAAAAGAGGTAATGTACTATTTTATACTAATGAAACAATGGTGATTTGGATCTTTGTTTGAAAACTGAAATCAGTTTGTTGCCCAATCTTGGATGGAACTATCACTTACATTCTTGTACCATTTCCTTAATGTGAAGCATATTAATCATACTTATAAATTAGATAATTGAGAAAAATCTAAAGCTGAATACATCTTTAATTTAATTAGGAATATAAAAAATTGAAGATTGAAGAGATGGCTTACCTAGAATGGTTAGTAGTGAAATAATTCTTTTTTTTTAATATTGGGGGCTCCTACATAAAAATTGAAATGTCACTTTCAAAAATTGAAGGGGAAGAAAGTATGCAGAGTCAAGAAAGAAGTGCAAGAACAATGGAGAGCTATAGAAGAATATAGGAGGAAAAGGTTGGCCAAATAGATGCATGGACAAATGTTTGAATGCATCTATATGTGAACATCATTGAATGAGATTCAGTAATAAACTTAATATTTTGGTGTTCATTATCTAGGTTAATGATTGAATATTTTATTTCCTCTTGGTTTATGTAACTATCGTGATGCCTGGTCAATTTTTCTATTCATCATTCCTATTTCCAATACGTTCTATTACAAAATCTATCTAGTATTTTGCAGTTTATGACATTATAAATCTATTGTTTGAAGTTTTAACAAATGTGTGTGATCCCTTTGATTATATTAGAATATAGATATTTGGAACATGATAAATAGTGTTTACCTTAATTTTACTAACCTCTATGGTTTTGGCAGTGGCTAAGTATCACAATAGGCCATTGGAGGTAGTAATGAAGGGCATTTGAAACAATAAAGCAAAAGGGAGCTTAATTTGTTCTTCTTACATCACTACTCCGATGCTTTCCAAATTCACTATACATCAAGGAGCACCCCATATTTCATGTATTGTGATGAGCACATTAACTTCAAAAGAACTTACCACAAATTTGTGATGCCTAAAGATCTGTATGTGAACCCACCTTCTCTTGCCCAAAAGCACTTTGAAACAACGAAAAAATGAAAACTATGTTTCAATTTTCATTTTTTCTAATATAATCTCATGTTTGTCACTATTTTGACATTTTTGGGATTATAAACCAAAAAAAAAAAAAAATCACAAGCCAATTTGGCCTCTCATTAAAAATTTTGGTTAAAAATAGAGGTGAAATGTACTAGTGCAAAATAGACTACCTAATAAGAAGTTTTTGATAATGTATTTCATCTCTTGATAGAGATATAATTAGGGTACACAAAGTTATCCAGTGATAGAGGAAAATTTGATGATAGTGTTAGCAAGTGTGCAAGTTCTGAAGTTGCATGTGAGAATTTGTATAGACTGTGAGCTAACAGTGCTATGTGATTGCAAAATAATAAATTATCTTATTGTGGTCCTAGTATGATTATTTGGTAAAGCCTCAAGGAAAACTCAAATATTTTTGTTGAGGACTTGGCATAAAGGAAATTATATTCCTTGATTGTAAAGTTTGTCATTGGATGCAAAGTGTTTAGGTAAGTATGAACAAAAGCAGAATGTTTGGTAAATGTGAGTAAGTGATCCAAGGGATTATTGGATGCAAATTTTGTGATATGGCATTGAGATTAGAAGAAGCAAAAATCTGGTTGATAGGACAAGGCAAGAGGAAGGAGAATTTTAGTTCATTTCTATTATTGTGAAAGAAATAATACAGAGATCATTTGATAGTGGGTTCATTGCTCTTGCTCTTGACACTATTTGGATAGTGGGTCCATCTCCCTTCTACAACTCCTAATAGAGTTGGAATCTCCTAATAGGGATTTAAAGTCTCCTAACAGGGACTGATATGTTTTGAATGTTTTCATAGACTCCTAAAAGATTCCATCCTCATACAAGGAATATTTATATTAGTACATCATCTTGTGGGTACCATCCCCACCAGGATTTTCCCTTTGATCAAGGGTTTACCTAGTTAACATATTTTGTATTATCATGTATGAGTATCTTGGTATGGTTACTAATTATATTGCTCATATGGTTAAGCTTTAATAAGTTTGATAATTATTTTAGTCGCTGTATAATTGATTCACCCTCCTCCCCCCTAGTTATATTGGTGGACTATATATTCTAACAATCTTGACAATGTAGTAAGGGTGACATTGAGCAAAATAAGGGGATATAATCTACCCCCAAGTAAACAATTAAGGGGGGATGATTTAACTAGAAATTGTCCATTTCAAGATCAATGTAAAGCCAAGACCTTAAAGTGGAGGGATATTGTGAGGGCTAAGGAAGAATGAGAAGAAATGACCCAACATTCCTTAGCTTCTATAGTGATATCAAATATTTAGACATATTTAATAAGAGTATTGAAAATTATCAAGAAATCATGTTCAAAATGCCTGAGCAAGCGCACGAACAAGAGGAAGAAAGAGTGAACCCCATGTCCCTTGAACCTAATGTTGTCCTTGAAGTGGAAGATGAAGAGGAACAACCTAAAGCATTAGCAGGACATAAGGGGGAAGAAAAAAATAAAAAATAATTGAGATTCCTTAAAAGGACAAAGAAAAAGGTTTACATATCTTGCCTAGAAGAAGTCAATAATTTGTTAACTTAAGATAGATCTTTTTGAGAGATCAAAACACTAAAAGTAAAAAAGCTCCTGGAGAGCTTAAAATGCCAAAATTTTGGATGGCATAATCATCCAAGAACATGAGTTTTTACAAGATGATGATTTTGTAAAAAGTGAAGAATTTAAAAGTTTTCTATTTAAATTGAAGCAAAGTGAATTGACTTTAACTCCACAACCCAGAGATTCATATGAAAAGTTTGTTGAATTAGTACAAAAATTGCAGGCTTATGGTCCTAATAGTGAGACCTTATTGTAGAGGAGGTCAGAGAATTAATGAAGAGAAGTGGAATGTTGCTACTCCTTGGGTGGGATTTATGTTGTTCTTTCATGTTAGATCAAATTAGGAAACAAGAAAAGTTAATTTATTTTGAAGCTTTTGGCCTAGGAGTGTTAGAAAGAGGATCAGGTTATAATATAGATGCCGAAACTATGGCTGTATGGATTATAGCTCCTAAATTAGATAAACTTAAACTAATGGAGGTAAGAGTTAATCCTTAGTGGAGTGCAATTTTTTGGAGTGTACAGTCTACATGTAGTGTCAAGATTTTTGGCTTGTTGAGTGCTATAACAACCTTAAACAAAGATAAAATTGAACAGATTGAGGATATGATTGCTCAAAAATTCAAGAATTATATCTCCACAAGAGAGCAATAGGAAGAAGAAATGAAAAAAACCTATGTGATGGAGCAGAAGATCACATTGTAACTAGAAACAAAAATAAGGACTTCAAAAAATGCTACTAGACTTATAGAAAAGGTGAATGATAAAGTAGTCAAGACAGAAGGAGAGGAATTCACTCCTAGTGTGATGATAGATGAACAAGAAGGTATGTACATTGATGAAAAAGATTTAGATAGAGAGGTGGAGATAAATACTATGAAAGGTATTTTGTGCCACAAAATAAATGTGTTGAAGAATATTTCCCAAAATATTCACAATATCTTTGTTTCTCTACAAAGTGTAGAACAACAATATTCCGAGGAACTTACATTACTAACTCCTCTATATAAGCAGTGAGGCCCATATAGTCTAATTTTTGATAGATTAATTCCAATTATGACTTAGAAAAGGGAGTTTCCAAAGGAAATTATCATTCCCACCAGGAAAATGATTGGTAGGGTCAAAGATATGGATGGATGTTTTACTGGTAAATTGTAACTAATACAAAATAAAATGAAAACTATTACAAATGGAACACAAGGCTCCATACCTCCCATCATTAATAGTAAGGGAAATCTGAGGGAATGACACAAATTAGCCACATATTTTGAAGATATTTTGAATAATGAAAGAATTGTAGCTTATTGTAGTGGGGATGTAGCTGTATCAATTTTTTATGAGATTATTGATACATTATATAAAATTAAAATGGACATGAGAAAAGTGGTTGTTTTTTATTAGATAAACAGGTTTTACAGGGATCTTAAAACCCAATAGTTAAAACATATAAGGCTGATAATAAGCATGAAAGCCTAGCCAAAAAAGTATAAGTTTAGAGGCTGATAATAAGCATAAAGTGCAGCCAAAAAGTAAATTTTGAGAAAAGACCAGGAAAAAAGACAAGTATTACCATGGCCTAAAGCCAGAACAAAAGCCAAAAGACATAGAAAAGAAAAAGAACAAGTGAGAGTTATTCCTCATTCTTTTGCTCCAGCTCTTGCATAACCTAAGCAACCTCGAAGGTTAGTTGATTATCCTCCACTTCCAGCTGTTGCGCCCTTTGGTCCCCCTAGTCCTGATCAGGAATGGTGTTGTCCTTTGTAGAATCATCCTCCATTTTGGCTTCTTCCCTGTCTTTTCCTTCTTCTTCATCCTGCATTTCTCTATCTTTGATCCAGCCCATAAGAGAGATGATGTTTTTGTTAATGGAGCTTAACTAAGAGAACATCAAATTCGCAAGGTTGTGATTGTAGTTCTCTAGGTTGTGTATCCTTCTTTCTACTAGACTAAGCCTATCAGCCAAATTCATCCTCCTGTTAGCATCCATCCCATTCCTTGTTGCCTCAATATGTCTCACCTGTTCTTTGACCTCCTCCAACTCATGGAAAAGCCATTTGATTGATCTAAAATTGTCAATTATACTATTATGAGCATTATTCAAGAGGTTCATCCCTGTCTCCTTGGCTCTATCTGAAATAGCCACTATTGCCAGGTCAATGAGTTCTTCCAGCCGTGGTTCATCTTGATTTTCAACAAGGATTTGGGGATTCATGGCCTCCCTGAAGATGCCCATCTTTGAAGTCCTGACATTAAATTTTTTCCAAGCTTTACTCCTATCATTGACCTGCACTTCCCCTTCTGCATTCGCTACATTCTCCTCTTTTTGCTCCTCAGGTTGGTCTTGGAGGTGGATAGGAGATAGGGGCAGCATTGATGCCTCCTCAAACTGAGAGCGGACTTCCTCCAAATTCTCCCTCTTGCGTTTCTTCCTTCCACTTTCATCATTAATTTCCTCCTGCGTCTCCTTAACCACCTCCTCAGACTCTGGCTCCTCCTCATCATTGTTGTCTCCCTTCTCATCCTTCTCAGGAGGCTTCTGCCCATGATCCCTAGGGCTTTTTCTACTAGGGGTTATGGGGGAGGGCAATTTTTTAGCTTGGTGGGTCGCTAATTTCCTCGAAGAAAAGATCCCTCCTTCCTCAGAGCTGAGGCTTTGTATATCTTTTGAATCAGAGGAGTAACTATAACTACTAGACTCCACATTCTCTGCCTAAGGGGGAACAATGCTTATAGTCTAAGCCTTGAAGTGCTCGTGGATAAGTAGCAACAACCCCTCATGTAGAGCCGAATTTGTGGTGGGCTTCTTTTTGAAGCTGTCCACTACCTTGCTCATAGAGGTTAACAGATAATATGGAAAGGAAATATTAACATTATGCCAGAAATGATTCAATATAAAAAAGTGGTGGGTACAAGCTCTATCAAACCTAGGGTCCAACGTGATGTACTCGATAACAGCTCTCAGAACATACCTCCACCACTTCTTCATGGAGTTGGGGACATAGTAGGTGTCAATCTTTCTCATTACCTTTAGTTCCTTCTCACTCTCCACAAATTCCCTAACTACATTGGCTGAGAGCTTCTTATCTCTAAAGAATTTAAAACCCTTGATAAGGATTTTGGTGACAGCCGCAATCACCTCCTCCATTATCTGGAAGTAGACCCCATTCACCTTCACCCTGCCATCCTTCCAGGACCCCACCATAATTTTGGTCACCTCCTGATTGAATCCATGTAGCTTCATGATATAATTGGTAACCCCACCCTCTTCTAGCTTTTCCCACACTTTCTCCCTACTTCTCCATTTCTCAAAATCTCCCATCGACTCCTTTCTGCACCTTTTGCCTACCATTTCTACACACCCTCTTTACTCATGTGCTCCTCACTTTGTGACTGAAAGGGACCTCCAAGAGTAAGCAATAAATAGAGAAAAATAGCCCCACTATTGCTTTAGAAGCGAGTGCGAAAAATAACCCATGAAGCATGTCAATTAATCAATAATGAATCGTTGCACTTACAATTTCCCATGCTTCCATTTTGAAAAGTACGCTTATTTCTTAAAACCTTCATAATCATAATTAAAGCTTGATTTTCTTCGTACTTCCTCTAATCTTGTCCAAGTCGATCAAAATTTTAATGTCCACTGGCAAACAAATTCTAGGATGCCAAGTTATTTTTTGGTTTGCGTCGACCCCAATGTTCGCAAACCTATTGACAATCGGGTTTGCTTCCTAGAAGATATGATTGACGTGGATTCTATTAAATTTGGTGAGGGTCTCATGTGTCTCATTAATTAGATTTGCAATCATCCATGATGGATGTGAGTTGCCTATGATGCACTTTATAATGTTATTCGAGTCCCCTTCGAGCTATAAATTGGTAACACCAATTTCAAAAGCCAGTTTTACAACATCGCATGCGACGTTCGCTTTCGCAAAATGATTAGTTTGGAATCCCAGCGGGAGAGAAAAAGCCACAATACTATCTCCATTTTCATTCCTTATCACACCTCCACTACCCAAGGAGCTAGGGTTGCCCTTGGAGGCTCTGTCGAAGTTGGCTTTGTGCCAGCCTTTAGGGGGGAGAAGCCACTTGGCTTCCTGTCTTTGAGAAAAGTGGCTGTTGATACCAAAGCCATAACATTTTCTAGATGGGTGAAGAGCCTAATTAAACTAAATATAGCTAGGGATGCTAAATGGCTAGACATAGACACTAATGTCACCATTTGGGAGGTTGTAGTAGAGATCAAGGCTTTGCTTAATGAAGATAGTGACTAAAAAGAGCTGGAATAAACCATGAAGAGCTAATAGAGGGAGGACAGTCATCAGAATAGGGCATCTTACTTTTGTGGTTCACCTTCTAAGAATACACCTACACTATAAATAGAGAACTAATCCCAAATACAAATGTTGATAGTTGCTCATTATCGAATAATCTCTAATATTCTCTCTTGTTATTTTTTTTTATTTGTAACAAGTATGATTGTCAAATCAAAATGTGACATGTGTCTTTTCTCTCCCATGTCTGAAGCTTGTTGCAATCCTTGTTTATCAAAGGATTTCTAAGACTGGGATGGAGGGTCCAAATTTTGAGACAAAATGTTATTCTCATGTTTTGAGTTGGTAAAATATTGTATAGTGTAATTTTTTTGATCTTGTTCATATGAAAGGAGAATATAATTACACCATGTCAAGTTTGTTTTAAGTTATTTTTTTTCGAGTTAATTTATACAAATGGAGAATTATTTTGAGTTTCCCAATTTGGATCTTGTCTCTTCTTATGTTGTCTTTAGTTTTTTGTTATTCAATGACAAAATGTATAGAGATTTAGTTGTAATTCATTTTGAATTACATCTTATTTCATATTTTGTTGTTAATCAAATTGATTAAGTAAATGCTTAAAGTGATTTGAGAGAATTGAAGGGTTTCATAGGGAGATTGTGATAAGAATGAGATCTGAAATTGAGCATTGAATTTTTCATAAAGTGAGGGAATAGATTTGAGGTGATGGTGTCAAATTTTATGAGTAGATAACCCAATGAATAAAACAATGGTCATGGATTGAAGTTGAGCAAGTCATTAAAACTACATAGTGTGTAAATTCATTAATCAAAATCTTTAATATTTCAATTCCTATTGTAGATTTGAAAAGGATTAGCCTATAATTGGTTTAGAGAGCTTTAGGATCTTGATAATCAACTATCTTAAGATGATGTGTTGATTTGATCTCTATCTACATAACCTCCAAATGAGGTATCAACTTAGATCAAATGGAGATCAACTATAATCTCATGTTGCTAACAACTCCTTGAAGCTCAGCTAATTTTCCTTAAGCTTTCAATAACTTATTATAGAGTTGGGAGCTAGATTCGACTGACTACAAAATAATGTTTCTTCTTGTCTTCATATTAGCCTAAATCTGTTGGATGTTTGCCTAAAGATCACTAGTGAATCTTCACACATCACATAAAATATTGTACAAATGTTGTAATTTCTAAAGTAGTTCAACTATGTTCTATACACATTCCTGCAACTAAACTTTCTTCTTGGCAATAGTTGTAAAAACTTTGTCTACAACCTTATTTTTAAATTTCTTTTCTGACCAATCCATCGATTTGTCATTGGATTCAATATTTACAACATTTATTTTCTCAACAATATTTGCAAGTTGGGAAATGATTGGGGCTTTCCCATCAACATTTTGTATATCAAATGCCTCAACAAGAATGTCATCAACTATTGAAAATAGATTGATACAAGTATGAATATGTGTTTCAATCATTGTTTTATTACTCATGTCAAACCTGCTACTTGTTGGTAAGATAATTTCTTAGATGATTGGAGTACTATCATTTGTTTGATTGATGAAGAGGATTTGATCAAATGAGGTAACAATGGCACCTAGAGGAAAGGTTGAGTTATGATATGGAAAAGGAGTACAAGGATCAGTTAAGACAATGATATTATAGTGCATTGATGCTCTACTTACGACTGCAAAGGATGGTTACACTGATTAAGTTTAGAAGAACAAGCTAGACAAAGTATGTTTAACAAGCTTTACAATTTGCATAGTGGGTGATGAGAAAAGTTAGTGTAAGCCAATCAAAAAATCAATTGGATCTGAGAAAATTCAATTTTAGTGTAAGTTGAGTGATACAATGTAAGCCGAGTGATACAATGTAAGCTGAGTAAAGTTTAGTTGATGCCAAGCATCGAGAAACTTTAGTTCGTGTCGAGTGTGTTGATAGTGGATGTTGAGCAATGTAGTATATACTAAGCATCAGAAGCAAGTTAATGTCAAGTGTCAACATTATACAAAAGATTAAGAATTTGATGAATTTGAGCCAAAAAGTTTGAATTCTTAGATTGTGTGAACTATGTGGAAGATAAGCTTGATGAGCTGGTGGCACAAAATTTATGGTGAACTATTTTGAGGAAAATTCAAAGAGGATTGAAGGATAATTTTCTATAAGGGAACAAAATGAAATGATTGATAGATTCATTGAATCTTACCTAATCTAACCTAACCCTAAAATGGAAGGAGAATGAATGACAAAATGATCTTAATTCTCCATTTATAGAGATGGTTGGTCAGAAGAAAAGGTTATCATGTGTGTCAAACTAAGGAAGAAAAGGAGTTTGGATTATTGCTTCAATCAATGACCTAAGAGAAGAGACTATATTGGCAAACAAAGCAGGAAGTCTAAAGCGTATGGATGCTTGAAGAGTGAACAAGATATCGGAGCTGAAGTGTGTGGAAGCCAAGAAAAATGGAGGACTAGAACAAAGATATGTAATCTACAAGTGTGTTGCAAGTTGTTATCAGATCAAGCCTTACTATTACTTTCTAATCATTGTACCAGTCTAGGGTATATCCTTTGGATTAAGGTTAACCTAACTATCATTTATAAATCCTTTAACTAGGTGACATTCCAAGTGAGTTATCTAAAGTCCTCTAACAATACACACTCCTAATAGGGTGATTGAAATCCTTTAACCAGGTCACATTTAACAATGTGCATTATAACCTTTAACGGAGTTGGCCTTTCACAAGACATCACTTTAGAAGAGTGAGAACGAGTAGCATGTTACTGGTGGTTTTTCCTAAATTGGGTTTTCATGTTAAATCATTATGTCAACTATGTTATTGAATTTGTTATGTTTCATGTTTAAATTTTTGCAAAGTTGATTTTATAGTAACGTACAAGTTTAAGTGATTATATGATCTAATGGATGCATGCATGGTGAAAACATTTTATGGATATGGGTTCACTAAGTTGTAAAAAAAATTATTTGTACATCTAGACCTTGGATAACTGATTCACCCACACCCCCCCCCCCCCCCCTCTCTCAATTATTCTAAAGAATTCCAACAATTGTTATTAGAGACATCTTCTTAAGAGGACTAGTTTGAAGCTACTAGAAACAAAAAAATCAAGATGTCAAAAAGAAAGGTACCCAAGCTTAATAGAGATAACTTTTCTGCATGACAAATTTTGAGGAAGCTACACCTAGAAGGTCTTGGAGATCATGCAAATCTACCATTTTTGTTGAGCATGTTGATCCTATTGGAGTCCTAGCTACTAAAGATCTAAAAAAGAAGAAAGAACACAACTAGGCAATGTTGGAGATTGCCTTTTCCCTAAGTTATGTCAAGTTTGATGATATCAAGGGTTATGATACTACAAAGAAAATATGGGACACTCTATACACTATCTATGGAGGTGACAAAAATGTTCTAAGAGCCAAATCTAAAAAAATATTAGAGGTAAGTTTGATGGTATGAGAATGCAAGAAGCTGAGAAAATTGTTCAATATTACTCTAGGATAAAAGATGTTTTCAATGCAATAAGAGGAGCTACTGGTAAGATAGATGATGAGATTGTGCTAAGAAATTTTTTGCGAACACTGCTACCCATTTATACTATTAGAGTTTCTACAATACAAGAACTAAGACGTATATTAGGGATTGATCTGACTCTTGAAGGTTTGGTAGGTAGGCTCACTTCTTTTGAGCTAATTAATTCTGATAATTAAAAACCTGACAATGTTGAATATGCTTTTAAAGCCAAGATTTCATTGAAGCAATCTAATGTGAAGAAGAAGAAAAAGTTAAAATGTATGTTTAGTGATAGTGATACAAATGAGGAAGATGTAGATCAACATGAAGCACTACTAGCAAGGAGATTTCATAGAGGTAAAGGAAAGTTCAAAGGTAAGTTACATATCATGTATTTCAATTGCAATGAGGTTGGTCATATTCCTACTAGATGTCTAGAGAAGAAGAATTATAGAGGTGGAGACAAGTAAAAAAGTAGAAGAGATGAAGAGAGTAAAGATTACAGTGACAAAAGCAAGAAGTCTTCCTACATTGCTTAAGAGGAAACAAAAGATGGATATGAGGATCATGATGATGAAGTGGTGTATGTTGCAATGAAGGATGAATCTGATGAGGATGAAACAACTGCACTAGTGTCTTGTGTAAACAAGAACGATAGATAGATCACTGATAGTGGGTGTTCACATCACATAACTGGAGATAAAAGTAAGTTCATTACCTTGAATTATTATGATGGAAATAGTGTAAGGTTTGGTACTGATGCACCCTATCTGATAAAAGGAAAAGGTTCTATCAAACTCATATAAAAGATTTTATGTGAAAATGCTTTTTATGTTGAAGGAATTAACTATGATTTTTTGAGTGTGTCACAATTGAATAATTTAGGTTGTAATGTTGAGTTTGAGAACAAGATTGTTAAGATATATGATACTAATGGAAAACTAATTGGAAAAGGTGATCAAACTAGAGGCAATCTATTCTACCTTGATATAGAGGATGCTTCTTGATTAGTTGTAGAGTTTTATGATGTGTGGATATGGAACAAGATGTTGGTCAGTATCAGTAACATGAGAAGAGTCAAAGGTTTTCCTAAGTTGAAGAAACCTGACAATATAATTTGCAAACAATGTTAGTTAGGCAAAATAATAGAGTCAAGTTTTAAAAGTGAGACTCATACCTCTAAAATATTATTAGATATTGTTCATACTAACTTGTGGGGACAAATTGAAGTGCAAAGCTACAAAGGAGATAAGTACATTATTCTATTTGTGATGTAGGCAAGGGATGAATAACTAGGGCTAAAGGCTCACCCAGCTATCCAAACCACCTTGTAAGAGTTAACACAATAGAATAAAATACAAGGAATAGCAACCAAAGGAGGAAGAAGAGTGAAATGCTTTTATTGATTCATCAAAATATCTTCATAGATGCCCAGATATAAGGCCTTTTGGGTTATGACTAATTATAAATACATTCACAATCAAAGATCCTACTACAAATTCACACTTTTAGTTCTGCTCTCGAGAATTCCTCTTCCAAAAAACTTTCCCCAAACTTTCCTAACTCTAAGCCTAAACACTCTATATATACTTGCCAAAATGGCTTATAGATTATTCTAGAACATTACATAAGAGGAAGGCTGACCCAACAATAGTCTGGACACATCCCAAGAAAAGATCTTAACATAAATGTCATGATCAAAATAAATCTTTCAAATCAGCTCATAGATCACATCCAAATGCTGACACTCGACATACACTAGGTAACTTAGCACATGAAGAGTCACTTAGGATACATTGGGTAACTCGGCATATGAAGGAATTGTTATAGTAACTCAGCACATGAAGGAATTGCTACAATAACTCAACTCCAACTAAGCGCTATAGTAACTCAGAACCAATTAAGTGCTATAGTAACTTGGCACCAACTGAGTGCTACAGTAACTCGACACCAACTGGGTGCTATTGTAACTTGGCTCCAACTGAGTGCCATAGTAACTCAGCTCCAACTAAGTGCTATAGTAACTCAGCTCCAATTGAGTGCTACAGTAACTTGGCTCCAACTAAGTGCTATAGTAACTTGACTCCAATTGAGTGATATAATAACTTGGCTCTAATATGCAGAATAAAAAAAGAGAGCAGGATAACAAGGCAACCTAGGATGCTCCTGCATCAGACAACTAGGGTTGAAAAAAATGATTCTCTTGAATCATTGAGAGGTTGCAATCTGATTTGAATCCAACTCAAATTGAGAAATCCATGAAGCATCTTCAATAGGTTTTTTCTTTCACTTCACCAAATATTCATAGTAATCTTTTCCTCTTGTGTTCTTTCCAACTCTCTGATACAATATATATTCAACTTCTTCAATTTTCTTCTTAGGATAATCTTCTGATACAAAAACTTCATCATTTGACTCATGATACTTATATAAATTAGCAATATTGAATATAGGAGATATATCCATATCATTAGGTAACTTAACTTCATAAGCATTACCATTGTCAAACTTCTTCAAGATCTTACAAGGTCCAAATTTCTTCATCTTCAACTTACTATATGTTCCAACTAGGAATCTTCTTTTCTTTAGATGAACCATCACCGCATCACCAACTTGAAAATCATGGTGTCTTCTAGACTGATCAACATTCTCCTTATACTTCTAATTACTTTATTCCAACTTCAACTTCACTTCCTTATGCAAAGACTTCATAAAATTAGTAAATTCTTCTCCTGCAGTGCTTCACTTTTCTTCACCAGCAACATCTCTCAAAATTGATATACCTCTAGGATGTATTCTAGTAATAATCTCAAAAAGGTGTCTTCCTTGTACTCCTATTCATAGAATTATTGTATGCAAATTTAGCTTGTGCCAATACCATCTCCCAATTACTTGGCTTATTCCCAACTAAACATCTCAACAAAGTACCCAAGCTTCTATTCACAACCTCTATCTATCCAACTGTCTGTGGATGGAATATAGAACTAAACTTTAGCTCAATACCTATGTTCTTCCAAAAAGTCTTCCAAAAATAACCAACAAACTTACTATCTGTATCAGAAATAATACTTCTTGATAATCCATGCAATCTCATAATTTCTTTAAAGAAAAGTTCAGCAACATGCTCAACATCTAATGTCTTCTTACATGGTATGAAATGAGCCATCTTAGAAAATTTGTCCACTACAAAGAATATGGAACCATACCTTTTCACTATCTTAGGCAATCTAAGAATAAAATCAATACATTGTCAGTTCAAGGTTTCGTAGGAATAGTAATAGGTGTATGCATACTAGTATTTTGACTCACCCCTTTTGCAACTTGACAAACTCCACAACTATTTACAAATCTCTGAACATCTTTATACATTTGTGGCCAATAACACTTCTCTTTCAGCAAACTCAATGTCTTATCAATTCCAAAATGTTCAGCTAATCCACCACTATGCTTTTCCTTAATTAGATTCAACCTCATAGAACTTCTAGGAATGCACAACTAAATACCTTTGAACAACATACCTTCTTAAATGAAATAATCATCATACTTACTTATGTGATCTATCAGATTTGGTAGTCTGTAGTCTCTCCATACCTCAGAAAAATCAAGATCAACATCATACAACTCTTTCATTTCATTAAAACCAAGAACTTCAACCTTCATTTCAGTCAACAAAGAATTTCTTCTACTCAATGCATCAGCAACTCTGTTAGTAACTCCACTTTTATGCTTTATGACAAATGTAAAACTCTGTGAGTACTCAGCCCACTTCATATGTCTCCGATTCAATTTATGTTGACTTCCCACGTATTGTAAAGCTTTATGATCAGTATACAACACAAACTCCTTAGGAATCAAATAATGTCTCCACTTCTTCAAGGCTTGAACAATAGCATAAAACTCTTGATTATGCATAGAATACTTCTTTTTAGCTTCATTCAACTTTTCACTAAAGAAAGCAACAGACTTACCTTCTTGACTTAGTACAACTCCAATTACATTACCACTTGCATCACATTCAACTTGAAATACTTTGTTGAAATCAGGTAAAGCCACTATAGGTAATTCAACAACCTTTTGTTTCAAAGTCTCAAAACTATTATTAGCTCCATGTGTCCACTTGAATTCCTTTTTATCTCCCCTTATTGTTTCATTCATAGCATTACAAACAAAATTGAAATTCCTTATAAACTTCCTGTAAAAACTAGCGAAACCATTAAATGATCTTACCTCACCCACATTCTAAGGTGTAGGCCATTCCAATATTACTTTATCCTTCTTAGGATCCATCTTCAAACCATCAGTTGAAATCACAAATCCTATATACACAATTTCCTCTTACATAAAAGAACACTTTTTCAGATTAATCAGCAACTATTCCTCTTTCAATCTATATAATACTTGTCTAATATGCTCAAGATATTCTTCATTAGTCTTGTTGAATATCTGAATATCATCCAAATAAAAAATCACAAACTTACCCAAGAATCTTTTCACAAATTCATTCATCAACCTCATGAAAGTACTAGGTGCATTAGTCAAACCAAATGGCATAAGCAACCATTCATAGAAACCATCTTTTGTCTTGAAAGCAATCTTCCATTCATCACCTTCTCTAATTCTGACATGATGATAGCCACTCTTCAATTCAATCTTGGTAAAATACTTTGCTCCACTCAAACAATCCATTATATCATCCATCCTCGACATAGGAACCTTATATTTCACTGTGATCTTGTTAATAGCTCTAGAATCAGTACACATCCTCCATTCTCCATTCTTTTTAGGTGCTAATACAGTAAGTACAACACATGGACTCAAGCTTTCTCTAATCAAACCTTTCTGCAACAACTCATGTACTTGGTTGTTAAGTTCTTCATTCTCTATAGGTGTCAATCTATATGGTGCTTTGTTTGGCAAACTAGCTCTAGGAATTAGATCCATATAATGACTTATACTTCTTATTGGAACTAAACCATCAGGAATATCATCAACAACAATATCTTTGTACTCATTAAGAAATTTTGTAATGTCTATTGGTACTTGGCTATCATTATCTGCTATCACTCAGTCATTACTACCAACACTTAGTCCTCTAGGAACTATGGAAAAATAGACTTGATTCTTCTTCACTTCCTTTTCAAATTCTTTCCCATTAACCATGCAAACACTTATTGTAGTACAACTAACCTCATCTAGACTTTCAATCAAAGGCAACAATATTTGTTTCTTCCATTTACCCAAAGAGTATATTGATTCAATCCTCCATCATGCACAACATATCTATCATATTGCCAAGCTCTACCAAAAAGAATATGACAATAATCCATAGGCATAATATCACACAAAACTTCATCAAAGTAATGTCAAATTTTGAACTTCACAAGGCATTGATCACTTACCAATATCTTATGCTCATATTTGATCCATGAAACATGATAAGGTTTGGGATGTTTCAGCCTCTACAACTGCAACTTGGTAACCAACTCTTCTGATTCCAAATTTGCAGAACTTCCACTATCAATGATCACTTTGTAACATTTTCCAACCATCTTACATCTTGTCTTGAAAAGACTTCCCCTTAAAATAGGTTCCTCATCACTTCTCTTATTACATAAGGTTCTTCTCACCATCATATTTTCTCCAGCCTCAAGACCACTTGGTGAACCCTCATCATCTCCTTGAATCACAACATTTCTATTACCTTGACCACTTTTAGAGGATCTACATTCAAAAGATCTATGTCCCTCTTTACCACATTTGAAACAATTACCATGAAATCCACCTCTAGAATAAGAATTACCTCTTCTCAGTAAGAATTAAAGCCTCCTCGGTAAGAATCACCACTTTTCCATTTGGTCTTGCATTTGTCATCATTCTTCCATTCAAATTTACCTTTATCCTGTATAAAAAATTTAGATCTACCACCTTCACCATAAGATCTGCCTCTGCCTCTCTAGAATCTACCACCTCTACCTCTTTTTCTTTTATCATGCTTCTTTGCTAAGATCTCCTCAACTTTCAGGGCATATTGGTATGCTTCTTCTAGACTTTTCAACTTCACAAAACTTATTTCATCTTGAATTCTAGATCTCAATCCATTTATGTACCTTGCAATTTTCTCAACATCATCATCCACATATCCAAATCTAATGTCCAATCTATAGTATTCCTCGATATATTCTTTCATAGTCATGTCCTTTTGTTTCAAATTTTGCATCTTTCTCAAAATGCTAACATGGTAATCAGTAGGGAGAAATTTGTTCTTTAACTTGTTCACAATCTTTGGCCAAGTTCTAATCTTCTCCTTTCCTCTCCTTTGTTTATCAGTTTGCAAGTGCTCCCACCATAGTGATGCATGACCTTTCAACCTAGTGACTGAAATCTTCACCTTTCTATTATTAGGAGTGTTTTCATACTCAAAGAACTTCTCCATATCAGAGATCCAATCTAACACAACATTGGTATCCAATTTTTTATCATAAGGAACAACTTCTGTAGCAGGCTTTGAATTTTCCCTAGACAACACTCATAACAATCTTTCCTCATCTTGATCTTCTTTAGGTTTTGGATTATGGTTTGGTGCTACTACTTCATCATCACTTACATCATCAAGATGTGCTCCTCTCCTCTAGGTTGTCTCCACAATATCTAATCTAGCTATAATTTGTCTCAACTAATCTAATATAGCACTATCAACATTATTTTCTCTACCACAAACTTTCCTTACAAATTAGGTTCCTGCAAGAATGTAACCCTCTACAAGTTATAGGTCAAATCCATAGATCTCCAACCCTACAACCAAATTTGAATTAGAGTTCTAGACAATCGAATTTCACAAGGATGAACCTCAGGCTCTGATACCAACTAACGTAGGTAGGGGATGAATAACTAGTGCCAAAGACTCACCCAGCTATCCAAACCACCCTGCAATAGTTAACACAATGGAAGCAAACACAAGGGACATAAACCAAAGGAGGAAGAAGAGTGAAATACTTTTATTGATTCATCAAAACATCTTCATACATGCCCAACTGTAAGGCCTTCTGGGTTATAGTCAATTACAAATACATTCATAATCAAAGATGCAACTACAAATTTGCACTTTCAGTTTTGCTCTCCAAAATTTCTCTTCCCAAAAAATTTTCCCAAACTTGCCTAACTCTAAGCCTAAACATTTTATATATACTTTCCAAAATGGCTTATAGATTATTCTAGAACATTGCATAAGAGGAAGGCCAACCCAACAACGGTCTGGACACATCTCAAGAAAAGATCTTAACATAAATGTTACGATCAAAATAAATCTTGCAAGTTGGCTCGTAGAAATCACATCCAAATGATGTCACTTGACATACACTGGGTAACTTGGCACATGAAGATTCACTCGACATACACTAGGAAACTTGGCACATGAAGGAATTGCTACAATAACTTAGCTCCAAATAAGTGCTACAGTAACTCAACACCAACTAAGTGCTAGAGTAACTTGGCACCAACTAAGTGCTACAATAACTTGGCTCTAATTGAGTGCTACAATAACTCAGCTCCAACTGAGTGCTACAGTAACTTAGCTCCAACTGAGTGCTATAGGAACTTGGCTCCAATTGAGTGCTACAGTAACCCGGCTCCAACTAAGTGCTACAATAACTTGGCTGCAATATGTAGAATGAACAAAAATAAGTAGGATAACAAGGCAACCTAGGATACTCCTGCATCAATTTGTTGGTGATTATTATAGAATAATGACAATTATGTTTCTGAAATTGAAATTTGATGCTTTCCAAATGTTTAAGAAGTACTTAGCAAGGGTTGAGAAGGAAATAGGTAAAAGTTTGAAATGTTTAAGATCTAAAAAAGGAGGAGAAATTCACACCAAATGAGTTTGAGATGTTTTGTAATGATAGAGGAATCAAAAGGCAGACATCTACTCCTAAAACTCCTCCACAAAATGGGATTGTTGAAAGGAGGAATAGGTCTATAATTGACTATGCTAGGACACTTATGATGGGGGAAAATGTTGCTTTAAAATACTAGAGAGAAGTTAGAAGTACAACTATCTATACATTGAACCATGTGCAAGTCAAGAAAGGTACTCATTCAACACCTTTCAAACTATGGTATAGATACTCACCTATGTAAAATATTTTAAGGTATTTGGAAGCAAGTGTTATATTCTCAAAGATTTTAGGAATGGTAAATTAGATACAAAAAATTGAAGAAGGTATATTCTTTCGCTATTCCACAAGAAGTAAAGCTTATAAGTGTTTAAATACTAACACTGACAACATTATTTAAAGTGCAAATGTGAAATTTGATGAATGTACAAAAGTACATGAGGGTAAAACTATGAAGGAACAAGAATAATACAAATGATTTATATACTTTTATGAAGGTATGCTTGTTGTTGAAGATGCTATAACTCAAGTTGTAAACCAACAGCAAGTTTTAGTGACTACCGAGTCACATACTATTAATGTTGGGTTGCATTCAAGAACCAAGCTACATTTAGGTGTTAAGTTAAAGAATGAAATTGATGCACATTCTGATTCTAAGATTGGTGTACATGAAAGAGATGTTGAACTATTTGATATAGATGCATCTAGTGTGTCAAATATTGAGAGATATTATCTAAGTATGTCAAGGGATATCACCCTGGTTCACAAGTTATTGGACATAAAAATGTTAGACCAATGACAAGAAATAAGTTGAGAAATGATACGTGTTTTCTTAGCCTAAAAGAACCTAAAAAAATGAAAGATGCCTTAGAATATGTGGACTGGAGAAAACCAATGGAAGAAGAGATTGAATAAATTCAGAAAAATAAGACATGGACTTTAGTTCCTAGAGTAGAAGATAAAAATGTGATTGTCACCAAGTGGCTATACAGAAACAAGTTAGATGAAAATTTTGAAGTCACAAGGAACAAGGAAAGATTAGTTTGTAAAGGATATTCACAAGAAAAAGGGATAAACTATGGAGAAACATTGACACTTGTTGCACTACTAGAAGGAGCAAGAACTCTACTTTCTTACTTTGCATACAAAAGTTTCAAAGTTTACCAAATGGATGTTAATTTTTCATTTCTAAATGGTTTATTGGAGGAAGAGGTTTATATAGAATAATCAAAAGGATTTTTTGATGCTAACAATAGAAACATGGTATGTATACTACACAAAGCTTTATATGGTTTGAAGCAAGCACCAAGAGTATGGTATGAAAGGCTTCATAATTATCTTGTGAAGATTGGATTTGAGAGGACTTATGATAACAACTATCTATACTTGAGGACAAAAAAGGGAAAAGGTATTTTGTTACCTCAATTTTTTTTTATGATATCATATTTGGAGGTCAAGACACTTTATGTAAGGCTTTTGAAAATGAAATGAAGAAAGAATTTGAGTTGTCTATGTTTGGAGAGATCAAGTTCTTTGTGGATTTGCAAGTACATCGGATGAAATATGGTATATACATCACTCAGTCAAAATATGTAAAGGATATCCTAAAAACTTTTAGATTGGAAGATTCCAAGACAATAAGCACACCTATGGTGACAGGCCATAAATTATCAAAGAATGATGATTTAGCTGAGGAGAATCAAACATTATATAGCTCTATGATTGGAAAATTAAAATATATAATATACAACAGACTTGATATTACATTATCTATTGGGATAGTTTCAAGATTCTTTTCTAATCCTAGGGAGAATCATTTGATGTATATTAAGAGAATAATGAGATATCTGAAAGGAATAGAAGACTATGTTCTATACTATGAGAAAAATGAGAAATTTGAATTGAGAGCCTACATTGATGCTGATTAGAATGGAAATATTGATGATAAAAAGAGCACTAGTGGAGAAGCATTTTTCTTAGGTAAAAGTCTAGTTACATGGACTAGCAAGAAACAAAATTGTATCTCTCAATCTACTGCTGAAGTTGAATATGTTGTTGTTGTAGTAAATTGTACAAACATTGTATCAATTCAAAGGTATGAAGGAGGAAATCACTGAACTTGTGATACTTTATTGTGATAATACAAGTGCTATAAATATATCAAAAAATCCTATAATGCATACAAAAACTAAGCACATTGCAATCAATTATCATTACTTGAGAGAGTTAGTTCAAGATAAAGAGGTGAAGATGGAATATGTTAACACAAAAGAACAAATAGTTGATATCTTCACAAAAGCATTTCCTAAGGATTCTCATGAGTATCTAAGAGGTAAACTAGAGGTGATACTCCTATCAAAGGCTATGTAAGAAGCATGAGAAGTTCCCTTCATTAAACAAGTTGATTGACATATGTTACACATTGATGCAATGGATCTTACTTTAGGAGCTGCCTAACGTAATCAAAAGCCTAGAATTACAAATTAGTGACAAGCTAGGTGATAGAGGGAGCAACTAAAAATGTTCATACCTATATATTAAGATGACAAGTCTTTGACATTGTTGTCAAAGAAGGAGAAAGAAAGAGGGAGAAATCCTAATTTGCCTGATCCTGCTGAGGGAGAAATCCTGACTACTGAGGGAGATATGAAGAAGAAAGTAAACACAAAAGAAACATGAATACCTAGTAAGAAGGAGTTAATTTCAAATGAGATATAAGAAGTGATTCATAGGGAGTCATAAGAATGAGTTGATTGATTGTCTGTTGATCAGAACAAAATTTTGTAACCTATTCAAAAGATGAAAGTTGTTGATAGAGGGAGATATTTCGATAGAAGGAACTATTTTCTTTTGGTTATATTGATTAAGTTTGGTTAGTTTGGTTTTCCATCAATTCCAAAGAGGGAGATTATTGAAAATATATTGATACAAGTATGAATATGTATTTCAATCATTGTTTTGTCACTAATGTCAAACTTGCTACTTGATGGTAAGATAATTGTTTAGATGATTTGAGTACTATCATTTGTTTGATTGATGAAGAGGATTTGATCAAATGAGGTAACAATAGCACCTAGAGGAAAGGTTGAGTTATGATATGGAAAAGGAGTACAAGGATCAGTTAAGACAATGATATTATAGTGCATTAATAATCTACTTAAGGTTTCAAAGTATGGTTACAGTGATTAAGTTTAGAAGAACAAGTTAAACAAAGTGTGTCTACTAAGCTTAACAATCTGCATAGTAGATGCTAAGAAAAGTTAGTGTAATCTGAGTAGAAAATTAGTTGGAGCCAAGAAAAGTCAATTTTAGTGTAAGCCAAGTGATACAGTATAAGCCAAGTAAATTTTAGTTGATGTCAAGCACAAGTAAACTTTAGTGCATGACAAAAATTTTGATAGTGGATGCTAAGTAATGTAGTATACGTCGAGCATCAGAAGCAAGTTAATGTTGAGTGTCATATTATGAGAAATATTGATAATTTGATGAATTTGAGCTAATAAGCTTGAATTCTTGGATTGTGTGAACTATTTGAAAGATAAGCTTGATGAGCTGGTGGCATAGAATTTATACTGAATCAATTTAAGTCAAATGCAAAGAGGATTGAAGGAGAAGTTTCTAGAAGGGAATAAAATGAAATGATGGGTAGATTCGTTGAATCCTACCTAATCTAACCTAACCCTAAAATGGATGCAGGAGGATGAATGACAAAAGATCTTAATTCTCTATTTATAGAGATGTTTGGTCAGAAGAAAATGTTGTCATGTATGACAACCTAATAAAGATAAGGAGTCTAGTGTATTGCTTCATTTAGTGACCTAAGAGGAGAGACTACATTGGCAAGCAAAGCAAGAAGGCTTAAGGTTATAAATGCTTGAAGGATGAACAAGCTATTAGAGTTGAAGTGTGTGAAAGCCAAGCAAAATGGAGGACCAAAATAAAGATTTTTAATCTGCAAGTGTGTTGTAAGTTATTATTAGATCAAGCCTTATTGTTACCTTCTAATAATTGTACCAGTCTAGGATATAATCCTTTGGATTATGGTTGACCTAATAGTCATTTGTAAACCCTTTAACTGGGTGACATTCCAAGTGAATGATCTAAAGTCCTCTAACAAGGCTCACTCCTAATAGGGTGATTGAAATTCTTTAACTAAGTCACATTTAACAGTGTGCATTGTAACCTTTAACAAGGTTGGCCTTTCATAGGGCATCACTTCAAAAGAGTGAGAATGAGTAGCATGTTACTGGTAGTTTTTCCCAAATTTGGTTTCCATGTTAAATAATTGTGTCAAATGTGTTATTGAGTCTATTATGTTTCATGTTTACATTTCTACAAAGTTGATTTGATAGTAACCTACAAGTTTAAGTGATTGTATGATCTAATGGATGCATGTATGACGAAAATGTTTTATGGATATGGGCTCACTAAGTTGTGAAAAGTTTTATTTATACATTTGGACCTTGGATAACTTATTCACACCCCCCCCCCCCCTCTTAGTTATTCTAAAGAATTCCAAGAATTACCATAATGCAATACCTACTTCTATTGATGTTCTCTCCTGAGCTCTTCCTGCTTCTTCTTAGCTAAAATTTCTTGCAACAAAATTGTTTGTTCAAGAGTGAGATTTTCCAAATCTAACTGTGGCATCTCAATAACTTCATCTAGACTAACTTCAATATCAAGAGAGAGGTCCTTTATTGCTTTCCTTGTGCAAGGAGTAGAAGTACAACTAGTTGACACTACTTTGGGAGATAGTGAAGAGGTATCACCACTTGATCATGTTTGTACATCAGTGCTAGAGATAAAAACATGTACACTTGCTACTATTTTATTTTCCTCCTCATTTACCTCAATGTAAGGTTCTAACACATTTTTTCCTTCTTGAACTTTGGTAGGAATGTCTATGCTAGTGTACTTATTAGTTTCTTCTACCTCTTGCTCCTTGTTTTCATTTGAGGGCTTCTTAAGAGTATTAGGGGTATTAGCATGAACCAATGACATGATAACTTGTAGACTTGACACATCTGAACTTATTTCATCACTCTCATCATCTTAAACAATAACTATCTCAATATCCTTTTCTTGAGTTATGAGATCAAAACTACTTTTCCAGAGTAACTCATTTTCCTAAATTACAACATCAATCTTATTTTGCAATATCATAAGAATTCTTAACTTAGGAAAAAATTGGTTCTTTTAGTTCTCCAAAAATGTTTCTTTTTGTTCTTGTGACAAATCAAGCATAACTTTGGCTAATGTGCCACATATAATTTTATTCTCTTCTTCTGTACCTATTGCCACGTCCTATCAAGTCTATTATACAAATCAATTGAAATTTTCTTCTCCAATTCACAAGTAGCCAATTTTTTATTTGAAATCATATATATCATAGCTTCTTTAGTCTTATATTTTTCTTCATTATTCAATGCATCATACTTTACATATCCTCATATTTCAGCGCATAACTCATCAATAGATTTGGTTCTTCTTGTATCTGGTCCTCTAACCAATATTCTTCTCTTTGGTTGTGAAGTTCTTGAATCCATGGTCTCCATTTATATATCTTTCTTTGTAGATTTCTTGACACTAGTTGATGTCACCATGGTCCTTGGTTTGGTTGGTGGTGGAGGAGAGAGGCATGTCACCATTGGCTTCTTTGTAGTTTCTTTATCCTTCTTGCTAGGTGGTGTTATGAAAACTAGGGCTTTACCCTTGACTTCTTCTTCTTCTTCCTTTTCCTCATCACCATTATCCTTTTCTTTATCTTCTCCAAGACGTTGTGTAATTTGTAGAGATTTATTTCTCTTTCCTTAGGTGCCTAGCTTTGCCTCTAGGTCTTCAATCATTTTGTTTCTTTTTATTTCCTTGGAAGCTATCTTGATATTTGTCATGATTCGTGTCTTAGCTTCTTCATTATTCCCAAAAGATTTAGCTTCATTGTCAATTTATTCTTTGAATAATGCAACAATATTTTCATTCACTATATCACTATTATCCTCATAGTCAAATGTTGTTAGCCATGCCTTCCTTGGCTTAGTTGCCTGCAAAAAAGTGTTAGCTATGTCTAGTAGGAAAGACATATCATTATAATGTTTCATTACCAATTCTTTTGGTATTCTCATCCTCATTCTCATTCTCTATCTAAATTATTCAAAATATGTATCCATGACATTTTAAAATTTTCTCCTAATTGGGTTGTATACTCATTGATTTTCCTTATTACTATTTCACTAACTACTAGCATTCCCCTTTAGGATTCATGACATGGCTTAACCACCTCCTATGTTCTATAAATCTAGTGGTTGTATTTGGCATTGATAAATTGATCTTTTGGGGTAGTGACAACTCTAGCTTGCAACAAGTGGTATGAGAGCTTGGTCATAGGTTCAAATATCCTTAGGTAATGTTGAGGGGGGGTTTTTTAACTAACCACCAATGTTCCCCTTCAATATTTGTGACATAGATTAATCCCTCCCATGTTCTATAAATCTAGTGGTTGTATTGGGCATTGAAAAGTCGATATTTTTGTGCAACAACATGTCTAGCTTGTAACAATTACTAGTTTTCCTTGTTCCTAAAGTTTCTAATACCAGGAAAATACTTTTGAATATAAAAGAAAATACATATAACAAGTGATTCAAACTTACACATTGAATTCTTTTCCTTCGTGATGGATATCAAGTTTTTTCTAATTGAAGCTTCTGTGACTCAGCAAGATCATATTCATGATCTTTCATGACTATTTTCCTGGCTTAATCCACTGCCATACATGGCACACTGTTCAATCTTCTATATTGATAGAATTTGTGAGAAATAACTCTTACTACAAATTTAATTAATGGATTAGGAATGTTTTTGATGGACAACCCTTGTCCATTCCCCTCGACACCTATGTTTGCTTCAACTTCTTCTCGACTTAGACTTCTCATTGTCTTCTTATTATCCATTTTAGGATAGCCAATACCTTATGAATCATCTTCTTGGTTATTTCAATTGGTTCATTGTGTATCCAAAACTTCATGTTGTGGATCCTACTCAGCACAACCTTGATCTATTCAATCTTGAAATTTCTTCAGAATAAGGCACAAGTTAACCTTTTCCTCTTAAAAAAATTCAAATTCCTCCTTCAAAAATCGTTCATCACACAATTTATCATAAGCCTCTCAAATTTTTTAATCACCTACTTCTCTAATCTTACACATGTAGCAACTCTACACATCACTCTTCACCATTTGAATCTTACTAACCTCTACTCGTTGACTCTTTCCAATGGATGTTGAAGCTACCATTTTTCTCTTTGTTAGGGTTTGTAAGCTTTCTTCCTCTGGATCACTGAACACTACTTCAATCTTCTTGTCTCAAATTTCTCTTAAATATCCTTAGGATCTCTTTATCACTTAAATCTCATTGTGCTCTCAAATTTAGTATGCAAGGTATAAAATAATACCTTCAAATTTTGATATATACTTAACTTTTCTCAATTTAAAGTCTCCATTAATATTGTGTACTTAGGCAAGTGGAATCTAGCTGTATTGGTTGACATTGTTACTTTGAACTAGGTCTTCACTATATAATTGGATATCTTCCATCCAACTCATCCTATATACCAATTTAACTTCTAAAGTACTTAGTCCAGATTGCAATACTTAGTCAATATAGACAATTTTACTGATGTTCGACACTTTTTGTGTACATGATTCTTTTGTTCTAGTCCTTTCATAAATATGTTCTTATTCATCTTTACTTATGCAAATATTAACTTTAGCACATTTTATGTTAGGAACTGATGTAATATGTATAATTGAATATACAACTCCTTACATATGTTTCATGCTTAGTTTGAGGTGATATGATCACCTTCTTGGATTGGGTGATGTCAAATCCATTTTTTCTATTGCTTCCATCTTCTACCTTTTTCTTCCATGTTTGATTCATCTCCTTCCTTGTTTGATCAATTTCCACTTTTCCTTTACCCTTGGTGTTATTGTGATTTGTCGTTGGTACTTGAGTTTTGCAATATTTTCTTGAATTCCAAACTTGTGACATTTGGAACATACATTCTTAGGTGCATGTTTTTGTCTTTGATTAGACCAATAGTGTTTTGTCTATGATATGCATTCATTTGTTCTATGTCCATAATTTTGGCAATTGTAACAATAGCCTTGAAAGCTAGGTGTAGTAGATACATTCTTCATTCTTGACCTACACTCATGTATTTGATGCCCTTGCTTCTTGAATTAAAAAACAATAACCAATAAACTTAGGTTGAGGATTTTGTATACCATTTTTGCTTTGAAAAATATTTACATTATGACCAAGTTTTCCATATTGATAACATATTGTTTTGCCCTTTGATTTTGCATTTATTAGTTCTCCACTCTTGGATATTTCTCCTTGCTTGGTAGATGAATTTCCTAATCCAACAGTGCTACCAAATGACCTCATAAGTCCTTAAAATTATTTCATTACTTCATTGGGCTTGTTGAATGTTTCCACATATTATTTTTTATTTTTAATTCATTCTTCAGTAGATCCTTCTATGATATCAAGTTTTCTATTTCCACATCCTTTCTATTGAACTCCTAATTTTCAAGCATCAGTTGATTCATCATGTCAACATGAGTGTTTGTGAGCTTTTTTACATAAAATACCCTTTCTTCAAGTCTAGTTGTCATTAACCTTTTGTCTTCCTCATTGACAACCTTATCTTCCTCAACTTTAATCTTTTTCTCAATTACTTCACATAGCCTCACTGATTGAATCTCACATTCCCTTTTTAGTCATCTGAATTCTTCTTTCAAGAGTTTATTCTTATCTAGTAGATGTATAGATGTTGTGTCATTTGAATTTATTGTTTCAAATAGTCCTTTAATTTTAACTTCTTCATAGGAAAACTGTTTTTCTTGAATAGCAAATCCCTTTCTCCTTTTTAGGGATTTCTTCAGTTCTTTTCTTGTTATCTTAAGTTATTGCAGTAGGAGTTGGATGCTAACCACCTACTTGTCAATGACTTTTTCCAATTTAAAAGCCTCCATCTCCAAGATTTGCACTCCAAGTTGTTAAAATTCTCCAAGAGAACTATGCTCTGATAATAATTGTTGGAAGTCTAAATTATAAAGCAAGATACTGAGGGTGGGGGGGTGAATTAGAATATGTTACACTTTAACCTTTTCTCAATACTATAATGCATTTACCATATTTACCATATCATATCCAATTTCTTATACATGCATACCTAATAAAATCAAACTACAATAGCATATAGATCTAGTTTATCATTTACATGCATGAAAAGTAATCACATGACACATACATTTTGGTTAGCAAGAAACACTTCAAGGTGAAGGTGAAACTGGGGTTAGGATGACACCCACAAATCTTCTCTACTGTAGTAATAAATTTAACCTATTAAGGTTACAATGTTTGGCCATATCCAATGATCTACCCTATGTGGGATTTGCCCTATTAAATGATTTTGAGACTATTATATCTTGCCCTATTAGAGGATTTTATACTTACAAAAAAGCAAAGAATTTGTTAGGATATTTACAAAGATCTATTAAGATATTTACCCTATCTCAATTTGTTAAAATTGATTTAGTACCTGATCTTCAATTTTCTCTGATAAGCTAATGTTGGATCTCCTCTTTCCAATTTGATTTTATCTCTGATCTAATATAGATTTTTTGTCCTTCACTACTTGACTAGGTTTCTTGCTCTATTATGGAATAACAAAACTCTTTGCCTCTTTTGCAATATTCACACTTTCACACTTAAATTGTATGAATAATATGTTCACTCCTTCGTATCTGTTGGAAATATAAGAGGAGTAACTAAGAGGGGAGGGGTGAATCCATTACCACTAAAATAAATCCCATATCCCTTAGATGTCAACACAGAATATAAGCATCGCTGAAAATACTGATGCACAACAAACACGCAGGCACTTGGTTTGCACTAGTAAATGCTATAACTCAAAAAACACTGAAATAAAAAATGTAATTTGGTAAATGAAAATCCTTAAGATATTATTTTTGATTAACCTTACTTAGCTTAGTTTCATACACATAAAAGAAATGACATGAATACAAGTGACACCAAGATTTAACATGGAAACACAATCTAGGAAAAACCACCAATTGCAACTAGTTACTAATTTTCACTCTTTTGAAGTGAGCCTTATTAGGAGCCAACCATGTTAAAGGTTACAAAACACACTGTTAAGTGTTACCCTATTAGAGAATTTAATGACCCTATTAGGAGTGGCCTTGTTGGAGGTCTTTGGAAACTTCAATTGAGAAATGCCACCTTGTTAGAGGATTTAAAAATAGTTGTAAAGCCAACTCTGTTAAGAGATTTAGATCACTGATATAATGGTTAGAGAGTAATAATGAGATGACCTAATTTATCATGTAACTAAATTGCTGATTATAGATCTTGATTCTGGCTTGTATACTTGATCATTTTTAATTGAATGTATCTTTGTAGCTCCACAAGGATATTCTACTTATCCTTCTAATTTGCTTCCTCTAAGCATCTTCCATTCTTCCATTGACTTCCATAGATTCAATCCTCAAATTGACCTTATACTTATACCTTATGGATTGTCATGTCGACTTGAATATAACTTAGAATAATTAATACTCATCTCCTTAGTTGGCTAGAACCAACAAACAAATTAATTGAACTCAATATGTCAAAATAAGAAAATCCTTTGCTAGTGGACCCTACTCGGTAGACACTAACTCAAAAAAAAATTTCCTATGTTAACCAAATGAACTCAGTGAACATTGCATTTTAAAAAGCTTCCTTTAGTAACTGGGTGAGATGAGCTTGGTTAACACTAGTTCCATCCAAATTTTTCTTCATTAATTGAGTGAGCTCAATTAACACTCAACTTCTATGAACTTCTCTATGTCTCCCAAGTGAACTCGATTGACAGTTCCTTCTAAACTTGGAAAACTCTGGGATGCTTAGCAGACATAGGAAACTATCTTCAATGACCAAGTGAACTTGACATACACTAACTAGTAAAGATAAGATATTTTGTGTAACATCAAAGACAATACATAATTAACCAATTATTTTGAAAAATCTTCCTCTTTGGCATTGATGGCAACACAACATGTCAGAATATAATGAAATTTATAGAGAATAATAAATTAAAGAAACTATCCTTAGTTTAATTCTAATTCTCAACTTTGAGAACTCCCTCTATTGGTGTGAACTTCCTCTACCTTCATTTTCTCCCTCTATCAACAAATTTTGTCTTGAACATCTTCTTCTAATAGCAAACTCTCCTTCTTTGATATTAGACCAAGTTCTTCCTCTTTAACATTGCTATAAATAATTCTTCCTCATCATAGAATTCTCCCTTTATAAAATTTCTATGAATATGACAACAAACTCTCCCTCTTCAACATATCATGCCAAAGACAATATTTAGTGATTATCAATGTACCTTACGTACTAATTCATATGCATTATGCCCTTTTCAATACTACATCAACTAACTGATCTTTAACATGCTTTGGTTGATGCATCACTAAACTTCATTTAGTAAGCTTTAGATAGGGGAATACCCCCTAAGTTACCTCTTAGATACAAAAATGCATCCTTAGGTAATGGCTTGGAGAATATGTCTACAATTTGTTCTTTATTATTTACATATTCCAATCTTACCTCTTTATCTTGCACCAATTATCTCAAAAAATGATATTTTATAGAAATGTGCTTGGTCTTGGAATGCATAATAGGATTCTTTGATGTTTTAGTTCTGTTGGTTTTATCACAGAAGATAACCACTAGTTCCTTGATCTCTACCTTCATACCTACCAAAAGTTTCTTGAACCAAACAACATTGGAGAAATTAACTACTACTACCACATACTCTACCTCTATTATGGACCAAAAAATACAATTCTTCTTCTTACTTGTCCAAGACACTAGTCTTTAACCAACAAAGAACACTCCACCACTAGTGCTCTTTCTATCATCAATACTTCCTACGTAATCAACATTTGTGAAGGCCTTCAATTCTAAAGTGCATCCTTTCTTGTACCATAATCCATAGTCTTTAGTATCTTTTAGATACCTCATGATTCTCTTGATTTCCATCATATGATTTTTTGTAGGATTAGCTGAGAATCTTGCCACCATACCAACTGCCAATTTAATATCAGGCCTTGTGTGCAGTACATATTGTAGTTTTCCAATCATTGATCTATATGTGGTCTAATCTACTTCCTTAGAATTATTGTTTTTGTAAAGCTTATGTCTAGTAGACATAGGTGTTCCAACTAGCCTTAAATCATCCATTCCAAACTTATTTAGTATCTCCTTGATATATTTGGATTGAGTAATGTAGATACCATCTTTTTTCTATTGAATCTATAATCCAAAAAAGAATTTTATCTCTCCAAACATGGACATCTCAAATTCTTTACTCATCTCTTCTGAAAAGTCTTTGCACAAGTCATCATTTCCAATAAACAATGTATCATCTAAAAATATTTCAGCCAATACAATCTTCTTGTCTAGTCCTTCTTTGATTATAGGTTGTGGTTATCATTTTTTCTTTGAAAACCAATCTTTATCAAGTGGTTATGAAGTATTTCATGCCAAGCTTCAAGAGCTTTCTTGAGACCATACAATACTTTATGAAATTTACAAATCATATCCTTTTTTCTAGGATCTACAAAAGCTTCAGGTTGTTCTATGTAAACTTCCTATTCAATAATTCCATTCAAGAATGTAGATTTTGCATTCATTTGATAAATGTTAAATCCTCTATGTGTAGTATAAGAAGGTAAAGTTATTAACACCTTCTAATCTTGCAACAGGAGCAAAAGTTTCACCATAATCAATACCTTCTTCTTGAGGATAACCTTTACATACTAACCTTTCTTTGTTTCTTGAAACTTCTCCATCTCCATTTAGCTTATTTTTGAATACCCACTTTGTGCCAATTACATTTTTATCGTTGGGTCTAGGAACAAGAGTCTAGGTCTTATTCCTCTCTATCCATTCTATCTCTTCATTCATAGCTTAAATCCAAATTTCATTATCCAAAGCATTTTTAACTAATCTAGGTTCAAATTCAATAAGCAAACATGTACCTTTCAATTTGTTTCTTGTCATTATGCCATCTCACTTGTCTCCAATGAACTCATCAGGTGCATGGTGACTTTTGACATATCTTGCTAAGAAAAGTATTTTGGATTTAGAACTTTTTCCACTAGCCTTGCCGTGATCTTCTATATAAATCTTGAGCCCCTCTGTCTGTGACTTGGATCCTTTAGACTTGGTTTTCTCTGGCAGCAACTTGGTAACCTCTAATTGTGACTTAGGTCCTTTAGGTTGTGACTCAGGTTGAACTGGTTGTGACTTGGTCACTTCTAGAGATTTTGGAGACTTGAGAGGTGAAGTCTCCTAACTTCCAATTAGATTTGACAATGTAACAAGTTCATAGTAAATAAACCTTCTGTAATACTTAGGTTCTTTGATGTTCTCTTCTTTACTCTTCTTTGTAAACTCATTAATCCTCACCTATGTACTTTCTATGATCTTATTAGTGGATAAATTCAAAAAATTAATATTCTTTAACATTTACTAATAAAATAAAACCCAAATCCCTTAGATGTCAACACAAAATATAAAATTCACTAAAAATACTAATGCTCAACAAAGACATAGGCACTCAGTTTACACTAGCAAATGTTGTAACTTGGCAAACACTAAAATAACAACTATAACTTGGCAAATGCAAAAATTAACATATTATATATGATTAAATTTCCTTAACTTAGTTACATGCACATAAAAGAAATATCATTAACACAAGTGACACCAAGATTTAACTTAGAAACTAAATTTGGGAAAAGCCACCAATTGTAACTAGTTACTAATTTTGACTCTTTTGAAGTGAGTTATGTTAGGAGAAAACCCTATTAAATGTTACAAAACACACTGTTAGGTGTGCCCCTATTAGATGATTTAATCACTCTATTAGGAGTGGCCCTGTTAGAGGTCTTTAGACACTTCAATCTAGAAATGCCACCTTATTAGAGGATTTACAAATAGTTGTTAAGCCAATTCTGTTAAGAGATTTAGATCATCACTACAATGGTTAGAAAGTAACAATAAGATGACTTGATTTCTGATACAAATAAATTTTTGATTACACATCTCAATTATGGCTTGTATACTTGATCCTATTTTATTGAATGTATCTTCGTAATACCACAAGGATATTTTTCTCCTTCTAATTTTCTTCCTCTAAGAATCTTCTATTCTTCCATTCATTTCCACATATTAAATCCTCAACTTGACCTTATACTTATACCTTATGCATTGCCAATTTGGCTTGAATATAACTTTAAAAAAAAAATAGTCATCTCCTCAGTCGGCTAGAACCAACAAACAAATTAATCAAACTTGATATGCCAAAATAAGAAAATCCTTCATTAGTCGACCATGCTCGGTAGATATTAACTTAGAAATAGTTTTCCTATGTTAATCAAGTGAACTTAGTTAACATTGAATTTTCATAAACTTCCTTTGGTAATCAAGTGAGATCAGTTAACACTGGTTCCATCCAAATTTTCTTTCATTAACCAAGTGAACTCGATTAATGCTCAACTTTTGTGTACTTCTCTTTATCTTCCAAGTGAACTTAGTTGACATTGCCTTCTAAACTTAGCAAACTTTGGAATGGTTGGTAGATATAGGAAACTATCTTTAATGCACAAGTGAGCTCGGCATACATTCATTGGTAAAGATATGAAATATTGTATAACATCAAAGACAATACACAATTAACCAATTTTTTTCAATAGTATCACCATACACTACACTATATAAAGCTAAGTCAAGTTCTACCCTATTTAAAAATTTCATAAAAAATTTTCTGGATGCTTCCTTGTCTTGCCTCTCCATCCAATTCATTCATCATCAAACATAGGGATCTATGATCCACATCATTAAATGCATAAAAATCTCTATAACAAACCCTATAAGTATTAGATATAATGACCATGTCAGTATAGAACAATTTACCTCAAAGTTTATATCATTCCTTACTTGAATGTAAATTATGTGTTGCTTAGTACTTACTATTTCTGATACTCGGCACTCACTATATATATTGCTAACACTTGGTCTTTACTATGCTTGGTACCTTCTGTGTAACTCAGCTTCAATATGCTTGAACTTCTCAGTTAACATTAGACTTGAGTTACATTGAAAATAATTTTCCACCATATACTTTCTCGGCTCCTATATAGCTTTGTATATACATATTTATATATAATTCTAACTCATGACTCAACCTATATAGAGTAGCTCGGTCTTAGTGATGACCATCTAAATCTGCCTAGTATATGACCAAGTGTTTGATACTAATATATAAAAATAGTTCGAGATACCAATAGAAAGAATCATGGAAAATTTTGTATTCATCGTTCAACGTAGGTTGTATTCCATTCTTCCATACTTTCCATTCTTTATTAGCATCCCTACTCTTCTTAGAAGTGTGTAATTGGTCAATGAAATCATCATGTAAATGCCTCTCCTTGTAATCAAACTTACCAAAGTACTTCTTGGGTGGTATGTTTACTATTATAGGTTAGTAAACACACCAAAGCTTCACTAAGGTTTAATAAACATTATTAGGGCTTTAACATTGATAAAAAATACTAGAGCATTCTAGACTCCAACTTGGAAAAAAACACTAAGGAGCTCTTGCTACTTACTTGCCTTGTCTCTAGCTTGAAAATCACTCTAGACTTGGCTCTGGATTCTCCTACAATATATGAATTTAATTTTCACAATTTTTGGATGCACATACATTGGGGTGACAAGAAAAAGTGAGGTAATGACTTTTAATTTCCTTGAAATGACATTAAAACCATATTTCTATGCAAAATAACTCTAACTATGAGTGGAGATGAATTTTCCTTTATTCTAGTACAATATTTAAATATCCATTATCAATTTTCTTTCATCCTGTATCAGATAGTTATGATCTCTTCTTAACTCTAGCTGACTATCTTATACATTTTTTAGGACCCACTATCTAGCTAATGAGACTTGAGCATCATGAACTTGTAATCATCCTTGAAATTTGATAACACAGTGGTGTGGGGTGGGGTGGGGGGCAAGCCACATGTCTACATCTTTCTTTATCACAAGATAGATGTTGAGTTATTGAGAGAGTATGAGGGTCATTGATCTTCTTTTAATGTGAAACCATATAGATAGATCTCCTTTATCATGTAATTAGATCCCTATCATTGATTTTAAACTCATGCAAAATATACATCTTAAGTAACTTGGATCTTCCTTGGTGTAAACTAGACACATGGAAGAATCACACTTCTTTTTTATAAAGGAGAAAATAATTTATGAAGCAATGTGGATCGTTTAATCTTCTCTTTATCTTTAAAACCTATGGTTGTGCTCAAAATTCCCTATTATCATCCACATGGACCAATTATGTACCAAATTCTCAATTGAATCCTTAGGTCCCACTGAGTACTTCTTGCGCTAACCCTAGATATGTGGTGGAATCTCACTTTCTCACTTTACAAGGTTATTAGCAATGCAAAAGATAGTTGGTCATTCAATCCTAAGACAACAGGCCTACAATTTAAATATGTTTAGATGTATCCTACTCCATGTGATGTAATTTGGTTCCTTCACTCCAATGAATGTATTATGGATCCACCTTGATTGTCTTACACAAGAAGCACATGGATACTTTGACTAAAATAGGTCCCACTACAACTCTCTTGATTTGGGTCCCTAACATGCGGTAAGATCTCAGCTTTCCACAAAGTTGGAAAGAGAAGCATGCAAATGAATAATTACCATTGATCTCTCCATAAGCAATTTAATGTAACTCAAGGTCTTGGGCTTGCACTTGGACAAGCATTTGCATCTCACTTTTTTGCTTGGTTTCTATTAAAACTCGCAAAGATGTGTTATTCATTGGATCATGGTCCCACCACATTTGCATATACATGAATACTTAAAACAAATTTATTTTAAAAATGATTATTAAATAATGTGTGGACCATGAGTGTACAAGTTAGGAATAAACATGAATAGTTAGGAAGTATAAAAAAGACTAGCCACATGGCATAACCACACTTTTATAAGGCACTAATTATAAAAGGTAATTTTGATGGGGTCACAACCTAAAATCACAGATAGCTAGGAGAAGGCACACAAATTCATGATAAATGAACCATTTATTAATTTATTTAAAAATCAAACTTAGGAAAATAATGCTTTGAAATATATCACAAACTTAGCATAGGGATTTTACATCTAAGGCAAAATTACAAGTTTTAGCTCACACATAACCCTAACCTAGGATAAAAAACCAAAGACATCTTGTCAACTAATGGGTTTTAAGATTTTTCATTTGAAAATATCAACACAGCTTACAAAATCTCACACCTTCACACCTAGCACAAATTTAGAGGTGACAAGAACAAATTTGGCAAAATTTGTCTAAGTCACAAAATTTTAGTCTCTAGTTTCAGGGTTCTCTGACCCTTCTACCAAGATAATTCCTTCATAAACCACTTTGAAATTTTGGATAAAATAAACAATCTCCTAAGTATCCAAAAAATTTAGAGACTCATATTTAGTCATTACCTCCAAGTACTCACTGACCTCTTGTCTAATTCCTGCAAAATCTTCTAGCTTGGAGTTCAACTCTCTTTGTGCCTCCTTAATATTGAAGATGCACTCAATGTCATATTCAAAGGACATTACTTCAAATAATTCTCAAAATTATTTTACAACTATTTTAACTAAGTACAATTGTGACCTAGACCCATCTCCAAAAAACTCCAAATTGGTGGTGTTGCAATACTTGTCCACCTCCAAAAATTGATCTAGAGTCCTCTTCTTCATATCATGAATATCTTTGTATACTCTAATCATAAGCTTATTACCATTCACTATCTTTTCTAACTAATCATCTATTTTAGCCATTTTCTCCACTGAATATATGTCTAACAACATCTTGTACCTTTTCTCCTTAATAGTCTACAATGCTTCCAAGTCGTTGGTCCAAGTGGCCACTTCATCCATCAACCCAAAATATTGGTCAAACATTGTAACCTAAATGTCACCATTCTTCTGTATACTAAGTAATAGGTTCATATTTGCTTTAATTATCTATACCACCTATCCTCAAAACTGTGATGAGATCTTCATAGGAGACATATTGATGGGGACACAACCCAAGAACAACATGGACACAATAGAAAAGGGAAATTGTATTAACTAAAAAATAAGCTAGTACATTCAGTACAGAGAAAATAAACTTCAAAACATGCCCTAAGGGCTTACAAATAGCATAAATGTGGAGATAATTTCTCTTTTCAGTACCTCCTCTCAAACTCCACTCCAAACTGCCTTTTACAATGCCAGGAATCTCCTTAAATAGACCTCGAAGGGTTAAGGACTAGGAATACATTCTAGAAGGTGCTAGTAGGCATCCATTGACCAAATAGAAGGCTCCAGAAGCTGCGTTAGAAGTCGGCGCGAATCTAGAAGAATCCAGAAATGGTAACCAAACATTCGGGAAGCATAACTTTTGAACCGTAGCTTCGATTGACGAATTGTTTACATTTTTGAAAAGCTCTCAAAGTGCTCTATAGCCCTATGGACCAGCTTCACTCATTCCCCATTTTTTGGCCCTTTTCAAGGTCATTTAATGCCCCTAACTTGACTTTGAAGCATTCTTAGGAGGTCTCCAAAACTCAAAAAATTGCAATAACTTTCAAACCGTGGGGCCTTTTGACCTGATTCTTTTTTTGGAATGTTCTAAATCACAATTACATTCATCTGGCCAATTCACACCTTCTAGTTTACCAAAATGATGGCCCAATTACATACTCCTATTTTTTTGGGATTTACTAACACACTGATAGTGGAACTGTGAGAGTTGGAACCTTTATTTGACCCAAATGGGTGTCCAAAAATGAAAACACATGAAATAGAAACTAAGTCTAAGTACTTTTTTTTTGGGTGACATAGGATTGCCCTTATACCTCTAGATACTCCTACATCAGACATCTAGGGTAGATTGAAAAGTGACCTTGTCACTTTATGAATGGTAGAGGAAATCCCAAATGGGAAACCTCAGCTACTGATATCCAAGTTGAGTCCTTGATCGATTATCCTTTCCATTTGACCAAATACTCTTCATACTGCTTGTTTCTGGTACTCCTATCCACACGATAATTTAGAATGTCTTCTATCTCCTCCTTCTTAGAAGCAGGAATTGGACATGGCTCTAACACCAGCTCCTCATCTGCACCATCATCATGATACTTTGTTAAATCTACAATGTTGAAAATGGGAGAAATGTGAATACCATCTGGCAGCTCCACCTCATATGCATTTCTTGAGTCATGTTTCTTCAAAACTTTGTAGGGGCCAAATTTCTTCATTTTCAGCTTGTTGTAAGTACCGGCTGGAAATCTTTCTTTTCATAAGTGCACCATGACTAGATCCCCTACTTGGAATTCCTTATGTCTTCTCCTTTGATCAGCCCTAGCTTTATACTCTTGATTCATCTTGGTAATGTGTGCCTGAACCTCCTCATGTAGATGCTTGATATGTTCAGTAAATTCTTCTGCTTCAGCACTTGTCCTCTCCCCTTGCTCCATCTTCCTTAATTCTGGTGCAGTCCTTGGGCTATTCCCATGTACAATTTGGAATGGTGATTTTCCAGTACTCCTATTTATAGAGTTATTGTAAGCAAACTCTGCTTGCGGTAGAATCAAATCTCATCCCTTGGGCTTATCCCCAACTAAACATCTCAGCAAATTGCCCAGACTTCTGTTTACCACTTCTGTTTGGCCATCAGTTTGTGGGTGATGCGTGGAACTGAATTTCAAGTCTGTTCTCAACTTTTTCCACAATGTCCTCCAGAAATACCCCACAAATTTAGTATCTCTGTCAGAAACTATACTCCTTGGAAGACCATGTAGTCTTACCACCTCTTTGAAAAACAAGTCTGCAATATGGACAGCATCATGAGTTTTGTGGCATGGAATGAAATGTGCCATTTTGGAGAACCTATCAACCACCACGAATACTGAGTCATTACCGCTTTGTGTCCTTGGCAATCCAAGAACAAAATCCATACTTATGCCCTCCCATAGCCTTGATGGAATAGGCAATGGCTGATATAGGCCAGTATTGTGACTAAACCCCTTGGCAACTTGACAAACCTGGCAACTCTGTACAAACTTCTTCACATCCTGTGAAATTTGAGGCCAAAAATAATGTTCTCTAATAATGGAAATGGTCTTATCTTGACCAAAATGTCCTGCCATTCCTCCATTGTGTTTCTCCTTAATCAGATTTTCCCTCATGGAACTCCTTGGAAAGCACAATTCACTACCTTTGAACAACATGACATCTTGAATCAAATAGTCTAACCACTTGGTTCTATCTACAGCAACAGGTTCTTTACAAGCTTTCCATGCTTCAGCAAAATCAGGATCCTCGGGGTACAAATTCTTGAGTTCATCAAACCCAACTACTTCAACCTACATTACTTCTTGGCTTAATACAGCCCCAATAGCGCTGCCATTGGCATCACAATCCACCTGGAAAATCTTTCTAAAATCTAGAAGTGCCAACATAGGCTATTATGTCACCTTCTTCTTTAACAATTCAAAACTTCTCGCAATTGCTGTAGTCCATTTGAACTCTTTTCTATCCCCTCTTATTGTATCAGTTAGGGGTGCACATATGCCACTGAAATTCTTAATAAACTTCCTATAAAAACTAACCAGACCATGAAATGATCTTACCTCGGTAGTAGACCTTGGAGTAGGCCATTCCAAGATGGCTTTTACCTTCTTCGAATCCATTTTGAGACCTTCAGGTGATATAACAAACCCCAAATAGACTAACTCCCTTTTTGCAAAGATAAACTTCTTCAGATTAATTAATAGTTTCTCTTCCCTTAGCCTTTCAAGGACACTAAAAATATGCAGTAAATGTTCTTCCAAAGTCTTGCTAAAAATTAAAATATCATCCAAATAGACAATAACAAACTTTCCCAAGAACTTCTTAAGTACCTCATTCATGAGTTGCATGAAGGTGCTTGGGGCGTTCATCAATCCAAAGGGCATGACTAACCACTCATAAAGACCCTCCTTGGTCTTGAAGGCTATTTTCCACTCATCTCCTTCTTGAATCCATATCTAATGATAGCCACTCTTGAGATCTATCTTTGTGAAGTACTGAGCTCCACTCAAGAAGTCCATAAGATCATCCATCCTTGGAATAGGAAATTAGTACTTGATGGTTATCCTATTTATAGCTCAAGAATCTGTACACATCCTCCACTCTCCATCCTTATTTGGTGCGAGTACTGCAGGTACTACACATGGACTCAGGATCTCTCGAATCAAGCCCTTCCTCAATAGCTCCTGAACCTATCTATTTAGCTCCTTTGTTTTAGTAGGAGTCATCCTGTGAGCAGCCTTGTTAGGCAAACTAGCTCCTGGAATCAGATCTATTTGATGACTGATTTGCCTTACTAGTGTCAATCCATTTGGAACATTATCATAGATAATATCTCCAAATTCCCTTAGTAAATCTGAAACTTCAAGTGGTATTTCACTACTACCTTCTTTATCTTTCCTAGGAATCAAAGCATAGCACATATGTTGATGTTTCATGCCATCTAAAAACTTCCTTTCATCAACAAGACAAATCCTAGCACTGCTACATACCTTTTCACCTTCCTTTTTCATGGGCTTCAATTTGTGGCGAACTCCATCCTTTGTTAGAGAGTATGTGTTTGCATGCCCATCATGCATTGCATGTCTATCAAACTACCATGGTCTACCCAACAATAGATGGCAAACATCCATCGGAATAACATCACAGAGAACTTCATCATTGTAACTCCCAATTTTGAATTTCACTAAACATTGTTCACTTACCAGGACCTTATGATCATCTTTTACCCAAGCAATTCGATAGGGCTGGGGATGTTTCTCCCTCTTGAGCTTCAGCTTAGAGACCATCTCTTCTGATACCAAGTTATCAGTGCTACCACCATCAATGATCACGTCACAACATTTATCCTCACACTTGCATCTGGTACAGAACAAACTCCTCCATTGTCCTAGTTCAATCTCACCACTTAGTAGGAATCTTTCATTTACCAAGGTCTCTCCTCTTTTTGCATCCTCTGAATGTGATGATTGTGCATCCTCATCCACATGAGCAACCCTAGCTTGGCCCTTAGCTCTCCTATCTGTCCTTCCTTGTTGTTGAGGGCATTCAAAGGCACAATGACCTTCTTCATTGCAATGGAAACAGGTACCACAGAAGCCTCTTCTTCCTTTTCCACATCCTCTACCTCTTCCTCTCTGATTTCCAAAGTCTTGATCATGGGAGCGGTTGAAACCCTCATTCCTCTGGTTCCTGCTAGTACCCACATCTTCATTTTTCTTTTTGGTTTCATTGTGGCCTCCAGATGATCTACTGCTTCCCCTTCCTCCTTTACCATGCCCTCTTTATCTTCCTTCAAACCTTTTATTCAGCTTCTCTTCAACTCGTAGGGCAAACTAGTATGCCTCTTCAATGTTGGTCATTCTTACTAGACTTAATTCCTTCTGGATGCTAGGTCGCAACCCACTAATATAACAAGCAACCTTTTCCTTATTTGCTTATGCATGCCCTACTCTAATCAAGAGTCGATAAAATTCCTCTATATATTCTTAGACTAATCTTCCTGCTTGCTTTAACCCATGCATATTCTTAAACAAATCAAGCTCGTAGTCCACAGGAATGAACTGCTTCTTCAATTTGTCCACCATGTGATCCCATCTTGTGATCTTCTCCTTTCCTCTTCTATTTCTTTCCAATTGAACCTCTTGCCACCAGATTTTGGCATGGCCTTTCAGTTTGGCCTTTGCAAACTTAACCCTATCTGGGTCCCTGATATCCTGATACTCAAAGTATTCTTCCAGTTCATTGATCCAATCGATCAACTCATCTGGTTTCAGATTTCCTGAAAATACACCCACTTTAATTGTAGGTCTTTTCCCAAACTTAGTAATGGCCATAAAAAGCCTTTCTTCTGCATGATTCAAAACTTCCCCATCAAATTCCCCTTCTGGTCCCATTTCTTCTTCTTCATTGTCATCCTCACTGTCGTCACTTGCGGTAACATTTGCTCCTCTACGAAGCTCCTCTTGCAATGCATGTACCTACCTTTGGAGGGCTCTAACCTCCTCTGGATTAATAGCTCTAGCCCTTCCACCATGCTCTCTTTGTGGAGGCATCTTCTAACTCAAACCCACAACTACACAGTCCTGGTGCAAATTGCCTCATAGTCGGCGCTTTGTCTACACACTTAGGAAAACCAGCTCTGATATCACTTGATGGGGACACAACCCAAGAATAGAATGGACACAACAAAAAAGGGAAATTGTATTAACTAAAAAATAAGCTAGTACATTCAGTACAGAGAAAATAAACTTCAAAACATGCCCTAAGGGCTTACAAATAGCATAAATGTGGAGATAATTTCTCCTTTCGGTACCTCCTCTCAAACTCCACTCCGAACTGCCATTTACAATGCCAAGAATCTCCTTAAATAGACCTCGGAGGGTTAAGGACTAGGAATACATTCTAGAAGGTGCTAGTAGGCATCCACTGACCAAATAGAAGGCTCCAGAAGTTGCGTTAGAAGTCAGTGCAAATCTAGAAGAATCCAGAAACGGTAACGAAACTTCTGGGAGGCATAACTTTTGAACTGTAGCTCCGATTGACAAACTGTTTACATTTTCAAAAAGCTCTTGAAGCGCTCTATAGCCCTATGGACTAGCTTCACTTGTCCCCCATTTTTTGTCCCTTTTTGAGGTCATTTAATGCCCCTAACTTGACTTTGAAGCATTCTTAGGAGGTCTCCAAAACTTGAAAAATTGCAATAACTTTCAAACCGTGGGGCCTTTTGACCTAATTCTTTTTTTGGAATGTTCTAAATCACAATTACATTCATCTAGCTAATTCACACCTTCTAGTTTACCAAAATGATGGCCCAATTACATACTCCTATTTTTTTGAGATTTACTAGCACACTGCTAGTGGAACTGTGAGAGTTGGAACCTTTATTTGACCCAAATGGGTGTCCAAAAATGAAAACACATGAAATAGAAACTAAGTCTAAGTACTTTTTTTTTGGGTGACACAGGATTGCCCTTATACCTCTAGATGCTCCTGCATCACATATATTGGAAAGATGAAGAGGTGATCTCTAAAGTTGGCCATTTTCCCTGATCACTCTTCTTTGAGGCATTTTCTACTCATAAAGGTTCCACCCTAGGGGTGGCTGCTATGGTTCTCAAAGGAGAGGGCCCCAATTATGTCACTAATTGTAATGTCCCCACTAATTAGAGTTAGATTGGAACATTATTACCTTAAAAATAGATGTTAGGTTTGAATATCAATAGGTTTAAATATATTATTCTAGCCATATTTTTGGACATTGCATCATTCTTATTTAGCCATTTATACAAGGTTACTCATCTCTCACACTTGCACAATAGCCATTTATATGAGGATCTCACCTCCTACAATAGCACTACAAGACTCATTACTCATTTAGTCATTTATATGTAAGGAAACTTGTAAAAAAGAATATAACCATTTCCACATAACCCATAATAGATCTTAAATAAGGATGCAATTGAAATCCACATGTAAGATAATAGACAACATACCCACAAAAATGTGACACAAGATATACCTTAGGAAACTCTATTTGAGGGAAAAAAACCAGTGTCCAAAATAATCCATCACCGTGTATTATTCAAGAAAAAAACCATTGCAATACAACCATGGAAGCCTTTAAAGCCATAGCCATAACAAAGCAATCTACATGAACAAGCATGAATCCACACATCCCATGCCATGCTTCCAACCTTCACAAATTCTCCCTTGGCTATATTGTCAAGCCTTGTCCTACTCGACTCTTGTCTTTTCATCTTTTTGTCTTTCTCTCCTTCTTTCTACAACTACCCTTATGGCTACTTACATAGTAGCAAGTCCCAAAAAACCACCAAGTGGTATTACATAAACCATGTGCTACCTAACCCATTAACCCCACATTTAATATTGAAAGTTTAATTCTTTTCTCCATTATTAAATAATTACATGAAATATTATCATAATGTTAGAATACAACTCATCAAGTATATCCCATGGAAATCTTTACATGTTGCAACACCCATTATGCTATGTGTGCAACACCCATTATCTCAACAATCTCTCACTTGTTGTATACATTACATAGGGTCAATCTGTAGCCACCTAAATAACCAATGGAACAATCTCTCCTATCACATCCACCATCATGGATCAAAGTAGACAAAGTGCTCCATCTTGGTACCCACAACAATATCAAAGTATCTAGCATCTCAAACATTAATGATCTCACCTCCTATTATGCCACTACCATCGAACATACATAGAATCCATTATAAGAGAAAGCCACCCAACTTATCACATTAGAAGATCATAAAATCCTGTATGAATTGAAATGCCAAGCACAAAAAACCTAATCCAAAGGTAATCACATGTATCTGTAGTTGTCAAAATAATATCAAAAGTTGAAACAACACCCATAGAAAGTGCCAACCCATCTAACTATCAATATCTCCAAAGATATACCAAGTGAATCTCACATCATCAACATATCCAATTTGTAACTTGCAATCACAAGCCTCAAGAAAAATACCTGCCACATATATACAATAAAGCTCACACTACAAAAGATAATGTCAAATCTATAACCAATCCACTCACAACATCTCAAAAAAGTGATTCCATGTAGTCTCAAGGACATCCACAACACATAAACCAATAACCTACAAGAATAATGCTCCTAAAAAATCCCCAATAAAAGAGAACAAATTTCCACAATCCATTATATTGTACTGGTATGTTTATGGATTCGATTGTGTTAATATTTTTACCATCAACGTTTCGAATCACACTACGTGATCCATCATCAGGATGAAGAGCAAGAGAAGCATAAAAATATAGTATATTGTAGATAATGGATGACTCAAGAAAGATATAAAGGGAATAGGCCAAGAAAGATAGCACACACTCTGAGGTTGAAGAAAGACAATAAATAAAATATAAATATAAATAAAAGAAACATTAAAAAGGGGGGGTTGGGGGGAATGGACAGAAGGACAAGGGGGCCAATAAGGGAACACTCCCGAGGACAGATTAGAAGATAAATAAAGGCGACAAAAGAATAAAGGGAAGAATGATGAGAAAAGACACGGGGAGAAATAAGAATATAGATGAAGCACAAAATAGGAAATGACTAAGAGCGCGCCTCAAAATTTTTACTAGGACTCAATATGATGAGAATAAAAAGAAGAGAACAATCAAAAATACATAAGCAGGAGACAAGCAATGGTTGAGGAAGAAATTACGCTCTAGCTAATAACTATGCGACAAAATGTATACAAGAGAGGCCAAACCAATAGGAGTGTGTAAAAAAAATTTTATGTGCCAATGTGTGTGTTTAAATATTGAAAGGGTCGAATATATATATATATATATATATATATATATATATATATATGTATGTATAGTATGTAATTATATTAATATTCAAATACATCCATATACATATATATATTAGAATACATGCATATTTATACATTAATATATTTAAATGCACACACACACACACACACACACACACACACACACATATATATATAAACAATGCATTATTATATAACTATGAGTGTGTGCGAAAGAGTATGTGAATATATATATATATGAGAATCAATATAAAGCAAGAATAAATAAACCAACTAAAAAATAAAAAATAAATGAGGAATAAATATGTGCGGGAGTGGATATATATATATATATCTATGGTATCTATGAAAGTAAAAGAATAAACTAAATAAAATAGGTAAGAAATAGGAAATAAATGCGCACGAGTGGATATATATATAAATATATATAAGACTGCATATATGCATGTGAACGCCACTATATACAAGAAAACCCAAGCTGAAAAAAAGGACCACCACAAAGGGACAAAGATGAGGAAAAGAGACAAGGAGGACATGAAAAGAAAGAAACAAGCAAGAAGGGAACACAAACAAAAGAGACCAAGACCCCAGGAGAACACCCATGCCCCAAGCCCACCAAAAGGTGGTGTGCAAGAAGTGTACCCCTAGGAGCTAAGGCTACTGCTCAGCGCCCATTAGGACCTCGACGCCTAAAAAGACTACTCCACATGGTCAAAGAGAGCCAAGCTAGATGCAAGAACCAACGAGAAAAGAAGAGACCCAAAGGGAACAACCACCAACAACAAGGCAGACGGAGAGGAGAAACCCAATTGGAGCACAAGGCGAGAAGAACAAAGAGGGAGTGGGAGACCACCTGGGGAGAAGGGGGGCAAGCAAGCAGGAGGGAAGGGGGGGTTGAGAAAGAGGAAGGTCAACCCGCATGAAGTTGGTCTCTGTCCCTTGTAGCCAGCATTGGTTGCCAAGAGGGGTTAAGGTTCCAACCATCATCACGATTAAGGTTAATGGGGTGTTTGTGGATCTCGATTGCTTCTTTGAGTTTTCTTTTAAAGAAGTTATCTTCCTTGGCAAGCACCTGAGTGTCTTCCAAGAAAATGTGATGCTTGGTCGTGAAGGAGTGCTCAGCTAAGGCTGATTTGCACACTCTATCGTGTCTAATTTCGGTGACATGCTCTTTGATCCGAGTGTGGAATGAGCAGCCCATTTCGCCAATATAAGGTGTGCCACAGGAGCAGACCACTTTGTAGACCCCAGAGTTGTAAAAAGTGTCTCTAGAGTCCTTGATGGGGGGAACAAGGTCTCTAAGCTTGGCGAGGGGTTTGAAGGCTACACGTAGGCCTTTCTTGGTTAGGATTTTGGAGATTTTGTGGGAAAGACCTTCAACAAAGGGGAGAGAGGCATTGAGTACTAGGGGGGGACAGGAGGGGTTGGGAGCAGGGAGGGAATGGTGGACGGACTTCGCTTGGTTGAGAGCCCTGGAAATTTGTTTAGGGGAATATCCATTGAGCTTAAAGACTTTGCGGAGGTGGTCAAGCTCAAGGCTTAAGTGATCATTATCACAAATTCTAAAAGCTCTCAAAGCAAGGGTCTTGAGAATGCCCAATTTTTGGCTGGGATGAAGGTGGGAGGAGGCATGAATGTACAAGTCTGTGTGAGTTGCCTTTCTAAATACACGAGGACCCAGAGAGCCATCAGGTTTTTTGATGAGGAGAACATCAAGGAAAGGCAATTGACTATTAGACTCTAGCTCCTTGGTGAAGGATATGCTAGGCACTAAGTTATTGATGTGTTGTTGGAACTCTTCTAGTCTGTCAAGCCCATGAGGCCAACATACATTAGTGTCATCAACAAAGTGCTTCCACCACTTAGGTTGAAGAGGGAATGATTGGAGGGCCAACTCTTCAAAATGTTCCATATAAAGGTTGGCAATGACTGGAGAGAGAGGGGAACCCATGTTCCATATTTGAGCAAGTTGATGGCGTGGCCATGGGTTCCCCTCTCTCTCCGGTCATTGCCAACCTTTATATGGAACATTTTGAAGAGTTGGCCCTCCGATCATTCCCTCTTCAACCTAAGTGGTGGAAGCGCTTTGTTGATGACACTAATGTATGTTGGCCTCATGGGCTTGACAGACTAGAAGAGTTCCAACAAGACATCAATAACTTAGCTCCTAGCATATCCTTCACCAAGGAGCTAGAGTCTGATAGTCAATTGCCTTTCCTTGATGTTCTCATCAAAAAACCTGATGGCTCTCTGGGTCGTCGTGTATTTAGAAAGGAAACTCACATAGACTTGTACATTCACGCCTCCTCCCACCACCATCCCAGCCAAAAATTGGGCATTCTCAAGACCCTTGCTTTGAGAGCTTTTAGAATTTGTGATAATGATCACTTAAGCCTTGAGCTTGACCACCTCCGCAAAGTCTTTAAGCTCAATGGATATTCCCCTAAACAAATTTCCAGGGCTCTCAACCAAGAAAAGTCTATCCACCATTCCCTCCCTGCTCCCAACCCCTCCTGTCCCCCCTAGTACTCAATGCCTCTCTCCCCTTCGTTGAAGGCCTTTCCCACAAAATCTCCAAAATCCTAACCAAGAAAGGCCTGCTTGTAGCCTTCAAACCCCTCGCCAAGCTTAGAGACCTTGTTCCCCCCATCAAGGACTCTAGAGACACTTTTTGCAACTCTGGGGTCTACAAAGTGGTCTGCTCCTGTGGCACACCTTATATTGGCGAAATGGGCCGCTCATTCCACACTCGGATCAAAGAGCATTTCGCCGACATTAGACACAATAGAGTGTGCAAATCAGCCTTAGCTGAGCACTCCTTCACAACCAAGCATCACATTTGCTTGGAAGACACTCAGGTGCTCGCCAAGGAAGATAACTTCTTTAAAAGAAAACTCAAAGAAGTAGTCAAGACCCACAAACACCCCATTAACCTTAATCGTGATGATGGTTGGAACCTTAACCCCTCTTGGCAGCCAATGTTGGCTACAAGGGACAAAGACCAACTTCACGCGGGTTGACCTTCCTCTTTCTCAACCCCCCCTTCCCTCCTGCTTGCTTGCCCCCCTTCTCCCCAGGTGGTCTCCCACTCCCTCTTTGTTCTTCTCGCCTTGTGCTCCAATTGGGTTTCTCCTCTCCGTCTGCCTTGTTGTTGGTGGTTGTTCCCTTTGGGTCTCTTCTTTTCTCGTTGGTTCTTGCATCTAGCTTGGCTCTCTTTGACCATGTGGAGTAGTCTTTTTAGGCGTCGAGGTCCTAATGGGCGCTGAGCAGCAGCCTTAGCTCCTAGGGGTACACTTCTTGCACACCACCTTTTGGTGGGCTTGGGGCATGGGTGTTCTCCTGGGGTCTTGGTCTCTTTTGTTTGTGTTCCCTTCTTGCTTGTTTCTTTCTTTTCATGTCCTCCTTGTCTCTTTTCCTCGTCTTTGTCCCTTTGTGGTGGTCCTTTTTTTTCATCTTGGGTTTTCTTGTATATAGTGGCGTTCACATGCATATATGCAGTCTTATATATATTTATATATATATCCACTCGTGCGCATTTATTTCCTATTTCTTACCTATTTTATTTAGTTTATTCTTTTACTTTCATAGATACCATAGATATATATATATATATATATACAGATATATATATATGTCCACTCCCGCACATATTTATTCCTCATTTATTTTTTATTTCTTAGTTGGTTTATTTATTCTTACTTTATATTGATTCTCGTATATATATATATATATATATATATATATATATATATATATATATATATATATATATTCACATACTCTTTCGCACACACTCATAGTTATATAATAATGCATTGTTTATATATATATATATATATATATATATATCTGTGTGTGTGTGTGTGTGTGTGTGTGCATTTAAATATATTAATGTATAAATATGCATGTATTCTAATATATATATGTATATGGATGTATTTGAATATTAATATAATTACATACTATACATACATACATACATACATATATATATATATATATATATATATATATATATATATATATATATATATATATATATATATATATTCGACCCTTTCAATATTTAAACACACACATTGGCACGTAAAAAAAAATTTACACACTCCTATTGGTTTTGCCTCTCTTGTATACATTTTGTCGCATAGTTATTAGCTAGAGCGTAATTTCTTCCTCGACCATTGCTTGTCTCCTGCTTATGTATTTCTGATTGTTCTCTTCTTTTTATTCTCGTCATATTGAGTCCTAGTAAAAATTTTGAGGCGCGCTCTTAGTCATTTCATATTTTGTGGTTCATCTATATTCTTATTTCTCCCCGTGTCTTTTCTCATCATTCTTCCCTTTATTCTTTTGTCGCCTTTATTTATCTTCTAATCTGTCCTTGGGAGTGTTCCCTTATTGGCCCCCTTGTCCTTCTGTCCATTCCCCCCAACCCCCCCTTTTTAATGTTTCTTTTATTTATATTTATATTTTATTTATTGTCTTTCTTCAACCTCGGAGTCTGTGCTATCTTTCTTGGCCTATTCCCTTTATATCTTTCTTGAGTCATCCATTATCTGCAATATACTATATTTTTATGCTTCTCTTGCTCTTCATCCTGATGATGGATCATGTAGTGTGATTCGAAACGTTGATGGTAAAAATCTTAACACAATCGAATCCAGAAACATACCAATACAAATCCCCAATAGTCTCCCAAGCTCTCTAAAACCAACAAAGGATAGAGATAAAGGAATAATCATGTCATCTCTCACATGACCTACATGAGCACAAACCACTGATCATAATCTCTAACCAATCTCAAATCCAATGTAATAAAAAATCTAACATCTAGGAAGATAACCAAGACCAAAGAGAAACCATGCAAATCATAAGCCATATCATGTCCTTCTACACACACTTCTAGATGTAATCTGTGCAAGTATGATCTCCTCCATAAAACCTCAACAAGAAGCCTCAACAACACCCAAACCATACCATATAACTAATCATGGATGTAAGTCTCTCACAAGAAGATCAAACTCATAAACCATTCCTAGTCCAAGAAATGTGCCCAATATAAAACCATCTCCCAAACTCAACCATTATAACAACATATGCAAATGGAGATAACCAATGCTAAACCATCTCTCAAATGAACCCTCTAGAACTAACTCATGTACCATGGCTCAAGATCCATATCCATGAAAGACAAGCATAAAATTTATTCACTTGAGAGAAATAATGGGCTATACCTCTCAAGTAGAAAACTGCCTAGTAGACCAATAGTAGGGACTAAGAATGTTCATCAAGATATCCAAGTCTACAACCAAGACTCAACTAAGAGAAACCATCTCTCAAGTCCATGTCAATTGAACGCCCCTTAGACTTCCTATTGAAACCATGAATTGTCCCAACAAATATATTTCTAATCCAAGAGAAATCAACATCGCCACTGTGTCTAAGTATCCATGAGCAGTTGTAACCAATCAATCCATGCCAACTAAAAATGCAACATAGCAATATCATGAAGTATCCAGCTTATGATCAATGTACTCAATACCAAGAAACTAAACCAAGATCAATGTCAAAGTTCCAACCATGGCCTTAAAAACATAGGCATGACAACATAACCTAACCATCTCGATCAAATAGATAACATGATCCATATGAACATACTATAACATGTCAAAACTCTAAAAATGTATGAAGAGTATACCATGACATAATAATGAAACCAGCCTAGCACCAAGGATAACATGTCAAATGAAAGCATAAACCACACCTTTACCAAGAACCCCATTACTCCTGAAGATGCAACCATCTCCATACACCATGATGAAAACCATCTCCACATACCAAGAAGAACCATCTCCATACACCATGAAGATAACCAAGAAACCCATGAGTCCTCAAGGTCTAACCATCTTCATACACTATGAAGATAACAAGTGTAACGTGCAAATGTCAAAAATGTTTTTCTAGTAATAGGATCTAAAACAAATCTCCAACATTTGAAAATGATCAAGAACTATATCAATGCAAGAAAACCCCTACTCAACCATGGTACCAAGGCATAATAAAACCCATCTCATACATGAAGATACTCCAGGTCTATACATGCAACCAAAGTTTCAGTACCAAGTGAAACCAAACCAAGAATGAATACTACACTGTCACTTTAACATTGTTACAAGCTCCCACTAAACCATGTATCCAAGCTATCCATGATATTGTGATGAAAAAGAATCATCCTCTAACCATGAGAATCAACCAACACATCAAATGATCAAAGAACTCAAAGTGTACATCATGAGCTCCTCAAAAGAAACCAAATAACCATGATCCTCAATGAAGAAGATATACCACCATAAACAAATTAGGAATCCAAACCAATGAACATCAACAAGGTACATGTATACCCAATCATGTCATACAAAAATTCATGGCACCATGATCACATCCACGAATCAAACATCTGACTCTCAGTATGTCCAACCTATCAACATAAAATAGTCAACCACAATCCTCCACCATGATTATACTTGGTAACAACATCTCATCCATTCTACATTAAGAAATAAAAAATCATCAAATCTTGTGACTTAGGGCATAGACAACCCAAATCCAAGCCACCAATTTGAATATGTATCAATAATGAAAGATCAATGGGAAAATACAACCCATAATGAAGCCAACCTGCAAGTATAGACTGCTTACAACAGTGCACAACTTGTAGATCCAACAAGTCATCATACATATCCAAACTAAACACTGATAACCATATCATCATGAGACTAATCTAAAATATGAACTATGTATATAATGACATCAAATCCAAATCTCAAAAATATACAATTTCATAAACTCGGAATGTTACCATAGTCAATATATACCATAAACTATTCAGATTAATATATCACCAAATGAACCATGCTAAACATGCACCAAATTTGAACCAATGTGTAGAGCTCTCCAAGAGCTTTATGTTGACTACTTGAAGTCAAAAATCTGACCCTGTATGCCCAAGTTATGCACTAATTTGTGCTTAAAATAAACAACATCTAACTTTTGGGCTCTTCAAACTTAACAAAATGCCAAAATCACTGAACCAAACCTACACCAAGTTGTAGTGCTCTAAATTAACTTTCCAACACCTATAAGAATTCTAAAATCATATATCCTGAGACAAAGTTATGGTCATTTTACTAAAATAATCTTTTTACCATTTTCACTATGAATTTTTTAATTTATTTTTTTGTGACAAAAATTATGACGGGATTAAATTTGATAGCTATCATGGGCTGAAACTAAAAAAAATTTGCATTTCCTATGAACATGGAAAAACTAGGGCATATTATATATCAAAATTTATGAAAAAATCAACCTAGATCCAATGGTGAGGTTTCCTTTTACCCAAGAGGTCGTTTCTACAAGCTACCCCTAAAACCCTCTTTTGAATGAAACATCCCAAACAACTCTTTTGTCCAACAATTTCACATGCCCAAAATCTACCAACATCCCATCATAACAACAAACCCAAAACCCTTAGATCTACAATAACAATTAATATATCTTGCCCTTTCTTGTATCCTCTCATGCATTCCCATGGAATCAATCTAGGGTTATAATAACACAACCATAGTTCTGATACCACTTGTAAGAAAACTTGCAACAAAGAATACAACCATTTCCACATAGCCCATAATAGATCTGAAATAAATATGCAACTAAAAATCCACATGCAAGAGAATAGACAACATACGCACGAAAATGTGACATGTGTTGGAAATACAAATGGGAAATATATATACTTGTAGGGGGGGTTAATCAGAAGTACTAGTCTTTAACTAATTAAACTTTGAACATAAACAATTCATGTATTAACATATTAAAATAACATGTAAAGTAAATGCATCCACATAAAAACTTGACACTAGATATGATTACCCAAAAACCTTCCAATGATAAGGTAAAACTGGGGTGGGGATGACACCCACAATTCTTCACTACTATAACAATAAAGTGTCACCTGCTAAGGTTACATAGTTTGACCATTTTTATGATCTGCCTCATGCAAGGCCTACCCTATTAAAAGATTACAAAGGATTGTTAGATCCTACCCTATTAAAGGATTTTAACACCCTATTAGAAGTGTGTTTGGATAAAGGACTTTAAAATACTCACTTGTAATGTCACCTTGTTAAAGGATTTTACAATGACTGTTAAATAAACCTTAGTCCAATGGATTTCACCTTGCTAATATAGTTGTTAGAAAGTAACAGTAGAATTTTTGATCTAATAACTTACAACTTTGCCTTGTTAATTTTAGATCATGTCTCTATCCATCTTGATCCTCTTGATCTATTATAACAGTTTTGTATAGCTTCTCCTCTATTCTGCAAACTAATTCTACAATTCTTTCACACTTCTAAGTCACCTTGAATGCTTTCTGATCAATTCACCCCTTTCACTTCCTTCAATTCTTCACTCACATAAATTCCTTTCATATACATACATACTGAATTATGGGGCTTCATCTCCCTTAAAAAGACTTTGGTGGCTTAGGGTTTGAATCTACGATTGAGATTCATTCATTTTCTCACTTAATCCTTTCCAATTTTATGATTGGTTGCATGTTAATTGCATTGGAAAACCAAATAGATTCAATATTATCTTCAAATCTTTTAGATCTATCCATAAGTCGACATAAAAATGGTTTACATAGTTGTTTGTGCCATCACAAACAACTAGTTCCATTATGTGTTACTCAGCACTTGATAATCCTGATGCTTGGCAGTTACTATAATTGTGTCTTACTTGGCACTTGAACTTGCTTGGCATCAATTGTTCACTTGGAACTTGAATTACTTGGCATATGAGTGACTTAGCACTCATTTCAACTCAAAATCTATACGTATTATACTCAGCATGTGTTACTAGCTCGGCATGAACTTAGTAAATATCTTAAGTGAGTTGAAACTCAATTATCAAAACCAATTTGAGGTCAACAATTTCCCCCTTTGACATGAGTTTTAAAAACACTTAACTATACAAATCTAATTTCCTCGAGTATAATATATACGTAGTTCGACATATATATACAAAACTTTAAAATTTTCAAAACTCTGTAATAGACTCATATACCTCAAAATTTTGTAACTCCCCCTAAGTTAATGTGCCCATTTTGTGTCCAAAATTTCTTCTATTCGCTGAGTAGAATTACTTTACGCTGATACTCATTGTCTCCAAAAATAATGACTCTCTATTTATGTTCGATATATTGTGCTTGTTCTTTTGTTGGTTGCTCCCCTTTTGCTTGATCTCCCCCTTTTTGGGTTATCACCCTCTTTATTATCTCCCTTTTCATTTATTTTTTGGTTATCACCCTCTTTATTATCTCCCCCTTTCATATTTGTCTCCCCCTTTTTGACACTAATGTTAAAGGGTGTATATACTAATTGTGTATTTGTCCAAAAAGTTCTTGTGGACTTCCATGATAATCTTCAAAGCAACATCCCAGTTGTCTAATGCAATATCTAAGGAATTTATCTGAATGGTTGTCTCTGCTGCAAGATGAACTAGTCCATCCAACATTGAAAGATTGGGATATTTCTTTAATTCTATTTATGGATATGCTAATTCCTTTTGGAGTATTTCCATATGAGCGGTAATGGAGGCTTGTATATTAATCAACTTGGCTCTTATGTTATCCTCTTTTTTTGTTAACATAGCTAGTTGATTTTGTGTATGAAGTACTAAATTAAAGTGCTTCTCATGTTGAGCTATATTTTGTGGCAGTTGCATACCTAAGATCTTCAAGTTTCTTTCCAGGTTCAAAATTCTATGGCTTGTTTCTTGTGTGAAGAGTGTGGGATCATACAATTTTGTGTACAATGAGAATACGTTCTCAAGTACTTTCTTCACTTTCTCAATTTTGTTAGCCAATTCAACTTGTGGTAGTGCTATCTCACCAAATATTTTCTCATTGAATTTCCCTTGAAATTTCTTTTAGACCATTCCATAAGTTTAACATTAGTATCCTGGTCTTCATTAGTCACCTATTCAACAATTTCTGATAGTTTTTCTAATATAGGTTTAGATTCATCAAGTGTTTGCAAGCTAAAAAATCTAAAAAGATGTCTTTGATCTCCAAAAGTGCTTGCCTTTGTTTGTACTCTTTTCTGAGTATTTCTTGATTTTTCTTTCTCTCCAATGCTTCTTGCATTATATTGATCTGTTCTAATGTCATTGTTGCATAATCATATTTGGTTATCAATATTTCTTCATCTAAACATACATCACCATAGTGAAATACCTTAGCAACCTTTATTGAGCTAGAGCCTAGTGCTGAAATATGTGATGGTATTGCATCAGTGCTCAGCCTCTAAAGGAATTTAGTAGGATTGGCAATAAGTTTTCCAATGTCTGTATGGCTTCTTGCTCCTTCTCCTTGGGTGTGTCCTTTTCTTCATCAGATCTACCTTGATCAATTACAATCAATTGTGGTGCACCTTGTGTCTATGCATTAGGTAGAGAAACATATTTTTGTCCTGCTTGTTCTTTTCTAGGCTCCTTTACTTTTGCAATCTGAGTTGTATCAACTACATCAACTTTTACAGTAGTGTCAACCTTTGTAGATTTATCCTATGTTTGTATTATTTGTTGAGCACTGGTAGCTGTAGAGATGGTAGAAGCTTTTTCTTGTGTGTTCACCTTTTCCCTTGTTATATCAGCTACTCCTTTGTGAAGCTCATTTACACTAACCAATATAGGATTTTCACATAAGCTTGCTTGTAATGTGGATTCGTCAAGTATCTTTTTCAAATCCTCTATAGTTAATGGATTAATGTTCTGAGGTGAGTTATCAGGAACATCTTTCACTATTATGGTCTCTGTGGGTGTGTTTGTGTCATGTGGAGGGCTTATTGCTAGCAATTGTGAGTCTTCCACACTCTGTTTTTCTTGTTGTTCATTAGCTATTGCCATCTTATCTTTCTTTTGTTGTGTCTCCTCCATAGTGGTGTCTTCTTTTTCTTTTCTTCTTTTTCTTCTTCCTTGTCCTCACCTTTTTCCTCATTGTTTCTTCCCTCAAAGGGATCTTCTTCTCCTTCTTTGACAGTTGTCAATCCATATAAACCTCCACATTCATGTGGATTTCTTCACAACATCCTCAATTCTATTTTGCAAAATTTTGAATGCTCTATACTTTGGTGCAAATCTGCTACCATATTTCTTATTGGCCTTAGTTATTTGTCTCGTTGACAAATTTGGCATTACTTGTGCTAATGTTGATTCTCTTATTTCTTTTCCCATGTTTAGACAATAGTACCACTTATTCTCAACAATTTTATACAATTCTTTAGGCATTGAATTATCAAATTCAAGGAGTGTTCTCAAATTTTACCATCATGGAATATACTGACTCTTCAATCATGTTCTGGTCTTCTCTACCAACTTTGCCAAATTCAATGTTTTTTAATCTTGTCAAATTTTCATTATCCCTAACATTATCACAAATGTTTTTAAGATTAGATTTGGGAGCATGAATTACCATTCTAAATTGGCTTGTGTCCTTAGACTCTATCTTCTCATCATCTGTCTCTAATTGTGCTATGTTTTTTCTTCTTGGTTTCTTCTACATAGGACTAGTCTACACAGTAGCCTCAGTTTTCTCTTTTGCTTGATCCTTGGCTTTTTGAGTAGTTTCCCTTGTAGTGGCTCTTGTTTCTAGAGCTATAGGCTTTGTTACACTTGGTTTTGTAGTTTTCTTTGCCTTTGGTTTTGCAATAGTCTTTTTCTTGGCTTTTCTTTTCTTTGGTTGTGGCCTTGTTGGTGCTTCCTTGGCATCTTCTCCCTCGACACCTTCTTCTTCCTAATCTTCATCCATGCCTTAGGTCAAAGAAAGAGGTTCTTGACCTTGTACCTCTTCTTCCTCTTCATCTTCTTCATCATCTCCTTCATCGTTATCTCCTGCACCTTCCCCAAACTTAGCTTTTAGTTTTCTCACCATTTTGTCATTCTTTTGCAAAGATAAGGCTATTTTCAATTCCATCTCAACTTTTGATTTTACAACATCATAATTACCAAAAAAATTGGTAGTCTTATCAACTTCTTCAGCAACTAGTGTAGTGATAGTAGCTTAGGCTTCATCAATAATTATTTCATATCCTAGAGGCCTTAACCATCTAACTCTAGATACAACAACCTAGATGAAAGTGTAGTCAATGTCTAAAAGAAAGAAAATAGCATTGTAATGTTGCTCTACTAGGGAAACAAGAATTTTTAACATCTATTTCATGGACTTCTTGAAGTCTTCAAAATAGCTAGTCACTATAGATTCAAAATTTCCTCCCATTTTCTCGATATACTGATTGATTTGTATAGCTACTAATCTTTTGGTCTTCCATCCTACTTTACCAAAGGATGGGAACTCATTTTCCACTTATAAAAATATACACGTCAGTATTGAACCAAACTTACATTGAGCACTCTTTGACTTCCTTATTGCTCCTAGGTTTTCCATTATCTACTGCAACTGGAGTTCCACAATATCATAGGTATGATCTTTCTTGACAATCTTATAGCCTACATCAACTGCTATATAGGGAACACTATTTAGTCTTCTTGACTGATAGAATTTGTGTGAAATGACCCTAATGGAAAATTCAAGAAGTGGATCTATGATAGTGTTAATAGTCATTCCATGCTTCTTCCACTTAGCTCTTGTATTTCACTCAATTACCTCTTTAGAATCACTTCTTAATTTCTTGGGCTGATCTAGGGTTCAGTATCCAATAACCCTATGTACAATTACCTTTGAATTTTTTATGGGTCCACCTTCTAGCCATAGACATCTATCATGTATTTTTCTTAGAACAATTTTGATCTAGTCAGTTTTGAAAATTGTTGGGAAATCTAGGGCACGGGTTAAGCTCTTCCTCTCTACAATTTCAAATTCCTCCTTCAACACACCATTTTTGCATAATTTGTCATATGATTATCTAATTTCCATGTATCCAATTCCTCCTACCTTGCAATTATAACACTTCCTCACATCTTGGACCATTACAACCTTAGACAAAATGATAGATAATGTACCTACTAGTTCATTTTTATAAGCAACTTCTGGTATATCCTTGAAATCTAGTTGCTTAACCTAATTGTTGATTGATTGGAGATCAAAAATCTCTATCTCCTTTACATTATTTGAACATGAGGCCATTATGAAATCTAGGGCTTTTAACATATATGAAACTGTGTAGCTTGACAAATGAAGAATACCTTTGAAATCGATGAACTAACACTCGATCTTCACTATGATCCATGAAAATGCTTCTATCTTGCTTTTGAATCACTTCTTCACTCTAGCTCTTGTTTTGAGTTCTTAATGACAAAAAATATATGAAATTCAACCTTATACCCTTCCAAAATATAGCATTTATTGCATGGTACATGTACAGCTATAAACTCAGCTTCAACACAATTTCTATTTCACTTGGCATTCATTGATTTTACCATCACTTAGCAACTATTAGAATTACCTTAACATGTATAGAAATTTCCCTCACTCGATAGCTACTATTGACTAAGCTTCAACTAACTTTGGCTAACAGCTTGACACATACTAGTACTTTACTCGATAATTGAAGAGGACTTTTTACACTCGATAATTATGTGAAAACTTAAAGATTTGACCTTGGATTTTCCTTATTATCTTGCATCTTTCTTCATGCTAATATATCATTTTCAGTACTATATTCTTTTGGAACTAATGTATGATAAAACATTTTAAATATCAATCCCACATACCTCCTTTTTCTTAATTTGATGAGATATGACCACTTGACCTATCAGGTAAAGTGATCCCTTCATTTGATGTGTTGCATCCATCTTTCTTCCTCCATGTTTTTTTCATCTCTCCTCTAATGTGTTAAACATCTACCTTGCCTTTTCCTTTGTTGAACTCTAAGTTAGGTGCCTTTGTCCTTGTTGGGTAGTGCTTGCTAATATGACCAATCTTCAAACAACTAAAGCGTGTAGTTTGACTCAACCATCTATTGTAGTTACCATTGAAGTGTGTTCTTATGCAATTCTCAGGGATGTGTCCATACTCTTGACAATAATGACAACTATGTCTTGTATTGTAATCCTAGTTACAGGAGTTTTCATAGCTTCTTACCTTTTTTGTCTTGTTTGATGACCATGTGGACTCGGATCTACATTCAAAGGCTCTATGACCAAACTTCTAACAAATATAGTAGTGTCCTTCAAATTTTGGTACATGCATGGTTCTAGTTCTACATTCATGTGCCTAATGACCTTATTTGTTGCACTTGTGACAATGAGTCATGTTCTTAACATTCTGACTGGCATTCTTGCTCCTGTAAACATTAGTTGTATGTCCTTTCTTACCACAATAATGGCAAGTAGGTTTAGAGTTCTTACCTTTGTTGTTTCTTTCCCTAGCAGCTTTGGATGGTTCTCCTTCTTAGTGCTTATATAGCCTAATCCTAATGCATCTTTACTAGATCTAGGGGATTTCAGTAGTTGCTCAAAGTACTTGATGGCTTCATTTGGCTTGTTGAAACTTTTAGCAAACTCCTTTTATCTTTTCAAGTCATTCTACAACTATTTATTCTACAAATTCAATGTAGTTATTTCAATGTCCTTGACATTCAAATCATGATGAGCATTCATCATTTGACTTAGGGTGTCTAATTGCATATTTGAGATCCTAGATAGCTCTGCTAACTTTTCTTCCAATCTGTTTGCGAAAACCTTTTTGTCTTCTTCAATCATGGTCTTGTCTTCTATAGCTTTCTTGTTTTGTTCAGATACCTCAAATAGAAATATAGCTTGTGATTCTCGTTCCAACTTCAGATTTCTGATTTCTTCAGCTTGTGTTCTATTCTTTTCCATGAGATCTATAATTGCTACATCGAATTCACATTTTTAATATCTGAAAATAACTTTGTGGTGTCAATCTCTTTTATTGTGTGTCATTTTTTGCCACAACAATCTCTTTCCTTCTCTTTAGCGAACTTCTCAAAGCATTTCTAGCTTCATTCAATTATTGTAGTATGAGATGTATCTCAATCTCTTGGTTTTCAATTGTCTTTCCTAAATTGTACACTTCCACTTCAAGATATTTTCTCCAAGTTGTAAGGTTTCTCCAAGAACTTAGCTCTAATACCAATTGTTGGAAATACAAATGGGAAATATATATATTTTTGAAGGTGGGGGGGGTTAATGAGAAGTACTAGTCTTTAACCAATAAATTTTTTAACCTAAACAATACATGTATTAACATATTAAAATAATATGTAAAGTAAATGCATCCACATAAACACTTGACACTAGATATGATCACCTAGAAACCCTCCAATGAGAAGGTAAAAATGGGGTGGGGATGAGACCCACAATTCTTCACTACTATAGCAATAAAGTGTCACATGCTAAGGTTACATAGTTTGACCATTTTCATGATCTACCTTGTGAAAGGCCTGCCCTTTTAAAGTCTTACAAAGGATTGTTAGATCCTACCCTATTAAAGGATTTTAACACCTTGTTAGAAGTGTGTCTGGCTAAAGGACTTTAAAACACTCACTTGTAATGTCACCATATTAAAGGATTTTATAGTGACTATTAAATCAATCGTAGTCCAACAGATTTCACCCTGCTGATATAGTTGTTAGAAAGTAACAGTAGAATGTTTGATCTGATAACTTACAACTTTGCCTTGCTGATTTCAAATCATAGTTTTGTCCATCTTGATCCTCTTGATCTATTATAACAATGTTGTATAGCTTCTCCTCTATTTAGCAAACTGATTCTGTAATTCTTTCACACTTCTAAATCACCTTGAATGTTTTTTAATCAATTTGCCCCTTTCATTCCTGCAATTCTTCACTCACATTACTTAATTGCATATACATACATATTGAATTACAGGGCTTTATCTCCCTTAAATAGATTTTGGTGGCTTAGGGTTAGGTATGAATCTACGATTGAGATTTATTCATTTTCTCACTTAATCCTTTTCAATTTTTTGATTAGTTGCATGTTGATTGCATAGGAAAACCAAATAGATTCAATCTTATCTTCAAAGCTTCGAGATATTTCCATAAGTTGGCATAAAAATGGTTTATGTAGTTTTTAGTGCCATCACAAACAACTAGGTACATTATGTGTTACTTGGCACTTGGTAATATTGATGGTCGTCACTTATTATAATTCTATCTTGCTCAACACTTGAACTTGCTTGGCATCAACTGTTCACTCGGCACTTGAATTACTTGGCATATGAGTGACTGGGCATTCATTACAACTCGGCATCTATACATATTATACTTAGCATGTGTTACTAGCTTGGCATGAACTTAGTAAATATCAGTGTGTTGATACTCAATTATCAAAATCAATCTGAGATCAACAACACAATATATACCTTGGGAAACCCTCATAGAGGAAAACAACCTAGTCTCAAAAAATATCCATCACCATGTATTATTTAGTAAAAAACCATTGCAATATAACCATGGAAACCTTCAAATACATAGCCACAACCAAGCAATCTATGTTAACAAGCATAAATCCACACATCCCATGTCATGCTTCCAACCTTCACAAATGCTCCCTTGGCTAACTTGTCAAGCCTTGTCCTGCTTGACTCTTGTCTTTTCATCTTTTTGTCTTTCTCACATTTTTTCTATAACTACCCTTGTGGCTGATTATATAGTAGCAAGTCCAACAAAACCACCAAGTGGTATTACATAAACCATTTGCTAAAACCATGTGCTACTTGACCCATTGACCCCACATTTGATATTGGAAATTTAATTATCTTCCCCAATATTAAATAATTACATGAAATATTATCACAATATTATAATACAACTCATCAAGTATATCCAATTGGAATATTTACATGTTGCACATCTATCTAGGTGCAATATTGCATAATAAAATTAAATATTAAAATATAATAATATTATGCAATGTGTGCAGCACCCATTATCTCAACATTATACATGGGATATAGTTACTTCTCACATTGGCACCATAAGCCATTTACATGAGAGGGCACATCTCATGCACTAGCACTATGAGATTTTCTAAGTTCCAACTTAGCCATTGATATTATTAGATTTCAAATTATTTTATTTAGACTATGTTTAGATTCAATAATTATACACATATCATTCCTAGAATAACTTGCCATAAGAAAAAAATATAGGTACAATAATAATAATATAAGAAAACATTACCTTACCATCTTAATAACAACCAAATCAAGCATGGCATATATTGGCTTGCACACCTTCCTATCTCATTGGTTGGGTCTAATGCCTACATTTGTGACCTTTAAATCAACTTTCCTATCTACAATCTTTGAAGTCTACAAATCCATGTCAACATAGTGATAAAAATTAGCATCTACAATGTTTGTACTTTGCAGTGATTGCGATGCAATCCTTCAATGTCACTCCATCCTTTTTCCTCCTTCCGTACTTCACCACCATGTAGTCTCCTCCTTCCCCCCCTAATTAAATGTATTCCTCCATTTTATATGTGGGAAGGAATATGGGTTGTAGCCCATCATTATGCTACTTAGACATATTCTTCTTGAATGTTTAAGGTAGGATGATATTAGTGATTTGGATTAGATATTTAATTAGAAATTTTACTTTAACATTCATATGTAAATGTAAATGACTATGTTTAAATGATCATGTATAAATATCATTTTGGACATAGGGAAAAATTCACCCAAGACCAAGGAATTCAAACACAAGCACAAAATGGACCACAGTATGATCAAAATAACTGTATAGTATTCAATTCAATGTACAAGTACACTAGGAGTGCCTAATATAAAGGCCTCCATGATGCATCTAGAATGCCTAAGAATCAACATCATGATAAGTCATATGACCAGGCATATGTCCACTAGATATGGGTTATCCTCCATTAAGCACAAAAGTAAGTGCAATGATGAGAGGATAAGCCTACAAAGGTGTAACACACAAATTTATGTTGTAGACAACATGTGCTAAAAAGGCAGTATGAATAACTATGTTGTCTACATGACAACTCAGTGAATGATGCAAACTCTAGTGTTGTAGACACCATGTGTTGAATTGGAGTTGCACACTTCTGTGTTGTCAACATGACAACTCATAAAGGTACGCAAACTCCTAAGCATGTCACAAAATAAATAATAAAATAATGCACTAACTTAAGTAAACTTAAGTAAAGTGTAAATAGTAAATATCTTTTTACACCAACACCCCTCTTAAGTGCAACTTAGGGGAATGCACTTAAGCTTATGAATGTGTGATGGGTCCTAGCTACTAGGCCATGTTAGGTACCCATGTATAAAATTAAAGCTCTACATACAATGATGCAATGCAATCTCTCATAAAGTAGAGAAAGAGGGAAAACCTCATGGGAAAAACCCTCCTCCAAAAAGAGAGCTAAGTAAAATAAAGAAGATGAGAGAGAACTACACCTCGGATGAGGAAAAGATCCCTCCTAAAACAAGGAGAAGAGAGAAGTCAAGGGACTCTCCATTCTGCAACATCCTGCATCCCTAAGAGATCTCGCAAATGAGTATACTTGACCTCAGTGAATGGTTTGGTAAAGATATCAATAACATACTCTACTATAGGACAATACTATAGTGCAATGATCTACTCATGTATAAGCTCTCTAATGTAGTGCATATGAACCTCGATGTGCTTGGTTCACTGACACTAAACTGGATGCTTTGAGATCTCAAGAACACTCTGATTGTCACAATGAATGACTGTAGGTTTAGGTATATCAAATCCAAACTCCTCCATGATATGCTATAAAAAGAGAGCCTCTATAGCTACATTGACAATGCCTCAATACTCAGCCTCTTTGGAAGAAAGAGAAACATTATGTTGCTTCTTACTCTACCAAAAAATAGGGCCAAAACCAAGGTGAAATATGTAACCTAAAGTAGACTTGTGAGAATCTAAGTCCCCTGCATAGTCTGACTCTATGTATCCAACTAGTTGGAGTCTTGTACCTATGGCATAATGTATCCTATGTGTATGTGTACCATTTATGTAGTGCAAGATGTGCTTGGCAGCCTTCCAATTAAGCTCATGTGGTTCTTGCATGAAGTGTGAAATCATACAAATTGCAAAAGCTATGTCAGGGCATATATGTGTTAAGTAGATAAGGCTCCCAACTAACTATCTATACAATGTAGCATCAACAAGTGGAGTGGTGCATTTGGCCTCTAACTTGACACCTGATAGAAAGGGAGTAGGAGTAGGCTTACTGTCACTCATATAAAACTAAGAAAGCAAGTCAAGAGTATACTTGAGTTGTGAATGTGTGATCCCAACTAAAGATTCTGTGATCTCAATACCAAGGGAGTAGTATAGCAAACCAAAGTCTGTCATAGAAAATCTATCTTGTAGAGAGGTCTTGACACTAGCAATGATGGATGAAGTGCTCCCTATAATGATCAAGTCATCTACATAAAGAACTAGTATCAAGTGTGAGTCATCCTTCTAAAGAATGTAGACATTCAAATCAAAATGACACCTAGTGAATCCTTTTGAGAGTAGGAAGGAATCCATTTTGGGATACCAAGCCTGAGGAGCTTGCTTAAGACCATAAATAGACTTCTTCAATCTATAAACCATAGTAGAATCTTGTAGGAACCCCTATGGCTACTCCATATCAATTTCCTCATGAAGATCACCATTCAAAAAGCACTCTTTACATCCATCTAGTGTACAACCCAACCATGAGCTGCAGTAATAGCTAGTGTTAGGCGAATGGAGTTCATCTTGGTGACTAGTGCAAAAGTCTCTATATAGTCAATACCTAGAACCTATGAGAAACCTTTTGTAACTAGTCTAGCCTTATGCTTATCCACACTTCCATCTATTACAAATTTATTTTGACAGATCCACTTACATCAAACCACTTTTCTTCCCTCGGGAAGGGGAACTAAGTCTCAAGTGTTATTTTTCATCAAAGACTTATATTCTTCCTCTATAGCCTTGTCCCATTTTGGAATCCATGATGCTTCCTTAAATGACTATGGATCTGAAGAAATGGCTATATATGCCTATGGAAATGACTTGTATTATGACCTAGTCCTCCAAGTGTCTGAAGGATTCCCCACCAATGAACCTACTTCATCAAGGGTTTGCTATGCCCAACGAGGTCTAGTGGAAGAAGAAGAAGGAATCTCATCAATTGTTTATTGACCTTGCAAAGGTGGTGTCCTATGAGTCAAGGTTGAAGTAATCTCATCTTCTGAGTCACTATCATCACTATGATCACTATCCACGAAGGAGCAATAAGGAGGAGTTGAAGAAGCCAAACTTGGACAAGTTTCTTGGAAATGAACACTCCTCTCATAAAAGATTTCATGAGCCTCTAGATCCATGAGTTTGTATGCCTTGAGATGGTCAGGATATCCAACAAAGATGCATGGTTTTCTTTGAGGTTCTAATGTCTTTTTCTTTTGTGGAGGTATTTGTGCCCATGCTAGACAACTAAAAACTTTGAAGTGCTTTACACTTGATTTTCTATCACACCATGCCTCAAAAGTTGTAATTCCATCTAAGGCCTTATGCGAACTTCTATTTTGGATTTAGTTGGCACAACACATGGATTCTGCCCAAAACACTTGATCTAGAGACTTATGTTGAAGCATACAACTGGTCATTTCCTTTAGGCTTCTATTCTTCCTTTCAGTGACACCGTTCTACTGTAGCATGTATGCAACTCAATTTTGAAGATCAATACCCTCATGAATGAAAAATTCTATAAGCCTAGAGTTGAGATATTGCCTACCATTATCTATTTGTAGGATCTTGATGGCTTTCCCTCATTTTTTATCAACTTGAGCTTTGAAGGTGATGAATTTATCAAATACTTCACTCTTATGAGTAAGAAAAAAGACCCAAGTGTACTGTGAAAAGTCATCAATACATGTGAGAACATAGCGGGCCTTACAAAAGGATGGCACTGGAAATGGGCTAGCTGCATCACTATGAACCAGTTCTAGAACAACAGTTGCCTTCCAAGATTTCCCCTTGTCATATTTCTCTTTGGGATGCTTGCCTACTTCACAACTTGGACATACACCATTTGAATACTTGAATTGAGTTAGACCAATGACCATATCCTTGCTACTGAGTTACTAAAGGTAGCAATAATTAAGATGTCCAAATCTCTCATGCCATAGTTTACTTTGTGTATTTGAATGATTCAACAAGGTAAGGGAATTGGACTCAGGCACAAAATGAGAGAAAGAATAAGGTCTTTTCTCATGATTGGCCTTTCCAATCACCACCATAGAATCATCTTGGAGATTTTTTACCACAATTGTATCAAGGAGGAACTCTACTTTGTTGCCACATCCATAGTGAGATATCTGATAGATGGAGAGAAGGTTGGTGCTACGGTTAGGAACATGAAGAAAATTCTTGAAGATGCCATTTTCCAACTCAAAATTGTGTTTCCCTTCAACTTCCACTTGAGTATCATTGCCCACATAGATGTAAGGTACATTTGATGGTTTCAAAGAGGAAAACTACTCCCTTGAAGCACCCATATGATGTGTTGCTTTTCAATCAAGAACCTATTCCTCAACATTGTTTGTACTTGCTACCAAAGCTTGTCCCTTACCATTTGAAGTGGTTGAAGATCAGTTATCCTTATATACATTTGGTACATCAATTTTGTGTTTCCTCATTATGTTGACCAATTCATCAATCTGCTTATCCTTACACTCATGTTCATCATGACCATTGCTCTTACAATAGGAACAAGTTTTCTTCTCCTTCTTGTTGGAATTGTTCCCCTTTTGATTTTTTTTGGAAGAAGACTTCCTTTGTTGTGAAGAAGATTGTTCAATGGAAGAAGATTGACTTGAGGAAGATTTTTGTTTTGAGGAGGAATGTTGCATGTCTTCTCATGACTTAGCCTTCCACTTCTTCTACTTCTTGTTGGAGTTTTTACCACTTGAATTACCTTCATTTACTACCAAGGCTTTAGTCTTGGAAGACTTGAGAATTCCCATACCCACTAGATTGTCATGTTCTAAAATCAACATTTCTAAAAATTTCTCAAATGAAGGCTTAACATAGGCACTACCCATTGTTAATTTGTGAGTATTAAAACTAGAAAAAAAGGACCATATTCAAGTGGAAGATGAGTCATGATGTGTTTGATCATCCTTCCATCCTTGATGGGTTCACCACAATCCTTAAGTTGTGCCTTATACATGTGTATTTGGGTAAGATAGTCTTTGATGGCATCAAAATTCCTAGGATCCAACTTGAGAAATTTGTTCTCTATGGTGTAAGCCATGTCTTCATCTATTGTCCCATACAATGCTTCAAGTTTAGCCCAAACCTCTAATAGATCGGTAAGCTGCCTAATGTGAAACTTGACAAGATCATAGATATTTTTCAAAAAGTTTCCTAGGGCCATCTCTTGTTTGGATTTCCAGTCTTCTTTCTGAGCTTCATCAGCATTGGTAGGAGGTTTCTTTGCTACACCAATTACATAATGTAGTAAACCTTTTTCTACCAATGGTTCTTTGCTATTTTCTTTCCACGTAGCATAATTATATGGAGTTAACTTTGAAAAAGAACCCATAATGAAAGAGCACAAGTTCAAGGAGACACAATACACAGTACACACCTGCCCTTTTCACTCACTCAAAAAATCCCCCCCCCCCCCCCCAAATGAATGATTTTGGCACTTTATATATAGTGCATTTATAGTAGGACACTTTCCAAAATGGACAAAGTGGGCTTTTGATTTTGCTGATTACAACCTCAGTATAGAGTACAAATCTAGAATTTTACAATGTAGCTCAAAAATACAACAATTGTGAAGCAATACAATGCAAAATAGGACCTATTCCTAAAAGTGGTATTTTTGTCCACACAAGCCTACAATCTAATTGTAGATCTGAAAAGTAGATGAAAAAATATGCACTTTAAAAAAATAGGGAATTTGAAAAAGAGTCCATATGAGCCCGTACGATGCCTTTGAAGTTGCAAAATACGAGATTAGATAGGTACAATCAAGAAAAAATGCTTATTTTGACAAATCCATGAAAAAAACTAGAAAAAATTTGCACCATTAAAAAGTTTAGTAAATTTCACCAAAAATAAAAAAAATCATTCATGATTTGGCATCCGGATGTCCGAGTTATGGCCTTTCAAAGTCGATCTGCCAAATTAAAATCGCATTTGAAGAGGGGTCTAGAGAGGAAAACATGATGTCAAATTTGGTGTTTAAACAACTATCACAACAATTCAAAAATGCTTCTAAATGATGGTCAAATGGTTGTCAAATTTAGGATAGTACTTTACTGATGTCAGCAAAAATGTAGGCCCATACTGACATGGTGATGATGTCACATGTACATCTAATGATGTTAGCTATATGGATGGTATAGATAGATGACAAGGCCTTATTGATGTGGCATATAGAGTCTACTGAGTGTGCAGGGTATAGTGAGCTGACATGTCTTCTAGCTATTTGGTGATGTGTACATGCCATGTGGGTGGCTGCATGGCACAAGTGACATGTATCTATATTGAAATGTGTCTATCTATGGTATTCATGTGGTAGATAGGTTGGTGACACATGTCATCTTTGGTTTTAGCCATTTTTTGCTGACTGGATGCAGAAAACACCATCGCTAGAGGGCCAAAATTCGGTGTTATACGGCGCTAGATAATCCTTTCACAGGTGTCAAAATTGTGGGCTTCTGTCCCACATGGGTTGTGGGATAAACCTCACAATGGTATAAAATAAACAACCACCAACATTATAAACAAAGCCTCTAGTGGAGAATGTGGATGCTTGCCAATTTGTTCTCCAATTGAGATGCCCAAAAATACATTGCCATCTGGTGTGATAAGGTGTTGGTTAGTGCTATCTACCTATCGGTGCTCGAAAACTAAGGGAAACATCCAAATAAGTTTCTTGATGTAATTTAAATGTCAATGATGGAATATTCTTGTAGAATATTCTACACAGCACAGGGCTGGGGTGTGACTGCTTGGTGCCTATGAAAAAAATTTGTTCTCTATATGCCCAACTGCGCAAAAAATTTGATTTTTTTGGAAAGTGCAAAAAAATAGAAAAATTAATAGATCTAAAAATGAATTAACCAAATCAAATGAAAGACCATACTTAGCTTGCAAATTGGGCCTTTGGGTTCTAATTTGCAAAACAAAATTGCCTTGAAATAGACTTTTGCCTAGGGTAGGCAAATTATAGTCAATTTTTACCGAATCATCACTTCAGACACAATGGCGAGGTCCGCTTCTACTCTAGACACTCATAATTGCTGCAAATGCTCCAAATCTAAATCAGGTCCCTTTGAGAGATGAAGCAATGAGGTCTCCAATGGTTATGTGATAAGTATATCCCTTAGCTCTGATACCATGTAAGAATTTTCCTTAGGGAAAAATTCACGCAAGACCAAGGAACTCAAACACAAGTACAAAATAGACCAGGGTATGATTAGAATAATTGTATAGTATTCAATTCAATGTACAAGTACACTAGAAGTGCCTGTATATAAATGACTCTATGATGCATCTAGAATGCCTAGGAATCAGCATCATGATAAGTCATACAACTAGACACATGTCAATCAGATATGGTTTATCCCCCATTAAGCACGGAAGTAAGTGCAATGATGAGAGGATAAGCCTACAAAGGTGTAACATGCAAATTTATGTTGTAGAGAACATGTGCTAAAAAGGGAGTGTGAATAATTGTGTTGTCTACATGACAACTCATAAAGGTACGCAAACTCTCAAGTGTCTCACAAAATAAATAATAAAATAATGCACTAACCTAAGTAAACTTAAGTAGAGCGTAAATAGTAAATATCTTTTTACACCAACAACTTTCAATAATCATATATATTAATGTAGTATTATTGGTAGATTTAATAATTATATCTTATGACTAGATATAATTATTATTTGATTTATTATAATCTATGGAATATTTTAATGAATTTAGGCCCATGATAGTCTACCCTTCCCAAATTTTCTTGTCCTCAAGCAAAAAAAAACTTTTCCTATATTACATTCTACTAAGTGATTCAAAAGGGATTATCCCCATCCTCTTGAGTGATGACTACTAAAGTTGCATGTTCTTGTTCCTCAATTCTTGCATTTTTGTTTGGATTTTCGTCATCATAAGTTATTGTATTTGTTTGTCCTTGTTTACATTGATGACCATGCTTCCAAGGTTCATTACATCTAAAACATAAGATTTTTGCTTTCAATTATTCTATTTTGTGACATCTATGATTTTTATTCCATGGTTCCTTGTAGTAGTAGCATGACTTGCCTTCATGATTGTCTTTCACCTCTTTATTTTGATATGATGTTATGGATGTATAATTCTTTGGCTTCTCCTTGTATGTATTAGATTCAATTTTCTTGGCTTTTCTAATGGCTTCTTCAAGGTTTTGGGGCTCAAAGGGTTTCACTTGATTTGTAATGGATTCTTTAAGTCCTTCCATGAATAAATGAGTGAGTTGACCTAAAGATAGATTTGGAACCATTACAAAAAGATCTTGAAATTGATTTGTATATTCTTCTACTAACCCTAATTGTTTTAGTTGAGTTAACTGTTTGAAGTACCATTTAGGATCTCTTATATCGAACCTACTCATCAATTTTTGAGTGAATTCACTATAGGAGTTGATTTTTTTGAGAGCTAGGGAAATTTTTCCATAGTGCCACCATTTATGGGCTGATCCTATGAAATGAAGTATGGAAAACTTGATAGCATCTTTTTTTGTCATAGGACTATAGGATAGATATGTATCTAATATTTAGACCCATGATTGAGTAGTTTCTTCACCTGATCCATTAAAATATGGTAATTTTACCTTATTTACCTTCTTCTAAAGGTATTCATCTACATGATGTTTCTTTCTATTTTCAATGAGTGTATATTTATAGTATTCTTTAAAGGGAATAAGTTGTTGAAGATTAGGGTCCAAGCTAGCATACATTTGTATAATTTCTTCCACGCTATTGAAGGATGTTTCATTATCTACAATAGGTTCTTCTCTCGAAATGAATGAGGGGAATGTTTCTTGTGAGATTGAACTTTATGATGAGGGTTCATTTTCCTCATGAGTGGAATGATGGTCCCTCTATAAACTAAGTCTCTCATTTTTATCATTATTACTACTTAATTTTTGTGTAACTTCCAACAGTACCTTATGTTGGAATACTTTATAATAAATGGGGGGTGGGGGGGTGGTGAATCAATCATCCAAGGTCTAGATGTATAAATAAAACTTTTTACAACTTTAGTGAACCCATGGAACTTTTATACTCATGCATGCATCCATAAGATTATGTGATCACTTAAAACTTGTAGGTTACTATCAAATCAACTTCCAAAAATGTAAAGCATGAAACATAATAGATTTATCAGCATACTTGACACAATAATTTACATGGAAACCAAATTTGAGAAAAACCACTAGTAACATGCTACTCTTTTCACTCTTCCAAAGTGATGCCCTGTGAAAGGCCAACCCTATTAAAGGTTACAATACACACGGTTAAATGTAACATGATTTAAGGATTTCAATCACCTTGTTAGGAGTGAGCCTTGTTAGAATATTTTAGAAAATTCACTTGGAATGTCACCCAGTAAAAGGATTTACAATTGATTGTTAGGTCAACCTTAATCCAAAGGATTTATCCTAGACTAATACAATCGTTAAAAAGTTATAGTAAGGCTTTGATCTAATACAACTTACAACTTCTCTTGCAGATTATAGATCTTTGTTCAGTACTTAGTTCTACTTGGCCTTCATATTTTTGCAGCTTTGATAGCTTTTTCACCCTTCAAGCATTCATCTCCTTAAGTCTTCTTGCTTAAGATGCCATCGTAGACTCTTCTCTTAGGTCACTAGATGAAGAAAAACCCTTGATTTCATGTCTTCCTTAGGTTCTTGCACATGAAAAACTTACTTCATGACCAGCCATCCCTATAAATAGGAAATTAAGATATTTTTCTACTCATTTTCCATTGTCCAATTTAGGGTTCAAATGGATTAGGTAGGATACAATGTATCAACACCATATCTCATATCTCTTCTAGAAACTTCTCCCAGAATCCACTTTGAATTCTCCTAAAAATGGTTTACCTTGAATTTTGTGCCACCAGCTCATCAACCTTATATTCCACCTAGTTCACACAATAAAAGAAAATAAACTTTTCATCTCATATTCATCGAATCCATGATATTTTAAATAATGTAGCAGCTCGGCATTATCAAGCTTCTGATCCTCAGCACATACTATGTTGCTTGACATCCACTATGAAATTACTTGGCACAAACTAGAGTTTACTAGTGCTTGACATCAACTAAACTTTACTCAGCATCCACTATTCTACTTGACATACATAGAATGAACTTTTACATGGCTCCAACTAATATTCTGCTCAGCTTGTACTGACTTTTCTTGACACCTCCTATCCACTTGGTCAAGCTTGGCATATAAACTTTGTGTAACTTGTTCTTCTAATCTTTCTTAGTGTAACCAACCTTTGTAACCTCAAGTAGATTATCAATAAATGATTTTGTTACTATCTCAACCGATCCTCATACTTCATTACATAATCATAACTTGACCTTTCCTTTAGGTGTTATTATTACATCTTTTGATCAAATCCTCTTCATCAATCAAATAAGTGATAGTATTTGAATCTTATAAGTAGTTCTCTTACCAAAAAATAGTAGGTTTGACATTAGTGACAAAATAATGATTGAAGCACTTAGTCTTCTTCAACAATCTCCCTTTTTCAATAATCTCTCTCACAATGATCTTTTCAATTTATTTTAAAAAACTCCCTATTTGGCATTGATGGCAAACCAAACTGATAAACCAAATGGTAAACACCTTTGTTCAACCAAATCAACTTGGTTAAAATAATAAGACAATACCAAAAAGAAAACTTGTATTGAAATCTCCCCCTCTATTTTTAGCTTCCATCTTCTAATTAGGTTACAAAATTCTATCTTATAACTCCCTCTTACTATTTCTCCCTTTGACCAAGTAGATTAGGATTTATATTCTTCTCTATCTTTCTCATCATATTTGTGTTATCTTCTTATCAAAAATATCATCAATAAGTTCCTTCTAAGATCAGTAACACTCTTCATCTCTTTGAAAACAATCTCTTGATATTCACCTCTTGATCTAGGTAATCATATTGTTGATTAGGAATATCTCCCTCTTTGACAACAGTGCCAAAGGCATAGTCCAAAGACTTGTCATCTACACATGTAGATATAGACTTTGTCATGTTCTTTTAGTTTCTCCCTCTGTCACCTTGCTTATGACTAATTTGAAGTTTCAACTCTTTGATTACTTTAGGTAGCTCCTAGAGTAAGATCCTCTACACCAATGTCTAACACATGAACATTAGCTTGTTTGATGTAGGGCACACCTGTTGTTACTTAGATAGCCTTTGATAGGAGTATCACCCTTAAGTTACCTCTAAGATACTCATGATCATCCTTAGGTAATGGTTTTGTGAAGATATTATAAATTTGTTCTTTTTTGTTGACATATTCCATCTTCAGCTCTTTATCTTGAACTAACTCTCTCAAGTAATGATACTTGATCACAATATGCTTTGTCTTTGTGTGCATCACTAGATTCTTTGATATATTGATAGCACTAGTATTATCACAATAAAGTATCACTGGTTCTGTGATTTTTTCCTTCATACCTTTGAGTAGCTATTTGATCCACTTAATTTTTGTACAATTTATAGTAGTAAATTGTGAAGTACAACTTTGTTTCTTACTAGTCTATGTAACTAGTCGCTTCCCTAATATAAATTCTCTTCCACTGGTGCCCTTTCTATCATCAATGTTTCTTGCCCAATCAACATCAGTGTAGGATCTTAATTCAAAATTTTCATTTTTCTTGTAGTATAGACCAAACTCTTCTATTCCTTTTAGATATCTCATTATCTCTTCATAGTCATTAAGTGATTCTCCCTGGTATTAGCATAGAATCTTGCAACTATCCCTACCAATAATGTAATATTGGGTCTATTGTGTACTACATATTGCAATTTTCCAATCATAGACCTATACAATGTTTGATTCACCTCAGCTAAATCATCATTCTTTGACAACTTGCATCCTATCATCATAGGTGTACTTACTAGTTTGGAATCCTCCAATCCAAAAGTTTTTAATATTTCCTTGACATATTTTGACTAAGTGACATATATACCATATTTTATCTGATATACTTGCAAATCCACACAAAAAAATTGATCTCTCCAAACATAGACATCACAAATTCTTGCTTCATCTGATTTGCAAAATCCTGACATAAAGCATCTTGACCTCTAAATATGATATCATCTACAAATATTTTAGATAACAAAATACATTTTCATTTATCTGCCTTCATGTTCAAATTGCTATTATCATCAGTCCTTTCAAATCCAATCTTCACAAGATAATTATGAAGTCTCTCATACCATGCTCTTGGTGCTTGTTTCAAACCATATAGAGCCTTGTGTAGTCTACATACCATGTTCTTATTGTTAGCATCAACAAAACCTTTTGGCTATTCTATGTAAAATTCTTCTCTAATATATCATTCAAAAATGCAAACTTAACATCCATTTGATAAACTTTGAAACCTTTGTATGCAAAATAAGCAAGTAGTGTTCTTACTCCTTCCAATCTAGCAATAGGGAAAATGTCTCTCCATAGTCAATTCCTTCTTCTTGTGCATTTTCCTTGCAGACTAATCTTTATTTGTTTCTTGTGACTTCACCATTTTCATCTAGCTTGTTTCTAAATACCCACTTGGTACTAATCATATTTTTTTCTTTTGGTGTAGGAACTAAACTCCATGCTTTGTTCTTCTCTATATGTTCAATTTCTTCTTCCATGACTTTACTCCAATCACCATCTTCTAATGCATCTCTCACTAATTTGGGTTCCTCCATGCTTAGCAAACATGCTTTACTTCTCAATTTTTTTCTTATCATTAGTCTAGCATCTTTATCTCCAATGATTTTAGTAGCAGGATGATGTCTTTTCACATATTTGGACAATCTTGGCTCAACTCTAATTTCTTCATTTTGTCTTTTAACTTTTGAATCACTGTGAATATCTCTATCATGTATCTTAGCATCTCTCTCATGTTCACTAATCTCAAAATCATAATGTGCATTTACTTCATTTTGATAACTCGACATCTGAATGTAGCTTAGTTCCTGAATGCAACTTGACATTCATAGGGTGTGACTTGGCAATTACTGAAACTTGTTGTCGATTTGTAACTTGATTTGTAGCATCTTCTTCAACAAGAATATCTTCATAAAAGTATAAAAATGGTTTGTATTCTTCTATCTCTTTCATAGGTTCAGCATCATAAACTTATGTATGTTCATCAAAGTTCACATTTGCACTTTCCACAATTTTGTTAGTGTTAGTGTTTAAACACATATAAGCTTTACTTCTTGTGGAGAATTCTAGGAATATACCTTCTTCACTTTTTGCATCAAGCTTTCCATTCCTAACATCTTTAAGAATGTAACATTTACTTCCAAATACCTTAAAGTATTTTATAGTGAGTGAGTATCCATACCATGGTTCAAAAGGTGTTGCATGAGTACCTTTCTTGATTTGCACATGGTTCAAGGTGTAGACAGTTGTTCTTACATCTTCTCTCCAGTATTTAAAATCAACATTCTTCTCCATCATGAATTTTCTAGCACAACCCATTATAGATCTATTTCTCCTTTAAGCTATTCCATTTCGTGGAGGTTTTTCTAGGGGCATATGTCTGTGTTTTGATTCCTCTATCATTATAGAACATCTTAAATTCATTTGATGTGAATTCTCCTCCTTTATTAGATCTGAAACACTTTAGAATTTTACCTATTTCCTTTTCAACTCTTGCCAAGTACCACTTAAACATTCGAAAAGTATCAGATTTATGTTTTAGAAACATAACTGTCATCATCCTAGAATAGTCATCAACAAATAACATTATGTAATTATCTCCTTTGTATCTTTGCACATCAATTGGTCTACACAAGTCAATATGAAAAATCTTTAGTATTCCTTTAGAGGTATAAGTTTTACTCTCAAAACTTGACTTTGTCATTTGCTTAACTAATATTTATCAGGCTTCTTCAACTTAGGAAAACCTCTAAATTTCTTCATGTTATTGATACTAACTAAGATATCAAAGTTAACATGAGATAACCTCTTTTTCCATAGCCATACATCATCAAATTTTACAACAAGACAAGTAGCATCCTCTATGTCAAGATAGAATAGATTACTTCTAGTTTGATCACCTTTTCCAATCAATTTCCCATTAGTTTCATAAATCTTAGCAATCTTGTTTTAAAACTCAACCTTACACCCCAAATCATTCAGTTGTGACACACTCAACAAATTATAGTTAAGTCCTTTAACATAGTAAGCATTATCACACAAAATCTTGTCTGTGAGTTTAATAGAACCTTTTCCTTTTATCAAGCATGGTGCATCATTACCAAATCTTACCCTATTTCCATTATAAAAATTTAGGGTAGTGAACTTACTTTTTCTTTTAATCATGTGATGCAAGCATCTAGTGTCAATGATCTATCTATCATTCTTGTTCACACAAGTCACAATTAAGTGCAGTTGCCTCACCTTCATTAGATTCATCCTTCATTGAAACATACACCACCTCATCATCATGTTCATCAAAATCATCCTTTGTTTCCTCTTTAGCAATGTAGCAAGACTTCTAGCCTTTGTCTTTGTAGTGCTTGTTGTCTTCATCTCTTCTACCTTTGTATTTGTCACCACTTGTGTAGTTCTTCTCTGGGCATCTAGCAACAATATGACCAACCTCATTGCAATTGAAACAAATGATGGGTAACTTAGCTTTGAACATGCCTTTACCTTTATGGCATCTTCTTGCCAGTAGTGCTTCAAGTTGATCAACATCCTCCTCATTTGTATCACTGTCATTGGACACATACATCTTCTTTTTCTTCTTCTTCTTTTTACTAGGTTCTTTTAATGACAGTTTAGCTTTAAAAGTAGATTCAATCTTTTTAGGTTTGTAATTATCAAAGTTAGATAGCTCAAAAGCACCGAGTCTACCTATCAAACCTTCAAGGGATAATTTATTCCCTAGAATACATCTCAGTTCTTGAATTACATAAACTCTAATAGCATATATAGGTAATAGTGTTCTCAAAACTTTGCATAAAATAGTATCATCATCTAGTTTTCCATTTGCTCCTCTTATTGTAGTGACAAATTCTTTTATCCTTTCAACATATTGGGAAATATTCTCACCTTCTTCCATTCTTTTTTCATCAAACTTACCTCTGAGGCTCTTAGCTTTGGCTCTAACAATATTGTTGTCTCCTTCATAGATGGTAGCTAGGGCATCCCACATTTTCCTTGTACTATCAAAGATCTTTGATATCACTAAATTTAGCACAAACTTAAAGTAGATGCAATCTCCAACATTGTCTGGTTGTGTTTTTTCTTCTTCCTTATATCTATAGTGGTTGGGGCACTAACAGGATCAACATGGTCCATAGAAATGGTAGATTATGCATGCTCTCCATGTCCCCCAAGGTGTATCTTCATCAAACTTTGCCATGCAGGAAAGTTATCTCTATTGAGCTTGAGTATTTCTCTTTTAGACATCTTGATCTTTGTGCTTCTAGTACCTTTAAACTAGTTCTCTCAAGCAACGAATCTCTAATACCGATTGTTGGAATACTTTAGAATAATTTGGGGGGGGGTGGGGCGGGGGGGTTGAATTAGTTATCCAAGGTCCAGATGTATAAATACATTTTTTCACAACTTTAGTGAACCCATAAAACTTTTATACTCATGCATGCATCCATAAGATTATGCAGTCACTTAAAACTTGTAGGTTACTATCAAATCAACTTGTAGAAATGTAAAGCATGAAACATAATAGATTCATTAGCACACTTGATACAATTATCTATGTGGAAACCCAATTTGAGAAAAACCATCAGTAACATGCTACTTTTTTCACTCTTTTGAAGTAATGCCATATGAAAGGCCAACATTGTTAAAGGTTACAATACACACTATTAAATGTGACTTTGTTAAAGGATTTCAATCACCCTGTTAGGAGTGAGCCTTGTTAGATGACTTTGGACTATTCACTTGGAATGTCACTAAGTTAAAGGATTTACAGATGACTGTTAGGTCAACCTTAATCCAAAGGATTTACCCTAGACTAATACAATTGTTAGAGAGTAACAATAAGGATTTGATCTGATACAACTTACAACTTCTCTTGTGTATTACAGATATGTGTTCAGTCCTCAATTCTGCTTGGCCTTCATACTTTGTAGCTCTAATAACTTGTTCACCCTTCAAGCATTCATATCCTTAAGCCTTCTCGCTTAACATTCCATTTTAGACTCTTCTCTTAGGTCACTTGATGAATAAACACCCTTGATTTCTTGTCTCCCTTAGGTTCTCACATATGAAAATCTTAATTCATGATCAGTCATCCCTATAAGTAGGAAATTAAGATATTTTGCCTCTCATTTTCTATCATCAAATTTAGGGTTCAGATGGATTAGGTAGGATACAATGTATCTACCCCATATCTCATATCTTTTCTAGAAACTTCTCCTAGAATCCACTTTGAATTCACCTTAAAATGGTTTATGTTGAATTTTTTGCCACTAGCTCATCAACCTTATCTTCTACTTGGTTCACACAATCCAAGAAAACAAACTTGTCAGCTCAAATTTATTGAATCCACAATCTTTTAAATAATGCAGTAGCTTGACATTATCAAGCTTTCAATGTTGGACACATATTGCATTGCTCAGCATCCATTGTGAAATTACTCAACACAAACTAAAGTTTACTTGTGCTCGACATTAACCAAAATTTACTTGGCATCCACTGTTATGCTCGGCATACACTAGAATAAACTTTTACTCGGCTCCAACTAATTTTTTTCTCGGCTTGTACTAACTTTGAATGACACCTACTATCCACTCGATCAAGGTTGGCAGACAAACTTTGTGTAACTTGTTCTTCTAATCTTTCTTAGTGTAACTAGCCTTTGTAACCTTAAGTATATTATCAATACATCATATCATCACTGTCTTAATTAATCCTTGTACTGCATTACATTATCATAACTCAACCTTTCCTCTATGTGCTATTATTACATATTTTGATCAAATCCTCTTCATCAATCAAATATGTGATAGTACTTTAACCTTATAATTAATTGTATTACCAAAAAATAGCCAGTTTGACATTAGTGACAAAACAATGATTGAAACACATAGTCTTCTTCAACAATCTACCTCTTTCAATAATCTCTCTCAACAATGATCTTTTCAATCTATTTTCAATACCTTATTAGAGTTCTCTATCCTTTCAAATCTCTCATTAGTTTGTTTCATAAAGTTATTTACTTCTTGGATTAAATCCCTTTCCAACGTTCTTTAAGGTATGATGATGTGTGGACTAACAAGTTCCATAAGGTGACAAGATTATGCTCTGATACCACTATAATGTCCCCACTAATTAGAGTTATATTGGAACCTTATTACCTTCAAAAATAGATGCTAGGTTTGACTATCAACAAATTTAAATATATTATTTGAGCCATAGTTCTAGCCATTTCTTAATTCTTATCTAGCCATTTATACAAGGTTACTCATCTCTCACACTAGAACGATAGCCATTTATACGAGGATCTTACTTCCCGCATTGGCACTATAAAATTCATCACTCATTTAGCCATTTATACATGAGATATAGTTACTTCTTTACACTAGCACCATAAGCCATTTATACGAGAGGACACATCTCATGCACTAGCACTATGAGATTTTCTAAGTTCCAACTTAGCAATTGATACTATTAGCTTTCAAATTATTTCATTTAGACTATATTTAGAATTTAATAGTTATACACATATCATTCCTAGAATAACTTTCCATTACCCTTGCATATATATATATATATATATATATATATATATATATATATATATATATATATATATATATATATATATATATATATATATATATATATATATATATATATATATATATATATATATATATATATATATATATATATATATATATATCACATATTCAACATCTTAATATAAATATAGGTTTAAAAATAATATTATAAAACGTTATCTTACCACCTTAATAATAACCAAATTAAGCATGACATATATCAGCTTGCACACCTTCCTATCTCATTGGTCAAGTTAGATGCCTACGTTTGTGACCTTTAAATCAACTATCCCATCTGTAATGTTTGAATTCTACAAATCTACATCAACACAGTGATAACAATTGGCATCTACAACGTTTGTACTCTATGGTAATTGTGATGCAGTCCTTCAATGTCACTCCACCCTTTTTTCTCCTTATGTACTTGACCACCATGTAGTCCTCTCCTTTTTTTCCTCCTCGATGAAATGTATTCCTCCATTTTATATGTGGGAAGGAATATGGGTCATGACCCATCATTATGTTACTTTGACAAATTCTTATTAAATATTTAATGTAGTATGATATTAGTGATTTGGATTAGTTATTTAATTATTATAAAGTAAGTAATTTAATCAAGAATTTTACTTTATCATTCATATGTAAACATAAATTATTGTATTTAAACGATCATGTATAAATATCATTTTGGACATTCAATAATCATATATATTAATGTAGTATTATTGGTAGATTTAATAATTATATCTTATAACTAGATATAATTATTATTTGATTTATCATAATCTATGAAAAAATTTTATGAATTTGGGCTCATGACACTGGTGATATCTTCTCCCTTGTCTCAAAAATATTCCCTCCCTCTAAAAATTCATATGTATTTAGTTGTACAAAGTCATATGGCATCTATGTCCATCTTTGTCATGAAGCAACAATTGTTGTCTCAACACCATGAGATGAATGGTGCTCCCAATCTGTAAAGGCTTACTCTCTTACTGAGTATTCTTTATTAGCTCCACTATGGTTTCCAAAAATATAAATCTAATCTATAAATGTATGAGATTAGATGGAGGAGGAGAATTTACTTCAAATAAGTTTAACATGTTTTGTGAAGAAAATGGAATTAAAAGATAGCTATCAGCTCCAAGAACCCTTGAACAGAATGATGTTGTAGAGAGAAGAAACAATTTTGTTATAAAAGCTACAAGAGAAATGTTAGTAGAGAATGGAGTATCCAAGACATTTTGGAGAGAAGCTGTGAATATAGCAGTCTACACTATGAACAGAGTGCAAGTCAAGAAACAAACAAGACAATTTATGAACTATGGTTTGGTCACTCACCTATAGTTAAGCATTTCAGAATATTTAGATGTAAGTATTACACAAAGAGAGATGATGACATTGGTAAGTTTGATCCTAGAAGTGATAAAGGTATGCTTCTGTTGGAAATCTAATTGAAAAGCTCATTGTTGAAGATCAAAGAGGGAGATTGTTGTAAAGAAGGAAGATTTGTTAAGAGATTATTTTCAATCATTTTTTTGTCATTGGTGTCAAACCTACTATTTGTAGAGATGATATTTGCTTATAAGATCCAAGTACTATCACTTAGTTTATTGATGAAGAGGATTTGATCAACAAGATGTAACAAGAGCACCTAAGGAAAAGGTTGAGTTATGATGTTGTAATGAAGTGCAAGGATCAGTTAAGACAATGGTTAAATGATGTATTGATAACATCCTCAAAGATATAGAGGTTGGTCACACTTAGAAACATTGGAAGAAGAAGTTGTAACAAGGTTGACTACAAAGCTTAAACTAAGATCATTAGTGGGTGTCGAGCAAGTTAGGTTAAGCCAAGAAAAATCTCAATTGGAGCTGAGTAATAGGAAATTCTAGTGTGTGCCAAGTGATCTTTAGGTGCTAAGTGAAGATTAGGTGCCAAGCATCATAAAATCTTAGTTGTCAAGTAATCTTCAAGTGCCGAGTATCATGAAAAACACAGTTGATGTTGAGTAACACAGTATGTGCCGAGCACCAATATTTCAATAGTGTTGAGCTGCTGCATTATTTTAAATGATGAAGATTTACCAAATCTTAGCCAAAAAATTAGTTGTCTTGAATTTTATGAACAAATTGGAAGATAAGGATGATGAGCTAGTGCAATAGAATTCTATGTAAATTATTTTTGGGCGAATTCAAGAGGATTATTCAAGAAGTTTCTAGAGGAAACAAAATATGGGTTAGATGCAATGAATCCTACCTAATCCATATGAATTGTAATTAAAGAATGGAAGAATCAAGTGAGAAAGAGAACTCCAAGACTTCTGTTTAAGAAGTTATAGACCAAGAAGAAAATGTTGCTGATACTATTGTTGCTAAAGAGCCAAACTGCAAAGTAGTTAGAAAGGTGTCAAGGAGAAGACATCTAGGAGAAGGAAGAGCACAGAGGCTCCGCTTCTACAAGTGGTCATGAAGAGATGATTGCACTAGTACATTGAGCATGGAGACTCAAGGAGACTAAGCTTGAAAGGAGGGCAAGTTGTCAAGATTTATAGTTATTGAAGGCCAAGCAAGGGTATGAGCTGAGAATTGATATGAGTTGTATGCTATAGTCAGGTCAAAGATTTTCTAATACTCTTTAGCAATTGTATTAGATATCAAAATCTTATGGATTTAGGTTGGTTTAATAGCCATTTGTAAATCCTTTAACAAGGTGGCATTCCAAGTGAATTTTCTAAAGCCTCTAACCAGGCCCACTTCTAACAGGGTGGCTAAATCCTCTAACAATGTCACATTTGATAGGTTGTTGTAAGCCTTTCACAAGGCATGACTTTAGAAGAGTGAATATTGAGTAGCATGTTACTGGTGGTTTTTCCAAATTGGGTTTCCACATAAATCATTTTATTATGTGTTGATTTCTCATGTGTTATGCTTGCATGTTGATTTATAGTGACTTGATGGTTAGAAAAGTTAAAGCTTGGATGAATGAATGATTAAATGAGCTCACTATACTTAGTGAAAATTTTGAATAGGACATTTGGACCTTGAATAACTAATTCAAACCCCCCCCCTTGTTATTAATAGGTTCTTGGTTATTCATTGAAAAGCAAGGCTTATAGATAATTAGATAACTAGGACTATTATGTAAAGTACAAATGTGAGAATTGATGAAAAGTTCAGAATACAAGAGAGAATAGTTGACTACAATTTTGATGATGATGATTTTATTACTAAGCCAAGGAATGATGAGGTGTTTCTTGAGACTAACAATGATTTATAGAATGAAAAGAGCAAAGGCAAGAATAAAGCTCAGAACCTTTGGTAGAGCCAAGAGTTGAGATAACAACTCCTACTTCAAGAAATAATATTATAAAGAATCACCCATTTGAATAGATCATCAGAAGTAAAGACAAGCATGTGATGACAAGAAGTACAGTGAATGAAGAACTATGCTTGATATCTCAAGTTGAGCCTAAGAATGAAGATGAAGCATGTAAAGATGACTATTAGAAACAAGCTATGAAAGAGGAATTGGATCAGATAGAAAAGAAAGAGACATGGGAATTGGTCCCCAAACCAATAGACAAGAATGTGATAGGAACTAAGTGGGTATTCAAGAACAAAATGAATGAGCAAGGAGAAGTTGTAAGAAACAAAGCAATATTGGTATATAAAGGATACTCATAGCAAAAAGGAATAGATTATGAGGAGACTTATGCTCTAGTGGCTCATATAGAAGCAGTAAGATTATTTTTAGCCTATGTAGCATAGAAGAAGTTTAAAGTATGTCAAATGGATGTCAAGTCAACATTTCTGAATGGAGAACTTAAAGAAGAGGTATGCATTGAGCAACCTAAAGGATGTCCTTTGACAAATGACAAGGACATAGTATGCATACTAAGGAAAGCATTGTATGGATTGAAGCAAGCACCTAGAACCTTGTATGTGAGGTTAGAAAAGAATTTGACAAAGCTTGGATATAGCAAAGGTATGTTAGATAGTAATCTATATTGGAAAGAAATTGATGATGGTTTGATGATTTTGGCAATGCAATAAAGAATTTTGCAAAATAAAGTAAGAACTTTGTAGAAGAAATAAATAAAGAATTTGAAATGAGTATGATAGGAGAGATGAAATATTTCTTAAGATTGCATATAGTATAGAATAAAGAAGGAATCTTTATTTGTCAGACTAAGTACTTGAAGGATTTACTGAAAAGGTTTTGTTTGGAAACATGTAAACTTATTGGAACGCCTATGGTAACTGGACAGAAGTTATATAAGAAGGATGAGACACCTATTGTTGAGCAGAAGAAGTATAGATTTATGATTGAAGGATTGCAATATCTGACTCACACAAGGATGGATATAGCAAATGCAGTTGGAATTGTTGCAAGATTCTAGGTTGATCCCAGAGAAGCACATTATGCAGCAGTGACAAGGATACATAGATATCTGAAGGGAACATTTGAGGTTGGATTATGGTATGACAGATCTAATGATTTTACTCTAAGTGCTTATACTAATGCAGATAGGGTAGACAATATGGATGAAAAAAAGAGCACTAGTGGAGGAGTTTTTTTTTTGGAGGAAGATTGGTTTCTTGGTTAAGCAAGAAGCAAGATTGTAGTCTCAAAGTACAGTAGAAGCAGAGTATGTTGCAGCAAAAAATAATTTCTATCAAGTTATTTGGATGAAGTAGATGCTGAAGGATATAAGGATAGAAATAAGTGAACCTGTTGCTATACATTGTGACAACACAAGCACAATAAATATGACCAAAAATCTAGTATTGCTTTCAAGGACTAAGCACATTTCTATTAAGTATTATATGTTGAGAGAAAAAGTTGTAGAAAAGGAAATCAAATTGGAGTATGTGAGTACTAAAGAGAAGATTGCAGATATATTCACTAAGCCTCTTCCCAAAGAGAATTTTGAGTATTTGTGAGGTATGCTTGGGCTTATGCCCCTTCCTACATCAGAGTAGTAGATGCAATAATGCATCAGTCTAGGGTAACACAAAATCGTTATTTTTTTGGACTAGATGTTGATGCTTCCTATATGGGGGATTATCTATGATGGATAGAGTCATTTAGGACTCTTTTTTATATTCTTTTGAAAAGTGTCTTTTGACATTGGAGCTGAGTAAGTAGTAGTTGTTATAGAATTTGATGCAGAAATGTTGGTTGCATAGGAAGAGAAGTTTGGCATGAAAAACATTACATTAAGTGGAGAAGTTTGGTAGTATGCTGAGGGAGAATTTTGGCATAAGCATAGTATGTAGAATGATAGTTTGGTATAGAGCACATTGAGGTATATCAATGGGGGAGTATGATTGATGAAGAGGATTTGAAGGCTAACAGTCTTTTGTTGGTATTCTTGGAACTATATTTTTTTCATCTATGTTTCCATCAATGCCAAAGGGATAGATTGTTGGAAGATTTTTGGAAGATTGGTTTGATGATGATATGTTAAATTCATGACTGAGTTTGTCATTGATGTCAACATTGTTGAGAATAGATTGAAGAAGCTAATCAAAGAGGGAGATTGTAAACTGAGATTGTTGAGAACATACAAGTATGACCAATATGTATCAATCATCATTTTGTTACTAATGTCAAACTTGCTATTTTTTGGTAAGACAATTTCTTATATGATTTGAGTACTATCACTTAGATGATTGATGAAGAGGATTTGATCAAAAGATGTAACAATAACACCTAGAAGAAAGGTTGAGTTATGATTATGTAATGAGGTACAAGAATTAGTTAAGATAGTGATGACATGATGTATTGATAATCTACTTAAGGTTACAAAAGTTGGTTACACTAAGAAAGTTTAGAAGAACAAGTTACACAAAGTTTGTCTGCAAAGCTTGACCAAGTGGATAGTAGATGTTGAGCAAAGTGAGTGCAAGTTGAGAAAAAAATTAGTTGGAGATGAGTAAAAACTCATTCTAGTGTGCCAAGTAGAATAGTGGATGCTAAGTAAAGTTAATTGATTCCAAGCACCAGTAAACTTTAGTTCATGTTGAGTAATTTCACTGTGGATGCTGAGCAATATAGTGTGTGTTGAACATCAGAAGTTTGATAATGATGAGCTACTACATTATTTAAAAGATTGTGAATTAGATGAATCTGAGATGACTAGTTTATTTTCTTGGATTATGTGAATGAGGTGGAAGATATGGTTGATGAGCAGGTTGCAAAGACTTCAATGTAAAATATTTTTAGGTGAATTCAAAGTGGATTCTAGGAGAAATTTCTAGAAGAGATATGGAATGTGGGGTAGATACATTGTATCCTACCTAATCCATGTTAACCCTAAATTAGACTATGGAGAATGAGCAGAAAAATATCTTAATTTTCTATTTATAGGAATGTATAATCATGAAGCAAGGTTTTCATGTGTGAGAACCTAAGGAAGACAAGGAGTCAAGTGTTTTTTTTCATCAAGTGACCTAAGAGAAGAGTCTATAATGGCATGTTAAGCAAGAAGGCTTAAGGGTATGAATACTTGAAGGGTGAACAAACTATGATAGTTGCAATGTATGAAGGCCAAGCAGAATGGAGGACTAAAAAATGATTTGTAATCTATAAATGAAGTTGTAATTTGTACCAGATCAAATCCTTGCCGTTATTCTCTAACAATTATATCAGTCTAAGGTAAATCCTTTGGATTAAGGTTGACCTAACTATTATTTGTAAATCTTTTAACCAAGTGACATTCCAAATGAATGCTCTAAAGTCCTCTAACAAAGTTGACTCCTAACAAAGTGATTGAAATCCTTTAATAGGGTCACATTTAATAGTTTGTATTGTAACCTTTAACAGGGTTGGCCTTTCACAAGGCATCACTTCAGAAGAGTTAAAAGAGTAGCATGTTACTGGTGGTTTTTCCAAAATTGGGTTTCAACATAAATCATTGTGTCAAGTGTGTTGATGAATCTATTATATTTCATGTTTACATTTCTACATGTTGATTTGATAGTAACCTTCAAGTTTTAAGTGATTGCATAATCTTATGGATGCACGCATGAGTATAAATGTTTTATGCGTTCACTAAACTGTGAAAAAAATTATTTATACATCTAGACCATGGATAATTGATTCACCCCCCCTCTTAATTATTTAAATTATTCCAACAAACATAGTATGTTTGATGGCCTTTGTGGTATATGACAGAAGAACAAAGGAAAGATCAAGTTGGTATGGATAGCTAGTTGAGCATGATAACCACCCGAGGTTATGGTAAATAATTCTAAGTGTTTGGCATATGTAGTTAATGTCATAAGTATAAAGGAGAAGTCTATAATAAGTTATATAACTTTTGGTGATGTTTGTTTTGAGATAGAGTTTACAGAGACATGTTCTAATAAACTTGTTATATCTCTTAGCAAATTTGATATCTTGATGAAGAAGACATGTTGAGGATGACGTATCTAAGCTCACTCATCATAATATTGCATGTACGGAAATTTATTCAATTTATATGCTAGAAGATTAAGGTTATCATTAAATGTAACATTTTTTTAATGTGGTGCTATAATAATTAATTGAGAAGGACTAGCAACCGACTTAGGGAATTGTTTTATGGACTTGGTATAAAGGAAGGACATTTTCCTTTATCATGGTATCAAAGGTATGTATTGATATGATTGAATGATTGATGATAAGTAGTAGAGACTATAGAATGTGAAGTTGAGTAGAGCAGTGCGGAAGTGAAGGAAACTTCATTACCAAGGTTTTGCTGAGTAATCTGAGGTTTGGTATTTGGATTTGAGGTTCTTGACTTGATCTAAAAGGTCTAAAAGTGGTTGGTCTAGTTGATAGGATGGAAGAAAGGATAGGTGAAAGGAAAGAGGAAAGAAAATGATACCAGTAAATTACTTGGTTGAGCAATGAACTCTTCTTGTAGTTGAAATTCTATGTTTGGGCAGTGGGCTCTTCTTGCATACATTATACCACAACTCCTAACATGATTGGAATCTCCTAATACGGATTCAAAGTCTAAGTAAATCATCTAAAGCTGTTGGGATTAGTAAATCATCTTGTTGGCATCATTGCCATCGGGGTTTCCTCTTTGATCAAGGGTTTCCCTAGTCAACATATCTAGTGTAATTGTCTATGTGCATCTTTGTATGTTTGTTGTTTACTTTGGTTTGCTTGTTAAGTTTGTTTAACAAAGATAAGCATTTTAATTATTGGATAACTCATTCACCTCCACCCCCCCTTTTAGTTATCTTCGTGGACTATTATTTCTAACAATTGGTATGTTAGAAATAGAGATTACTAGGGGGGTGAATTAGTAATCTACAAAATTTAATCACCAACACGATATTATTTCTTACTTTAAACCATGCATAACAAAGCAATAAAGTAATGTTGAATAGTAATCGCAACAATACACAAAGATAACGCATAACACCATATTTTGTTAACTAGGGAAACCCTAGCCAAGGGAAAACCCTGGTGGGGATGATACCCACTAGATAATATATTGATATATAAGTTCCTTGTTAGAGGATTGACCTTGTTAAGAGTCAATAAAAAATTTCAAGATATAAGTAGTCCCTATTAGGAGACTTTGAATCCCTGTTAGGAGATTCCAATCTTGTTAGGAGTTGTGGTATAAAGTATGCAAGAAGAGCCCACTACCCAAACATGCAATTTCAACTACAAGAAGAGATCATTACTCAAACAAGTAATTTATCATTATTTTATTTCCTTGTCTAATCTTTGATCTTTAGCTCAATCTCAGAACACCAGATAGCTCATATAAAATGTCACATATATCACTTTCATAAAAGTTTGCTCACTTCACAATCTTACAAGATAGCACTTACAAGCATAATCACACACCTTCTCATCGCAAGAAGTCCTTTGCATAAATACCATTCTTTTAAACAAATTACTATTGGTTCTACTAAGACCACAATTCACTTTTCCAAGTTAGAGTAAATATCTAGGCTATCAGCCCTAATTGGACAAGTAATTATTTTGTAGACAAAATAATTCTTTCCTTCAATTTTGTTGTCTTGCTTCATCAAAACATAATTATCTCTATTTCGTACGGTCTATACAAATTTTTGAGGTCATACATGTCATCACCAACATGTATATTATCTCCATGTAACTTCGCTTGTCATAATATGATGTCTACTTTTTCATCTACAAGCAAAATGTTTGACCAATGTGTAGATCATGAAATTCTACCCCAAAAACAAACAAACAAAATTTCTTGAAAAAAGGAGTTCGTATGAGGGAGATATTCCTATTTGAAAATCACCTCTATAATTATTTTTTCTGAATTGTCGTCGTCGCACATCCAAAAATCAGTTGACTCTAGACTTCACCTTAGATGTCCAATTTTGATGAAACAAAAGTCAATTTAGGGGTTTTTGACCTTCTGAATATGATGCCAATATCTGATTGGCACTAGCAAACTCCAATCTTATCCTGCAAAAAATCTCTCCTACTGCAAGCCTGATGGCCAAAAAAATTTCAAACAAAATACGCAGATTTGAAAAATAATGCAGAAACTAAAATAATAAAATATGAAGATCTGAAAATTAAATTTAGAGATCTGAAATGATCATACCAAATTCTACAAATCGGGCCTTTGGGTTTCGGTTTGCAAAAAAAATTTGCCTCAATTTTGAAAATGGCATAAGGTAATCAAAGTTATAGCCAAAACTCACCAAATTGATGCTCCAAATGTAATGGTGAGGTCCACTTTGGGTCTAGATGCTCCCAACAGCTTTAGATAATTTAGGTCTAAGTTGAGGTCCTTAAAGAGGAGAAGCAAGAATGGTCTCCAATGGCTATGAAATGATGCTCCTATGGCTTTGGTACTATTGGCGCTCAAAAGTTGTGTTCCCATTTTGAGCATCTATCTTAAATTTTGAGTCAAATCAAGCCCCATAAATGCTTTTAAATGAGATTGTACTTAGCTGTACCTTTGAGGCCCCTAAGGTGTTTAATGTTTCTAACACCTTTCATTTAGTGCATCTACCTATTCCATGAAGTTAAATCATCATTCCTAGTTATTTCGTGAAGTCCCATTTTGAGAAATTGCCAAATCTGCATTTTCCCCCAAGTGTCAAACACCGATAAGAAACTGTGTTTGCAACTGAATATCTTGCGCCCAAAAATGTTTCATGACTCACCGCTTTGGGAGTGTTTAGTGTCCATTCTTGAGAACATATGTTTTAGATTTTGATTCATTTCATGTCTATTTGATTAGGTTTTGAATCCCTCAAAGTTGGTTAGTCGTTGTTTCATGCTTTTGTGTAATTGTGCAAATTTCTAGGAAGCCCTGTTTGACGTGTTATAAACTTTGACCCAATTGATCAATATGATAAACTTCCTTTTGTGTTACATTGTAAAGGTCAGAGACTTGTTATGTTTCAAGTTTCAGCTCATGATAAATCCATTTGATCAGTTTTTAAATGCGATTCCAAATGCAATTTCTATCTTTTTACTAGTGTCAGCATTTGCAGATTTGTCGGAACCCCTGTTCATGATATTATAACTCCTAATCTGTGATAGATGAGATCAAATGAATTGTACCACTGCATTGTCCTCTGAAAATACTTTTAAGTGTGCTAGTTTGCAAATCATTACGAATCCATTTGCACATTTTTCTAGGTCAATTCCACTCACCAAAAAATGTCTTTTGGAAGTGTTTTCAATCTGCAAAATCCAAGTAGCCCACTTTGACTGCTCGCCATTTGCACCTAGTTATTCTTCATGAGCCCAAATCCCAGATTCATAATGTCCTCATGACAGAGAACCAACGCCCCAGTTTTCATCTTCCCAAGTGTCAGTTTGCCCAATTTTCAAAGCTGATTCGAAACATGATTTGTTGTTTTCTGAGATGTTTTCACATAGGTAGTTCTAAGAGGTTAATTTTGACAACGAATATCTTTTGACCCCAAATTCATCATGAGACGAGATTCAATAGAGTGCAAGAATATGGAACAAAGAATCAGTACCCCAATTTTCGGAGCTTGGTCAGGTGTTTGGATCAGTTTTTAAGACTAGTCAATCGACCTCCTAACATGAAAGTGACAGTTTGCAAAATAGTGGTAAAATGGGTTTCAGTTGATTAATCAATGGTCAAACTTGGCTTTAATTAGTTTGAAAAGACCAATGGATCAAGCCACGTATCAATTGTCTGAAAAATGAAAAAAAATTGACTAAAATATCAACTGATTAACAAAAATGATGGGTTTGACAAAGTGTTAGTAGTGGTGACTTTGATTTCATGGAACCAATCTAGAAGTGATAGTTGAAATAAGTAGAGAGGGCTAGATATGATAAACACAAGTTGCTACTATGTGCCATTGACCCCATTTGAAAACTTGATGGTCAAACCTACACAATAAATGAAAAGTATATCTGCATTAAAGCCAAACCTTTAGTCTAGTTTTCCTAATGAAATGCCGGCATAGGTCTTAGACAAGAGGAACAAACTTCTAGTTGATAGAACAACACGGTGGCTAGATGAATGCCTTGCTCTGCAACCTATTATGGAAGCCTAAAGAATTTCTTCAAAACTTTGAAGTTTTAGGAACTTTAAAATGGTTCTTCAAGTTTGCAAGTCAATTTGGTGAGAACTTAGATGTAATGATAGGAATCTTTCCAGAGGATAAAAAATGAGGTATCAGTTGACTTGGCTTACTAGAGGAGGTACTACAGAGAGTGGCAGCTGGTGTTGATATTTTTGATAACACATATTCCCATCTTCTTGTTAGAATTCTTTAGAATAACTGAGAGGGGGGGTGAATTAGTTATCCAAGGTATAAATGCCCTAATAATACTATTTCACCAATTATACTGAGCCCATTAAACTATTCATCCATCCAAGCTTAAATCAACCATCTTAGCAAGTTACAGAAAATCAACATGCAGGAATAAAAAATGCAAGATCAACACATGACACAGTGATTTAAGTAAAAATCCAATTTGGGAAAAACCACCAGTAACATGCTACTCAATTCTCACTCTTCTAAAGTGATGCCCTGTTAAAGGCTTACAACACACTGTTAAATGTGACCTTGCTAGAGGATTTCACCATACTGTTAAGAATGGGCCTAGTCAAAGGACTTTGGAACATTCACTTGGAATGTCACCCTGTTAAAGGATTTACAACATGGCTATTAAACCAACCTAAGTCCATAGGATTTATACTAACTGTTACAATTGCTAGAGAGTAACAATAATGGCTTTTGATCTTATACAACTTACAACATATCTTGTAGATTACAGATCACACTTCAGTTCAATCCTTTGCTTGGTTTTAATCACTTTAGCTTTGTCAGCTTGTCATCTCAAGCTTCGTCTTCTTGAGTCTTCTTTCTCATCATACCAATGCAATCATATATGTGGTCATCTATCGAAACAGAGTATATGTGCTCTCTTTCTCCTTAGCACCTTCTTCAGTACTTCATTCTTCCATGCTTGACCATCTACTTTTCTTCATGACCTTATGACTCCTTAAATAGAAATATGGAATACCTTTCTCGCTCTATTCTCCCTCTCTAACTTTTAGGGTTTTAATAGATTAGGTAGGATACAATGTGTCTATCCCATATCTTGCTCTTATCTAGAAACTTCATCTAGAATCTAGTTGTATTTGACAAAAATGTTTTACATAGTGTTATGTGCCACCATCTCATCATTCTTATATTCTATTTGATTCACAAAATTTGAGATAACTACTATGTCGGCTCAGATCTGGCGAATCTTCAATTTTCAAAATAATGTAGCAACTCGGCATTATTGGTTTACTAATGCTCAGCTTCTTCTATGTTACTCGGCACCTATATCATGCTCGGCACCTGATCTTTACTCAGCACTTATTCTTTACTCAGCACCTAAAGATTACTCGGCACCTAAAGATCACTCAACACTTGTTCTTTATTCGGCACTTGAAGATTACTTGGCACCTACTAAAGTTGAACTTGCTTCGCTTCAACTAAGAATCTGTTCAGCACTAACTAGCTTGCTCAGCTCTCTCTAATGAACTTAGTTAGGCTTTACAAATGACTTAGCTAAACCTTACATCTTTGATGTGTTTTAGTGTTCCCATTCTCTATGTCTTAGAGTATGACATCAATACAATATTTCATCAATGGCTTAGTTTATCCTTATACTTCATTATAACATCATAACTTCAACCTTTCTCTAGGTGCTCTAGTTACATCTTATTGATCGCCTCCTCCTTGTCAATCAACCAATTGATAGTATTTGGATCACTAAAGCAATTGTCATTCTTGCAAGTAGCAAGTTTGACATCAATGACAAAACAATGATTGAAAACATTCTTTACCAGTTCCATTACTTTTCATTCATGATCTTTTCAATCATTTCCAACAATCTCCCTCTTTGGCATTGATGGAAAACCAAACTGATCAATTGATCAACTTAGTTACCACCAAAATTATATATGTTTGCTGCTACTTTTTGCTTCCTTCTTGACTCCTGCATGCTTACTACTGATCTCATATATCTCCATATCTTTACCTTTAAATTTCTCATAACCCTCTTTCATATATATATCTCCCTCTTTCATATATGTATCTCCCTCTTGCTTTGCATTGATTAGTTTTCTATATATATCTCCTCTTTGACATAAATGCCAAAGATATAGCATCTTTAACATGCGAAATATAAGCTTTGCATCTCATGTTTTCTCCCTCTGTCACCATGCTTGTGACTGATTTGGAGTTTCTGCTTCTGTTGTCATCCTTTGCATCATTCTTCTGATATTTCAGTGATTAGTTCCTGTTGATGCAAGGCAGCTTCTTTGTTGCTTTAAACTGCTTGCGTTAGGGGCATTACCCCCAACTTTCCTCTAAGATATTCATAAGCATCCTTGGGCAATGGTTTGGTGAATATATCTATAGTTTGTTCCTTTGTGTGAATGAACTCCATCTTCACTTATTTTTCTTCTACCAATTCTTTGACATAGTGTGATGTGGAAACAACCCAAGCACAGAATGGACACAACAAGAAAAGGAAAATTGTATTAATTGTAAAAATAAGCTAGTACATTCAGTATAGAGAAAATAGACTTCAAAACATGCCCTAAGGGCTTACAATAGCACAAAACTAGCGATAATTTCTCCTTTAGGTACCTCCTCTCAATTTCCACTCCGAACTGCCTTTTACAATTCCAAAAATGTCCTTAAATAGACCCCAGAGGGTTAAGGGCTAGGAGTACATTCTAGAAAGTGCTAGTAGGCATCCACCGACCAAGTAGAAGGCTCCAGAAGCCACATTAGAAGTTGGTGCAAATCTAGAAGAATCCAAAAATGGTAATCGAACTTTCGGGAGGCATAACTTTTGAACCGTAGCTCTGATTGACGAACCATTTACATTTCTGGAAATCTCTTGAAGCGCTCTATAGCCCTATGGACCAGATTCACTCATCCCCCATTTTTTGGCCCTTTTTGAGGTCATTTAATGCCCCTAACCTGACTTTGAAGCATTCTTAGGAGGTCTCCAAAAACTAAAAAATTGCGATAACTTTCAAACCGTGGGGCCTTTTGACCTGATTCTTTTTTTGGAATGCTCTAAATTGCAATTACATTTATTTGGCCAATTTACACCTCCTAGTTCACCAAAATGATTTCTCAATTACATACTTCTATTTTTTTGGCATTTACATGTATCCCAAGGTGTTCAAATACTCTATCCTAGAACATTGATAGTGGAACTGTGAGAGTTGGGACCTTTATTTGACTCAAATGGGTATCCAAAAATGAAAACACATGAAACAAAAACTAAGTCTAAGTACATTTTTTGTGGTGACACAGGATTGCCCTTATACCTCTGGATGCTTCTGCATCATAGTGATACTTGATTGCAATATGCTTAGTTTTTGCATGCATTACTGGATTCTTGGATATGTTTATAGCACTTGTATTATCACAATATAATATCACAAGTTTGGTTACCTCTTCTTTCATTCCTTTCAATAGATGTGTGAGCCATACAATGTTTGTGCAATTGACTGCTGCTACCACAATTCTGATTCTGCAGTGGACTGAGATGTGCATGTTTATTTCTTGCTAGTCCAAGTAACTAGCCTTTTACCTAAAAATAATGCTCCTCCACTTGTGATTTTCCTGTCATCAATGTTTCCTCCCCAATCTGCATTTGTGTATGCATTGAGTTCAAACTTTTCATTCTTTTTATAATATAGACCAAAATCATCAGTTCCTTTGAGATACCTCATTATTCTTTTTACTGCTATGAGATGATTGTCTTTAGGATTAGCAGAGAATCTAGCCATTATTTCAATTGCTAATGCTATGTTTGGTCTACTATGTACAACATATTTTAGTTTTCCAATCATGGATCTGTACATTTTTTGATTAACTTCAGCTGATACATCATTTTTGGATAGCTTATGTCTTGTCTCCATTGGTGTGCTGACTGATTTGGAGTCTTCCAATCCAAAAATTTTAAGTATATCTTTGATGTACTTTGATTGTGTCATAAATATACCATTTTTTAGTTGATGTACTTGCAATCCAACAAAAAATTTGATCTCTCCAAACATAGACATTTCAAACTCATGTTTCATTTTGTCAGCAAAACTTTTGCAAAGCACTTCCTTTCCTCAAAACACTATGTCATCCACAAAGATTTTAGATACAATAATATCCTTACCTTCTTCTGATTTGATGTACTTATTGTTGTTATCACCAGTTCTTTCAAATCCTATTTGCACTAGATACTTGTGAAGTCTCTCATACCATGCTCTAGGTGCTTGTTTCAGACCATAGAGTGTTTTATGTAGTTTACAAACCATATCCCTATTGTTCTCATCAAAAAATCCCTCCAGTTGTTCAATATAGACTTCCTCTTCCAATATGCCATTCAGAAAAGCAGACTTTACATCCATCCAATAGACTTTAAAACCTTTATATGCAGCATATGCAAGTAAAGTTCTTACTCCTTACATTCTAGCAATAGGGGCAAATGTTTCCCCATAGTCTAATCCTTCCTCTTGAGCATAACCCTTACATACTAGTCTAGCTTTGTTTTTAGTAATCTCACCATTCTCATCTAGCTTGTTTCTGAATACCCACTTGGTGCCAATCACATTCTTGTCAACTGGTTTGGGAACCAAACTCCAGGTTTTGTTCTTCTTTATTTGGTCAATCTCTTTTTCCATAGCTTTATACCAGTCACCATCTTGTAATGCATCATACACTATTTTAGGTTCAAATTTTCTTAACAGACATGATTCATTTCTTAGTCTATTCCTTGTCATTGGTCTTGCATCTTTGTCACCAATTATCTATTCAGCAGGGTGATGTTTCTTTACATATTTGGATAATCTTGGTTCTATCCTTGTTTCAATGTTTGATCTTTTAGATTTAGGGTCACTATGCACTTCGTTGTTAGGTAGTGCTATATCTTTTTCATGTGTACTAACTTCAGAGCCAGAATGTGTATTTCCTTCATTCTGCAATTCAACTTTTGAATGCAGCTTGGCATTCACTGGTTGTGACTCGGCTGAAATTGAAACTTGTTGTTGAATCCCAATTTGATTGATAGTATCCTCGTCAACAGGCATTCCTTCATAAGAATACACAAAGGTTCTGTATTCATCCATTCTCTTTGGTTTTTCAACTTGGACATCTATATGCTCATCAAATTTTACATTTGCACTTTGCACAATTTTGTCAGTGTTAGTATTTAAACACTTATATGCTTTACTTCTAGTGGAGTAACCAAAGAATATGCCTTCATCACTTTTTGCATCAAATTTTCCATTTCTAGCATCTTTAAGGATAAAGAATTTGCAACCAAATACTTTTAAATGCTTTACATTGGGTGAGTGACCATACCATAATTCAAAAGGTGTTGCACTTGTACCTTTCTTGACTTGTACTTAGTTTAGTGTATGAACAGCCACACTTACAGCTTCTCTCCAATATTTCAGAGCAATAGTCTTTTCCATCATTAATGTTCTGGCACAGTCAATCATAGATCTATTTCTTCTTTCAGCAATTCCATTCTGTGGGGGAGTTCTAGGAGCTAATGTTTGTCTCTTGATTCCTTTGTCATTGCAAAATGTCTCAAATTCATTTGATGTGAATTCACCACCTCTGTCTGATCTCAGGCATTTCAAACTCTTTCTTATTTCCTTTTCAACTCTAACCACATACCATTTAAACATTTGAAAAGCATCATATTTTTGCTTTAAGAACATAATAGTCATCATCCTGGAATAGTCATCAACAAACAAAATTATATATTTATCTCCTTTGTAGCTTTGTACTTCTATTGGACCACATAAATCAGTATGGACTAACTCAAGTACTTCTTTAGATGTATAGTTTTTACTCTTGAAACTTGACTTAGTCATCTTTCCTAGCTAACATTGTTTGCACATGATGTTGTTAGGCTTTTTCAGTTTAGGTAAACCTCTGACTTTCTTCATTTTACTGATATTGACCAGATTATCAAAGTTGACATGACATAGCCTTCTATGCCATAACCACACATCATCAAATTTTGCAACAAGACAAGAAGTATTTTCCATATCAAGATAAAATAGATTACTTCTTTTTTGATCTCCTTTTCCTATCAATTTGCCATCAATATCATAGATTTTTGCAGTTTTGTTTCCAAATTCTACTTTGCACCCTACATTGCCTAACTGTGAGACACTTAGAAAATTTTAGTTTAGTCCTTCAACATAGTATGCATTATCACATGAAATTTTCTCTATAAGCTTAATGGAGCCTTTTCCTTTGATTTGACATGGAGCATCATTACCAAACCTAACACTATTTCCATCATACTGAGTAAAGTTAACAAACTTACTTTTGTCTCTTGTCATATGATGTGAACATCCACTGTCTATGATCCATCTGTCATTCTTCTTCATACATGTTACTAGTGTTGTAGGCTCTTCTTCATCAGATTGGTCCTTCATGGCCACATAAACAAATTCATCATCATTATCATCGGAATCCTCTTCAGCAATATAACACTTCTTGCCTTTGTCTTTGTAATCTCTCTTATCATCTTCTCTTCTATATTTGTACTTGTTTCCTTCTTTGTATTCCTTTTTATGTGTACACCTTGTAGCAATATGTCTTACTTCATTGCAATTGAAACAAATCATAGGCAGCTTACCTTTGAATTTTTCTTTGCCTCTATGAAATCTTCTAGCTAGCAATGCTTCCAATTGTTTCACATCTTCCTCATCAGTGCTACTGTCACTGGATACATATTTCATCTTTCTTCCCTTCATTGTTTTCACCTGTTCAACATCTTTCAATGATAGCTTGGCTTTGAAAGCAGATTCAACATTCTTAGGTCTGTAGTTGTCAAAGTTAGATAACTCAAATGCCGTGAGTCTACCCACTATACCTTCAAAACTTAGATTATTTCCTGGCACATGTCTTAGCTCTTGTATAGCTGATACTCTAATAGCATAGATAGGGAGCAAGGTTCTTAAGAACTTACTATTAATAGTATCATCATCTAATTGACCACTCAAACATCTTATTGCACTTACCACTTCCTTTATTCTAGCGGCATACTGAGCAGCATTCTCACTTTCCTCCATTTTCATATCATCAAACTTTCCTCTGAGGCTTTCCCTTTTTGCTCTTTGAACATTTAGATCTCCTCCATAAATGTCTGATAGGGCTTTCCACATCTTGAATGCACTTTCACATCCTTTGATATCATCAAATTCAGCATAGTTGAGTGCAGAAGCAATCTCCAGCATTGTCTAATTATGTTCTTGTTTGTTTTTCAAATCTTCTATAGTAAGAGTACCGATTGGATCAACATGTTCAGTAATAATTGAATTTTGGGCATAATCTCCTATGGATCCAAGATGTAGCTTCATCAAACTTTTCCATGCAACAAAGTTGTCTTTGTTGAGCTTGGGAACTTCTCTCTTAGGCATTTTGATCTTTTATGCTTCTAGTCCCTTTAAACTAAGTCAGTAGCAAAGCTCTTATACCAATTGTTAGAATTATTTAGAATAACTGAGAGGGGGGGGTGAATCAGTTATCCAAGGTCTAAATGCCCTAATAATACTTTTTCACCAATTATAGTGAGCCCATTAAACTATTCATCCATCCAATCTTAAATCAACCATCTTAGCAAGTTACAGCAAATCAACACGTAGGAATAAAACATGCAAGATCAACACATGACACAGTGATTTACGTGGAAACCCAATTTGGGAAAAACCACCACTAACATGCTACTCAATTCTCACTCTGTTAAAGGCCTGCCCTGTTAAAGGCTTACAACACACTGTTAAATGTGACCTTGTTAGAGGATTTCACCATACTATTAGGAATGGACCTCGTCAAAGGACTTTGGAACATTCACTTGGAATGTCACCCTGTTAAAGGATTTACAACATGGCTATTAAACCAACCTAAGTCCATAGGATTTATACTAACTGTTACAATTGCTAAAGAGTAACAATAATGGCTTTTGATCTGACACAACTTACAACATATCTTGCAGATTACATATCACACTTCAGTTCAATCCTTTGCTTGGCTTTAATCACTTTAGCTCTATCAGCTTGTCATCTCAAGCTTCATCTCCTTGAGTCTTCTTACTCATCATACCAATGCAATCATATATGTGGTCATCTATCGAAATAGAGTATATGTGCTCTCTTTCTCATTAGCACCTTCTTCAGTACTTCATTCTTTCATGCTTGACTATCTACTTTTCTTCGTGACCTTATGACTCCTTAAATAGAAATCTGGAATACCTTTCCCGCTCTATTCTCCCTCTCTAACTTTTAGGGTTTCAATAGATTAGGTAGGATACAATGTATCTATCCCATATCTTGCTCTTATCCAAAAACTCCATCTAGAATCCAGTTGTATTCCTCAAAAATGTTTTACATAGTGTTCTGTGCCACCATCTCATCATTCTTATCTTCTATCTGATTCACAGAATTCTAGATAACTACTATGTCGGCTCAGATCTAGCGAATCTTTGATTTTCAAAATAATGTAGCAACTCGACATTATTGGTTTACTGATGCTCAACTTCTTTTGTGTTACTTGGCACCTATATCATGCTTGGCGCTTGATCTTCACTTGACACTTATTCTTTACTCGATACCTAAAGATTACTCGGCACATGAAGATCACTCGGCACCTGAAAATCACTTGACACTTGTTCTTTATTCAGCACCTAAAGATTACTCGGAAGCTACTAAAGTTGAACTTCCTTGGCTTCAACTGAGAATCTATTCAGCACTAACTAGCTTGCTCGGCTCTCTCTAATGAACTTAGTTAGGCTTTACAAATGACTTAGCTAAACCTTACATCTTTGATGTGTTTTAGTGTGCCCATTCTCTGTGTCTTAGAGTATGACATCAATATACTATTTCATCAATGACTTAGCTGATCCTTATACTGCATTATAACATCATAACTTCAATCTTTCTCTAGGTACTCTAGTTGCATCTTATTGATTGCCTCCTCCTTGTCAATCAACCAATTGATAGTATTTGGATCACTAAAGCAATTGTCATTCCTACAAGTAGCAAGTTTGACATCAATGACAAAACAATGATTGAAAACATTCTTTACCAGTTCCATTACTTTTCATTCATGATCTTTTCAATCATTTCCAACACTTCTCACTATAGGAGGTTATACTATGACATTTCTAGTTAACATGGACAATAATGACACAAAAGCATTGCACGTGGAATTAAGTAAGTGAGATTTGATTCATCCAAAATTAATTCACAGGCAACAATATATAGAAATGATGCCTCACCACTCATGGAAGACCATAGCAAGGTTTTAAGAGCAGGCAACCCATGTCTAAAGTGGAGAAAGCTATAGCAGATGCACATAAGGAAATCGCTGGTCAAAGAGTCCACACTAGGGTAGGGCAGCGAATAAAATAGATAAAGATTGACTTGAAAATAGCAAGGGTGGCATGTTGATAAAAAATAGGAGATCCCCAATTAAAATCCTGGCATTGAGAAAGAAGTTTGCGCCATCATATGAAGATAGGGCGCCAGTCAATTAAAAAAGGAACAATTCCACACATAAGCAGTAGCAAGTGAAGTCAATGTTTGAGGGAAGGCAGCACCCATGAGCATGAGAAAAATTATTTTAGCACATAAAAAATAGAGGATCCCTTTACCATTAAAAAATGTAGAACAATAAGCCACAACAGTAGACACCATAAGTAATCCAGCGCATAGAAGAGAGGAAGGCACCAAGAAAAGCATGTTGCCAAGAAAAGGGGAGTCCACGTTAACATAGGCACATTCTTCTGACATTATTTTGATATTACTCCTAAACAGCAAACCACACCAAAGAGTTAAGGGAAGAGAAGCCGTTGTGAAGGAAAGCAGTCGACAGAAAACTAAGAGGAAACCTACACCAAAATGGAGAAGACCCCACGCATTTGAAAAGGAACACGTAGCCAGTCTAAAAGGACCCTGTGCAAAAAATGAAGTCGTTGGCACATGAAAAAATAAAATCCATGTCAAATAAAAAGGTTTCCCACGGCCAACAGGAAGACCCATGTTGTGAGCATATAAAACACATTCAAAGAAGGGTCAAAGTGAAGAACTTACACTGTGTATGAAAAAAGAAAGGCAAACAATTTAAAAGGAACCAATCTGCAGCTGAAGGAGAAAGGAGAAAGGAGCCTACAAAGGGGCAGAGACATTCAAAAAAAGTCATGCAAAATAAAAGAGAGCGCAATAGTTAAAGGGAGGTAAAGCTAGTAAAGGCCATTATCCCACATTCATCATGGGAGGCCTTTTTTATGCATTTAAATGCTAAAACATTTAGAACTTAAGTGTCTAAAGAGTAATGGCTTTTATAAGCCACAACCTCGCGTGGGCCCATTTAGCTGACTTCGCCAACCTGAAGGTGATATCAACATGATGCAGGCACAATTTTAAACAAAGATGCAAGAATGATGAGGTGGCGAGTTCAAACCCAATTGCATGAGATGATGTCACGTGGCGAGATCGTGCGGTGTGCGCAAGCTTGCAAAATGAAGGTGCTCAAAGTTTAAACAAAGTGGGAATGCAAGCACATGACATGTGGCAAGCGGGTCTCAGCTAGCGACGAGGTGGAAAAGATGAGTAGGATCAGAGGCAAGGCACAGGATCGTGACATGTGTCATGATCTGACAGACGATGCAATCTCGCTTGACAAAGATGTGTACCGATTAAATATTGCGAGTAAGCGAGATTCAACCACATGGTAGATGGTCCTAACTAGTGATGATGAGGCAATCCAATGGAAAAGATCAACCAATTAGAAAGCACCACGTGGCATGTCTGGTCAACCTAGTTTGACCTAAGGTCCAAGTGCAAAGGAAAATTCAGATGTGTTAAAAGATAATAATTTAATTATTCATTGAAAATGAATGCACATAGGTTTTTTAAATTTTAAAAAACAATTTATTTTCTAAAGCTAGACTTTAGAACTTTTTAAATTTTGAAATTTTAAAATTTATCAAGGATGCAGACCTAAGGTTTTAGCAGAGGGGGGGTATTTTTCAAATTGAGATTTAGAGGGTTTCTGGTAGGCTAAATATGTGATATTATATATTGCCAAAATCATGAGAAGACGAACTTTCCAATTATGGAGTTCATTTCTGCACAGGAATTCATGGGTTCAAGTTAGAACCAAAAATGTGAAATTTGTGGACTTCTCAATGGAATGAGCCAAAATTGAAAATGCAGTTACAAGATCAGTAACAGACAGTGAAAATGCAGTTTGGGGCTGAATGTAACCACTTTCAAGTCAGTTGATTTAGGATTTCACTAGCTTTTCATGGTGTTATTAGATATTTTGGCAAACAAATGGGTTTTCATCATTGAGCAGAGACATTTACAAGTTTTTTACAAAGAAATGATGAAAAGAAAATTAGATCAAAGGGGAGAGAGAATAGAGAGAGTCTTTTCATGGTAAAGAGAGGGAATTTCAAGTGGACACATGTTAGATGCAGAGTAGATCCGAGAATTCTTTCTTCCTATATCTTTCTCATTCTTTCTCTTTGTAAGGGTTCCAGTTCTTTGGAGAAAATTTGCACATTACTATGATACCATGTTTTGGTTCCAGTCTTGATGTATTTCCAATACTGTGACACCATTCTTCAGCATAATTCTCTCATGTGAATAGCAGTAGTGCAGATAATACAACGAGTTCTAATATGTTAGGTGTTTTTCATGTTTTGATTTTATGCATCTGAATGTATAGTTTCAAGGAAATCAATACAAATGAGCAAGTATTTGATTAGTTTCATTTTGATTCTCGTCTCTTGTCTTAGTAATCTATAGCCTTATGTGGTCTTGGAACAAAGATCTGAGATCCATTTGCATCCCCTTTAGGTTGTATGTCTGATGTATTTTGTTGTTGGAACAAAGGGCCAAGTACATGCTTAATGTGATTGACAGGGTTACTGGTTATTTTGAGAAGGATATTTCATGAGAATGAGATCTAAATGAACATTGATGTCTGAATCACAAGGTGATTAGATAGATCTGATGTTTGGGTATACGAAATATGTCCTAATGTCACAGATGTATGTTTTGAATTCATGGAATTGCCCAATGGATTAGGCAATGATAAGTTATAGGATCACTTGTTATATTGTTGCATATTTGAGGTTGTGTTGAATCAACATCATTAATCAAATGTTTCCCCTTTCATGTTGAAAGTTATTCAAAGTTTAACCCGCACTTAGCTTGCTAGTTTCATGAGTCATGTTCTTATCTATTTCATGATTGTGATTCCTAGTTAAGTATAGAAGATTTAGGGGTTTTCATCTACTATTCTGGATTTTGATTATGCTCATTGTATTGGTCACATAATTGGATCGTAAGAGGTTCACCCGCCTAGGTTTTGTAGAGCCTGAAGTGAAGAAGGAGTGTAGCCTTATAGTTGGCCCGAGTTCTTGGTGAATTGTATCCATTATTGGACATAGCTTCCCATAGGATCAATCTTACCCTATATACTTGGTTATTAAAACACTGTTAAATCAGGAGCCAACAGGTGCCATGTAATAATTTGGTATAGCTCTAATACCATGTAAGAATTTTCCTTAGGAAAAAATCACTCAAGACCAACAAGCTCAACAACTAGCACAAAATAGACCAATAGAGTATGATTAGAATAACAATATGAAATTCAATTAATCTTGTATTGATGTTCAAGTACACTAGAATGCTTCTAGAATGACTAGGAGTTAGAAAAATGATAAGCCTCATGTAGACACCTAAAAATCTTTAGAAAATAAAGTATTTTTATTTTCTGAAAAATTTCTGATGACATCATCATTTATTAATTTATTTATTTATTTATTTTTATGCCATTAAATCCCTCTATCTTAATTAAAAATATTTAATTAAGGAATCCCTCCCAAAAAATTTTAAACCTTATTTAAACATTATTTCCTTATTTATTAATTATTTAATTAATAAATTGACCAAAATAAATAAAATTTTATTTTTTATCCAAAACTTGGCCAATTTCCTTAAGACCACTAACCTCTTCCAAAATCTTCTAATCCTTCTTTAATTTTGATTAAAGGCTAATCCCATCATTTCCTACCCCTAATCCCAACTCAAAATATTTAATTAAGATTAAATATTAATTCTCATGTTTATTTAAAAAAGTTTTAATAAATATCTCCTCAACCCAAACCCTTGAAATAAATAAAACTTTATTTATTTCCTAAAAATCTAATTTATCCTCATCCTAAGAAGTTCTAGACTCTTCTAGAAAGTCTTCATCCTCATCCTAGGAAATTCTAGACTATTCTAGAAAGTCTTTATCCTCATCCAAAGTCTAGACTCTTCTAGAAGATGTCTTTAAACCTAATCCTAATCCCCTCCTAACCTTGTCACATTCTCTAAACATGGGTTAAGACTTACTAACCCAAGCCAAAGTTAACAAATATCTCCTCTTTCACCCACCCTCATTAAATGCCATCCACTTGCCTATCCCTAAGCTAATCCTAAACCATCCTAATCCATCCTCTAATCATTTGCACAATCCTAAGCAAGCTTAAAATCCTCCTAATCAAGCCCAAGTCAAAATTTCTCTCATCTCCCTCAAAATATCTCAACCATAAAACTTTATGAAGCCCACTAGGCCATAAATGACTCTTCTAAGCCCTTTTATTGCTCTTACAAGCCATTATGAGGGTCTTTATGAAGATTTTATCCCTTGAGCCTCCTTTGTTGACTCATCCTTCCCCTTTCTTCCATCCTCTCACCCTATGACATGTGTCACTCCCTGATTGACTGTAAGAAAGCACAATCCATGTGCTCTCCTCTCATGCAATCTAAGCCTTCCATAAGCTTTTTCCCATCCTTGCATCCTAGCCCTTGATCCCTCAAGCCCTTTGCCTATTTAAGGAATCCTCTCCCAAGCCATTTTAACACAATCCATGAAGTAAAGTCATAATTCCATTTTAAGAAGTCATTTTACATCAAAACCATACACTCACACCCAAATTCCAACTCCATTTGAAGCCCTTTTTGAAGCATAAGCTTGAGCATACATCCTATCTATTTAGACAAAGCCACTCAACAAGAGAGCTTCTTATTGAGAGAGTCCATTAATGGCTCATATTCTTAATTGAGAGCTCATCTTAGTCTATCTTGAAGTTTATGAATTTTTTTTAGTTTGTAGAAGCTTTATTTAAATTTGGTTTCTATTAGCATACTAACATTGCTCATATACATTTTGGCACGCCCGGTGGGACCCCGCATGGGTCATCTTCATTAGCTTTTTTAGTCAAGTTTTGTATGTCATTTGCTAATTTTGACTAATTTTTCTTGTTTTTGTGATTGGTAGGATTGTATAAATTGGTTTTGTAGGTCCACATGAGCATGAAGAAGACAAAGGAACTCATAGTCTATCTCATAGTATTTGCAGATTTTTCAAGCATATAGGTGGACAAAGCACTTGAAATTCTTCTTCCTCTTCTTGTCTATATTCTTCTTATTCCATCTACTTCTTCTTCTTCTTCTTGTGGAAGATCTTGGCCATTTTTTTTTAAGGAAGCAAAATCATACACACTTCTTTTTAGTGCTTAAAATGAACCCCCAAATCATACTTAAATCCATTAAAAAATTAAAAATTTGCAAAAAAGAAAAAATATTTTAACAAGTGAAACTAAACCAATCCAATCATTTGCATCCTTGCAACATCAAGGTTTTAGATGCATTCATTCAAAGTTAGGAACACTTCATTTTTGGGAATTTAAAAAGAACTTCAAGTTGCCATTTCAAAAGGTTCAAAATCAACACTAAGTGCACACTAAAATCTAAATCAAACTCAAAGCATCAATCAAGGATAAAATGAACCTCATTTGCAAATATTTTAAAGTTCTTTTAAAAATCTCATGAAAACTAAGAGTCCTAAATGGTTGCCAAAAATTGTCCTAAAAGCTTTGTTATTTGTTCCAAACAAATGTCTTGTTGAAAAATCTTGAATGTTTCTTAGGTTTTTCATGCATCAAAACAATCTAGGAATATCATTTTTGGGCTTAAAACATGCAAACTAGAACACAAAATCTTGAATGAAAACCAAAGTCCAAAGAGTCATTTTCACTTTTGAGTCCAAAACAATCTTGAATGATCTAAGGTTAAAACAAAGCACTTGAAAGTTCTTAAAACAACACACAAAATCTCAATCTTGAATGCTCAAAAGAAAAAACTTGAATGTTTAATCACTTGTCTTTGAATGCATGTTTCTAAAATCACTCTTGAGTGCTATGGATTAAAATCAAGTTTGTTTTTTTTATGAATGCATGATTAAAACAACAAATCCAATCTTGAATGCCATAGATCAAATAATCATCTTTTGGGGCATAAAAAGAATCCACATTTTTGAAATCTTCTAAGTTATAAAAACTAATAAAGATGCTTTGAGTAAGTTTGTAGTTGGACTCACCCTCTTTAATCACCCATCAATTTAACCATTGGTTGCAATCTCAGTGCCATCTATGGGGATGGGTCTACCTAAGAGGGTGTTAAGTGCTCCACAAAGATCAAACTCCATTCACTTGGGTCTTTAGTGGTTTTTCTAAGTTAGAAAATTCTTTGAATGCGCATTAATCTCGCTCACACTTCATTTGAGCATAAAAATTGGACAAATCTTGACGTGGAGGGCCTCCGGGCGCGCGCTTGGCAATTGAGTTTCACACATCTTTGTTTTGGGCTTAAAACAAACTCACACTCAATCTTGAATGCCTAACAATCAATGAACATTGCATGGTTTGGACGCATTTTCAATGACGCTTGCATTTTTTATGTTGACGATCTCTCGACTTTCATTATGCTGACGATGTTGTCAAATTGGAATGAACATTGTATGCCATAATCACAAGTGTCTTCAATCATAGCTTACAAAATCTAAATCATCAATTGGAATAAATGCGTGTCTTTTAAAGCCCAAGATCATGTATGTGATCTTGTTTTACACTTTTTAGGAGGCCTGCTTGGGGATTTCATCACCCCTTGGGACGACCTCAACTCCAGCATTCCAGCAGAGTATAAAAATCGAGAGGTGAATCCAAAGACACCTCTCTTGGAATCAAGATTTTGTCACTCGGGCTAAGCCTCAAGGAACTTTATATCCTTGAGAAGTGAAAGAGGAGAAGTGGGTTACCACTCCTCTCGGCTGTGTGACATCTTTTTGGTTTCATCTACGGATTTGGGCCACAGGTACCTTGCGTATATCGAGGACTCCCTAGCTATAACAAATTTCATCCTTGTAGAAAGCTTCCTAGGATGTTGGTGTGTTTAACGTGCTTGCTCCAAAATTTTGTCTGCTTGTTTGTTCATAGCTTTTGAATGAATGTTTGCCAACTTTGGTCAAAATCCCAAAAAAGCATAAATCTCCCAGCTCAAGGCATACTTAGCATAGTCACTGTCTCATCAGAAAAGCATCCAAGCTCCCCCGCTACAACCGAATCTATCTGGTTCCTTGCTTTAGAAAAATCCCAAATCCAAAGTCTCTCCAAATCATCCCCCCTAGCCAGCTAGAAACCCAATCCAAAATCACACCCAAGCCTTTAGAGAGTTGTTGTCATTCTGCTAGAATTTGCTATCCAATCAATCTGACCAATCCACCAGCCTCACCAAGGTTATCCCTTTGACAGAGCTTTGTCTAGGGTAATCTAGCTTTATCACTTGTTATCCCTCATCACCTTGAGCTAAAGGTTGGGATCCACAAGTGGTCAATCTCATGTCATGCCCATAGGATCATTAGTCTATCCTTAAGTTGACACAATCTTCACCAATCTAGCGCATAGGAAAGCAAAACTCTCACTTTTTGACAGCATGCCCTTGAAGTCTTCCATCCACAAGAAAGCCAAAAATCTCCAGCCAATCCTCCTTAGGTCTGTCATATAGCTTTGACTCTCCCTAGGAAATCTTTCATCAGCCAATCCAAAATCTGAGCTTAAACCAAATCCGACCATGAGCTTTCGTGTTCATCCATATGCAAGACCCCATCCCCATCAAACTCATCGTCAAAGCATGAAGTACCAATCCTATCTTGATGTGTTTGGTCGTATTGTCCTTGCTCCTGCCACCTCCTATTCCAATGATGATGAAGATCTTGTTGACTATGAAGGGTATCTTGAGAGCCTTAGAAACATTCCACCAACCATCCCCCAAAATCCAAGAGTTATTCCAAACTATCTAGTCATGCCATCTGATATCCCAGCTTCTCCTCCATCACCCAATCAACCAAGCTTCCAATCTTCCACCCCCATCACACTAGCTATTCCTGTCAATCCACCTCCACCTTCAACACATGAGTCTCCAAGGAATCTCCTAGAGGAAATACAAGAAAAGCCGCCTCCAACAGTTGATAAGCCATGTCATCTAATCCAACCATGTGAAGTAGTCAACGATGAAGCTTCCCCATATATAATATCACCCCCATCTCCCATAGCTATCATCCCCATACCATCCATCAAATTGCTTAAAATCCTTCCACTTCTCGCAAGCATCAAATTCCCACCACTCATCAAATCACTCCAAATCCCATCCACATCTCCTCCTCCAAGAATTATCCAAATCCCATATAATGAACCTCATGCATCCACTCCCATCCATTCTTGTCAAGATCTTGTCCAAAAGCATGTTGAAATATCCTCTGACAGAATAGAAAATCTTGCCATCCCACTTATTCCCCTACATGATCCACTTTTACCATCCCCTCCATATCTAAATCCTACCATCTTACTTACTCCATCTCAAGATCCCTTTCCCTCATCCCACCCAACTCAAGATCCTATCCTCCCATCTCCTCTTCTTCATGATCATACATCTCCCATAATCCATGATGATAGATCCATCAAAGAAAAACTAATTATCATATCCGAAGCTCCAACTCCTTCAGCTAGTAATGGACTCACATCTTGTGTTCCAAATAATGAACATCATATTGAAAAAAGAAATGAAAATGTATTTCTAGATGTTGGTATCCCCGCTATTCCTGCATGGTCCCAAGTCCTTCCATCTCCACCCCAAAGTTCCCATCCATCTTATTCCACATCTATTTTGGGCCCTCATCCTACTCCTTATCTCCAACCCTCCATTTTGGGTTCATATATCCCTTATCTAAATCCCACACCTTTTCCATCCACTTTGGGTCCTTACATACCTAATATGAATCCTTTATCCCCTCCATCTATTTTGGGACCTACACCTTCCCCATTTCCATCTATTTTGGGCCCATATCCTTCCTTCCCTCCATCCATTTTGGGCAATTATATCCATCCATATCCTATGTTCCAATCTAACCTTCCATCCCCTCAAATCCACCAGCTAGATCATCAAAGGCACTCACCCTTGAATCCCTTCCAACCTTTAAACCCTATCACTCCATCAATTATCCCTCCATATCCTCCATGCTCTTGTTCCGATCCCATGGCTAATAGAAGCATATTGGATGCCAAATACAAAAGCATAAATCCAAAAATCCACAAAAATCCAAGTCTCAACATGTCCCTTCTAAAATACATGTTCAAAACAAGAAACATTTAATCCCAATCAAAGAAAAAGTCAAGAGGCCACAAAAGCCCAAGCTAAAAAAGTCAAAAATCATGTGGATACCCAAGATGCTCATAAAAGAAATGCATCTCAAAGAAAAATCTCAATTGGCATCCATTCATGCTACTCAAAAAGCCTCATCCATCCATCCTTCATCCAAATCCCCATATAAGCATCCTTAATCCCCCCAATCCACTTTTAGTCCATATTCTTCTTATCCTAAATTTCCCATCCTCCATCTTCCAACTCTACTTTTATTCCTTATCTTTCTCTTCCTCCATTTTCTCCTCAACCTCGCTCAAAACCATCTTTCCCACTACTTTATCACCTCTCAAGGTGTGTGCCAATGATGATCTTTCCATTTTCCTCATCCATTTACCCACAAGCCTTATGTCTTCACATCCATTATCTGTCAAACTCCCACCCACCATTCCACTTGTTCAATCCAATCCTTTTTCATCCATCCTACCAACATCTATGAGCCAAAAATAGCTGAAGAAAGCCAAAATCATTCCAGCTAAGTCCAAAGTCAAAAAGTCAAAAAATAATAATAAAGAAAAATAAAGTGTCCACTGGTGAAAACTTGGCAATTCAAGCACCTTGGACAAGTACCATGATGAAAACTTGGCAAACAAGCATCATGCGTAATCTCGCCATCCCCAGCTTAGCCTATCACCCTCATGCTTTTGGTCATCTCTTGACATCCAACTCCATCTTCCAATCTATCCACCTATCCTCCACCCTCCATCTTCCATCTCACACCATCCACTTATCTCCTACAGCTTCAGCCAACCATCCCAACTATCATCCATCTCCCTAGCCCCTTCAGCTTTTTCCATCCTAGCTTCAATCCTATCACATCCATCATAAGACCTCCTTCTGCATGGTATCTTTTGATTGGGGGCACTCTATTCCTTGGAGATCTTGTCTTGTCCATCCTCCCTTGTCATTGGTATCTAGCTCTAGGCTATCCTCATGCAAACCCAATGTCATCTCTTTATATCCATCATAATCCTAGCTATCTACCATCCTATCCAGCCATCTCATCCTACTCCTCTAGCTATCCTTGGTCACAAAATCTCTCATCATCATTGGATGCATCCTGCCAAATCCATATCTTTCGCTATCACCTCACCCTTAGCTTTCACATCTTGCACAACATCGAACCATCCTGCTATCCTATCATCCTAAGCTTTTGCCTGCTTGTAACTATCTTGGTTAGCTTCAACTTGTAAATATCTTGGTCCATCAGCTTGTACATCCTCTTTATCTTAGTACCATTGTATCTATCCAGCGTTCGTGTTAGTTCATCCTTGATCAGCATCTTGCACCCATCGCACATCTTGGTTAGCTATTCCAATGCATCCTTTAGCTACATTTCCTATCACCAAAGTGTTATCTTTCTTAGTTCAGCTTTCCAGACGCATCACTCATCTAGATCCATCAGCTTAGGTTCTCTTCAATAGATCCTTGTAGGATATAGCTTTCCTCATGTCTTATCTTGGTCCATTAGTACCTTGTCCTACCCATCTCATTGGCAAACAGTTCTCTTTTGGATTTTCACTTTCTTTCGATTTGGAATCTTCCCTTTTGGGTCTTGAAGTATCTTTTCCAAGCAATCCTTTTGTTCCCTCCTTAAGGTTGCCACGATCTTCCATATCATGGTATACTATGAATGGGGCAATCTGAGTGTAAGGTCTTGATCAGGTCTTTCATTTGTTTTTCTTTTCTGCTTGTGGGTTACCCAGTGTCGGTTCCACACTGCTTCCTTTGGGAATCATGTGTGATGCTGGGGCAATACTTGTGTGTTTGTTTTGAGTCAGTTCGTCAGTCCTCTGGAAAGTTGGTGAAAAGGCCTTGATGTTCTTGGTAACCTTGGCAATTAACCAACAGTCCTATAGCAAAATCTAATGCTCAACTACATGGTGGTACTTCTCTTTGAAGTATCCCCCTGCTCAAAAAGCTTCAATGGTTTTCCTTCATCTCCATTATCCCCCATCCATATCCAACATCTTTCTCTCCTACCCTAGCTTGTGCAACCGTATCTCTCAGAATCAATCATCACTCTTAGCTTTAGGGATCCACAATCCTAGTCTTAGGGATCCACCAATCCAAATCAATCCACCAAGCCTCATCTTTCAAGATCCACAATCCTAGTCCTAGGGATCTCTGAAACCCATCTTCCGCCAATTTGACTCTTTGAAATCTTGTTACATCAGCTTCTTAATTCCCTCATCCATCTCCCTATCCTGGATTCTTTTTATAGCGCTCCACTCCTTCATCCTCCACCTTCCCTAAAGTCTTAAGCTTGCTTCCTCTTGTGCATCTGATTCTCCTTTATCATTCTCCCATAGTGAGAGTTTGAGATAATTCAGCCCCTTCTCTTAGCCAATCTGAGTCTTCTTGCTCATCTCAGATTCTTATACTTTTCATTAAGTTTTCGAGCCTCGCTTTCTCTCCCTGCCACCTTTTTGAGGGGGCATCTTGCAGTCCATTCTCTCATCTTTTGCTCTAGCCTTGGGTATCTTATTTTCTTATCTTTGATGCCATGCCACTTGCGGCATCACATCGAAGAGGGGCAAAATGTAGACACCTAAAAACTTTTAGAAAATAAAGTATTTTTATTTTTTGAAAAACTCCTGATGACATCATCATTTATTAATTAATTAATTATTTAATTTATTTATTTATTTTTATGCCATTAAATCCCTCTATCTTAATTAAAAATATTTAATTAAGGAATCCCTCCCAAAAATGTTTAAATCTTATTTAAACATTATTTCCTTATTTATTAATTATTTAATTAATAAATTGACCAAAAAACCCAAAATAAATAAAAATTTATTTTTTGCCCAAAACTTGGCCAATTTTCTTAAGACCACTAACCTCTTCCAAAATCTTCTAATCCTTCTTTAATTTTGATTAAAGGCTAATCCCATCAATTCCTACCCCTAATCCCAACTCAAAATATTTAATTAAGATTAAATATTAATTCTCATGTTTATTAAAAAAGTTTTAATAAATATCTCCTCAACCCAAACCCTTGAAATAAATAAAACTTTATTTATTTCCTAAAAATCTAATTTATCCTCATCCTAAGAAGTTCTAGACTCTTCTAGAATGTCTTCATCCTCATCCTAGGAAATTTTAGACTATTCTAGAAAGTCTTTATCCTCATCCAAAGTCTAGACTCTTCTAGAAGATGTCTTTAAACCTAATCCTAATCGCCTCCTAACCTTGTCACATTCTCTAAACATGGGTTAAGACTTACTAACCCAAGCCAAAGTTAACAAATATCTCCTCCTTCACCCACCCTCATTAAATGCCATCCACTTGCCTATCCCTAAGCTAATCCTAAACCATCCTAATCCATCTTCTAATCATTTGCACGATCCTAAGCAAGCTTAAAACCCTCCTAATCAAGCCCAAGTCGAAATTGCTCTCATCTCCCTCAAAATATCTCAACCATAAAATTTTATGAAGCCCACTAGGCCATAAATGACTCTTCCAAGCCCTTTTATTGCTTTTACAAGCCATTATGAGGGTCTTTATGAAGATTTTATCCCTTGAGCCTCCTTTGTTGACTCATCCTTCCCATTTCTTCCATCCTCTCACCCTATGACATGTGTCACTCCCTGATTGGTTGTAAGGAAGCACAATCCATGTGCTCTCCTCTCATACAATCTAAGCCTTCCATAAGCTTTTTCCCATCCTTGCATCCTAGCCCTTGATCCCTCAAGCCCTTTGCCTATTTAAGGAATCCTCTCCCAAGCCATTTTAACACAATCCATGAAGTAAAGTCATAATGTCATTTTAAGAAGCCATTTTACATCAAAATCATACACTCACACCCAAATTCCAACTCCATTTGAAGCCCTTTTTGAAGCATAAGCTTGAGCATACATCCTATCTATTTAGACAAAGCCACTCAACAAGAGAGCTTCTTATTGAGAGAGTCCATTAATGGCTCAGATTCTTAATTGAGAGCTCATCTTAGTCTATCTTGAAGTTTATGAATTTTGTTTAGTTTGTAGAAGCTTTATTTAAATTTGGTTTCTATTAGCATACTAACATTGCTCATATACACCTCACACCTAAACATGTCCTCCAAGAGTAGATTATCCTCCATTAAGCATGAGATTTAGTGCGATGATGAGAGGATAAGCCTACTAGGTGTGTCATGTAAAATTATGTTGTAGACACCATGTGCTTAATTAGAGAGAAAACAACTGTGTTGTCTACATGAAAAATTAGTTGATTATGCAAACTTTAGTGTTGTAGACACCATGTGCTAAAATAGAGTTGCTAACTCATGTGTTGTGAACAAGACAACTCATATGAGTACACATAGTCCAAACAAATAATAAAATAATACATTTATCCTAGGTAAACTTAAGTAAAGTGTAAAAAATAATTAATTATTTACACTAACACTTATTTCTTAAGTATAAAGTGAGGTTATTCAACAATCCTTTTATTTCACATAGACTTTTGAAGTTTAAGGTCTTCTTGCCTTGTAGGAGTTTTCTTATTTATAAGTCTCTCATAGACTTTCCAGTTCACTACTCCTTCAATATCCTTTAAACATAGATCTTTTGCTATGATATATCTGATAGTAGATATATCAATCTAATCCTTCTCAAAATTATTATATAAATCATAAAACTTTTTCATTTGAAAAAAGTTTCCGTCATTGGCAATCACTATGTTCATCTTCTCAATCTTTGGCCTCTAGGATTTTCGAGCTTTGTCTACTACTTGCTTAGGTGGTCACCCTTTTTGCTACTTAGTTTTCTATTCCTAATCTTCTTCATCATTAGAGTCAATTGTCAACAATGTTTTTTGCCTCTTACTAGGTGTTTCAGCTAGCTGTTTGACTCTCTCTCTCTCTCTCTCTCTCTCTCTCTCTCTCTCTCTCTCTCTTTATAGACACTGCTTCAACCAATCTCTCTGGTTTTTTTTTTTCTGTTAACTGAGCTAAACATCAAACACTATCACATATGGAATGCTCTTGTCTGAAGATGTCTCAGCAACTAATACTGACAAGGGTTTTATGTTTACTACACCTTGCTTCATTTTCTATCTCACAGCCTTAGATTCACTCTCTGTTATTCTGGCCTCTGATAGTGCCTTATTCATAATAGATTCAAAATTCTTGTGAGATGTCGTCTCCAAGTTTGCTTGATGACCATGTTGAGTGATCTCATCATACATACCAGATCTGTACTCTTCTTTTTCTTTCTTTGAATTAAAAAATAAATCAATGTAACCAACTACAACATCATCATTCAATTCATAGCTCAAAGGATTAAGAAATTTTTCTCGAGGTTCCATTGCTTGAATATAAGTGTGATCTATATCAACCAATATACAAACTTCTTCTTTGAATCTGTCCATAATTGCAGGAGTAGTTCTAAATCTATTTTTAATCTCCAATTGGGATATTTTTATTATCATATTACCACTATCCAATATCTTTTCTACAGGGTGCCTTCTACATACCTCTAAAATATTTTTCATTATGCATTTGTAACTCTCATTATGTCTATGACTAATAAGTAAGGAAATCTCTTTAGTACATGGAAGAATATGTGATTTATCAATGATTGGAATCTAAACACACTATTCTTTATTCTCTTAATCTTTTCAAGGTTTTCTAGGAGTTACATTCTTAGAAGTTCACTTAGATTCACTTGCTCTTTCTCAAAACATATTTTATATGCTGCGTATATAAATCTTTCTGAGAGTTCATCAATCTTTGAAGTTTCATAAATTGAATAAGCAATAATTCTAGTAAGCAATGTTGCACCATCTTTCTTTATGGGGTTGATTACCATGCCTTTCCATTGTACACTACCCTAGCATAACTTTCCACTTTCTTCTTTACCAATTTCTCCCCTATAGGTACACTTCCTTATTTTCTAAGACTAGTTACCTCATGAATAAGGTCAACAAAGATGTCAACTACATTATCTTGCATCCACAGTTTTCCATCATATATCCTACTCAGTATAATTTGAGTTCATTCATTTGTGTCTAACTCATGGTATAAGTGGTACTTAAACAAGTCTAATTCCCTTAGATGTTCAAATTCTAGCTTCACTATCATGTCGCGGTTGAAAACTAGTTTCATAACTTTATTCATGAATTCACTACCAATCAACTCAAATGTGCAATTCAAATAATTTTCTACATCTTCAAGGTAAACTACATTGTTCAGAGTGATAGACAATGTTGAGTTAGGGTTTCCTTCATTAGGTTTTATAGAAACTATCTTAAACTTAGATCTATCTTCATTCTTAATACTATGTACTACTGACATATCCATGATCTTTATCAAACAATATATTTTATCAAACAAATTTGTGAAAAAATAATGAAATGCCTCTTTCCAAAAATATGGTTTGCTTTGAAATTTCTCTATCAAGTCACTTCTAAATGCTCTTCACTTTGGATGTGTTCATAATGAAGTGAAAAATCAATTATGTAATCCATTTATTCATCAACTTGAACTTGCATTAATTACATACTTTGCAAATATAAAAAAGCTATCCATTACATTTTGTAATCAAATAACTGCTCAAGGTCATCTATCCAATCTTTAGATGTCACCCAAGGTTTACTATAGCCTCCTTCCATCATGACAAACATCCTCAAGACTTCACATCACAAAATTCTCTACAAAAATATACTTTTCATCTTTGGTTGTAAATCAATCTTTATTGTAATACTAGTGACTCTAAATTCCTTCATGACATTTTTAAATGAGCTCCAAATTAAAATTGATCTTAGGTACCATCTAAACATAACTAGATACACCTTTTCCCAACTTTGCTACCTCTAATTTGGTCCCTAACTAAAGTTCTAAAATTTTGATGTTGTGAACAAGATTAATTCAACTTAATTGAATCGAACTCAAAAAATGACTTCAATCTTCCTATCTCATCATCATCTAACCTTTTTTTGAGATATATACTCCTTTCACAAATGCTTCATTAAGTTCTTTTCAAATTTCACTCAAAATGTCTCTTTGTTCTTCATTGTCTTTGCTAGTTCTAGAGTTCCTTTCGTGGATCCTTCTATCATTTCTGATTTTTCTTTCATCATTCCTTCTATTTATGAATTTGTTTCCATTTTTTCTTATATCTCTAAAGTTTCTATCCATTTTGTTGTACCTCACTATGTTTCTAAAGTTATTGCATAACTAACATACAGGTGCTCTACTTCTAGGATTTTGTTGATCATTAGATGCATGAAAATTTTGAACAATGAGTCCTAAGTTGTTACACTTATAACACATGATCTACTTCTATCTTCATAAGATCTTATTCTATTTGTAGGGTTAGTATTTCTAGACATTATACTATTCCTTCTATCATTATCATACTTAGGTTTCCTATAATCAATTGCATTATGATCCATACCATGACAATTATGACAATAAAAATCCTTAACATGGTTAAATGACTTATTTGTACAATATCTTTTCATATGACCTATTTCATTACATAAAAAAAAACTTACCTCTAAATTCATACCTAGTTGTCTTAGGAGTCTCCACTTGCTTTGGTTTGTCCAAGATTTCAACTTCCTTGTTTTTCTCAACTTCATTAGGTTTCGTAGAAGATTGACTAGATTCAATCCTATCATTAGATTTGTCTTTTTCTTGCAGATCTCATCTAATCTGAGGTTTCTTCATAGACATGTTAATTAGATAACCAAGACTAGTCTTATCATAAGTAGGTCTCTGTATTAACATAGAATCATCAAACTTTTCTATGCTAGAATAAAGTTTCTAAAGCTATTGTTTGCACTATGTCAATTCACCTTTCACAATACTATTGAACTTATGGAGTTCTTCATGATCTTCTTTCAGTGTTTCAAATTTAGATGTTCTCTTTTCTAGACTTGCTCTTAGATCTACATTTTTAGTCTTCAAATTAGATTAAAATATGCTAGGATCATTTCTCAAAGTCAACTTCAGATTTGTAATCTTCAACTCATGCTTCAAGATCTTGTAATCTATTTTCAACTTAGATAGTCATCATCACTAGTTCTAGATTTAGTAGAATCAGGCTTGGATTTCAGATGATCAATCTTTTCTTTCAATTGACCAATGTATAATTTGGAGTCTTCATATATGTCCATTAGCTTATCTCTTTCTTCACTAAGGAGATCAATCTATTCAAGAGATTTTTCAAGGTTCTTCATCAACTATTCCATATCCATAGTGATCTTACTTAAGTTGTTAAGCCTCTTCAAAGTAATTGTGCTCTGATACTAATTGTTAGAAATAGGGATTACTGGGGGGGGTCAATCAGTAATCTACAAACGTTAGTCACCAACTAGATATTATTTCTTACTTTAAACCATGCACAACAAAGTAATAATTTAATGTTGAATAGTAACAATGATAATGCACAAAGATAACTCATAACACCATATTTTGTTAACTAGGGAAACCTTGGCCAAGGGAAAACCCTAGTGGGGATGATACCCACTAGATAATATATTGATATATAAGTTCCTTGTTAGAGGATGGACTCTATTAGGAGTCAATGAGAAAATTCAATATAAGTAGTCACTGTTAGGAGACTTTGAATCTTTGTTAGGAGATTCCAACCCTATTAAGAGTTGTGGTATAATGTATACAAGAAGAGCCTACTGCCCAAACATGCAATTTCAATTACAAGAAGAGCTCACTTTTCAAACAAGTAATTTATTGTTATTTTCATTCCTTCTCTTATCTCTAATCTTTAGTTCAATCTTGGATCACCAGATAGCTCATATAAAACTTTGCATATATCATTTTCACAAAAGTTTGCTCACTTTGCAACCTTACAAGATAACACTTACAAGCATAATCATAGACCTTCTCATTGCAAGAAGTACTTTGCATAAATACCATGCCTTTACACAAATTACTGCTACATCAGCTAAGACCACATTTCACTTTTCTAAGTTAGAGTAAACATCTAGGATGTCTGCCCTAATTGGATAAATAATTATTTTGTAGACAAAGCAATTCTTTCCTTCAATTCTGCTATCCTGCTTCATTAAATTATGATTATCTCTATTCCATATAGTCTGTACAAACTTCCAAGGTTATACACATCATCACCAACATGTATATCTCCATGTAACTTTTCTTGTCATAATCTGATGTCTACATCATGTTATAAACAAAATAATACACTACTGTAAACCAAATTCTATACTTAGATAATTTTTTGATTACCAAACACTAAGTATCCTTATTTTTGAGGTTTCCTGTTAGCATGTACATCATGTGTTGCCATAAATGACAAAAATACATGTCACAATTAGCCAATTATCAATAGTTCCCTTATCTTCAGATCATATGGCATATATTTCCATCTTTATCTTGAAGTAATAATTATTGTCTAAACATCACGAGATGAATAGTGCTCCCAATCTACAAAGGCTTGCTCTTTTACTAGGTATACTTTATTAGCTCCACCAAGGTTTTCTAGAATAGAAATCCAATCTAGAAATGTTTGTCAAGAATTTTGAACTTCTGGTCTCATAAGAAGAGGAGTTGTCATTTCATTGTCCCTATATGGTGCATCTTAGTGTTCCCTACTTATCTTATTTTGTGTCCAAGACATTACTACTCTCAGTTTCATATCTCCTACATAAAGAAGTGGGTTCCACTTTGTATCATTTGGTACTACCAAGTTATGCAGATATAATTAACACAATAAATTCTTCAAAGGCATTGGAATGGACTAGAATGCATCATAAAATTCACAAGGAGTTGAAATGGAGGGATTAAGTCTTTCCAAAATTCTTGTCAATTTGAAATTCACAAGTTGTTCCTTGAGGAATAATGCATACATTGGTGATGGTGATCTGCATTCCATAAGTTTAGGAATTAACCCTGTGATTTGTTCAATCCTCATCTTTAAAATTTCATTTCGATTTGAGCTTTTCTTTAATTGATGGATTTGTTCATTAATGACATGTTTCCATTTGTCTCTTTCTAGCTTCCATTGTTTTATTTCCCACAATAATTGTTGAAATAAATTGATCCCTACAGACAAGGGTGTAAACAAATTAGGTGTTGGCAATGGTTCTTGGTTGGGAATGTCTATCCATTTATATGTCAAGTGAGGAACTTTTGTGGCACTTTTTTTTTTGGCGCATTCTCCCTTCCATATAACAATCATTTTCACCATATTATCCTCCTTACTAGACTCAACTTCTACTTTAGCCAGTGTTTCTAGTCCATCCTAATTGAGCTTTTCTATCACTTCTTCAATAATTTCTTGTCTAAATTATGGGTAGTCCTTAGAAGGAAGATCTTCTGAATTCTCACAAGTGTCCTGCATAACAGGATTTTCTTCAAACTCCTCAGAGATTTAGACTCTTTAGAATTCCTATCACTATCAACAAGTACATAGTTAACACTAAGGTCAACTTCTAGTTGTGGACTCTAGTTATTGCACTCAATATTACTAGCCATATTTTGTTGAAATTTTCCCCTTGAAGAGGAATCCTACACAAACTCAAAAGACTCTAGGTTAACTATTGGAATAGAAGCTTCAATAACCCTATTACCTTCATAAAGCCTCACACTTTGCCTCATAGGGGGTGTAGATGGGCATAGAGGATTCTTTGATTTCCTCTTACTTGTACTCATTTATATCGTAGCTGCTTCATCAGGTTTTTCTAAAGCTTCCTCCCCTTGCGTGTGTAGGATTTCATTAATATTGCCTTCACTATCATGTTGTTTTTCTAATTTTTCCTCTTTTGGTTCCACAACTTTACCCTTGCCTCCCCTAATGGTAGACCTAGTCTTTACAAACAATGGTGTCTTGGGGGCACTAGTAGTTTCCCTATTTTTACTTTTCTTGCTAGAAATGAAGGCATTACCTTTGTAAATCCTTTTCCTAGTTGGCCTAGAACTAGATGGAGAGGCTTTAGGAACATTTTTTTCCCTATGAATAACTTTTCAAAAACTAGTGGATATTCTTTCCCTTTGCCCAATGCCTTGTACTCTAGGGTTGACCAATCTAGGTTCTACCTCATTCAATTGCAAAAACTCTTCCCATATTATTTGTTTAATTCCCTTTCCATAATTAATTTTATCAAACAATGATGGGAGACAGGCTGATCCTTTCCTAACTATACTAAATAAGCTTTCTTCTTCACAATATTAAATAGGAAATTGGGATGATTTTCCTATCTATATTCATGCCAAAGATGAACCAAATTTTTGAAATGTAGAGCATGCATGTACTTGTAATGACCTTGACAAGTGAAGTATTGAATGATAAATGTAGCAAGCTGAATAAAATCCAAGGGCAAGGATAACCTAGAAGTTCCTTCCTTCTTGTCTATGTCCAATGGAGGCTCAGGATGCAAACTGAACTATGCCTTAGACATACATAAATCAAAATCCTTTACCCAATTTTATCCTTCCTAGGGTAATCCAATGACTTCAACCATAACATATTATATAAATTTAATTTTTAGCCCCTTGACCATTGAAAATCCATCCTTCAAGGTGCTTATAAAATGAAGAGCAACCTCTTCATTGAACCCCTTAAGATTGAGGTAGTAGTCTAACCATCCTTTTCTTTTGAGTATCTCACAACTGGCTACATCATCCAGAAAAACTCTATGATTGATTGAATCATATCATTGAATTCCTCCACCCATTTTTATGAATAGAAAATTTTGGTAGAATCATGGTGTTCTCAAAACTAAACAATGGTGAATTAAAAAAATTCATAGTGGTATGGTACCAGATGTTATAGACAGAAAAATGGCATTCAATTACTATGTGCCTCTTGGAATAATGCCAAAAATATCATGATATCTTTTCTTGCATCAAGTCTCATAATATTTCACTTGTGTACAAGCCTACCACCCCAAACACATTGCTAATACATCATTAAAAGTTAAGCTTCAACTTTTAATATCCTTAATTTCCTTAATGATGCAATCATAGAAGGACAAGTCATGAAACATATGACAACAATCATATCATAAGAAAAAAAAATTAAAGTTTACATGCGATTTGAAAATTTGAGAAATGAACATTCCCCCCAAACTAAGTAAGGGTATGGGTCCCACCAAGAAAGGATATGCAACAGTAAAAAATTTAAACAACACAAATTTCTAATAAAGAATGAATAAAATAAAATATATACAAGGTTATGTAGCATGAAGCTAGCGAGTGCTACAAGAAAAGTGTTCTGAAAAAGAATACATGAATTGATGGAGTGATGGGATGGGATGGAAAGATGGTGAAGTGAGAGTGTGAGGTTGAGTGTATGGTGGATAAATTACTTTAAAAAAGATATTGTTTATTATGAGAATCTTGAATGGACTCAAGGATTAGTAGAAGTTGGGGTAGAATAGCTAGACTCTTTGGGGATAGGGACTAGTATGTCTTCTCTATACTAGAACTACTGTAGGAAATCCTCATAGTAACTAGTTTATTGTAGAGTTTCAGGTGATGCCTATTGAAAAGCAATTTGAATTGAATAGGATCAATAGTAGAAAACTAGAGCACTCCATTTGGAAATACAACAAAAATTTCATATGGTTCTAACCAACAAGTTTGAAACTTTCCTAAAATGCATTGATACCTAAAATCATAAAGAAGTGTCCAATCCCCTACAACAAACATTTTATCCTAAATAAAATTGTCATGCCATTGTTTCCATTGTTCCTGGATAGGTTATGTGTTATTCAATACATATTTGCATCATTCATCAAGGTCATTTAAACACATAATTTGGTCTTATTGTGTAATAGTAAGTTCCATACCAAGCTCTAGAGCAGTCCTTAACGTATTATATTCAAACTCCACAGGCATGACAATTGACCTACCATAGACAAGATGAAAAGGGGTGAAACCCATTGTTAATTTCCAGGTGGTTCTATAAACCCAAAGAGCTTAAGGAAGGTGCATGGACCAATCCTTCCTTTGGAGTGCTACTATTTTGGTGATAATGGCTTCTAGCTCCCTATTGGTAATTTCTACTTGGCCATTTTCTTGTGGATGGTAAGGTGATGACTTTCCATGCCGAATGGTATATTCCTTCATGAGAGTAGTTATTAGATTAAATGTATACTAAGATCCTTGGCCAGATGAAAAATCCCTATTGACACCTAACCATGTAAAGATGGATTCATACAAGAACTTGGAAATGTTGTTATCATTTGGATGTTCCATAGGTTTGGCCTCTACCCACCTAGTTATATAATCAGTGTAAACTAAAATATAGGATTTACCTTGTAAAGAGGGTTTAATAGGTCCTGCAAAGTAAATCCCCCATTTATCAAAAGGTGTGATGGCTATCTAAGGTTATGGGGGCATTTCATCTGATTTAGTGGGTCTACCCATGCATTGACATTTACCACATTTACCACATCCTTGTGTAAACTTGGCCAATAATATCTGGTAGTTAGTATTTTAAAGGTTGTCCTCTTGGGTACAAAATGACCCCCATAGGGCTCATCATGGCATGCCCTTAAGATATCATATGTTTCATCTTACCTTATACACCCACACATTACTTGATTAGGACTAGTATAAAACATAAATCAAAAAATCCAAGAATAGTTAACGCTATTTTCAACTAGTAACTTTCTTTCTTTAGTAGAGAAGTGAATTCAAATCTTTCCTATGGTTAGGTGATTGACAATATCTACATACCATGGATTTTGGCCTGACAATAGGAAAATATATTCATCTAGAAAACTATCATCAATGGCTACAGGATCATCAGGGACATGTAACCGAGAAAGAAACTCAACTACCACATTGTCTTTATCAAGCTTGTCTACTATTGTGATATCAAATTTCTACATAAATAGCAACTAGCGAGCCAATCTTCTTGATATTGATGGCTTATTTGATGCAGGAGCATCTTGGGTATAGAGCAATCTTGCATCACCCAAAAATATATTTTTTCAGTCTTTTCTATTTTAATAAGGACTAGTAGACAGGGTGGTTACTATTTATGGAAACTTGCTATTTTTAGTAAATTTTTCATATGAGCTTTGGAATGTTCTCATTTTCTATAGGAAGCTTCATTTTAGAGTCATAATCCTACCATAAAAATCTCATTGCTCAATCATAAGTATTAGAGAAGTTATTACAGATTTTTGGTGAAAATATTTGAAGAAAAATCTTCACACTCACCATTGGAGGCCTTAGAGTGCCTGAATGAGGTCTGAAAACTTGGCAAATGGACACTATTATGAGCCTGTAGATTAGGAGCTAACATTTCTAAAAAGTAGTTATAATAGCCAATCAAAATAACTATTCATGAGTTATGGCCTTTCAAAGTTGGGCTACCTAAAATATCTAAAATAATTATCAAAGATGTACTTTTTGAACTCTATATGTATTGTTAGGGTTTGTCGCCCCTAGGTATTAAGTTTCAATGTCTAGTACCTTATTGGGTGGCATAAAATTACCTATTTAAGAAAGGACTAAACATTGTCTAGGACAACTCTAGGTTGTAGTTCGTAGCTTAGTCTTTTAGATTATTGTAATCAAGGTGCTCGTGTAGGTTAGCATATTGTACTTGTGAATTCTATAATTCCACATTTGCAATGCAAATAAGAAGTCCATATTTTTTCTCACAACTGTTGTTGTTACTTTGTTTCTATTAAGTGTTTATGATATTAAGGGGAGCAAACTTCATAAAGTGGTATCAGAGATAGAGTTCTTGAGTTTGTGGACAGATCGTTGACTATGAGGCAATTCTCACGAAGACAGTGGTTTGGGTTGAGTGTGTAGCCAGGTCACTGATTGTGAGGCAATTTACATTAAGCTTTCAATAGAAGTTCAAAAATGCCTCCATGAAGAGAGCATGGTAGAAGCATTGTAGGTGTTATACTTGAGGGTTTCCAAGCCCTCCAAAGATAAATGCAAGCATTGGAAGAACAAATGCATAGAGGAATAAATCTTCTCATAAGAGATGAAAGTAAGGATGAGGATGAAGTAGAAGAAAATGTCAAAGTAGAAGTAGTTCTAAACTTAGAGGAAGAAAGGATTTTTAGGGTCATCTCCAAGATTGGAAAAAAACCTAAGTTTGAAGTTCTCGCATTTTTGGGAAATCATAACCTAGAGGAGTTGATTGATTGGATCAATGAAGTAGAGGAGTACTTTGAGTATGAAGATATTGAGGATCCTAATAGGGTCAAGTTTGCTAAGGAAAAATGAAGGGACATGTGAAGATCTGGTGCTAAGAGGTTCTATTGGAGTTAAATAGAAAGGGAAAGGACTAAATCACCAGATGGGATTGGATAATAGCTAAACTAAAGAGATAATTTATTCCTATGGATTATGAGCTTGATCTATTGATGAAAATGTAGGGGTTTAAGCAAGTGAAAAATCTATTCAAGAATATACCAAAGAGTTCTATAGAGTTCTCATTAGAACTAACCATGTAGAGGTTGATAAGGAGAAAGTAGCTTGTTATCTTCATGGATTAAGGCCAAGTATTCAAGATGAGTTGAGTCTAGTTTGAATGAATAGTATCGAGGAGGCATACTAGTTTGCCCTAAAAGTTGAGGAGAAACTAAGCAACAAGTTTGACAAAAAGAATAGTAGAAGAGTCATGGTGGAAGATCTAGTGGACGATCTTATAGAGGCCATAATGATGATCAAAAGAACAAGGATGAAGCTAGAAGTAGTAGTTAGAACCAAAGGGAAAAAAATTCCAATAATTTCCTTGATTAGAATAATAGAGATCAGAGAGGAAGAGGTAGAAGAAAAGGATCTAGAAGAGGAGGCTTCCATGGGAAATGTTTTCATTGTAGAGAAGAAGGGCATAGAGCATTTGAATGTACCGAGTGCCAAGGAAGGATAGATCAAAGAACAGAAGGCCATGCTAGAGTTTCACATGTTGACAAAGATGTCAGATCATCAAATTCTAAAGATGTTGAAAGAGAAGTCCTAGTTAACAAAAGAGTCCTATTGAGTGGTGAGAATGAACCTAATCAAAGAAGGAGCTTGTTTTTCACAAGGTACAGATGTAAAGATAAGTGTTGTGATGTAATCATTGATGGTGGAAGTATTGACAATCTAGTGTAAGAAATGATGGCCACCAAGTTGAAGCTGAAGAGGAAGAAACACCCACATCTATACTATATTGCTTGGGTGCAAGATGACCACAAAGTCATGGTTAATAAGTAGTGCTTAGTGAAGTTCAAGTTTGGAAGCTACTAGGATGAGGTACTTTGTGATATCATACCTATGGACATATGTGATATGTTTCCAGGTAGGCCATGGAAGTTTGACAGACATATTGTACATGATGGGTGAGCCAATACCTACACTCTAACCAAGAATAGACTGAAACATAAGTTGAAGCCATTGAAGGAGAAAGAAGAAAAGGTATGTAATGCTTCTAGAATATGTTTTGTTGATGCGAAAGAGTTTCTCAAAGGTATTAAGCATGAGCATGTGTATTTTTCTATAATTCAAAAAGATAGTAAAGAAGAAATGGAGGAGGTACCTACAAAAGTTGTAGATATGTTGGGAGAGTTTTCTGATATTGTATTAGATTATGTACCTAATGGATTGCCCCCAATGAGGAAGATCAGTCACTAGATTGATTTGGTTCTAGGAGCTAGTTTACTGAATAAGGAAGAAAATAGAATGACACCAATAGAAAGTTAAGAGCTGAATAGACAAGTTCATGAGTTGTTGCAAAAGGGGTTGATTCATGAGAGTCTAAGTCCATGTGCTATACTAGTAGTATTACCACCAAAGAAGAATGAAAAATGGAGGATGTGCATAGATTCTCATGCTAGTAACAAAATCACAATAGGATATAGATTTCTATTGCCAAAGATGGATGATATTATGAACTATTTGAGTGAAGTTGAGTATTTTATAAAGATAGATCTAAAGAGCGGATACCATCAGATTCATATCAGATAAGGTGATGAGTGGAAAACTGCTTTTAAGACCAAAGAAGGATTTTATGAGTGGTTAGTCATGCCTTTTGGGCTAACCAATGCATTGAGCACTTTCATAGCAAGATGTGATGAAGTTTGTACAAATTTGCAGAGTATGTCAAATGGCAAAAGGAGTGAAGCAGAATACAAGATTTTATCAACCATTACCTGTACCAAAGAAGTTGTGGGAGGATGTTAGCATAGATTTTATTCATGGATTACTAAGGACATAGCATGGGCATAATTCTCTTTTTGTGGTGGTTGACAGGTTTTCAAAGATGGCACATTTTATTCTTTGCAAGAAGACTAGTGATGTTGTTCATGTGGCAGAGTTGTTTTTTAGAGAAGTGGTAAGACTACATGGTTTTCCAAAGAGTATAGTTTTAGATCAAGATACCAAATTTTTTGAGTATTTCTAGTGTACACTGTGGAAGAAGTTGAAGATAGATTTGAAGTTCAGTTCATCACATCATCCACAAACTAATGGATAGATAGAAGTTGTGAAATGCAGTTTGGGAAACTTGTTGAGATGCTTCTTTGGAGATAAACCAAAAGGATGGGATTTGATTTTACCATAGGCAAAATTTTCATATAATAATTTTTTCAACAAGAGTATTGGTAAATCACTATTATAGATTGTATATGGGAGTAGTCCTAGAAATGCTTCTAAATTGAGGTAGTTGGATAAAGGAGAGATAAGTATTGCTGAAGTAGAAGATTGTGCTAAGAATTTGAAAACAATTCATAAGGAGGTGAGGAAAGACATCATAAAGATGAATACACAGTATAAGGCTAAGGAAAATATGAAAAGGAGGTATGAAAAATTTTAGATTGGAGATGGAGTCATGGTTCATTTGAGAAAGGAGCATTTCCTAGTGGGTACATATAATAAGTTGAAGATGAAGAAGTTTGGACGATGTAAGATAGTGAAAGGCATAATTCTAGAAATGCTTATGAAGTGGAATTTTTTGCTAAATTGAATATTTCACTAGTATTTAACATTTTAGATTTGACAGAGTATTATGAAGGATGTGATGGAGATGAAGTTGCAGAAGTGAAGTGAAGTATTCCAGCAGCTAGTTTGGCTACAAAAGAGATTGAGGAGATACTGGATAGTCGTATTGGAAAATGTACCAAGAACAAAACTTGTGAGGAATATCTAGTCAAATGGAAAGGGAGGCCAACTGAGGATTCATCATGGCTAGCAAAGGATGAGGTTAACTATTTTGGTTTTCTTCTAAACACCTGAGATGTGATGGGGTCACTTCTCAAATTACCCTAGGTGTCTGATGTAGGAGCATCCTGGGTATAGAGCAATCTTGCATCACCCAAAAATATTTTATTTTCAATCTTTTCTATTTTAATAAGGACTAGTAGACAAGGTGGTTACTATTTGTGGGAACTTTCTATTTTTAGTAAGTTTTTCATATGAGGTTGGAATGTTCTCATTTTCTATAGGAAGGCTCATTTTAGAGTTGTAAGCCAACCATAAAAATCCCATTGCTCAAGCATAAGTATCAGAGAAGTTATTGCAGATTTTTGGTGAAAAAATTTGGAAAAAAACTTCAGGTTCACCATTAGAGACCTTAGAGCACTTGGATGAGATTTGAAAACTCAATGGAAGGGTGCTAGCATAGTTTCAAGCTTGTAGATTAGGAGCTAGCATTTCAAAAATGTAGTTATAATTGTTGACATATCAGTCAAGTTTGTTATTAGTGACACACACACACACACACACACACACACACACACACACTTATTCAGATTTTGTATAGATACTGAGCTCATTGAATAGTCTATAGTTTTTTTCATTTAATTTAGTAGCCACAAAGCTTTTATAGTTGCTACTGAGTCCTTTGGACCAGCTCCAATAGTTATTGAGCAGACTTAGTTAGTGTGAAGTTCAACAGTGCAAACTGAGCAATTCTATGTATACCAAATTTATTAGTGGTTACCACGTTTGCAATTCATGGGATGTGAAGCTAGTAGTTACTAAGAATTACAGTGTCTACTAAGTTCTCAGTTCATGTGATGTGAAGACAGTGTTCACCAAGCCACTTCATGGTAACCAAGTGATTCAATGTTTGCCAAGTTGCACAATATCTACTGAGTCATCAGTGTAGACCGAGTTTAAGGCTACTTGAAAGTGATTAGTATGTATCAAGCTTATACATCTATGAAGAGCATGATGATGCCAAGTAGTGACACTGGATGTCGAGTATCAAAACCTTACCAAGTCAGTCTTCAGAACCTGAGAATCTTCATGTGGGCCTAATTTGTAATATTTGTGTTAACTTGTGTCATGGCTGACTTTGTAATTTTGTAAATTAGATTGGTATATATATGTGATGTATATTATCATATCCATGGTATGGAATGTAATGAATGTGTAATGCAAGTGCAAGAATGCAAATGTGAAATAAATGCAGTAGATAAAGAATTGTAAAGGTCATATCAGTACAAGGAGCAATATTGACAAATCTATCATAGAAAGGTGATCAGTACACTAAGGATTCTCTGTCAAAAAACTCAATTGCATACCAGAGATCTACTACTTCATCCTAATAGGTGAACCAGTCAAAATCCTTTAATAGGGTAGACCTAATAGTCTTTTATAAGTCTCTTTACTGAGTGCATACTTCATTGTATGTTTTTAAATCCTCTCACAAGGTGGACCTAGTAGTCCTATTTTCTCCTAACAAGGTAGATCATCAAAAGTGATCAATGTAAGCCTTAATTAGCCAACTTTATGCTATAGTACTAAATTTTGTGGGTATCATCCCCATTCTAGTTTTACTTTCTATTTGGAAGGTTTTTGGGTCACCAAATCTTTGTGTTCAAGTGTTGTGGATGTTTTCATATTTTTATTTTCTCATGCATGCAATTAGATTAGATATGATGCTAAATAGTTTATTAGATTAATAATTGAAATTAGTAGAAGTTACTAATTCACCCCTCCCCTTTCAGTAACTTAGCATATTCTTGAATATTTCCAACAATTGGTATCAAAGCATTTTGGTTCTCAGGAGAAAGTTTAACAGCTTAAGCAAAGATCAAGGATATGGAGATATTCAGAGTTGACAAAGCTATTAACAATAAAAAGTTGGATCTAGAAATGGCCATTGCCTAACTCAAGAAATCTAAGGAGAAACTTTCCCAATCCCTAAAAAGAAGAAAGGAACTTGAAAATAAAATAAATGATCATCTCTACGTTGAAGAAAGAATTGAATATTTTTTCCCCTCGAGTAGTTTAGATGAAGAAAATGATGTAATCAAAGAACTCCTAGAGAAGAATGGCTATGTGCAAGAAGAAGTAAGAAAGTTGAAAAGAGAACAAGAAATTTAGTCAATAAGGTTATGTGTGGTCCTAGAATAGAGAAACAAGATAAAAGAAGAAATGGATGGAAGAAACAATAAGATCCAAAACCAATCCCTTCAGCATGTAGACGTTGTTGATCAACTCTCCAATGCAAATGAGGAAATCATGAGCCAAATACAGATCAATGAAAGATTAAGAAATGATCTAAATTTTGAAATAATAAGAAATGAGCTAAGATTTGAAAAAAAAATCAGTGAAAGAACGAAAAATAATCTAAACACTGAGAAGTGAATCAATGAAAGAATGATGAAATCTCAAGCAGACATGGTTCAACTAAATGTGCAAAACCTCTATAGGAAAAAAGAAAAAATTGGAATTAAATACAAAGAAGAAGGTGAATCCTCCAAACAAGGTGCTCAAAGGAATCAAACACCTACCTTCAATCACTATGGTAAGATAGGTCATACATCAAACAAATGGTGGAGTAATGGAAAAGAAAAGTTCAATGGAAAATGCTACAATTGCAATTAGCATGGTCAAAAGGCTAATGAATGCAAAGAGAAACCTAAATTTGAAGGCAACTATCATAAATGTAAGAAACATGGACAAAAGGCACCATAATGCAAAACAAAGACATTGAATCCTGCAGAGCAAATTGTGAAAGCAATATTTCGTTGGGATTACAACACCTGGTGTAGATGTCATTACTATGGAGAATTTAGACTCATTAGTATGAATTGTGTTAAATATCATATGATGAAAAGAGATACCACTATAAGATGTTTTATTTGTACAAAACTTGGTCATATTGCCAAAAATTGTATGAATATTGGTAAGATTGAAGATGAGAAGAAGGAAAAAGCTTATAACATTTGAAAGTAGATGAGACAATAATGGATTCGTAAGTCTACCAAGGATATTGGTCCAAGAAATTATGGTCAAGTCACTCAAGAATTGAGTGACTCTAACACTTCTAATTAAGTTCTTAAGGAAGAACTTGAACCAAGCTATCAAAGAAGACATCAAAATCAATTCCAATTGAAAGGAAACAAGATCCAAATTTTATGCAAGATACAAAGGGATCATTGAGGAAGATTTGTATCAGTCATCATCGACCTACCTTTTCTATCAAGTGAGGTCAGGTCACAGACTCTACTGAGCAAGGTCAGGAGTAACGAAGGCAATTATGATTACCGAGTCAGGAAGACTTTGCCAAGTGATCAACACAGAGTTGTGGATGCTTTTATATTTTTAGTTTCTCATGCATGCAATTAGATTAGACATGATGAATTAAATGCTAAATGGTTTATTGGATTAAGAATTGAAATTGGTAGAATTTTTAGAAGTTACTAATTCACCCCTCCCCTCTCAGTAACTTAGCATAGTCTTGAATATTTTCAACAATTGGATGACAACCTATCCAGCATAATGGTAACTCATCTACCTCTGTATTGAGCATTAATGGAAAATTTTTGACACAAGGCATGGAAGTGAATTTATTTTTCACCATGAATTTTAGAGAGCTATTGCAAAGTGTTATTTTCTATGCAATCAACTGACTTGAGAAAATTTCCTGCAATCATTTTTAAAGTTCTCTCAAACTATCAAGAAAAATAGCATCTAGTAGTAACAACAAAGAAAAGAAAGGTTCTAATATGTTGGTTCATGGTGTTGAATGGAAGGCACCAGACTTCAAGCTCATGCCTATATTTGTAGAAACCCTAGATCTCAGTGGAGCTCAATCACAAATCCCTCCCAAGGTACTTCTTTTCAATGATATTAGAACTCATTTTAAATGTGCAATTCAAGAAATTAGTACTCGAGATGGATGATGCCCTAGCTCAGTTGTGTGTTGATGGAGCCCTAAAAATTTAGCATCAACATTCGAAAACAAAAGAATTAACTCATATTCCCCATATGCCTCGAGAGTTTCAAATAAAGTGGATTAGGTATATTCTTATCTGGGTGCATAATGGTCAACTATGGTTGGAGGTAGCTTCAGCATGTTTGGTTGTGACTACTACAGATGCATCAAATGTCCAATCACTCTTTGCCCCTACATAGCTCATAATTTTATTGACAGAAGTGACTTCCACTTCATCAACTGAGCTGTAGACTCTCTCTTCATCTATTGAGTTAAGTCCTTCAGTCATCATCGCTCCAATTTTGAGCTCATCCATGGTAAGAACTTCAATTTTTGTCTACTTGAATTTTGGATTCTACAATTTTGGCTTCATCAATTTTGGATTCTTCTAGCATCATCTGTAAATATTCCACCAGTCAGTGCTATAACAATTTTTACTACAAGCCTGAGTATGTCTATTATTGTTTCCATTCTGAGTACAAAGGCAATAAGTGCAAGGACTGTAGAGCCTAAGGCTCAACTGAGTACAAAATTTTTGAAAGGAAAAGAGATAGAAGAAGATATAGATTTGGATGAGGAAATAGAAATTCCCAAATGGGATTTCTACAATCTTTCTGTAGACCAAATACACATAGCTGGTGAACTCCTCTAGAAAAAGGCCAAGCAATAAAGATTAAGAGAAGAAACAGACAAAGAATAAAAGATATTAGATGATGCTAAGAACATTTTATTTGAGGCTATTGGAGTTGAGGTTGATTCTTCTCAACCTATTTTGTTTTAGCTTGGTGAAGTAGTCCAAAAGTTTAAATAGGACACTAAGGGATAAGAGAAGTTGGCTGAAAAGGTACAAAATAAATTCAATAATAAAGTGCTAGAGCACATTGCTCAGCAAATTGCTATTAATCAAGTTGAATTATCGATAATTTTGGCCAATCTTGAGGCATCTCGTTCCAATGTGTCATCACTTTTTGCAAAGCTATGTGATTTCACCGAGTATACCAAAGAAGTAAAGGAAAAATTGTCCAAAATTGATTTTAATCTTAAGGTAAGTGCTCAATAGTTGCAACTTGACCCTAGTTCAAGCTTTGCACATTTTGAGAAGATCAAATTTTTGGTAGATATGCAAGTAGAGTTGTTAAGAGAAGAAGCAAGGATCCACTCAACACTGGTTGATATCCAAAATATGATCCTTCCTATCATGGACTCCATGCAAAAACATATTATTTATTCAAAAACCCTGATTCATGATAACAACTTCTCTATTGCTGACCACATGATTGAACTATCAGCTAAAGTGAAAATTGCCATTCAAACATGTAAGGTTCTTCAAGAGAAGTGGGATAAAACATTGGCAATTACCCTCAAAGTACACTCTAAACTCTTATCTTGTTTTGGTGTCTCCATGTAAATATGTTAGAATAAATCTTTGGTATTATTGTCAAAAAGGGGGAGAAGAGCAGAGTTAAAGGGGGAGATGAGATATGAGAAGAGAAGAGTTACAAAGGGAGATATGTATATAAGAGAAAGTTACATGTACATAATAGATCACATAGTATGGGGGAGATATATGCTATGATGTAGATATACTTTGTATATATCTTACAAAGATCAATTTTGAAAAATCTCAAAACAAACCAAGCTAGTATCACATGGTGATGAATACAAGCCTTGTTTTATTTGCATACCTTTTTTTTGTTATTTTCATCAACAAATCCTTCTGGTTGCTCTATGTAGACTTCCTCTTCAAGTATACCATTCAGAAATGCGGACTTAACATCCATTTGATAGACTTTAAATCCTTTGAAGGCTGCATATGCCAGTAAGGTCCTTACTCCTTCCATTCTAGCAACTGGAGCAAAATTTTCTCCATAGTCTAGTCCTTCTTCTTGTGCATACCCTTTATAGACTAGTCGTGCCTTGTTCCTTGTGATTTCACCATTCTCATCTAACTTGTTTCTAAACACCCACTTGGTTCCAATTACATTCTTTTTAGCTAGTCTTGAGACTAAGGTCCATGTCTTGTTCTTCTCAATTTGTTCTATTTCTTCTTTCATAGCATTGTACTAGTCATCATCTTTTATGGCTTCACTTACTATTTTTGGTTCCATTTTGTTGAGAAGGCATGTTTCACTTCTAAGTCTATTCCTTGTCATTGTTCCTGCCTCTTTGTTTCCAATAATTTGATCTGCAGGATGATGTCTTCTTACATACTTTGTCAATATTGGTTCATTCCTTGCTTGCATGTTGTCTCTTTCAAAATCTAAACCTACATGTTTATTTTCATCAGATGTTTCTTCATTTTCTTCCTATTGACAATTCTCAGAATTTGAATGAACATTCTCTATATTATGCAGCTTGGCTTCTGAATGTATCTACTGCTCAGCATTCATTGTCTGTGACTCGGCAAAAATTGGATTTTGTTGTTGATTGTCATTCTAATTTGTAACTTCACCATTATTAGGTATACCTTCATAAAAGTATACAAAGGTCTTGTATTCTTCTACTTTCTTGGTGTTCTCAACACTTTGACATTTTGCAAGCTCATCAAATTTCACATTTGTGCTTTCTACTACTTTGTTAGTGTTAACATTCAAGCACTTATAAGCTTTGCTTCTAGTAGAATAACCAAGAAACATGCCTTCCTCACTCTTTGCATCAAACTTTCCATTTCTAGACTCTTTATATATATATATAGAATTTGCATCCAAATATTTTGAAATGTTTTACATTAGGAGAATGCCCATACCATAATTCAAAAGGTGTTGCATTTGTACCTTTCTTGACTTGAGCTATGTTGAGTGTGTAGAGTGTAGTACTTACAGCTTCTCTCTAGTACTTGAGTGCAACATTTTTCTCCATCATTAAGGTCCTGGCACAGTCAATAATTGATCTATTCCTTCTTTTTTCTATACCATTCTAAGGTGGAGTCCTAGGTGTTGATGTCTGCCTTTTGATTCCTCTTTCATTGCAGAATTCTTCAAATTCTCTTGATGTGAATTCACCTCCTCTATCAGATCTCAGACATTTTAGACTCTTTCCAGTCTCTTTCTCAACTTGGTCCAAGTACCATTTGAACATTTGGAATGCATCTAATTTTTGTTTCAGGAACATGACTATCATCATCCTTGAATAGTCATCTACAAATAGCATTATGTATCTGTCACCTTTGTAGCTTTGTACTTCAATAGGACCACACAAGTCAGCATGAACTAGCTCTAATACTTCATTAGAAGTATAAGCCTTGCTTTTGAAGGTTGACTTGGTCATCTTCCCTAGTTGGCATTGTTTGCACATGGTGTTATCAAGCTTCTTCAACTTTGGTAGACCTCTGACTTTCTTCATTTTACTGATGCTTATCAGATTGTCAAAATTTACATGACATAGCCTCTTGTGCCATAACCATTCATCATCAATTTGAACAATGAGACAAGAAGCATCTTCCATGTCTAGGTAAAATAAATTACTCCTAGTCTGATCACCTTTTCCTATTAGACTTCCTTGAGAATCCTAAATCTTAGCAACTGCTTTTTCAAATTCAACCTTGCATCCTATGTTGCCTAACTATGAAACACTTAACAAGTTCTAATTCAAGCCTTCAACATAGTATGCATTATCACATGATATCTTTTTAGTAAGCTTGATACTACCTTTCCCTTTGATCTGACATGGTGCATTGTTACCAAATTTAACACTATTTCCTTCATATTGAGTAAAGGAAATGAACTTACTTTTATCTCCAATCATGTGATGAAAGCATCCACTATCTATGATCCATTTTTTTATTCTTGTTCATGCAGGTTACCAAGGCAGTTGCTTCATCTTCATCCGATTCATCTTTCATAGCCAAATAGACTACTTCATCATCATTCTCTTCAGAGTCTTCTTCAACAATGTAGCATCTTTTGCCTTTACCTTTGTAGTCCTTGTTGTCCTCCTTTTTGTTCTTGAAGTTGCCTCCATCCTTGTAATTTTTATTTTGTGTGCATCTAGCTACAATGTGACCAACTTCATTACAATTGAAACAAATGATTGGCAGCTTACCTTTGAATTTGCCTCTTCCTCTAGGAAATCTTCTTGCTAGTAATGCCTCCAATTGGTCTACATCATCTTCATCAGTGCTACTGTCACTCGATACATACTTTCCTTTTCCACTCTTTTTCTTTGTTTGCACCTCCTCATTGTCTTTTATTGTCATCTTGGCTTTGAATGCAGATTCAAAGTTTTCTGGTTTGTAGTTGTCAAAGTTGGATAGCTCCAAGGCAATGAGTCTTCCAATTATTCCTTCAAATGACAATGTGTTGCCTGGTACACACCTTAGCTCTTGGATGGCTGATACTCTTATAGCATAGATAGGAAGAAAACTTCTCAGGTATTTGCTACATACTATTTCTTCTGCTAATTTTCCTCCTAGGCTTCTTATGGCACGTACCACTTCCTTCATCCTTGCACCATACTGAGCAGCATTCTCTCCTTCCATTTTCATGTCATCAAACTTTCCTCTTAGGCTCTCTCTTTTGGCTCTCTTGACATTATCATCTCCTCCATAGATTCTTGATAATGTTTCCCACATATGATGTGCAGTACTACATTCTTTGATATCATCATACTCAGTATAGCTTAGTGTTGAAGCAATATCTAACATCGCTTGATTGTGCTCCTTCTTCTTGCTCATGTCATCTGCAGTGAGGGGTCCTGTAGGGTCTACATGATCAACTGTGATTGAGGTTTGTGCATAGTCACCTATTGATCCAAGGTGTAGCTTCATCAGACTTTTCCATGAAACAAAGTTGTCTTTGTTTAGCTTGGGAACTTCTCTCTTGGACATCTTGATCTTCCTGCTGCTAGTACCTTGAAACAAATCAGCAGTGTGCTCTGATACCAATTTTTAGAATTCTTTTAGAATAACTGAGAGGGGGGTGAATCAATTATTCAAGGTCCAATAATGTCCAATCCAAACTTTCTAATAAAATAGAGATGAATCAAAAGTACTATCCCTTTTACTTTCTTATCATGCATGAAATTAAACATTAAACAATCATGAAAAGTAAACATGCATGACACCATAACACAAAGGATTTTGATGACCCAGAAACCCTCCAAAAATAAGAAGGTAAAATTGGGGTGGGGGTGACACTCACAAAATAACTGTGCAATTGATTTCAACCACTTCTGATGGTTTTCCCTATTAAAGGCCTGCCTTGTTAAAGGCTTTACACATTGTTAAATGTGACCCTGTTAAAGGATTTCTACACCCTATTAGGAGTGTGCCCTATTAGAGGACTTAAGAACATTCAACTTAGAATTCCACCCTATTAAAGAATTTACATAGAGGTGTTAGGACCACCCAAGTACATGGGATTTACAGTCACCTTCTCAAAAGAATCTTCTATCCAACTCTAAGGATCTCCTATCCTTCTCCTAAGGATCTCTTATCCTTCTCCTGAGGATCTCTTATCCTTCTCCTAGGGATCTTCTATCCTTTTCCTAAGGCTTATCCACCTAGCTATTAAGCTAACCTAGCAATGTAGGATTTCAATGTCTAATACAATGGTAAGAGAGTATTAGAAAGGTTTTGACCTGATAAAGATTGCAACTTTAACCTTGCAGATTTTAGATCACCCTTCAGTTCTTTTCTTTGCTTGGCTTTTCTCCCTCGCAGTGCAGACAGCTTGTTCACCCTTCAAGATCTATCTCCTTGAGTTCTTCCACTCGTTATATCAATGCACTCTATGGTCACTTGATCAACTTAGATTCTTGATGCTTTGTGCTTACTCGTCACTGTGTCCTCTTCTTGACACTTTACACTAGCCTTCTCTTGGCTTCTTCGCACAACCACTCTTATGATCAACTCCCTCTTACACGCACACTTGATCTCTAACCTATAACTCCTTATAAATAATTTTTGTTCTTCATTTCTTGCTCAAATCTTGATTTGATCTGAGAAAACAATATTGTTTTCCCTCCAAATTGCTTCTTCTAAAAACTTCATGATAAGTCCACCAGCATTCACCTTGAATTGGTTTTCATGGTTTACATAAAATTTTGTGACATCTACTCATCATCCTTATCATCCAACTAATTCACAAGATCCAATGTAACAATCTTATCATTACTAATCTGGCGAATCTTTTGACTTAACAAATAATGCAACAACTCAGCATCATTGATTTACTTATGCTCGACACCTTCTGTGTTACTCAGCTTCTACTGTATTTACTGATGCTCGGTACCTGAATTCTTTTCTTGAGTTACTTGGAACTTGAACAATTACTCAGCACCTAAACAATCCTGTGTTACTTGACACCTGAACAATCAGTCGGCACCTGAAGGATTGCTTGGCACACACTACAATTGAACTTGCTCGGCTTCAACTAAGAATTTGCTTGGCTCTAACTAGCTTGCTTGACTTTCTCAAATGAACTTAGTTAGGCTTTACAAATGACTTAGTTAACCCTTACATCTTTGATGTGTCTCAGTGTGTCCATCCTCTTAGAGTATGTCATCAATACACTATTTCATCAATGGTTTAGTTGATCCTTATACTTCATTACAACATCATAACTTCAACCTTTCTCTAGGTGCTCTAGTTACATCTTATTGATTGCCTCCTCCTTGTCAATCAACCATTTGATAGTATTTGGATCACTTAAGCAATTTTCATCCAATTGTCATCCCTGCAAGTAGCAAGTTTGACATCAATGACAAAACAATGATTGAAAACATTAATTACCAGTTCCATTATTCTTCATTCATAATCTTTTCAATCATTTCCAACACATAATTATTCAAATTTTGTATAACTACTGAGCTCATTGAATAGTTTACAATGTTTTCCATGCAATTCAGTAGCCACCAAGCTTCTACATTTTCTATCGAGTCCTTTGGACAAGCTCCAGTGGTTATCGAGCATATTCAATTAGTGTGAAGTTGAGCAATGCAAACTGAATAGTTCTGTGTATACAAAGTTTATCAGTGGTTACTGAGTTCACAGTTCATGTGATACAAAGCTAGTGGTTACCAAGCATTGTAGTGGCTACTAAGTTCTCAGTTCATGTGATGTGAAGATAGTGTTAACCAAGCCACTTCATAGTAACCAAGTGATTCAGTGTTTGTCAAGTTGCACAATATCTACTGAGTCACTAGTGTAGATCGAGTTTGAGACTACTTGAAAGTGATTAGTATGGATTGAGCTTCTATTTCTACCAAGAGCATGACAATGCAAAGTAGTGACAATGGATGTTGAGTATCAGAACCTCACCAAATCAGTCTTCAGAACTCGAGTATCTTCATATGGACTGACTTTGTAATATTTGTGTTAACTTGTATCAAGGCTGACTTTGTAATTTTCTAAATTGGATTGGTATATATGTGTGATGTATTGTATCATATCCATGGTATGGAATGTAATGAATGTGTAATGCAAGTGCAAGAATGTAAATGTGAAATAAATGCAATAGATAAAGATTGTAAAGGCCATATTAGTACAAGGAGCAGTAGTGACAAATCTATCATAAAAAGGTGATCAATAAACTAAGGATTCTCTATCAGCAAACTCAGTTGTCTACTAGAGATCTACTAATTTATCCTAACAAGTGAACTAGTCAAAATCCTTTAACAAGGTAGACCTAATAGTCTTTTCTAAATCTCTTTATCGAGTGCATACTTCATTGTATGTTTGTAAATCCTCTCACAAGGTGGACCTAGTAGTACTATTTGCTCCTAACAGGGCAGATCAA